>JANRFK010004149.1:63866875-63925745 GCA_030068395.1 Apalone spinifera
CCTCATTTGCAATTTCGGTCGCCCTCATTAGCCTCCCTAGATCGATCTAGGGGGTTAATGTAGACATACCCTAAGTGCTTTGCCCAAACCTGAACAAGAGTTCTGCATAAGCTCCAAACTGTGTTTTTTCTCAACGACAGAAGTTAGACTCATTGACTTTAAGGTCAGATGGGACAATCACAATCACCTTGTCTGACCTCCTGCACACTTCAGACCACTGAACCTCACTCACCCCCTCCTAGAAATTAACACCTAACCACTGGATGAAGTCCTCAAATAATGGTTTATAGAATTCAAGTGACAGTTGTTTAAACCTGCAAGTGACCAGTGCTCCAGGATCCCTGCCAATCTGATCTAAGGGAAAGTTTCTTCACAGTTCCAGATACGGAGATCAGTTAAATCCTGAGCAAGACCCACCAGGCAGATATCTGTGAAAGAATTCTCAGTAATAACTCAGAGTCCTCCTATCACATGGCTATGGGGATGACATTGTTCTAGGTGGGGTGGGGTGGCCCACCTTGCCCCATCACACTTATACCCACCTTTTTTTCTCCCCAGCCGGTGCCTCTGTTCTCGCCCTAGAGTCTGTTTAGTCCCTCTGCCCTCAAGCCCCAGAACTCAACCTATATCTCATCCCTACTGGCAGGGCAGCCCTGTCCAATAGTCCCCAAAGTGACCCACGGGTCAAAGTCTATAGCTCGCCCCCTTTGTCAGGGCAGCACAGTTCAATGGTCCCACAGTGACCCAAAGGTAGAAGTCTGTAGAAGAGTCAGTAGACGGGAAAATTTTACATCCCTCGGCAGGGGAGTCCAGGCCCTCCTACTCCTTTGGACCCCACCCCAGGGCCCCGTTAGTGGCTTGTTCTCACCATTGAGTCAAGGGGAAAATCCTAACTGCAACATGCTGACTCCTCGACAGTGGTTCACTCATCTGGTAGCCATTGCTGCTCCTGAGCTGCTTCCTGCTTCCCCAGTCTCAGCTCACTGGTGAGTCTCTGTTTAACCATCTTCCTCTGCGGTCTGGCTATTTCTGAATCTTATTTCTGAATCTTGCGTGGTCCCTAGAGGCATCCCGTTTCCAGCTTATGTGGTAGCATCCCAGCCTTTAGGTAGTCGATGGGGCTTGCAGGGAGCTGACTCAGCATGTCTTCTCTTTCTGGCTGCCAGCCCTAACTGAGCTGAGCTGCTCCCTTTTATAGTAGTGCAGCCAGAACGTGCCCCGTAAGATACAGGGGTGTGTGGCCGCCTCCTGTTCTCAGGGCTGAGTTAACCCTCTCCTGCTCAGTGTGGGGGGGGAATACGCCCTGTCACACCTCCCCATCTAGAGTTCCATCTCCAGCCGTTGGGGAATTTTGCTATTGGGAGTCGCAATAGCTATTTTGCTATTGGCAGTCATATCAGACCATCCTCACCAAAAAAGTAACCAGCTCAGTATTCAAACTTCATTTGCATAATGGTGGCCGTGGGTTTTTTTTCAAAATGGAGCTTTTCGAAAGAAAAACGGCTGTTAAGATGGGGATCAATCAAAAATAAAACCCTTTTTCAAAAGATCCTGTACTCATTTTTTCAGGAGTGCAGGATCTTTTGAAAAAGGGTTTTATTTTTATGTAGATATACTTGGATTTCTGTTGTATCTTCCTTAAAATATACTGTCCCAGAGTACTTTTTGAGGTTCTTATTATAAGAAAACTAATTCTGGTATAGAACCTTGTTGGCAAGGAGGGTGGAAGTTAAATGCCTTTGTTTCTCCTAGACATTTCATCTTCTGTCTTTAAACTATATGCATTTCATTTTTAATCATTATTCCTAATCATTTTCTTACTTTTATATAATTATTTTAATTGCTATTTTCTAACTTAACACAGTATTCTAGGTGTGATTTCACTAGTGTTTTATAAGGATTTGTCTGTGTAATGCTTAGCCCACACCGAAGGGCTGTAGAAATTTTAGTCCACATTAGTGTGTCACAAACTAAGTGGCTCACATGGACCCTGCTGTTGTACACTGAAAGTTCTCTACTGCACATTAAGTGTGTTACAGCGCTGTAAATTTATTTTGGTATACAGTAACTAGGTTCAACGTGAGCATATTATTAAAACTTTGTCCACATTAAGATGAATACAATTGTATTGCTCACATTATTAATAAAATGTGGAAAGATTTCTTTACTATTTAATAAATATACTGTATGCTAGCATGCTTTAAGGAATTTTTAGTATGCACCAGAAGGGTTCTTGCAAACCAGTTAATTTGTGACACTAATGTAGACTAAAATGTACACCCGACGGGTGCAAATTAAAGCAACATGTAGACAAGCCCTTTGAGGAACTAAGGTCACATGTGGGTTAGTTTTTATAGTTTTGACCACGGTTTTACAGAAAAGCTATAGAACAATTTGAATATGTTCAGAGAAGAGAAATATGTTCATGCAAAATGTTGAGACATTTCCAAAAGATCTACTGGACAGTAATGGTCTCTGCATAAGAACATAAGTATGAAAATATCGGATCAGAGCTAAGGTACATCTAGCCCAGTATTGTGTCTTCTGACAGTGGCCAATGCCAGGTGCCCCAGAGTGAATAAATAGAAGTAATCAAGTGATCCATGCCCTGTCACCCATTTCCACCTTTTGACAAACCGACTAGGAACACCATTCCTACCCATGCCATTTACGGGACCCATCCTCCATTAATTTATCTAGCTCTTTTTTGAATCCTGTTATATCTTGGCCTTCACAACATCTCTGGTAAGGCGCTCCACAGGTCAGCACTTCAGTGGACTGGAATTCTATCAACTATGTATATTTTAAAGGAATGAGAGGAGTTTTTTAGGATGATACCAGAGTGCATAACTAAGAGTAGCAGCATGAAAACAAGAAAACTGAGGTTCCATATTGAGAACAGTACTGTGGAACAATCCTGCATTGGCAAAGAGATAAATGTCAATAATTTCTACTTCTAAACTCTAGCTAGTTTGAAGAATAGAACATTTACACTTGCTGATATTTAAAGGCTTAATCATTTATAACCAATTGGTGGATAACAAAAAGCATTTTATATAGTGTTCTAATCTTTTATTTTGCTTAATGTATTCAAAGAGCTATATGTACATTTCTGATTTTGATGATCATGTTATGATCACTTTGAATGGTAATGACAAAAATCTAGTTTTCATTCAGTTAAACAGGGAAGGATTTTACTTCCATACAGAACTGAAATATCAGTTCACCAGGTTTTCTGTATTATTTGTATTTATTTTGGTATGTAATAATTAGATTTGGTATGAGCATATTGTTAAAGCTTTGTTCACTTGTGTGGCTCACATTACCAATAAAATGTGGAAAGATTCCTTTAATATGATATAAATACACTGCATGTGTATCATTCTATCCACCCAGAAAGCATTTGAATTTGTTGTGAGGTTTAAGTAATAATGTGATGGTGCTAAGCTTAGCCTCCAGTGAATGCACAGATTGTGTGACATTGCAGAGGAGACAGTTGTTTGCTCCAATTCTGTTAAATTGCTGATAGTGATGTGAGCACAGCTGGTGGAGGATGGTGTTTCTGTGTCTCACAGCAAATCCTTTGTCTTACAGAGCTATAATCCTCAGAGGACATACTTCACTTTCATCTTGCAATTTTGCTAAGACAGTCAGTCTCAGCTGCTAATTATTGAGGCTAGAGGTTATGAAATACAAAGCACAGTTCATTGGCTCTGTGAAGCTACGACATTGATGCATTCACAGCTTAGAAAGCTTTGACTGATAAAGTGTACTCCATTTTTATATGTTATGCCATAAACTCTTACATTAACAGAGGGCACCTCAAAGCAAGCATGATGCAGGCTCACATGAAGCAGAGAGGCAGAATGAAGGTCAAGGAGCAGCAGAAATTAGCATGGCAACTACTGGTAGCGGTCAGGTAACGTAAATATTTTATTTGATAACATTTTTAAATATAAAATATCTCATTTTATGAGTGTGATCTGGAAATTCTGCTGTAGCTATTTAATTGTGCATCAGTGGATTTCTTCAGATGTATTAATTCTGAAAAGGCTGACATGTTTCTTTATTTCCATTGGGAGGGAAGAAAGCTGTTACAAAGGATATTTTAATGAGATGAAATTTAAATACTCCATAACAAGACTCTGTTTTCTTTTGTTTAAAATGCTTACACAGATACATTTAAGCAGGGATAAGCAAATAGTTTGTAGACACAAATATTGTGTTCCTATTTGTATCTATTTGTGTTATGATTTAATGATGGAATTTATTCAAGAGAATTCCAGTTCAGAAATGGTCACTGAAGCCCCACTATTTAAAAAAATTCAGTGACAAGTTTCTCATCACAAATAAAGACAAATATTATTATAATTACAAATAATTCCTGTTTCTTAGTTAAATGCATTACATAAACCTCTACAACCAGAAATCTCATCAGAAATAATCTCTTGCATATGTGCTGAAGAGTGATGTACATGATCATTTCACATTGTCCATTGCTATTTTTTAACACTGAAATATATTACTGGGTGAAATGTAGTTTTAAACTAAATTATTTACATACACATTTCTTTAATATTTATCAAGAATATGTATTAATAATTTAATATTTTGTTTATTTTAATGTGCTGTTATACCACTTGCTTCATTATCTCCAAGTGTTGCTCAGGCTTTCATTTTAGTAATTCAGATTCTCATAACCTCAAATAATAATACGACAGTGCAATTCATATGTAAGCTTTTCTGTTTGTTATTTTGTGTTTGTGGATTAATTTCAACCCCCTTTAAAGCATCTCACACACAATGATTTTTGAGAAGGATTATGTCTGCAGTATGGCTAAAATATTTCATTAGATTAAACATTAAACACGGTCCCTAATTTTTCTATTAAGATATATTTGATCACAGTTTGGAACCCAATTCTCTTTGCTACATCTGAGCATTTGCCTGAGGCTCCTACTTTAATCCAGATGACAGCATTATTCTAAAGGAGAAAAAATAGTTCAGCAATGCTTTTTAGCTGAAAGCATAATGTATTTAAATAATTCATGCATTGTGGCCACATGTTCTTTCTCATGTGAATGGGAAGTTATTTTGGACAAGAGAGATTTTTTGGTGGGGGAGGAAAAGAGCGTGTGTCTTGTATCCAGGAATAATCATATCAGTGAAGGAATAGCTCTTTGAAGTTTAGGACATAACATTTGAACAGTTTTGAGTTAATATCAAGCTACAGAGGAAAATACTATGAGACATAAGGGGATTATTTACTTTTAGTGCAAGGACAGAGAAAGGAGGCTTAATGGATTTGGCACTAGTGTTTTATTTCTGGGAACCCAGATCAATCCACCTTGTATCCTTGAGCAATGAGGATTAAATAGAGTGCAAAAAAATCAACCTAATTGTTTGGGGCTAGCTAGTTTTGCAGTAAGATGAGCAATGTGAATTGAAGGTTTGCCCATTGGGGACAGTCTTTTTCAGGACTCGACCATTTTCTCTTCTGTACCACCTAACATACTCTGCTCTGCTGTTACACTGACAGCAAAATGAACTTTACTAAAATTTTAGTTGTGTAAGCTGTCTGAAAGATTTTAATGACTTTCGCCGCTTTATTAGTAAACTACTTCAAAATACAGGAAAACAATATAAAGGAAGAAAAAATAAAGCACAGATGAGATGAGAACAAGGGCCTGAAAGAATATAAGATTAAAAGGAAGGAAGGAGAACAAAAAGGAAAATTGTGTAGGGGAAGGTACTACACAAGAACAGGATTGAAGCAAGGGTGGGTGGAAGCATAGCACAGGAGAGTGCTAAGAATTGGGGAGAGAAGAGAATCAGCACAAGAAGCATGTAAGTTATCAATTTTGCTCACTTGCCAGTTTGTCAGACCAATTGCTACATACTTTTGGTAGTAGTGATTTCAGTTCAGTCTTTAGTGCACCGGTAAGAAAGGTAATTAAGTTTGATTTGGGCTTCTTAGCAGCTTCAGAGTAGAAGAGGCCCAATGACTCAGCATGTTAACTATCTCTAAGCTATGAAGAAAATAGCCAGTCCTGGTCAGGATTCATAAAATTGTTGGGACAGAATAGAAAAATGTGTGTTTTATGTGCTATATAAATGTCTACATCATAATGGTTTTTAATATCTAGTGTTCCCAATTTGCCACTCTCTTATCTTCTTAGGTAGAATGCACATATTACAATTAATCAACAGTGTAACAAAACTGCTATAATTATACCAGTATAATTGCCCATATAGACACTTATTCCACAATAATAAGAATGACTTTTTTCTCACTTAGTTTATGTTGCTTTGGCCACTCTTATTTCAGTGTAACTGAAAAGATTTCTACTGTAGACAAGCCCCTACTGAAACTTTTTTTAGTCAGTTCCCCATTCATATTCAAAGTTCTTTAATGTTTGAATGGCAAATGCTACAGGGGAGTGGTGATCTGGGCATGAGGGGTTGGGGGAGCACTTACTTTCTTCCTGCATGCTGCTCCCAAGTTCCAATGGGAACAGCCGGGAAAGCCTCTAGGAAGCATGTCCATGCGCTTCTGTACCCGCAGCCTGGGGAGGAGGAGGAGGGCAACAGCGTACAGCCGCTTTGGGCTCTGGCTTCTTCCTCCCAAGCCAGATCCAGCAGGGAGGCTCAGGCCCTCCCCCCCCCCCCCCTTTTCCCCTGCAGGAAGCCAGTACTGGTGCTCCAATCTTGCGGGGGGCCATGAGGCTGGAGCACCAGTGCGGGCTTCCTGCTGTGTGTGTGGGGGGGGGAGGGAGGGAGGAGATGGGGGCTGTGCTTGAGCTGCAAAAGAGCCATATCTGGCTCCCTAGTGAGCCATAGGCTGCTAACCCCTGATCTAGAGTGAATGAAATAGTTTAAAAATTATTTAATTTTAAAATTAAGCTAATAATTTTATAAATATATTTTTGTTTTTTGCAGTCAGTTGTAGCATTGGGGTCACCTTGCCAGCCAGTCAGATTCAGAGCAGCTGAGCACCGTAGCTCCCCTTAATGCCAGCAGAGTTGTGGGCGCTCAACACCTCTGAATATCTTTGTTGTATAAATAAGAATTTAGGTAAATAACATTAGTCACTTATTTTTGAAAATTTTGTCCTGAGATCTTACTCAAGAACCTCTTACTCATTCTCTATTTCTAATATGAATCCTCTTTTAAAACCTGCATATTAAAAAAAAACTACATTTAAAACATTTTACATTACTCTGGTACAGACTGTTAAATGTGACTTAACCTGGTCAAATAACATGTTTCTTGTGAAGGAGCAGGGGATCTAGGATTCCACCACGTTTAAGGATTTGGCGTGTGGGGTGTGTGTGTGTGGTTTGTTTGTTTTTTTTTTTTTTTAAATAATGTTAAGGCTCTTTAACTACAAATTTTTATTATAACAGTCAACTGATTCTAAATTTAAGTTTTAGATGACTAAAGGGTAGCATTAGTTAGATGAACAGTATACTATTATGGTTACGGTATTAGGCCGTATGATTTCACTTACAGATCTTACAGCAGTATAGGTATACTGCCACAGCTGCGCCACTCCCATATAGCCACTTTGTGTTGATGAGGGGAGAGCTCTTCCACCAGCATAATTAAACTACCCCCTAAGAGCAGTGGTGTCTATGTTGGTGGAAAAGCATCTTCCATTAACATAGCATTGTTCTCACCAGTGCTTTTGTTGGTGAAACTTCTGTCGGTCAGGGATGTGGGTTTTTTCCTTCTCCTGACCAACAAAAGTGTTAGTATAGACAAACCCTAAGTCTCTATCTCAGTACCCACTATACAAGTATGCAGTGTATCTTTGATATGTCTCTGTTCTATTAAATAGACTCTCTTTAGACACACTCACTTGTTCGCTGAGAAGGAATGGAACCACATGAGAACAGAAAAAGCTAAAGAGGTGCTCAAATAGAATAAAAACTTGAGGTTGATAGAGTATAGTGCTATTAAACAGTTAGCTTGGTGGTAGGATTTGGGTTTAAGATTTTAATTCCCTAATCTAGTTTTAAATACCAGTTAAAAATAATTATTTAGTAGCAGTATCAATGAAAATTCAGTTATAAAGTTAATATCCACTGTAGAATATTTGAATCTATATAACTAGCTATAATTTTTAAGCTGCTAAAAACTTATCTTAAAAAATAAAACTGATTATTGTCCTTTGATCTTACCAATGACATCTGACACTGACTGGTTAGGTTAATATTTTCACTGGTGTTACAGAAGCAAATTGCAATAACTGTCCAAGATCTCAGCTTCCTGACTTTCAGGCTAGCAGAGAGGTGAGATTTCTGTGGCAGCAGAGCATTCAGCCCCAGAGGAGTGAGAGTGTCTAACATCTCTCTGCAGTGACTCCTGTGGCCAATATAAGAATTCCTTTGATTAATTTCAAGAAAAGCATTTGTGCCTTAGGGAGAAGGAGCTCCAAAAATAATGGAGGAAGTTTCTAGAGGCAAAGCAATCTTTTAAGTTTTGGAAGAACTAGGAGTTTTTATTTTGTTGGCCAGAACAAGGAAGCTGCGTGATTTTGGATAATCATCCCCTTACTCTATGTTCCACTAGTAATGTGTTCCCAGAGCTACAGTCAAAGGATGGGATGCTCATTAAAATTCTTCTTCCTTCCCTCTATTGTAGGTAGCTACTGTGGGAGAAACTCACCTAGTAAAGGGCTGCAGGTCCATGCAGGTCAACTCAGCTAAAATTCTCCTCTGCTGTGGTACTCAGTGCAGCCGTGAGTTAACATTTAGTCCAGCTCAGTATAACTATTCTTAGATGCTCCAAACAGCATATAACCTTCCATTAAATAAATGAGAAAGGAGCTATCAGATATCAGAAGCAAACAATTAGCATGGACTTCTAACAAGTGATACACATAAAGCTAAAAAAGAGAGAAATAAAGGTACATAAAAGGAAAAATGCAGGCAAGAAGGAGAAAGGAGAAGATTAAAGAACAGGAAAGAGACAAAGGGGACAAAAAAGTAAAGGTGACAACTTGACAACTGTGTCAAACTATAGCCAATGGGGGCACCCATCCACAATGTTTTTCTAGGGGGTCTCTAGTAAATAAAAAGATTTAAAATGTAACCTCTTTTTGCTCAACAAACCAATACTGTATTCTCCACAGATTTGCCTTGTTTGTGACACTGACTAGCAGCATTCCTTTTTGACCAACAGAATCTTTTCCTTGTCAATTTTTGTATGATCCCGTTGTATTCTGAAGTGGTTTTAAGTTTTTCAACTAAGAGGTTGTGAAAAACAGGGTCTCCTGGAATTCTGCAGAATTATTCTGGAAACAAAAGTAGATCTACAATGTCACTGATGCAGAATTCCTACTTGTTCTGTAAAAAATGGTCTAAAATCTGAATCTGGTTTGTTGTCTCTTGTTTTTGCTTTTATCTGTTGCAAACTTAATTCAGTTTTATTGTTTATTTCAGTTCTCCTTTTTCCTGATAACAGTAGATATTTTAAAACTCACTCAGTAATTAGAATTAATTTTGTAGGAATATGGAACTGCTTTGAGAGAGAACTAAGGGACAAACGAGTAATAAATCATCTTTATGACTTTTATTTAAATAATTTCCAATTTGTATTACAGATACATATAAACTAAAGCACAGGATGACAATTTATGGTTGCAAACATAACTAAATAGTCAAATGCTAAAAATAAAGTAGTCAAGCTGTCCCTTCAGTAAAAGACTTTTGGATGCTACCTAATTGTTCTTAAACTTGTAGGGTTCAGCCGCTCGAATGGACCATGAAACAGCCAGTGTTATGAGCTCTAGTAGTACCTATTCCGTTCCTCGAAGACTGACAAGTCATCTGGGTACCAAGGTAACCGAAGATTACAAACCACAGGTCGCTAATGCTACATTTTTACTAATACAATAACTTCATTGTTTCTATCAGTACTACAATATTCACTGAATGATCTTTCCACACATACTAATTTCATGGAATTTAATTTTTAAATAGCTTTCTCAGGCTTTGAAAACTATGCATTAAATGATTTGATTATTAGAAAAAAATATGAGTTCCCATTAGTAGAATTATTTAAAATGAATAAAAATTGATTCAGGAAATTGTTGGAGCACCTTAAAACCATATACTGTTGTTAAATTATCTAGATGATTGGTGAAAATTAACCTATTCTAAAGATCAATTTTTTGGTATTTGAAGTGCTCATACAATACTAATTTATTGAAATAAATGTCATTATTGAGAAACCTTTTTAAATGTGACCTGAGTCATTGATGCTGCTAAATCAATGTTGTGTCATTAACATATTTACAGTATGTGAAAGAAACAATCTCATTTGAGTAAGGTAGTGTTAAAGTGAAACTAAGAATTTAGCATTGCAGTATAATTTCCTAATCTCACTTCTGTTTTTAAATGGTAAGATAGGTTCAAGTGAACCTCTCATTTTGTGCCAAAAGTAGACTTCCAGCATGCATTTGTTCTTAGCAGCACAGGTATATGAGACACATACATGCAGTGATTTAAGGAGTTGCTTTTTTGTGAATTGTATGTTGTTTAGAATCCAAGTTCTGTATTAAATATTCCTTATTTAAAAGAGCAAACATTTTTAACATTATTATCAATCATACAATTTGTGTACCAAAGGGGTAGCAAAGATATATTGATTACATCAAACATTTTGTGACGTATTGACAGAGGATGGTATTAGAAATATTAAGTGCAATCAATATAGAATAATTTTTTTAAAGGAAAGGTAGCAGATGTGGAGAAGGCTTGAATCCTTCAGTTTTCTTTCTAGTGTAGCTAGAAATTGCTTCCATATCAGCAGGAGATTTTCCCAAAATAAATCCATAGTATGTTAAGAACATAGTTTCAGAGGACTTGTGCAGGGGCCTTTTACAGTACTCACGTGACGGTTAATACTTTATTATTTGTTTGATGCAGTTATTGTAGACTATGTTGTCCACTAACTAAACTGTGCCAGTGACAGATCACTGGCCATAAGAACTTAAAATCTAGAGCAGTGCTTCTTAACCTATAGCCCATGGGCCTCTTGAGGGCCAGTCAGTGCAGAGATGCAGCCCAGGTGGCATCCTCAAGGCCATACAGGTGGTATCGGATGTGGCCCACATAATACATTGTGGAACATAACAAATGGTCCACAGTGGTAAATAGGTTGAGACCCAGAGTCTGTACAAACCTGCATATTTCTTTTCTTCTAGACCACAGTCACTAGTACACCTAGTCTCTGAGGTAAACAATAAGGGCTTGTCTATAAGGAAAATTAGTGCACAGCAAGTTAGAGTGTGAATGTACAGCACATAAGGTACTACATGCTAATTCCCTGCATGGACTTTACTGCATAGTAAAGTGCCAAGTAAGTTAATGCAGACTAACTAACATGCTGTAAATTCACAATCTAGCTTGCTGATGTCTCTGTGTAGACAAGCTATAAAGCAGCTTCCTCAGGTGTCTGCCCAGAGGCATACATTAAGCAGATGGCTTTCATTCTCTTTTGAGAGTACAAGTATGCCATCTTCATAACATATTTGATTGTTCCCAGTTCAGGGAGTGAGGCTCTCTCAACCTCATTTGTCAGACATCTGCCATTATACTGTCACAAAGCTGGCTCATGGGCTCTGTCATGTTTTGATTCTATCATTTTTATATTTAATATTAAATAATGTGTAGATTCATATGAGCATATAATGCTACACTGTTTAATACTTCTACTGTTACCGTTATTTAATTAATTATTATAGTATTAGTAAAAATACATGAGTTTTCTGACTACTCAATCTACTATAAATTACCTAGATACACTCAAACTTTTAAAATATTCTACAATACAGTGGTTAATTTTATCTTCAGTGATGTTAGATTTTATCCATTATGTCATAGGATACTTTTTTGAACTTATGACCATTTGCAGCAATTTAGCTCGTATTAGAGAATCTGACTGAACATAGTATTTGACAAGTTTAATTTCTTGTCTAGCTGATACATATGGGATGTATCACTCTGCAGAGCTCATCAGCTGCTTTTTCCCTTTCCCAACTTGGGTAGCCTGCTTATGAGTAGCTTCTTAAATTATGGGCTTTTAATGTTTTTCTTGGCTTTGAGAGTTTGTGGGCTATCCAGTAGGATTGTAATGCCATATTGTATGTCATTTTGTTCTATTATAAACAAAATCAAACAGATGTACTAGTTTAAAATAATTACTCCTGGGAAAAGGAACAGGAGAGCAGAGCTGCTTCCACTGCTTCTGCTACATTATGTGAACTGCCTCAATAATCCCTCCTAAATTAATATTTCAATTTGAAATCCATAAGGGTGCTCTAAATTTGGTATCCCAGTAATATACATATATATTTAGTACTTTAATAGACCAATTTCACAAAGCTGAAAATAATTATGAGCCAGATCATATGGGGGAGAGAATTTAATCAGAAAAATGTGAATGATAATTGGTAATCATTTAAGAGCACCTTACTAGATGCCCCAAAAGCTGCAAGTTAAGAAGGCGGCTATTCTGGTAAAAAACAAAAAAAAACCACCAGCCTGATTTAGAGAGGAAGTGAAAGGAGCTGTTAAAAAAAAAAGGGGGGGGGGAGAAATGGAGAAAGGAGAAATTGACTGTAGTGAATAAAAATCAGAAGTTAGTAACTGTAGAAAATTGATAAGCGAAGCCAAGGGATACAAGAAGAAATCTGTGACCAACAGAATTTAGAACACTTAGGCTACATCTACGCTACAGTGGGGATTAACGCTCTGAGATTGATCCACTGGTAAATTTAGCATGTCTGGTAAAGACCCCACAAATCAACCATAGATCGCTTTGTAGTCGACCCTTTTACTTTCCCATCATCTTACCTTACTCTTCTTATCAGGGTAGAATTTCTCCTGCAGACCCTCCCCCCATGCTGTAGACCCTACAGTAACTTGACCTAAAATACATCGACTCCAGTTACATTATTCACGTAGCTGAAGTTGCGTACCTTAGATTGTCTTTCTGAGGTAGTGTAGACATAGGCTAAGAAGGAATATTAGGAATTTAATATATTAGGAATAAAGAATCCTATGATACTTGAACTGAGCCGTCGATCGACAGATCTCATCTTCTGTGACGCCATTGGTGAGCGACTAAACCAATCCTTGATTGGCAGACCCGATTACAGATGTCACATAAAAAGCCACCAACTGCAAGTGCTATATGTTCTTTTCGGATCCTATGCTGTTCCTGCCATGCCTGGATACGCTGACTCTCAAAGCAACTAAGAGCCTGTACAATGGTTTGTTGCCAGGACAATCTGTCCTGAACTAGAGTTTCCAGATCATTGGGAGTTATGCTCCTTGACTTCATATTGGCCTTTAAGATGATAACAGTGACAATGTTAACAGTCCATTACTATATGGAAATGTTAGAATTATTAATAATGCAGGAAAGGCAGAAGTGTTCTATATTTCTGTTCTATATTTGGGGAAAAATAGTTGATGTAGTCTATGCCCTCATTCCACTAGTATCTCTAGTTTTGTTAAACAAAAACTACTGAACTTAGATATTTTTAAATCAGCAGGTTCAGATATCTTGCATCCCAGAATTTTAAAAGAGATGGTTCAAAAGCTCAATTAATCATTAATGTTGATTTTTTCAGTAAGTCTTCACACTGGGAAAGTTCCAGAAAATGGGGGAAGGAGAGGGAGAGTTAACATTTGTGTCAATTTTTTTTAAAAAGGAAATGGAACAACTTCTATAATTATAGGCCTGCCATCCTGAGATTGATCCTGTTCACTTTAATGGAGCAGCAGATATGGGACTCACTTAATAATATGGAGTAGCAGCTGTTGACTGTGCTGGGGGCTACCTGAGAGGCTGGCCCTTGAGCCAGCTGCTCGGACAGCCCTGGACTCAGCCACACTGGCCCCTGTGAAAATCACAGAGGTTGTGGAAAGTCATTATTTCCACAATCTCTATGACTGACATGGAGCCCTATCCATCACTGACCATTTTAAAATCAAGATTCGATGTGTTTTCTAAAAGGTCTGCCCTAGGATTTATTTTGATGAAGTTCTATGGCCCGTATTATACACAGAGCTCCATGGGCTCTTGCTACGTTTCAAAAGCTGAAGCACTGCAGTGGGAACCAGCATGAGCGGGGACTGCTTAGGAATGTAAGTGACTAGTCGACTAGTGATGTGACTAGTCGCTTCCCCTCCCTTCCCGGATGCCTCTATCAGAGGGTAAGTCTACACTACAGCACTAATTTAAACTAACTTAATTCGAATTAGTTAATTCGAACTAAGCTAATTCGAACTAGTGCATCTAGACCTAAAAACTAATTCGAATGAGCATTTTGCTAATTTGAACTAGCATGTCCACATTGAGTGGACGCTGAACCGAAGTTAAGGCTGGCCGGAACCAATGCCGGCAGGGCATCAGGTTAGGACATAGAGTGTGGAGCTGCTGCCTCAGGCTAGCCGAGGGCTGTGCTTAAAGGGACCCGACCCCAACCCTGGACAGACAGTTCTCAGGGTTCCCCGCTTGCTTGTCTACATCGATGAGGGACAGCAAAGCAGTCCTGTCTTGGAGTGCCCTGAATGCCCACACTCGGCACATCACAGCACTCGGCCATCAGCCCAGCTGCACTTGCCGCAGGCTACCATCGGGAGGGGTCATTCGGGAGCTGTCAGGATCTAGGAGGCCCTGCAGGAGAGCTTCCTCCCCAAGGAGCCCGCAGAGCCACCCCAGTCCTCCCCATCGGGGGCTCATGCCCCATTCCTCCCTCACCTCCTTCCACTTACCCTTCCCTAGCCCCTCTTCCTGATGTAAAAAATAAAGGACACGTGTGTTCAAAAATAGAAACTCTCTTTATTTAACAAAACGGGGGAGGGGGGATTAACCTCTGGGGAGACTGGGAAAAGGAGGTGGGAGAGGGGAAGAGAGCTCCTGGGTTCGCATGTGGCCTTTGGTGGCCAAGCTGGCAGCTATCCTGCCCTAGATGGCCACTTTCCTGTGCCTAGTGCGGAGATTGTGGACGTTGGAGGACTCCCCCCCCAAACCTGGATGAGGTCCACGATCTCCGCACTAGACCAGGCAGGCGCCTGCCTCTTGCGGCCCCAAGCAGGCTCCTGGGAGCCACCAGCCTGGTCCTGGGAAGAGGTGGAGGGCTGGGTGGCAGCGGGTGGCTGGCTCATGCCATGCCAAGTGCAGGGTCTGCTGGCTGGGTGCTGGCAGGCTTGCACCTGGCACGGGCACTGTAGTTAGACCATGGCCCTTTAAGGGCTCCGGGGCCGGCAGGGGGGCAGAAGAGTTTCCCTGGCTTGGCCCAGAGTGGCCACCAGAGCAAGCTGGGAAGGGCTAGCCTCCAACTAGTTCGAATTAAGTGGCTACACAGCCCTTAATTCGAACTAGGCATTAGTCCTCGTAGAATGAGGTTTACCTAGTTCGAATTAAGCGCTCCGCTAGTTCGAATTAAGTTCGAACTAGTGGTTTGTATGTGTAGTGCCTATAAAAGTTAATTTGAACTAATGGCTGTTAGTTCGAATTAACTTTGTAGTGTAGACATATCCAGAGAGAGGCAGCAAGGCAGGGGGAGCAGGAGCTGGTGCAGGGAAGAACCGGCTTAAAAGCTGGTTCCCCCCAACACCATCTCCACGGGGGGAGGGGAGTTAGAGGCACAGCAGGAAGTAGTCTCTGCTCACACCTGTTCTGCTGCGATTCTGCTTTTTGAAATGTACAAGAGCCCCACTGGGGCTGGCCATGTCAGGGACTGGTGCCGGAAAAGCCCCTGTTTGCAGCAGCCAGGGCTGGCCGTAGGCAGGGGCTGCTCTGGCAGCAACCCCTATCGACAGCCAGCCCTGGCTGCTGTGAACAGGGACTGGTGCTGCCCGCCGCGAACTGGGGCTGCTGGACTCGTGGGCTGGGACCTAGAAGTCCCAGCTCACGCTGGTTCAGGATGCTGCGCCTCTCTATTTTAAATATAGTAAGAGCCCAGTGTCTCTTACTACGTTTAAAATGAAGAGCCACAACGTAGTTGGCTCCTAGAGCCAGCATGAGCTGGAACTGCTTAGTCCCAGCTTGAGCCAGCTCCTGGAGCTACCCCCTCTGCGGCTCTACAAAAGGTCCTATCAGCTACAATTTAGATCGACTATATGATTAGCTAGGTAAACGCAATTTAACATTCTTAGTTATACAGGAGGTCAGACTAGGTGATCACAAAGGACTCTTCTGGCTTGGAAACTATAATTTTATAAACATATTTAACTTGCACTCTAGCAAATTATTTGTCATTCTAAAGCAGCTTTTAAATGAAAATATTACTCATGTAAAGAAATACCTGTTTGAGAGAGAGAGAATTCATAGAAATATAGTAGATTCAGAGTAGATACCCTGGTTTGCTCCAGCTAAAACATTGAGTATGCTAATTGTCATTAATATGACATTGTTTTCATCCTTGAGTACAATGAAAATCCAGAACTGCTCATTAGAGGTCTAGGTGAATGAAAATATAAATCAGATATAACTGTTATTTCATTTTCATTACTACCAGTGGATTCATTATAATTAATGTTATAAACAGCAAAGAACCAATAATAATTATGTCATTATTTTTCTAAATGATACCAATTCCTGCACAACTGGGGGAGGGAGGAATTTTCTTCCTTGCTTTATATACCAACCATCACTTCATTTCAGTTTATATATATATATTTATTTATTTATTTTGAGAAAATCTAACTTTTTAAAATCATTTGGCCTACAGGTGGAAATGGTGTATTCTTTGTTGTCAATGCTTGGTACTCATGATAAGGATGACATGTCACGAACTTTGCTAGCTATGTCTAGCTCCCAAGACAGCTGCATAGCCATGCGTCAGTCTGGATGTCTTCCTCTCCTCATCCAGCTTTTACATGGCAACGATAAAGACTCTGTGTTATTAGGAAACTCTCGGGGCAGTAAGGAGGCCCGTGCCAGAGCCAGTGCAGCACTGCATAACATCATTCACTCACAGCCTGACGATAAGCGAGGCAGACGGGAAATCCGTGTACTCCATCTTTTGGAACAGATCCGAACTTACTGTGAAACATGTTGGGAATGGCAGGAGGCACATGAGCAAGGCATGGACCAAGACAAAAATCCAAGTATGTCTGTCATAATGCTTTAAAAGGCTAACAATATATTATACAAAAAAAATTAAAAGTGAGTTCCATTTTAAAATGAATTTTTGACATGCTAGTAATATACCTGAATTAAGGATCCTTTTTCACATGCAATTTTTTAAACAAATGTTTAAGTAATACCTGCAAACAGGATGTCTCATCTGTAATAATCCTGTCTGCAAATGTTCTATGGAAAACTGTTCTTTAAATCATAGGCTTTGCATCTTATAAAAGGTATAATCCCAATGATTCGTTTGTATGTTTTATAGTAGGGGGTGACCAAACTCTGGTTCATGAGCCGCATTTGGCTCTTTTATCATTAAAGTGTCTCTTATGGAGCTCCCACTATACCTCCTTCCTATTCTTCAGCTACCAGACTAGGAGAGAGGAGGGAAAGTTCAGAATCTCTGCGTGGCATAAAGGTGATGCTGTAGTATAGGGGCTTCTTTCCAGTGGGGAGGGAGTCTTGGGGCTCCCAGCAGGGGTATCCCAGCTCTCAAATTTCTGAAGATTGTTGTTTGTGGCTCAGAGTGCCAGTAAGCCACCCTGTTCTATACACATTTGTATTCATGCTCACTGCTGTTCCATCTTGTTTTAATGTATGTTCTAACACTGAACACACCAACTTATAGTTGGTGTTTTTAAACCTACTTTTTTCTCACTGGAATAAGATGCACATCCCATTTTGTATTGGTTGGTTCGTGGGTTGGTGCGAGGTTAAGGTAGGTACAAAAGAGGAATCTTGCTCCAATCAGTTCAGTACAATGCAAACAACTATTAAAACAGTTTGATATTTGTTTGATGTTTCTGACATACAAGCACAGCCTTGTCGATATAAAATGAAGTTTTTTCAGATAGCTTTGAAAATTTACATAACCCTTTAACTTCCTTATCTGCATTTATGATTTAAAGAAAAATTACAAAAACAGGCCCTGATCCTTGAATATATTCTGTGTTGGTGGATCAGTGGAATTTTGCATAGGTGCAGGATGCAATCTGAGCCTTAAGTGATCAGATTGCAGAATCAGAGCTAATGATGACATCCTAACACAAATCTGTAGCCTAGCAAAAATCTGGAGCAAAAATGTTGAGAACTACAGATGTTACAGTGTGAGAGAATACTGATTACCCTTCAGAAGGAAGGAACAAGACAGTTTTACTTTTGATATTGCATTATTAGACACAACCAGAAAACCTAAACTATCCCACTCCATATACGCCAAAACATTGTCAAGATAATTAGGAAAGTAATTGGTGTTAAATTTTGTCCCTGGTAAGTCTGTGGGTATGGAAATTGTTTGTTAGAATGTTCAATTATGTTTGTCTTTTCTTGCATTTTCGCAGTGATCCAAATCCTGAAAAAGTGATCTAAACATTTACCTTAACCTTTGAATCTCTTGGTAATATTTATTATTTTGACAATGCCTTTCTGATAGATCAAGTCAATATTAATTGTTACCTTTTTTTGGGGGGGGGAATGACAGGGCCAGCTCCTGTTGAACATCAGATCTGCCCTGCAGTGTGTGTTCTAATGAAACTTTCATTTGATGAAGAACACAGGCATGCAATGAATGAGCTTGGTAAGATGAAATATTGAGGCGTTTGATAGACATTTTAACATTCCTTTCTAGTACACTTAATTGAAATCGAGTATGTTTCTCTGTCACCAGCTCAGATTGATCAAAGTCATTGGTCAACACTTCTGCAAATCTGCCCCCTGTCTTAATTTAGACACCCAGAAAATGAGGAGCACAATTAATGCTCACCTTTACAAATTTGGTTTTAATGACAAACATAACATGGGAACTCTGTGACAGAGGTAGGGATAAAATTCAGTTTTCCAGGGTGGCATTCAACTACTTTAACCATGAGACCATCTTTACTTTTCCTGCAATCCTCTGCCTCATTCACTATTCACCGTCCAGCTTCTGCAACACGAGGCAAGGCCCAGCAGGTAAATAGCCTCCTTCACTAAACAACCCTGATTCATTTCTAGACCGTGGTTTATCTTGTGCACAGAATGAGTCAGGGATCCTGTGGGATAATGTGATGTAAAGATAGTATGATAATACGCAAGCACAAGGGGACTGAATTAGGGTTGCAGAAGTTATGAATTCAGGCATTTCCTAACTTCTGAATGGTTGCCTTTGCAAGCTTAACATTAGTTTAATGTAATTTTATGTGTAATTGCCTACATTTTTTAAAAAAAGTATTGAAACAAGAAGACGCATCAATTAAAGATATTGATCCTTCCATATAAGTCACTAACAGGTCTGGAACTCCTAGGTTCACAGTGCAGACCTCTTCCACCTGAACGGAAGGAGAGGTGGTAACAGTAGTAGATATTAATTATCCTCTCTGTGAATCAACCACTAGAGGGAGATTAGATGCATACTTCTCCAATGATTCTTGGAGCTGTTTGCTGACAGTGGAGGAATGGTAAAGCCTAGGTTCAATTCTGTGTTTTGGAAGAGATTGTTCTCAAATGGTGTTAGATCTTTCTGTACCCCCACCACCACTCCTTGCCCCTGTCCAGCTCCTGTCTCTGTCCCCCTCTGTTCCTCTACTTCTTGTCCACATTTCTTTTTACCCTTGCCCCTGACCTCCCTCTAGCTCCGTGGTCCCCAACATGGTGCCCGCGGGCGCATTTATGTGCGCCCACGCCAGCGTTTTAAAACTACTCACATTCACCTCTGCTTAGAGGAAGGGTCGGCAGCCTGGGGCCCGTGAGGGAGCCCGACGCGGCGCTTTGGAGGCTTGAGCCCCGCCCCGACCGCAGCAGGCAGCCCGCACTTCGGTAGCCAGAGCAAACCCCACGCTGGTCGGGTCCGGCTGCAAGGCAGCAACAGCCGCCTCCTCCCCCCACCCCCACAAAACAGCCGTGGCGGGGCCCTTTGTGGTGCAGGAGCTGCGAGCCGGCAGGGGAGGGTCCCTCATGGCCGCTTCTGCCCCCCCCGCACAAGCCCATTGGCCGGACCTGGACAATGGCAGCTGCGGGAACCTACCAATCCCCAAGCACATGGCCAGGCAGGTCCTGTGAGAGAAACAGGAGAGCAGCGCGTCTCACTGGTAAGTGTCCGGCCCTCCAGCTACTCCCACTCCGATATCTTCACCCACAGAACTCTCCTCCCAGACCCTGCACCCCAATCCCCTGCCCTGAGGCACAATCCAAACCCCTGGCCTGACCCTGCCCCCCAGTAAAATATCTGGTATTTTCAGTTTCTCAGTTTGAAAGCCACTTAGGACATTCTTCCCCTGCCATGTGGAAGGGAGTGTGAAATTTAAAGGTGCCATGATTTTTTTGGGGGTGTGGGGAGGAGGGTGCTTTTTTTGCTCAACATTTGGACATCTCCCCCTTTTTTATTAATGCAGAATTTTGTTTAAAAATTAATTACAATATAATTAAAATAAAAATTATCCAATTAAATTAAGTTTCTATCAAATTTACCCAATTCACATTTAATATGAAAATAACCTTCAATTTCACATTTGACGCCTTTTTTCTATTTTTTCTCCAATGGGGGGTGGCCACAAAATTGACATTCTTCCCCCTGCCATGGTGGGGATAGGGAGTGAGAGATTTAAAGGTGCCATGGTTTTTTTGGGGGGGGAAGGGTGCTTTTTTTGCTCAACATTTGGACATCCCCCCCTTTTTATTAATGCAGAATTTTTAAAAAAAATGAATTACAATATAATTAAAATAAAAATTATCCAATTAAATTAAGTTTCTATCAGATTTACCTAATTCACATTTAATATGAAAACAGCCTTCAATTTCACATTTGATGCCTTTTTTTGTTGGCGCCCGCCACACTCTTCTGAAAACATGAATGTGCTATTGGCCACAAAAAGGTTGGGGACCACTGCTCTAGCTCCTTAGGATTCGAGTCTGGGTGTGTCCCCTTTTTCCTTCTAATGCCTGAGCAAAATAGGCAGCCCCTGGCAACTGGGAGGAGCAATTACATCACAAGCCCTGCTAGCCCTTGCTTCCATAGGTTGAAGCTAGCTCAGTCATGCTGTGAGGATGTCACGTGCTCAGTCTAATTGGCACATAGGCACTTTAGGGGGATAAAAGGCATTTGAATGGACTCTTCAGAGAATTTAGCTGCCTGTCTCTAATAAGTCTATACTATGTGCAAACAGCAGTTGTGAGGCGCTTACACACTGGGCTAATTTGCATTGATTTTCATGAGGAAAGCAAAAAGTATGTCCTTCATACCAGAGTAACAGGTTCCTCAGACCAATTTGAAATCTCTGCTCCAGAGCATGAAGGTACAAGAGTGCTTAATTAAATGGTTGTAAGAAATTTTTAATATGGGGAAGGAGAGGGATGATGTATTTCCCTAGCCTCATTTTCAGAATTGCTGTTTTATGTGAAACTTTCCAAAAAATATTTAATCTGTGGCTAACCCATGGCATTTACCATGATAAACTTCAGCCTAAATGGTAACCCTTTAGCAAAATTATGATAAACTGAAAATAGTGTTTTGTAATAGAAAGTGTTTGGCAACCTCAGCAGTAGACAAAACATTGAGTGCTACCTAAAATACATTTTTAATTGAGACTGTATCTTAGAAATGTACATTAGATTGCATGTGGTATTAATTTTTTTTAATTATCATGCTAGTACTGTTATCTCTCTACTTAGGAGAAGGAAGAGAAAAATGCTATACTTCTAACATTGGCTTCAATTATATTCTTTATGTAGGGGGTTTGCAAGCCATTGCAGAACTCTTGCAAGTGGATTGTGAAATGTATGGGCTTACAAATGACCACTATAGTGTTACATTAAGACGGTATGCTGGAATGGCTCTGACAAATTTGACTTTTGGAGATGTAGCAAACAAGGTAGGTTTATAAATTAGGTTTGGATCTAGTTTTAATTCTGTGTTGTTGTTTTTTTTCCAGAGTTGAGTTTAAATTTTAGTTTGTAGGAGCAGGGGTGGAGCTTGGGGGGACAGGAATAGATAGCTTCCCTTTCCTCCGACCTCTCGGGATTCCTGAGCCAGTTTGTGGCTGCGGGAATCATAGGCCTGCGGGCTATGAGTTTGAGACCCCTGCTGTCAAGGGTAGCATTCTGAAACTAGGCTGAAAGCAGAATTTTCAAAACTACTCTGCCATTGTACTTCACTCCTAACCAGTGTTCCTGCTAAGATGTTTCCATCCATAAGCGGAGTGAGTTTTGTCTTGTGCACCAATATTGATGTCATGTGTGCTTGTTTGGATGTGTGCCATTGTGGCACCCACCGGTTACTAACAACATTTTTTATATATATATATATATATATATATATATTTGTTATGTAAGAATAATACTAAAACAAGGGATAATTAACAAGGTGCATGACCCTTCACCTACCTGCCCTGAAAACTACCCAGCTTGGCACCGAGTCTCACAATTTAAATTATATACATTTATATTTATTTCTGGTCAAAAGGAGCCTGGGTGTGGTGAAAGATACTGGAGTGTGATATAGAAAATCTCCAAGCAGAGAAGGTGGTGGAGGTGCAGTCTAGGAGGGGGTTTAAGGACTGTAGACCCTGGAGGAGGGAACTGGACTAAGTTTGGAACTTCTGTTGGGAATTCAGTGAAATTTATTTTGGTGATTAACCGACCCCAAGGAGGAATATTATTCAGGCAAAATGGTCTGAAGTGGATTTATTCTGGATATTGATGGGGGAAATTGAGGTAGATGTGCATGTCATGCTGCAACATGGCAAAGGGGCATGCTAGGCGAGGCAACTCTGACACACTTTTTATTTGCCCCAAGCCACCCTTTCAGTAGAAGTTGCCAGGCTTCTGCTTTGATGTGTGCTCAATGAGCTATACAATTTTGCTAGCTTTCAGTGGGGTATTTTTTTAACCAAAAATGTTTCCTTTTGCATAAAATGGCTTTTTATTTTCAGCCCCCGTTCCCCCTCCCCCCCCCCCCGGGCAGGCAGCAACCGCCATCTCCCCCCAAGCAAGGAACATCCCAGCCCCCACATGACTCCCGTGGCCCCTCCTGTAGTCCCCACACAGCTTCCCTCCCTCTGTCTCTCCCCCCCCCCTCCCACTCCCCACCAGCACACCCTAATCCCTGGGCATGCTGGATAACACCAGTTTTACTGTAATGAGCTTCTTACTCTGACTTCTGTAACCCTCATTTCAGGAGGAGTAAAGGAATTTGAAGGAAGAGTGTTCTTATTTCTACTTCCTGTGGTGTAGAAAGTACCAAAAGCCAACTTAAGCTATTTCTACTTCAGCTATGCAATTGATATACCTGAAGTTGCGTAGCTTAATTTGACTTTAGCTCTGCTGTGTAGACTTACCAATTGTGATATAGCAGCTTCTTCTCATTTCTCAATGGGAAGAACTAAATTTGTCAAAATGAACTTGTGTTTTAGGAGAATTTATCGAGTCTCCTACTAGTGAAGTTCTCTACTTTATCTGCTAATGACAGTTTCCATGAGAAAAGGAAACTATCCTGCTTTTCAAACAACAGCCTTTAAAAAACTTGGAGAGTTGAAATCTGGATTTACCAGAATCTTTTTCTTTATAATGTGGACTTTCACACAAGACACATTGTAAAATGGTTCAACTGCACTGGCTTTAAAAAGTAGATGGCAGCACCATTTACTCTGCTCCTTGTGTTTCCATTGTACACAGCTTCCTACACCATTAAGGGAGAAGCCAATTTTCTCAACAATGTAGAGCAGTAATCTACAGTAAATGTACAGTAAACCTACTTATTAAACCAAGCAGATATGAAATATTTTATATTTTTTTCCACAAAAGGCTTACCTCTGAAATGTCCCTTACTTTGTCCAAGAGTTACATATATCTAGCTGGGGCTGCCGGAGGAGCATCTGCCACCCACGATGCTCCTCTGGATCTGGCCCCGGCCACAGGAGCTGAAAGAGCAGTTGTTGCCTGCAACGTGCCCCTGGCCCTGGAAGAACAGCTGCCGCCCACGATGCAGCTCTGGCTCTGGGGCCACTGGAGAAGCCACCACCTGCCACACAGCCTGCAGCTCCTGCCCTAGCAAAGGGCCATGTGGTGGCTGCCCAGCTGCTCCTGGGGCAGAGCAGTAGCCTGTCATCTGGCCCCTCCCCAGAACAGATGAGCAGGCCTCAAATTCCTGGTGCGTGCACTTTAGAGGGAACAATGCTCCTAACATGCTACACCAAGGACCATAAATTACATTATAAGCCTTATAGTCTCTCTCTTACTAAATGAAATTAAGTTCCATTTGTCACTCAAGCAGAGATTAATCCTCCTTTTTAATTTTTGCATGAAGAATACAGTTGATCTTCCACAACATTTAGGCCAAATCTACACTGGCACTTTACAGCACTGTAATTTTTTGGCTCGGGGGTGTGCATGCACGCACACACACGATGTAAGCATATGCTTATCGGGTATCTTTACTCAGAGAGAGGCAGCAAGGGCGGGGAACAGGAGCTGGTGCTGGGGGGAGCCAGCTTAAAAGCCAGTTTCCCCCAGCACCATCTTGCAGGGGGGCAGGAGAGGCAGAGTGGAGAAATGGCGTGACCCTGGGTCCCAACTGCTCTGCCTCTGCCTTTGCCCCGGGGGCTCTTGCTACATTTCAAAGGCAGAAGCGCAGCAGTTGGATAGTGAGCTCCCCACCTCCTCTTTATTGACTAATTGAGTAGTCAATGGAAATTCCATCAACTACTCGATTAGATGATTAATCAAAATTTAACAACCCTAACACATACACATACACACTAAGCCCAAGTTACGGTGCTGTAAAGTGCCAATGTGAATCAGAAACCTCCTACTTCAAAACAGGCCCAACAAGGAAAATAACAGAACATCACTGGTCATCACCTACAGCTCCAAGCTTAAACCCTTCGAGCACATTATTGACAATCCACAACCTATCCTGGAAAATGACTCCTCACTCTCACAGACCTTAGGAGAGAGGCCGTTCCTTGCCTACAGATAACCTCCCAACCTGAAGCAAATACTTACCAGCTGTCCCACACCACACCCAGGGGCTCATACAACTGCACATCCTCTAATGTGATAGATGCCATCAAGGCCAGTAATGCCACTGTGCCATATATATTGGCCAAACTGAATCGTCTCTGTGACAAAGGATAAATGGATACAAATCAGACATCAAGAATTACAGTGAGAGACTGCAGAACTGGAATGTATAGGTAATACAAATGATATGGTTAAAACGCAATCTGTCTTAACACAGCAAGGCGCATTCCCACAGTTTAGTTTTATTTGTTTGGTCTATACATTTCAACCACACATACATTTTAAATTTGACCGGCACGATAGCAAAGTCTTTAATAAAAACAAACCCATTTGTTCTGAGTATTACCAGAGACAAATCCACACATTCACTAGTGAAGGTAGTCACTGTATCAGAGGCAGCAGCGCAGGGCGGCAGGCGGTCTGCATGGGGAGCTGGTTTTTAAACACCCTATTAATTTCTAGCCTCAGAATTTTGGAAGGTATTATATTGGATTTTAAAATAAATTTCATTTTGATAATGATCTTGCTTCAAATTTACATGCTTCTGGTGGGAGCTATGTCAAGAAGGGATAGAACTCTAAACAAATGACTTATATAATCTTTCAAGTCCATCTTGCAAATAGAATAAAGCATTAATCCCTACCACACGTGAAATGATTTATGAAATGTTGGCTATTAAAATCATTTGAACAGTAAATACAGTAATTTCAGTGTTAATTGATTTTACAGCACTGACCTAGATACTGCCTGTTGTAATCAAGGGCTGTCCAAACAAGGAATAGTGACATCCTGAACTGAATTTTTTTTTTGTTTTGCAAAGGAAAAATATTTTATTTATTAATATTTGGATTCTTTGTAATACATTTACATAGACTTGGCATGTATAGATAATGTATCTTAGTACAGCATTAATAATATTAAGCAACATATAGTATATAAGCCATACATATACTGTTATAAATCATTACTTTTTCCCATAGGGACGGGGGTGGGGCACTGTTTTCCAGGGAAAAACATCTCTGGAGGATAGGAAGAAAAGGAAAGCTGGAGGTGGGATGTAATTCAGTTATTAATCTCCGTGTATATCCTCTTTGACTAACCTGGAAGAACAGGATTTCCATATCTATATCAAAACATCTAAATTATTACAGTATTTAGATCAGGGGTCACAAACGCATGGGCCATCTACAGCCCAAGCATTTTCATAATCCAGACCAGGAGTCCCTGTGGCCAGGGAAGAGGCAAATGTGGCCTTGAGAATTATCAGGCGGGGTGGTAGTAGAGGTCAGGCCTAGGGATGTTAACTACCGATTAATTTACTAGTCAAGTAGTAGTAGTAGTAGATGGAATTACCATAGACTACTTGACTCACTGATAGGCACTTCCGCGTGCAGCCCAGGGGTAGCAGGAAGTCCTGCTGACTCCGGGCTGCATACTGGCACGCCAGCTTTGAAATGTACAAGAGTCCCCAGTGGGGGCTCTTGTGCATATCAAAGCAGAAGCTCCCTCATTAAGCTGATCCTGGGTTTTGCGGAAATGCCGCGTGGAGTCTGGGATTAGCTGACCCCGGGCTACATGCGGCGCTGCCGCTTAAAACACCATGGCGGCGAGCCTGGGATCAGCTGTGCGGCACTGCCTCAGTGTTTCAAAGCGGCAGTGCCACACAGGCTCCATGGGTACAGGCTCGGTGTGGCCCTGCCACTTTGAAGTACCCCCTAGGCCCTTCCTACCCCCCCTTTGCTGCCTCTGTCTGATTTGCTTATTGGATAGTCAGTTAGTCCTTAACATCCTTAGTCGGGCCCCAGTGTGTTCCACTTTCCCATTGCTGCAGTTAGTGTAATGGGGAAGAAGGAGTGAGGCAGGGGCAAGAAGGGATGGGATTTGGGAACTAGTATGGACTGCGAAAATACTTGCATAGATGGCCTGCAGACCATGAGTTTGAAACCTCTGATTTAGATTGGGTTGTTTTCCTGTACAAGATATACTATTATTTTTATTCTTGTTTCTGTTTTAAGAAATGTATATTGGGCTCCTGCTTCTTGGCATATTAGATTAATTTCTGGTGCAAGTTGCACAATTTTTAGTTGCTAGTTTTAAAAAGTGGTTTTTTTCTCAGCTCAATTGGGGTGTTTCAAAGTATTCTGTGCTGCAGGAGATGGGGGTGGAGGAGTATCATCAAGAGAAAACACATAGGTAGAATTTACATTAGGGATGTAAAGAACTAGTCGACAGGATAGTCGACTAGTCGCCCACCCCTTGCTGCCTCTATCAGATAGAGGCAGCAAGGGGGGAGAAGAGGGGTACAGGAGGCCGCCCGACATGTGACTGCCTGAGTTCCAACCTCCCCGCACTTACAACCAGTTTTGTAAGTGTGGAAGGGGCTGGAAACCCCTGACTTACATCCTCGGCCCGCATTTACAACAGCACACGGTGCCTATCGTAAATGAGGGCTCAAGTTACGACGTCCGACTTGCGACACTTCCCCAGGAACGGATTGCGTTGCAAGTCGGGGGCCTCCTGTACTTCAAAGCAGCAGCACCGCTTGGAGCCTGAAATCAGGTGAGGAATCCCCAGCTGACCCTGGGTTCAGTATGGCGTTGCCACTTTGAAATGCTGGGTGGAGCCCAGGATCAGTTGGGGACTCTCCATCTGACCCTGGGCTCCATGTGATGTCCAGCTTTGAAATGTACAAGAGTCCCCAGCGGGGGCTTTTGTGCATTTCAAAGAGGAAGTGCAGCATGGAGCCTGGGACCAGCGTGGGACTCTGAGTGCATTTCCCACTCTTGTGCATTTCAAAGCAGAAGCGCCCTTGTGGAGCCCGGAAGTCAACGGGACTTCCAGCTGGCTCTGGGCTCCACATGGTGTACCAGCTCTGAAATGCACAAGATCCCCTGCTGGGCTCTTGTATATTTCAAAGGCGGAACACAGAAGTATTTGTTAACTAGTCAAGTAGTTGATGGAAATTCCATCAGCTACTCAACTAATAAATCAATCACTAGTTAACATCTCTAATGTATATAGTCAACAGATAATGGTGCATTACCCGGCCTAGGTAGCAAATAAAATATGCAGTAGTTTTGGGGAACACTTTGCGAATATCTTTAGGACTAGTAACCTCTTCTGGGTCTAGTCTAAGATCTGTTATCAATGATGGAGGACTTGAATCCCTGATTAGGACAGCTATGTCATTTGCAGATCTCCCAATAATAAAGACTGACAGTACAATGGTTTACAAAACTTTTTAGTGGTTTATGATGTGGATCAAATGTCTACTGCTTCAAGACTGAAATAATTAATGTGTTTTGGAACCCAGATTGCCACAGATGAATAGTTTAATGTGCTATGCCACCACACCATCAAGCTGCCTAATCTTTCATTTAATAGTTTTCCTCTCTCTCTCTCTTTTTTTAAACAGGCTACATTGTGTTCTATGAAGGGCTGCATGAGAGCACTTGTAGCGCAATTAAAGTCTGAAAGTGAAGACTTGCAGCAGGTAATTCTCCATTGACAAGAAGTTGCCTCATCTTTGATCCTTTCACTGCAACTTGTTGTATCTTCCATCACATCAGATTGAACTCTTCATCTCTGCTCAAGGCTGTGACAGACTTCACTGAGCCCTGGGCAGGGTGGGGCAGGGGGTGGATTCAGCTCCAGGCCCTGTGGAATAGGCGTGTCTTCAGGTGGAAAGAGTGGGGCTAAGAGCAGCCAGACCTCAGTGCCACCTAAATCACTCTGTGCTTCCCGCCACCCAGTCCACAGTGCTGCCCGAACAAAATTAACTGGGATACTGATGGCAGTTTTTAGGGTTCCGGGCTTTGACCATTGCTGCTTTTAAATCACCTAGTCCCAGGGCAACTGCCCCTTTTGCCACCCTCCCACCTTTGTTAGCAGCCCTGCCTCTATTGTGGTTTCCTTCTATTCTTGCGTCTCTCATTTCATCCCAATCGTACTTAATGGTATCTGCATTCCCTCCTTCTATGCTTGATTTCATGAAGGCGTCCCATGACTTGTACACCAAGATCCCGCTTATCTTTTCCTTCAAAAACACTTTTCTCTCTGGCCTCATTTGCTTGTCTATGTTTTGTTTAGTTGTCTTGCCTGTATTAAATTAGATGCTTTTTGGTATAGGGATTTATGTTGGTCTTCTATAAAGTGCTGTGTACATCTTTGTTATCATCTAAAAGCCTAATAATCATGGACTAAATGCTGGTCTGGCAAAATTATATGTAGTACTAGTGATATATAGTACTTGTATGTTTTTCTTATGTTGGTTCCATTGAATAAAAGTCTGATTTCTGGGGATATGTTACAGCTGCCTAACTGCTTGTTTAATTTAGGATGGGCTTCACCTAAACCAAAATGGAACCAGACTGCTGGCATTTAAAATTTAAAAGGTTGTAGAACAGTTTTGAAACTAAAAACTTTGGGAAACCTGACAGGTGCATTGGAGCACATGGATTGGACAGAGATATCCTTTAGGGGAGAGTCGATTAATAAATATTCCCTATATCCTACTAAAGAGGAGAGGATGAAAGATAAGATATGGGTAACATTAGATGAGAAACAGTTAAATGAAACAATCCCGTTTAATCACATCAGTAATGGCAGACAGCTGAATTGTGACATGTTTTTAAATTGCTTACATACAAATGCTAAATGATTAAATAATAAAATAGGTGAACTAGAGTGCCTCATATTGAATGAGGATATTGATATGATAGGCATCACAGAAACTTGGTGGAATGAAGATAACCAATGAGACATAGAAATACCAGGGTACAAAATATATCCGAAGAACAGAACAGGTCGTCCTGATGGGGGAGTGGCAATATATGTGAAAGAAAATGTATAATAAAATGAAGTAAAAATGTTAAATGAATCAAACTATTCCATAGAATCTTCATGGATAGTAATTCCATGCTCCAAGAATATGAATATAGCAGTAGGAATATATTACCAACCACCTGACCAGGATAGTGATAGTGACTGTGAAATGCTAAGGAAGATTAGAGAGGCTATAAAAATAAATAACTCAGTAATAATGGGGGATTTCAACTATCCCCATACTGATGTGGTACACGTCACCTCAGGTTGGATTCAGAGATAAAGTTTCTTGACACCTTAAATGACTATTTCTTGGAGCAGTTGGTTCTGGAACTCACTACAGGGCAGGCAATACTTGTTTAATCCTAAATGGAACACAGGATTTGGTCCAAGAAGTGACTATAGCTGGACCGCTTGGAAATAGTGATCACAACATAATTAAATGTAACATTCCTGTTAAAAAACTCCACAGCAGCCCAACTCTGGCATTTAATTTCAGAAAGGGGAACTACACAAAAATGAGGAGGTTAGTTAAACAGAAATTAAAAGTTACAGTGCCAAAAGTAAAATCACTGCAAATTGAATGGAAACTTTTCAGACACCATAACAGAGGCTCAACTTAAATGTATACCCCAAATTAAAAAACACATAGAACCAAAAGAATGCCATCATGGCTTAACTAAGTAAAAAAAGCAATTAGAGATAGACAAAAGGCATTGTTTAAAAAGTGGAAGTTAAATCCTAGTGAGGAAAATAGAAAGAAGCATAAACTCTGTCAAATGAAGGTTAAAAAGGCCAAAAAGGAATTTGAAGAACAGCTAGCCAAAAATTCACAAAGTAATAGCAAAAAAAATTTTAAGTACATCAGAGACAGAAAGCTCGCTAAAGTACTGGGACCACTGGATGATCAAAATGCTAAGGAGCACTTAAAGATAAGATCATTGTGAAGAAACCAAATTAATTTCTTTGCATCAGTCTTCATGGTTGAGGATGTTAAGGAGATTTCCAATCCTGAGCCATTCTTTTTAAATGACAAATTTTAGGAACTGTCCCAGACTGAGGTGTCATTAGAGGTGGTTCTGGAACAAATTGATAAACTAAACAGTAAAAAGTCACCAGGACCAGATGGCATTCACCCAAGAGCTCTAAAAGAATTCAAATGTGAAATTGCGAAACTACACAACTACGGTTTATAACCTATCCTTTAAGTCAACTTCGGTACCAAATGACCAGAAGATAGTTATTATGACACCAATTTTCAAGAAGGGCTCTAAAGGTAATCTTGGCAGTTATAGACTGGTGCATCTAACTTCAGTACCTAGCAAATTGGTTGAAACTATAGTAAATAACAGAATTGTCAGACACGTAGATGAACATAATTTGTTTTTGGAAAAGTCAACATGGTTTCTGTAAAGGGAAATCATGCCTCCCTAATCTACTAGAATTCTTTGAGGGAGGGGTGTCAACAAGCATCTGGAGAATGGGGATTCTGTTAATATAGTGTACATAGATTTCTAGAAAGCCTTTAACAAGATCCCTCACCAAAGGCTCTTAAGTAAAGTAAGCTGTCATGTGATAAGAGGGAAGGTCCTCTCATGGATTGATAACTGGGTAAAAGATGGGAAACAGAGTAGGAATAAATGGTTTGTTCTCAGAATGGTAACTAGTGGTGTCCCTCAGGGGTCTGTAATGGGATCAATCCTGTTCAGTGTATTCATAAATTATCTGGAGAATGGGGTAAACAGTGAGAGAGCAGAATTTGCAGATGATAATAAACAGTTCAAAATAGTTAAGTAGTTAAAGCAGACTTTGCAGATGATAAACAGTTCAAAATAGTAAAATAGTCAAAGCAGACTGTGAAGAACTTAAAAAGGATCTCATGAAACTAGGTGACTGGGAAACAAAATAGCAGAGTAATTTTAATGTTGATAAATTCAAAGTGTAATGCATATTAGAAAATATAATCCCTACTAAATGTATTAAATGATGGTGACTAAATTATGTTACCATTCAAGAGCAAGATCTTGGAGTCATTTTGAATTGTTCTCTAAAAACATCCACTCAGTGTCCAGCAACAATCAAAAAAGCCAACAGATGTTAGGAATAATTAGAGAATAAGGGTACATCTACACTGCATGGCTATTTTGGGATACCTCTGGTGTCCCAAAATAGCTACCCTGAGTCTACATAAGCTGACCGTTATTTCAGAACATTTTTTGAAATAACAGGTACGCTATTTCGGCATCCTGGTAACCCTAATTCCATGATGGTTAAGTGGTTTGAAATTGCACGTTATTTCAAAATTTGGTGCTGTGTAGACTAAGGATGTTAAGTATCGAGTAATTTACTAGTCGAGTAGTCGATGGAAATTCCATCGACTACTCGACTAGTAAATTAATCGATACTTAACATCCTTAGTCTACACAGACTGGAAATTCCATCGACTAGTCGTTAAGGAAGGGTGCTTTAAGTGCTCACTTCTGGCTCAAGCTGCTTCTGAGCACAACTCCCAGCTGCTACTTTGCACTCTTAAAGGGACAGAGAGGAACCAGTGTGCAAAGACACTGCCTCATTCTCTGGTCCCCTGCTGGGTCTCAGGACAACTCTCATGCTGCCCCTGTGTTCTTTTAAACGGGACGCAGCAGCGGCAGCCAGACCCCCCAACCCTCCTCACGCTGCCCCTCTGAACTTTTAAAGGGACACAGCATCAGCAGCTGGCTTGTGCTGAGACAGACAAGCAGACAGGCTGCCGCTGCTGTGTCCCGTTAAAAATGCAGAGGGGCAGCGTGAGCGGGATCGGAGGAGAGGGGGCTGGCTGTCGCTGCTGTGTCTTGTTTAAAAGTGCGGAGGGGCAACATGAGAGGAGTTGTGGGGGGAGGGGCAGCTGCCTCTGCTGTCCCTTTTAAAAATGCAGAGTGGCAGTGTGAGGGTTGTCCTGAGACCCAGCAGGGGACCAGAGAATGAGCCAACGTCTTTGCACACCCACTCCTCTCTATCCCTTTAAATGCAGAGCAGTGGAGGAAAGATGGGGGTGATCAAGTAGTCAATAGTACTACCCGATAAGCAGGAGTTTATCGGGTAGTCAACTACTCGACTACTCCTTCACATCCCTAGTGTAGACATGCCAAATTTCAAAATAAGCGTTTTTTAAATAGATTCGAAATAAGATATGCAACTTGCATAGCACAAATTGCATATCTTATTTCAAGTTTAGGGTGCTATGTAAGTACACCCTAAGACAGAAAATATCTTATTGTCTTTGTATAAATCCATGGTACACCCACATCTTGAATACTGCATGCAGATATGATCGCCTCATCTCAAAAAAGATATCTTGGCACTGGAAAAAGTTCAGAAAAGGGCAACAAAATTATTAGGGGCTTGAAACAGCTGCCATATGAGGAGAGATTAAAAAGACTGTGTTTTTTCATCTTAGAAAAGAGGAGATAAAGGGGGGAATATGGTAGAAGTCTATAAAATCATGACTGGAGTGGAGAAAGTAGATCAGGAAAATTATTTACTTACTCCTGTAACACAAAACACCAAATGAAATTAATAGGCAGCAGATTTAAAACAAGCAAAAGGAAGTTTTTTTTCACACAACACACAGTCAATCAGTGGAACTCCTTGCCAGAAGATGTTGTGAAGACCAGGACTTTAACAGGAATGGTGCCCGCAGCATGTGTTTGTCAGAAGCTAGGAATGGCTGACGGGATGGATCACTTGATGATCACCTCTTCTGTTCATTCCCTCTGGGGCACCTGGCATTGGCCCCTGTCAGAAGACGGGATACTGGGCTAGAAGGATCTTTGGTCTGACCCAGTGTATCTGTTTTTATGCTCTTATCTTGGCTGCTCATGGCACTACAGGACTGAAAACGTAGCTAGGGATCCATACAGTATTGGGGGATTGTGGTCATCCTTTTGTCCTCTTAGATTTCCCCATTACCCACAGAAAGTGAACAATGGTACAGAAGTCTGTACTCCAAAGAAGAAATTCACCTTATACAAGACTGGGTGATTCTCTCAGTATCAGATATACAGGCTCTGTAGCCAGAACCAGATAACAATGTGTTATAAAGTGGCCATGCTGCACCAGAATATCGGATCCATGGTATTTTGTACTATGTAAAGAAAAAAATTAGTTGTTAAAAATCTTTTAAATAAATCTTTAATAGGAAGTGTGACAAGTGATTGTGGGCATTAGACCAATCAGCCTTACTTTAGTACCATGAAAACTATTGGTTAATTAAAAAAAATTATAAACCAGCTAGATAAGTGATGGGCAACATCGGCTAGTGAGTGGGCCACATAAGTGACACTCCTTCAGCTCAGTGGACTGCAAGGTTGTCATAATGAAGAAGGTCTCCTGGAATAGTCAAATTTTGCTAATTGTGCTTGCGTATCTAGAATTGGCGGGGTGTACCAGCTGAACTATAGCAGCAGGATCCAGAGGCAGCACACAGTTCTCACAGTCAATGTGTGCAATAGACATGCACCTCACTTCACTCTGTATTAGAGGCAACAACTTGGAAGGTGGGGAGACAGGCAGGAGCTGGTATGCACGGGGACCAGCTTTCAAGCCGACACCCCACGCATACTGGCTCCCACATAGCTGCCTCCTCCATGCTGCTGCCTCTGATACAGAGGTAGCAGCATAGGGAGGAGGAAGGCAGCTTTACAGGAGCTACTCTTTCTCTCCGCCTCCCCCCTCCCCCTTGTAAATGTGTTACCACTGAAAAATTCAATGGTTACACATTTACCTAAATAAACATTTTTAACATCCCTAGGACCGCCTAGTCCAGTGTTTAGAGAAAGTGTGATTGTTAATGCAATACATTCTTGTCCTTGGCATTTAGAGACTATTAAGATAGTGCTGATTATCTGATAAAGAATTAAATATATTGATAACTTATTTTCCTTTTACATTTTTCAGGTTATTGCAAGTGTTTTAAGGAATTTGTCCTGGCGAGCAGATGTAAACAGTAAAAAGACTTTGCGTGAAGTTGGAAGTGTGAAAGCATTGATGGAATGTGCTTTGGAAGTTAAAAAGGTAAAGACTGTAAAGGACTATTGTGATATATTTTCAAGAGGCTGTATGAATAGTTCCTGTTCCTTCATATGCAACAGAAACAGTATTATTTTTCTTTTTGACCCAAGGGGATATCCAATATTTGAGGTATTGTGAGTTGTTTCCGTTAGGAGGAAGAATTGATGGTGAAGTGAAGTACTACATTAATGCAATCTTAATTATTTACACACACACTCTACAGAAATTCCAGTTTTCCCAAAAATTCTACAAAAAAAATTCTGTTTCCTCAAGCACAGTTAGAATTAGACAGGAAGTGGTTCCTTTGCTCATGTTTTCAAGTGTCTTTCAAGCCAGCACCATTACCCAAAAAGCTCCCTCTCTTCACTTTCTCTCAGGACCACATTCGCAACTGTTCTCTTACAGAGTCCTTCTCTCTGGCTCTTCTCTCTGCCTGCTCTCTGGATTCTTTTAGGAACTTCTGTTCACAGGCACACACATGTCCATTAAGTGATACTCAGTAAACCTCCTCCAACCACATAGCTCAGTTTTCAATTGGCTTTGCATGTAGCTGGTGTTTTGAGCGGTGATTGTTTCAGCTATCTTACTCCAAAAAGGAGCTTAGCTGTTTCTAACATTTATCCCAAATAAAGGGTGACTGTCATGCCTACAGGTTTCATAAAAGCTTCAGCCAACCTCTGTCAAAGTACAGTAGACTTCCGATAATCCGGAACCTATGGGATTTAGGTAGTGCCGGATTATCAGATATGCTGGACTATCAGGAGGTACTATAAGCAGGTTATATATATACTGTATACACTATATACTGTATATAAAATGTTCTTAACCCTTTTTATTGTACATACTGTATACAGTATACTGTAATGTTTTAGTTTTTTTAAGCCTTTTTTACCGTTTTTGCTCAGTTCAGCTGCTGCTGCTGTTACCTTGTGACTCATTTTTTGCCAAAGCTCACTCACTACGCTCTTGCCATTTTGATGCCGGACTATCAGGAGTGCCGGACTATTGGAGTTTTACTGTAGTATGTTGTTTCTTTCTTTTGAGTTAAAAAGAGAAGCTAAAATAAACATTTGATGTTCCCTTAAAATTACTACCAGTGTATACCCTATTACTAAAATATGACATAAATACTGTATATTTATCATTTAACTGCAATTTAGACCTTAAATCACCAGAAGGAGATATTATCTAGTTTAAAAAAATCACTGGTCACATAAAAATAATTGTTAATATTCTGTAAGGAATACCATAACTATTTAACAGCTAGAAGGAAGGCTAGTTTGTTGAAAATTTGATTACTTCTCTTGCTGAACTACAAATTCATCTCAAATTCATCATTACTTTAGAGTAAGGGTATGAGGAGCAAATGGCTGTCTAAAATAGTCTCTGTGATGGACCCTCCCATGGTTTTTGAAATGGACTCACGGACATGAATATACATATCTCAAAAGTGTTTTGAGCGAATTATTTCGTATAACCCATCAATCTTCATGTCATGATCCATTGGTTCTCTTTATCTTATTTTGTTTTATTTATCATTTGTGTGTGTAAAATTAGACATGTGGAGTGGGGAATACTTTTTGGGTTTCAAATGTGTGAATGAGAGACATGGAGGGTGTTACCCTCAGCTGTTAAATTATCTCTTTTGTCCTTCAGTCTGAACAGTGGTTGCTAGGGAGTGGCCTCAATCCTTTAACAAAAAGAATAGGAGAAGAGAGGCCTGGGTCTTTCGGCAGGGCTGCATCTGAAGAAAGGGACAGGAGACCCCAGGGTGGGGAGACAGCTCTGGTTTGGGGGGGCAGCTGGAAAAGAGGTTTTAGCGTGAGTTTGTTTGTACTGAGGTTTCGGTGTAGATTTAGCCAAGTGGTTTTGTTTCTTTTGATTTGTAACCTACTTTTTGCTCTGCCTGTTTTCACTTATTACTACTTAAATCCTACTGCTTCAACTTAATAAAACCATTTTTATCTCTATCAAACCCAGTGTAAGCGATTATTACTGCAGGGGGGAACCAGTGTGCACATTCCCCCTTTCATTGTTAAAGGTGGCTTACCTAATTCTTTGGGGTTTGATCCCATCTGAGGAGTGATATCCCAGGAGGTTGGACCCTAAACCACACTCTCCTTGGACCAGAAGAGGTTCAGTCTCTGTACTGCTTCTCAGTGGGGGCTGGGACCTCAGCTCGGGACCTTGGCTGGGGAGACCAGTGGAGCTGGCCCAGCAGGACTGGACAGTGAGGAGCCCCAGACAGCCAGAAGGCAAGTGGCAGTGGCCGTGTCAGCACCCTGGGAGGCACCCCTGAGGGGTCGTCTGTGACCGTACCCCGTGTCAGTCTCATCCAGTAGTTGTCTGCCTTTTTCCATACCATAGGGAAAAGGCCCTCTCCCATTTTATAGTGTGGGAAGAACAGGGTGGTTGTGACATATGATAGGAGTTTTGACCTCTAGGGCTAAGAATCCATGTTGTATTTTGCCCTTGAAGAGACTCATTCAGGGCAAGCTGATGCTGATCAGAGACTTATTTGTCAAGGGACATATTTATCTCTTCTCTCAACGCAAACAAGTGATCCAAAACTTCGTTACCATGAAAGCCTTATTGTGGAAGTGGAACCTCTGATCTTGAGTGTTCATTTCCTCACATAAAATAATGAAATGTGCGCATTGTTGGGCTTACCTTTAATAAAGTTCACAGCTTGTACTGCCTCATCTAGAACATTATTCATTTCTTCTGGCAATCTCCTTTGCCATCAAAGTTTCATTACTAATTACACAAAGTGTCTGAATGGCTTGTGGTACAATAAATAAGAGTTTACTTATTAGTCTATGCATGTGTTTTCCTGTCATTTTCCAGAGACATTCAGTGCAAAGAACAAAAAAGTAAAGCCAATTCAACCCAGTTGTGAGAATTGTAGGAAGGCTTCAAAGACTTTTCTTCCTTTATATCATGTACTGAGTTGGACAGCAAAACAGGAAGTCTTTGTGTAGGAATCCTGTCTATGCATGCTGGGACAAATATTAAAAGCTGTGCACAAGAAGACACATCCCATCAGTAATTTCTTCCAGTTGTATTGAGAAGTTCAGGATAGGGAGGTAAAACATTAACTGGATAACTGTTAATGGGTGAGGCTTACTGGTTCCGATTAGCTGATAGGGACTGAAGCAGGTTACACACTGACTCCCCAAGACTAGGGCCAACAGGAGCTGTCAGCCCCACTCTCAGGAAGCCGGTTGCTGAGCCCACAGCAAAGTCTCCATGGGAGTGGGGCCGGCAGCTTTGCTGCTGCAGCCAAGTCTATTCACAGCAACCCTGGCATGCTCCCAGGGAGGCGGTTTCACTGCTGCAGCAAAGCCTCCTTCCGGGGTGTAGGGCCAGCAGCAGCCCTTGCCGGCCCTGCTTCTGGGGGAGGCTTCACTGCAGGCTCTGCTTTATGCTGCAGAGCCCGCAGCATGTGTAACCACTGTGACAGAGCAGGGGTGATACAGCAGGTTCAAGAGCTTGATGGAAGGGGAAAGAGGCAGAGAGTCAGCAATCCTGGCTAATTAGGGGCAGCTGCAAAATCAATTAAGGCCCAGGTGAAACCAATTGAGGCTGCCTGGAGGCCTATTTAAGAACCCTACCTGTGGGTTAGGGGGGAGAGAGTTGGGAAGGAGTTTGGAGAGTTGTAAGAGTGTAGAGCGAATTGAGAAGGAGTTTGGAGAACAGAGAGTTTGGAGAGTGGAGAAGGAGATTGGAGCGAGACAGGCACCGGAGGAGTCAAGAGAACAGCATCGACCTTGTTAAAAGACTACAGGGAGACAACAAAACTCAAACTAAGGCGAATAATTACTGTGGCTTCTAGACTGTGGGACAGTGGGCTGAACAGGGGTCAGGGGCCCAGGAGTGGGACTGACCCTGCAACACCGCTATGATTTTTAGTGGTTGCTTGGTTACATTTTTAACCGCGTTTTTACATCCCTAGTATAGGGTCTCCTAAACATATCAAAGTGGCAGTTCCCAAATATTTTCAGACATATCATGAATATATCAGCTGACTAGCTCATTGCAGAAGGGAATTTGACTAATTGGCAGCAACTGATTACACAAACACAAAATACAGTCACTGCTTCTCTATTTATGAGGTGTGGCAGTTTTCACTATTTAGTACTCTAAGTAAGATGTTTAAGAGTATTATGGGATGTTTCTAGCTTGATTGCTGCAAATGAGAACCACAGGTAAATGCATTGTCTAGTTTTAAAAGAAACAAGCATCATGTTTTTCAGAAAATTGAATTTTGTAGTAAAAAAAAGTAGATTGCTAGCAGCAGATATGTAAAAGAGGGAAGGGTTAAAAAGAGAAGGTAGTTGTAACTACACTGCGCTCTAGCTCCATGTAATAGTGCAGGCACTATGGACTATAATCAGTTAATTTCCAGCTTTTAACGAAAAGCTGAAGAAACAGAGATAACTAGAGGAAAACAACACTAGACACCCAAATGTAGCAAAATGATGAATTCCATGGCAAAAATTCCAAATTCTGTAGCAAATTAGAAACATGCCAGATTCCAAGGCCTTAATTTAGATTAGTAAGGCAGTTCATACCTCTAAGGCTTTTGTTACAGGCTAGCTACAGACTCAGGTAGGCATTCCTGAAACCTGTTTGTGAATCTCTGAGAGGTTCATGACCAACAAGATAAAAGTCCCTGGCCTAATTTTGTCATTTTTACATTTATCCTAGGAATCCACCCTAAAAAGTGTATTGAGTGCCTTATGGAATTTATCAGCTCATTGCACTGAGAATAAAGCTGATATATGTGCTGTGGATGGTGCACTTGCCTTTTTGGTTGGCACACTGACTTACCGAAGCCAAACAAATACTTTAGCCATCATTGAAAGTGGAGGAGGAATACTACGGAATGTTTCTAGCTTGATTGCTACAAATGAGGACCACAGGTAAATACACAGTCTAGTTTTAAAAGAAACAAGCATCATGTTTTTCAGAAAATTTGAATTCTGTAGCAAAAATGTATTTAAAAGAGAATTCATAAAGAAGCTTTCAAATATGATTATATGTACCAGACAAAAGGCTGATTTTATTTATAAAGGGCTTTGGTGAGAAAAACCATCTATTTACACAGTAATAGTCTATGAAAGGGTACATACAGTGTCAGTTTTGCTTATTAAATGCTGAATAGTAATGTTAGCTTCTCTGGGAAAAAGTGTTTCATCCATCTGGTCAGATAGAGGAAACTACCTGGGAAAGATTGTTAACACAGAACAAGCTGGTAGTGGAGGAAAGGAAACAACTAAAAAGTGATAACTGAAATAGAAATTGTTTGATATTCAGATTGTAATTTAGGAAAAGTAACATACTTTTGTGCTGCAAAAATCAAGAAATCATAATATTAGTTATCATGATTGAGGACAAAATTTAGTTACTGCCTTGATAGGTTTTTACTTGTCTTGTTTAAATGGTACTTATTGATTTTTTGCTTTCAACTTCTTAATTGCAGGCAAATCTTGAGAGAGAACAGCTGCTTACAAACCTTGTTACAGCACTTGAAGTCACACAGCTTGACAATAGTTAGTAATGCATGTGGGACCCTGTGGAACCTCTCTGCACGAAATGCAAAGGACCAGGAAGCATTGTGGGACATGGGAGCAGTTAGCATGCTCAAAAACCTCATTCATTCAAAGCACAAAATGATAGCTATGGGCAGTGCTGCAGCTTTAAGGAACTTGATGGCAAATAGGCCTGCAAAGTATAAGGATGCCAATATTATGTCTCCAGGTTCAAGCTTACCTTCACTTCATGTTAGAAAGCAAAAGGCACTGGAAGCAGAGTTAGATGCTCAGCATTTGTCTGAGACTTTTGACAACATTGATAATTTAAGCCCCAAAACATCTCATCGTAATAAACAGAGACATAAACAAAATCTGTATAGTGAATATGTTTTGGATTCAAGTCGACACGATGATGGAATTTGCAGGACAGAGAGTTTTAATACGACTAATGTGACTGTACTTTCGCCATATTTAAATACTACAGTGTTGCCTAGCTCCTCATCCTCCAGCAGAGGAAATATAGAAAACTCTCGATCTGAAAAGGACAGAAGTGTGGACCGAGAGCGAACAATGGGACTAGGTGGCTATCACCCAGCTACAGAAAATGCTGGGAATACCTCTAAGCGAATGGGAATTCAGATCTCTGCTGCAGCTCAGATTGCCAAAGTAATGGAAGAAGTAACAAACATGCATATTCCACAAGAAGATAGAAGTTCTGGACCCACAGCTGAAATTCACTGTATGACAGAAGACAGGAATGCATTAAGAAGAACATCTACTGCTCATGCCCATTCAAACACTTATAGCTTTCCTAAATCTGAGAATTCAAACAGGGCCTGTCCTGTGTCTTATGCAAAAATGGAATATAAGAGAGCTTCAAATGATAGCTTAAATAGCGTCAGTAGTAGTGATGGCTATGGTAAAAGAGGTCAAATGAAACCTTCCATTGAATCTTACTCTGAAGATGATGAAAGTAAATTTTGCAGTTATGGACAGTATCCTGCTGATTTAGCCCACAAAATACATAGCGCAAATCATATGGATGACAATGAAGGAGAACTAGACACTCCAATCAATTACAGTCTTAAATATTCAGATGAACAGTTGAACTCTGGAAGGCAAAGCCCCTCACAGAATGAAAGATGGGCAAGACCTAAACATATAATAGAAGATGAAATAAAACAAAATGAACAAAGGCAGTCAAGAAATCAAAGTACAACTTATTCTGGATATACTGAAGGTGGTGATGATAATCACATGAAATACCCATCACCTTTTGGCCAGCAAGATCCTTTCAGATCAAGAGGATCCAACAGTTCAGAACAAAACAGAGTAGGTACTACTCATGGAATAAATCAGAAAGTAAACCAGTCCTTGTGCCAGGTTGATGATTATGATGACGATAAGCCAACCAACTACAGTGAGCGTTACTCTGAGGAAGAACAACATGAAGATGAAGAAGACAGACCAACTAATTATAGTATTAAGTACAATGAAGAGGAGCACCATGTAGATCAGCCTATTGATTATAGTCTGAAATACTCAACAGAAGTTCCTCCGTCTTCTCAAAAGCCATCTTTTTCTTTTTCAAAGAGTTCATCTGTACAAAGTACTAAAACTGATCATATTTCATCAAGTAGTGGGAACACATCAACCCCTTCATCTAGCTCAAAGAGACAGAACCAGCTTCATCCAAGTTCTGCTCAAAAGCCTGCCTCATGTAAGACTCCCTCCATCAACCAGGAAACTATACAGACTTATTGTGTGGAAGATACACCAATATGTTTTTCAAGATGTAGCTCTTTGTCATCTTTGTCCTCAGCTGAAGATGAAATAGGGCGTGATCAAGCCACCCGTGTAACAGATGCTAGTAATACTTTGCAGATCGCAGAACTGAAAGACAACAGTGTGACTCTGTCAACTGAAGGTTCAGTTAGTGAAGTCCCATCAACATCACAACATATTAGAACAAAATCCAATAGACTTCAGGCTTCTAGTTTATCACCTTCTGATTCATCTAGACATAAAGCTGTTGAATTTTCTTCAGGTGCCAAATCTCCTTCAAAAAGTGGAGCTCAGACTCCTAAAAGCCCACCAGAACATTATGTACAGGAGACACCACTCATGTTTAGCAGATGTACTTCTGTAAGTTCATTGGATAGTTTTGAGAGCCGTTCCATTGCTAGCTCTGTTCAAAGTGAGCCTTGCAGTGGAATGGTAAGTGGTATTATAAGCCCCAGCGATCTTCCAGATAGCCCTGGACAAACAATGCCACCAAGTAGAAATAAAACCCCACCCCCTGCTCAAGCAGTTCCAATAAAGAGAGAAGCGGCTAAAGGTAAAGTATCTAATGTTGAAAAGAGGGAATCTGGGTCTAGACAAGCAGCAGTAAATGCAGCTGTTCAAAGAGTTCAGGTATTGCCAGATGCTGATACATTGTTACATTTTGCTACAGAAAGCACACCAGATGGATTTTCTTGTTCCTCCAGCCTAAGTGCTCTGAGTCTTGATGAGCCATTTATACAAAAAGATGTAGAGTTAAGAATAATGCCTCCTGTTCATGAAAATGACCATGGAAATGAAGCAGAACCTGAACAGTCGGAAGATACAAAGGATAGCCAAGAGAAGAAAGCAGAGAAGCCTACTGAAACAGAAAAAGATATATTAGATGATTCTGATGATGATGATATTGAAATATTAGAAGAATGTATTATTTCTGCTATGCCAACAAAATCTTCACGCAAAGCCAAAAAGCTTTCTCAAACAACTGCTTCAAAAATACCTCCACCTGTAGCCAGGAAGCCAAGCCATTTGCCAGTGTACAAACTCCTTCCTTCACAAAACAGATTGCAGTCTCAAAAGCATGTTAGTTTTACACATGGAGATGATATGCCACGTGTGTATTGTGTTGAAGGTACACCAATAAATTTTTCAACAGCTACATCTTTGAGCGATCTCACAATAGAATCACCACCAAATGAGTTGGCCAATGTGGAGAATGTGAGTACAAGGGCAGAAGCACGTGAATTTGAAAAAAGAGATACCATTCCTACTGAAGGTAGAAGTACAGATGATACTCAAAGAGGGAAAGACTCAACTGTGTCTGCCTCAGGATTGGATGATAAAACAGAAGAAGGTGACATTCTTGCAGAATGCATTAATTCTGCTATGCCAAAAGGAAAAAGCCACAAGCCTTTCAGGGTAAAAAAGATAATGGATCAGATTCAACAAGCATCAGCATCTTCATCTGTAAGTAGTAAAAACCAACCAGAAGGTGAGAAAAAGAAGCTAACCTCTCCAGTAAAGCCTATGCCTCAAAGTAATGAGTACAGAGCACGCTTAAGAAAAAACACAGAGCCAAAAAATCTTGGTAGTGAAAGAACCTATTCAGATAACAAAGATACAAAGAAACAGAATTTCAAAAATAACTCGAGAGACGTGAATGATAAACTTCCAAATAACGAGGAACGCGTAAGAGGAAGCTTTGCTTTTGATTCCCCTCACCATTACACACCTATTGAGGGGACTCCTTATTGTTTTTCACGGAATGACTCACTAAGTTCACTAGACTTTGATGATGATGATGTTGACCTTTCTAGGGAAAAGGCTGAACTAAGAAAAGGAAAAGAGACTAAGGAAACAGAAACCAAAGCTTGCACTAATACAGAACAAACTTCAAATCAGCAATCAACTAGTAGGACACAAGGTTGTCAGAAACATCCAACAGGCAGAAGTCAGCCTAAAACTTTGATGCAGAAGCAAACCCCATTTGCTCAACCATCCAAAGATATCCCGGACAGAGGTGCAGCTACAGATGAAAAAATGCAGAATTTTGCTATCGAAAATACCCCTGTTTGTTTTTCTCGCAATTCATCTTTGAGTTCTCTCAGTGATATTGATCAAGAAAACAACAACAACAAAGAAAATGAACCTACAAAACAAACTGAACCTCCTGATTCACAGATAGAATCAAGTAGACCACAGACTTGTGGTTACGCACCCAAATCATTTCATGTTGAAGATACACCTGTGTGTTTTTCTAGAAACAGTTCTCTTAGCTCGCTTAGTATTGATTCAGAAGATGACCTTTTGCAGGAATGCATTAGTTCTGCCATGCCTAAAAAGAAAAAGCCCACACGAGTCAAGAGTGAAAGTGAAAAAAATAGTTCCAGAAACATGGGCGGTATATTAGCAGAAGACCTGACACTAGATTTGCAAGATATACAGAGGCCTGATTCAGAGCATGGTTTCTCACCTGATTCAGAGAACTTTGATTGGAAAGCTATTCAAGAAGGTGCAAATTCTATAGTTAGTAGCTTACACCAAGCTGCTGCTGCTGCTTCACTGTCTAGACAAGCTTCATCAGACTCTGATTCCATCTTGTCACTAAAATCTGGAATTTCTTTGGGATCGCCATTTCATCTTACTCCAGACCAAGAAGAAAAACCCTTTACTAGTAATAAAGGTCCAAGAATTATTAAGCCAGGGGAGAAAAGTACATTGGAAACCAAAAAGGTAGAGTCTGAAAATAAAGGAATCAAAGGAGGAAAGAAAGTGTATAAAAGTATGATTACAGGAAAAGTTCGCTCTAATTCAGAAGTTTCAAGTCAGTTGAAGCAGCCCCAGCAAACAAATATGCCTTCCATCTCACGAGGTAGAACAATGATTCATATTCCCGGAGTTCGAAATAGCTCTTCCAGTACAAGTCCAGTTTCAAAAAAAGGGCCACCACTCAAAAACCCACCCTCCAAAAGTCCCAGTGAAGGCCAGAATTCCACAAGTTCCCCAAGAGGTGCCAAATCATCAGTGAAATCAGAGTCAAGTCCTGTAAGCAGACAACCATCTCAACAGAGTGGGTCAAGTAAAGGACCTTCTAGGTCAGGATCTAGAGATTCCACTCCTTCTAGACCTCAACAGCAGCCATTAAGTAGACCTCTGCAGTCTCCGGGTCGAAGCTCAATTTCCCCAGGCAGAAATGGTATAAGCCCTCCTAACAAACTTTCTCAACTGCCCAGGACTTCATCTCCCAGTACAGCTTCAACTAAGTCCTCAGGTTCAGGACGAATATCATACACGTCACCAGGCAGACAGATGAGCCAGCAGAACCTTGCAAAACAAACAGGGTTACCCAAAAGTGCCAGTGGTATTCCCAGAAGTGAGTCTGCCTCTAAAGGTTTGAACCAAATTCTTAGTAGCAGTGGCTCAAACAAAAAGGTTGACCTATCTAGAATGTCGTCCACAAAATCCAGTGGAAGTGAATCTGACAGATCAGAGAGACCTGTTCTAGTGCGTCAGTCAACTTTTATTAAAGAAGCTCCAAGTCCAACTCTACGAAGGAAATTAGAAGAGTCTGCTTCATTTGAATCTTTGTCTCCTTCTAGACCTGATTCTCCCACTAGATCCCAAATACAGACCCCAGTTTTAAGCCCATCACTTCCTGATATGTCCTTATCTCATTCAACTGTACAGGGTAGTAGTTGGCGAAAATTACCTCCTAATCTTAACCCTTCTGTAGATTATAATGATGGAAGACCAGCAAAACGTCATGATATAGCTCGCTCTCATTCTGAAAGTCCATCTAGACTTCCAATCAATAGATCAGGAACATGGAAGCGTGAACACAGTAAACATTCTTCATCACTTCCTCGTGTTAGCACTTGGCGCAGAACTGGAAGTTCTTCCTCAATTCTGTCTGCTTCTTCAGAATCCAGTGAAAAGGCAAAAAGTGAAGATGAAAAGCAACATGGAAGTTCTTTTTCTGGACACATACAAACTAAAGAAAGTCAAGTACAAGCAAAAGGGACTTGGAGAAAGATAAAGGAAAATGAAATTCCTCAGATGATGAGTAATCCTGCTCATAATTCCTCTTCAAGTGCTACAAATGGTGCTGATTCAAAAACTTTAATTTACCAGATGGCACCTGCTGTCTCTAAGACTGAGGATGTGTGGGTGAGGATTGAGGATTGCCCTATTAATAATCCTAGATCTGGACGATCACCTACTGGAAATACTCCTCCAGTTATTGACAGTATTTTAGAGAAGGGGAATGTGAATGGTAAAGAGTCTAAAGATATTCCGGGAAAACAAAATGCAGGAAATGGAAATGTTCCTGTTCGCACAATGGGTTTAGAAAATCGCCTGAATTCATTCATTCAGATAGATAGTCCAGATAAGAAGGGAACTGAAACAAAACCTGTGCTAAGCAATCCGGTTTCTGCACCAGAGACTAATGAAAGCATTCTTAATGAACGTACACCCTTCAGTTCCAGCAGTTCAAGCAAACACAGTTCACCTAGTGGAGCTGTTGCAGCAAGAGTAACTCCTTTCAACTACAATCCAAGTCCACGAAAGAGCAGTGCGGATAACGGTTCTGCTCGGCCATCACAGATACCAACACCAGTAAATAACAGCACAAAGAAGCGAGATTCAAAGACTGAAAATACAGACTCTAGTGGAACTCAAAGTCCTAAACGTCATTCTGGGTCTTACCTGGTGACTTCTGTTTAAATCTTTTTTTTTTAAAAACTGATGTATTATTTACAAGTGCTATGTAGAAATTTTGTTTCAAATGAAACTATAAAAGACTGGGGATTGGGTTTTTTGTTTTTGTAAATAGGTTTGATTCTTGTAGAGGATTCTTGTTCTGGAAGCCATATTTGATAGTATACTTTGTCTTCACTGGTAATATTTTGGAGGGATACTTGATTGATAATTTGGAATAAAATCGCTACAAGCAAGTATATTTGTACAGTATGTTTTACACGTATTTAATTAGCATCCCATCCCACGATCCTTTAAATATTGCTTGTCTTGAAATAATGAACATTTACAGATAGAGGTGATAAAATTGAATTGCTGTTTCAATCATTTCTAGATTACAAACTGACTAAACTACATCAGGGAAAAATTGGTATTATTTATGCAAAAAATATGCTCTGTATTGTGACTCCATCTAACCCTGTAATTAATCATGTGGCTGTGAAATTCACAGTAATATGGTTTCTGCTGAACAAGCTTTCCTAGCCTGCTTTTCTGCATGAATGGAAATGATGGTTCATGTTCTGAAGTAATGATTAACATTTCTGTGGTCACATAATGTGCATAGATAGTTATGATGTAACAATTTACACTTTGTGTTCTGCAAAAAAGGAAATCTGTGTAACTGTAAAACTTTGAACAGAATTATTTTACCTGGACTAGATTTTATCTGAAAGTAGGTAGAATTTTTGCTATGCTGTAACTTGTTGTATATTCTGTTACTTGAGGTGAGATGGCTGCTCTTTTATTAATGAGACTTGGGTGATGTCTCAAAAGAAACTAAAATGAACATTTCAGAATAAATTATTACTGTACGTAAATCTTGTTGTGTGTTACTTCTGCATTGCTGAAGAAATCAATATTTCATTTTGAGATGTTACCTTAAAATGTGTTGTATAATGCACTTAGACTTAAGGCCTCACCTAGCATATCTTAGACATGCCTCATGCTCTCTGGCTTTTATCCAACATTGATCAATGGCTTGTTACAATTTCATTTAAGGGTTTCTGAATTGGGTCACAGGTCTTCTCTACTATATTTGCAGTTGTGAGACTTTCACGCATCTCAGGTGTGTAAAGAAGGCTAAAGGCAGAATATATCTAGAAGACCCAAGTGAAGTTGTTTCACAGTTGCCTAGCCTGGAATATTGTGTGTATAAAATTGAGATTTTTAAAAATTGTTTTATGATTTATATGTTTTTTAAGAATTAAGAAAATATGATATTGGGAATCTGAAATCAGAATAAAAAGCTGTCGAACTTCCATACATTTTGGATACATTTGAAAAAATTAAGGGGACAGAGAAAGATAAGCTCTAGGAGATTAAATCTTCAGTGCCATAATAAATAATCAGATTTGTTCCTGAACTATGATACTTGCTGCCTGAAGACTTTTGAAAAGACACTTATTAAACTGTTTCTGAGGGAAGCACTGATAAAATAACAGTTAAATGCCTCTCTACGACTACAGCAACATGTTTATGCACAAATTGATCAAACCAGAAATAACAACTCTCCTTTTCTGAAATGTAACTGGTTTTTGTTACTACAGAGTCATCAATCTAACTACTTGGTACCAGAATTCAGGATCTCCTGACATCAAGTGCCTAGCGGTGAGGCATTCGTACAAACATGCAGCTTAACAGTATATGGGAATTTTGTATTGAGTATATGGTATCTACAGCTGTTGCACTTGGTCTAATGTTGAAATTAATCCATTTTTATCTTCAATTTTGTATTATTTATTTCCTGTACCATTTCAAAGCATACGAGCTACTACAAACAAAGTATTGCTATTAAAGTCAGTCTGGGCTACACTGAATGCAGACTCCAAAAGTCCTCTATGATAGAGGTAATGTTTTAATTCACTATTTTGTACTTTCTCATCCCGTTTGCTTGCTGTAACATTCCTAGAGATGTCATCTATATAGAAGTGTTTCTGCTAATACTCTTAATGTAAGGATCTTAAAATACTATTCTCACAACACCTCTGTGACATAAGTAAGTCGTATTCTCATTTTACGGATAAAGAAATGGAGGTACACAGAGAGGTTAAATGACTCTCTCAAGGTCACTCAGGAAGCCTTAGAATAAAACCTAGAATTTCCAGTCTAGAATTTTAGGTGCAAGACCACTTTTCATATCAAGGATGCAATTTCTGTGTCTGAGCCTTTTAATGAAGTAAGCTCTTTCAAGGTATGCCACAGTTGTATGAGATGTTCAGTTTACACCAGTCCAATGTTAAATTAACTCTCATGCATTTTATGAAACTAATTAACATTAAATATATGTGTATCTATATAGAGATTGTGATCAGCATCCATTATGGACCCATGAAGGATTCAAGCAAACATTCTTTTCTGGTACACAGGGATTAACTCTAGCTTCAGTTCCTCTTATCGCTCAACTGGTAAAAGCTATTGGAGAGAGAGAAAATCAGGAGCAAAGCTGTGGGAAGCATATTCAGGTGCAACATAAACCCCAGAATGGGGAATTCTTTTATGTATGTATGTTTTGTAATCTGTTTTGAGGCATGTTGCTATATTTTTATTTTTGCTCGTTACCATTTTATTTCTGCTGAGCCTTTCCACCAGTTTAACAGTGATTTAAACAATGAACCCCAGGTTTGCCAGAATTTAAGAAGTTCAAAGGTGGTATTGGAAAATTAAACTTCATAGCCAAACTTGTGTAGTGAATGGATTTGAGAATTTTTCACCTTTGCCTATAGATTTTATAAACTACACACAAGGAAGAATAAAGTTAGTCCACAAATTAACGAACATTTGCTTGTTACACATGAGCCATGAAACTGTAGAATATTTAGGGTATGTGTGCACAAGCCACCTGTTATTTCAAAAAATATTTTGTTGCATGAGGGATAAGGGATGGCATGAAATAGCACGTTGTTTTGAAATTTGGCACTGTGTAGATATGCCAAATTTCAAAATAAGCTGTTTTGAAATAAAATACACAATTTGCGTATCTTATTTCAAGTTTAGGGTGCTGTGTAGATGCACCCATGGTCTGCTAAACTGACTGCTGAGTTCCTTCTTACTCATTCTACAATTTTCCTAGCTAGTTTTTCCCAGATGAGGGAAAGGAAAATGAAGGCAGCCAAGAGGATATTGAACATACGTTTCTTGTGATCAGACTTTATTAACTAGTATCTCCATATGCCTTTGCCTAATATGAGAAGTTTCAGGCCTATCTGCCATAGATTTTGAGACAGCAAAAAAAAAAAATCAGTTTTTGCACAGTCATCCTCAGCTGATGAAAGGAAGTCTTCCAGAGGTAAACAGTCCAAAATTCAAGTTGGAAGAATGAAAACTAAGAATCTAAGAATTATTGTGTAGCTGTTTCTCTTCCCTATTTCTTGCTGTCCTGTGTGCAAAAGCCTGTGTCATGGTCAGAGCTGAGCTAGAGGGTTGTATCCTACTAGCAGAGCTTCTTATTTATAACTAGAAGATTTACCCACCATTGCTCTGCTCCTAACATTAGGTTTTTTTGTTGTTTTTTTTTAAATCATTTTTCTGGGATGGGACAGGGGATCAGGGGTTCAGTATGCAGGCTACCCTGGAGAGAGAGGACCACCCTAGACCTCTGTCACTGAAGGAGCTTGGGTCCAGTTGAGAAGCACCTGTTCATGGCTGCTACAGCAGGCATAACCAGGGGAGGGTTTCATGTACCCCAGCTGGGGGACAGACAAACAAACTCACTCTCTGAAATATATAGTAAATAGCAGTCCCTTTCTTCACCCATGCTCTCTACTGGCCCCATGGGGTTATAGCTGTCCCAGTCCCCATCTCTGGCCCCTTCCTGCTGCCCTCCTGTGGTAATTCTACAGTACAAAGTCCCTCCTACTAGATCCTTTCCTTTCCATTTTATGAGAAACAATCTAATTCCAGGCATGTTCTATTGTTTTGGCACAACCAAATCCTAACCTTGCTTTAAGTTATGATTAGAGTAAGCTGCGTACCAAATTGGGTGGTCCTAGCTCTTACCAGTTAGGAGGAGTTCTTGAACAAATGGATTCACAGACAGATGCAAATTTTTAAAAATATATAGTAAGAAAAAAAAACATAGTAAAAATGTTCTCTGCCCTGCTAGTAAAGGAACTTTAGTTTGTGTGCCCTGATGTGGATTCATTTCAAGCCAGTTTTTCAGAGAAAAAATTCTTTCCCTTGTAAAAATAATATTACTCACTGGATGGACATTCTGATAGTGAAAGGTCATCTAATAAGTTCTCATTACATGATGTCATCCATCTACTATTTGTTCTCATCTAGGGATTTAATTGAACAGTCTGCATTTTTTTATTCCCTACCAGGAGACCACATCTAAAATTGGTAATCCCCATCTAGAACAGGTTTGCAAAAATCTAGTTGATCTGTTATAATTTCCAAGCATTATAGGTACTTAGGTTTCTGCAGCATTCAGAGGAACTGTTCCTTGCTTGACAAAGAATCCTTTTGCTTGTAGCTGTGGGATTTAGGGATGTAAAAGTGTAATTGGTTGAGAATTTAACTGATAAACTTGATGCTTTATTGGTTTCCTGTAACAATAAAACTCTGTCCAGGATGCTGGCAAGCATCAGGATGCTGTGATCACAGGTGGCAGCAGAGCCCTGGATGTGCTGGGGCTGACAGCTAAGCCTTGGGCGTGTCAGAACTGGGACAAGCTGTTAGGGCACCATGCTGGGCACACAGGACTGGCAGCAGGGATCCCTGGATAAAATGGGGTGCTACAGTGCCCTCTGCATCCCTAGTTCCCAGGTTAGATATTTAACCATGTAACTGACAGAATTTTAATTGGTTACATTGCTATTGTTTTTACATGTTATTTATATCCCTTGGGGGACTGCTATAAAGATCCCAGTAAGAGCCAGCGAGAGCTTGTGAAATTCGCTCCAGTGCAGAGGGTCAGTACAAGGCTTAAACACCAATTAACTATCTCTAAAATCCTATTTTGAGATTTTTAGTAGGAATTAAGTGCTTCATAAGCCTTGTGCTGGCTCTCTGCACAGGAACAAGTTTCAACTTCAGAGAACATTTCTCCATCTATAAATTCCATTACTGTTTAACAAGTTCCAGCCACAACCTTTCTCTTCATTTTTTGTTTTTTGCTTCTGCTTGAGACTCGCTTTTGATGTTGATGTCCTAACTCTAATGTATCCTTCTTTCAACAATATTTGCGCATATTTTGTTTAACATTCAAATTTTGGATTTAGTCTTGCTATGCAAAACTATTTACAACTTACAGTGCTATCTAAAATTTCTTTTTATTACACTTTGTCAGAGCAGAACTTTTTTCTGTTAGCATTTACTTAGGTCCAGGTATCTGTCTCCTTTGTCAGCATTATGATTTAATTGCAAAGGCAGCTGCTGGGGAGGTACTTGGGAGATGCCGAAGGATAACTGAATTGATGCTTTAAAAAGGCTATGTGGTTTCATTTGTGGCTATTTATATCTAGTTCAAACTAAATTTAGATTAATTGGCTAATCGAATAGTCAATGCAATTTGCATCAACTATTTGATTAGTCAGTAAGAGCGCCTCCACCTTTGAAGTGTAGCAACAGCCTGAGGGCTGTTAATGCACTTCAAAGGCGAAAGCACTGCGGGGAACAAGCAATCCCCCACTGGCCCAGTGCTCTCTGTGGCATTTCAAAGCGGTAGTGCTGCATGGAGCCCGGGGTCAGGAGAGGAGTCCACAGCTGACCCTGGGTTCCACACGGAGCTGCCGCTTTGAAACGCCGCATGTAGCTGGCCACAAACTCCACCCAGTACTGCTGCTTTGAAGCACCACATTCTCTTCCCCTCCCCTTGCTACGTTTTTCTGATAGAGGCATCAAGGGGGGGAGGGTAGTGACTAGTCGACTAGTGTGTTGACTAGTCATTCACATCCCTAGTTCAAACACGGAATCAGAAATGTAGGATTAGAAAGGACCCTGAGAAGTCATCAAGTCCAGCTGCCTGCATTGTAGCAGGACCAAGAAAACCTAGGTCATATCCCTGACATGTTTTTAAAATTTCCAGTGATGGGGGATTCCACAATCACCCTTGGAAGCCTGTTCCAGAGATTAACTACCCGTATAGTTAGAAATCCTAACTATCTACTGTAAGTTTCCCTTGCTGCAGATAAAGCCTATTACTTCTTGTCCTGCTTTCAGTGGACACAGAGAATTTATCACTGTCCTTGTTGTCCCCTCTGTCTTCTTTTCTCAGGACTAAACTTGTCCAGTTTTTTAAATCTTTCCTGATAGGTCATGTTTTCTAGACCTTTTATACTTTTTGTTGCTTTTCTCTGGACCTTCTCTCAATTTCTCCCCATCTTTCCTGAAATGTAGTGCCCAGAACTGGACACAGTATTCCAGGTGAAGCCTAATCAGCACAGAGTAGAGTGGAAGAATTACTTCTCATGTCTGTCTTACAACACTCCTATTACTGCATTGCAGAATGATGTTTGCTTTTTATTTAGCTTGTGGTACACTATAATCCCTAAATCCCTTTCTGCAGTACTCCTTCCTAAACAGTCACTTCCCATTTTGTGTGAGAGAAACTGATTGTTCCTCTCTAAGTGGAGTATTTTACATTTGTCCTTATTGAACATCATCCTGTTTACATGTCATGGGTGAAACGCTGTCCTGAGTGTGGTATGAGGACCCTAAATGAAATGGATAGTGTGCATGCAAGACTCCCCCCGCTGCATACCCTACACTAATAAACCAAGCCCTGTTTTGGTTTTTTTATTATTATTTAGGTTTCATATTTAAGTAGCTTGTTATAGTTTCGAAAACTTTTTTCTTTACTAGGAATCTGGAACAAAACAGAGCTAATATCACAGATTTAAAAAGCTACAGCTTTTTTCATGCCTTTAGCATCTTGCGTGTTCCCCACTCACTGTTGCTAAATTAGCCATTAAATCTGTAAGTAGAAGTCATTAATTGAAATATTAAATTAAAATGTATTTGATTGTATTTTCTTTGCAGAAAAAACACCCCAATAAGATGAAGAAATATACAAGGTTTACTTCCATTGTGCAAAAGAGAATGAGGAAGCAGACTACACTTCTGGTTCCACAAGCAAGCAGCTCAAGCTTGACACTATGACAAATCCTATGATAGTAGTAGAGAGGTAGCTGTGTTAGTCTGATCTTGCTAAAACAAAAGGAAAACCTATGTAGCACTTTAAAGACTAACAAAGTTTGTTTAATAGGTGATGAGCTTTCGTGGGCCAGACCCACTTTGTCAGCTCATATTCTGAAAGAGAATTGGCATGACCATATATATCAAAGGAATACAATGAAAAAAGTAAACACGTCATTAAACTGACAAATCAGATTTAGAACAGCAGGTAGGGCCAGAGAGAGGGAGGGAGGGAAGGAATAGCTGTTTATAAGTCAATGAATGGCTAATCAGAGCTTCACAGAGACTTTTACACCAGATTACTGAGAGAAACTTCAGAACTTTCATTCACGCTTAAATTTGACACTTTACAAATGGGCCTTAACAAAGATGCTAATTATCTTTCACCAGTAGTCCCCAACCTTTTGGGGTTGCCGGGCACCGGGGGGTGGGGTCGCTTACGCACCGCGTGTCCAGGGGCGGGGCCGGCACATGTGCCCGGGGCAGGGGCCGCCCAGGGCCGGCACTGGCATGTGCCACGTGCCCGGAGAAGGGGCCGCCCATGCACCAGGGGCCGGCGCTGCGCTTGTGCCGCGCGCCCAGGGTAGGGGCTGCCCATGCGCCAGGTGCCCAGGGCCGGCACCGGCATGTGCCACGACCCTGGGGGAGGGGCCGCCCATGCGCCAGGGGCCGGCACCGTGCTTGTGACATGTGCCCGGGATAGGGGCAACCTATGCCCCACGTGCCCAGGGCTGGCACTGCATATGTGCCATGCGCTTGGGGGCGGGGCCGGCCCAGATTGTTCGGCAGGCGCACATAAATGGCCTGGCAGGCGCCACGTTGGGGACCACTGCACAGCTTCCCCACTTATCACCTCTGATTAGCCATTCATTGATTTATAAACAGATATTCCTTTCCTCCCTCTTCCTCCCTCCACCTTCTGTTCTAAATCTGATTTGTCAGTTTAATAATGTGTTCACTTTTTTCATTGTATTCCTTTGGTATATATGGTCATGCCAATTCTCTTTCAGAATATGATCTGAGGAAGTGGGTCAGGCTCACGAAAGCTCTATTAAATCATCTTGTTAGTCTTTAAAGTGCTACATCATTTTTCCTTTTGTTTTAGCAAGTTCTATGATGGCAGTGATCCTAGGCTGCTACAAAGGTATGTGGGGCCACTTAGGCTGCTCCAGGGGCAGGGAGTGAGAGGCAGGGTGATCTGGCGGTGAATCGTTCAGGCTGCAGGAGGGGCTGTGCCTGTTTTGGGGGCCTGCTCTTCAGAGTGTGGCCCTAAGCCAGGGTGGGCAGTAACTTTTGATGGAGGGGGGCCACTCCAAGAATTAGATTATCAGGCAAGGACCCTGCTCTTCCCTATTATGTGTATCACATAGATTTCCACAGGGCAGCTACTTTTTCCTTTTGGGTACTTGAGTACAATTAAAATGTGATACTTTTGTACTTTTACTCAAGGGCTGTGTCTAGACTGGCTGCTTGAATTTCCGCAAAAGCACTGACTTCCTAATGTATGAAATTAGTGCTTCTTGCGGAAATACTTTGCCCTTCCCGTTCGGGCAAAAGTCCCTTTTGCGCAAAACTTTTGAGCAAAAGGGCAAGTGTAGACAGCTGACATTTGTTTTGCGCAAAAAGGCCCTGATGGCTAAAACGGCGATCGGGGCTTTCTTGCGCAAAAGCGCGTCTAGACTGGCACGGACGCTTTTCCGCAAAAAGTGCTTTTGCGCAAAAGCATCTGTGCCAATCTAGACGCTCTTTTGCAGAAATACTTTTAACGGAAAAACTTTTCTGTTAAAAGTATTTCCGCAAAATCATGCCAGTCTGGACGTAGCCAAGTAGTTTTCCAGAAGGATACTTTGGCTTTTTCTTAAATACAGTTTTTTCAAAATAGCAGTACTTTTACTCAAGTCACTTTTTGGGTACTTTTTCCACCAGTGCCCCAGCCCTCGTTAGTCCCTAAGGTGCTACCGGGGGCTGGTTCTACAGCCCTGATCGACTAAGCTCTCCCACCCCTGCCTTACGACGCTGCGGTTACACCGGCCTTGCAGCTGCGCACTATCCGCCACACGTGGGAGCCGCTGGTCACGACGCACGCACGTAAAAGGGGGACGAGCAGCCTAGACCGCTACAGAACGAAGCTAAACGGCAGCTGGCCGCCCGGCGGGCAATCTCGCTTCAACTCCCGCGAGAGTTGGAGCACAACACACGGGACGCCGCGTGTAGCGTCTTGCCTGAGCGACAGGGCTACCGTCCAATAGCAGTGTGGCAGTGAGGGCTTGCGCGACTCTGTGGGCGGGCTCCCCTCTCGAGTTCGCTGGCAGCTCTGCCTGGACGGCGCTCGGCTGCTGTGGGGAGCGAGCAGCGCGAGCGGGGGGACTGGAAGGGGGAGGCGGTACCGCCCCTCCCCCCCAACCGCCATGGCCTGGGCCGCCACCTCCCCGGCGGACAAGGAGAGGTAAGGGGAGCGCCGGGGGCAGCGCCCGCCTCGGGCCGCTCCGGGTGCGCGGTCCCGCCGGGCTCGGGGGGCCCTGAGCTGCTTTGCCCGCAGGTTCCCGGGACGCCCGGCGCTGCCCCGCGCTCCCTGCCGCGGCGATCCCGGCCCGGTGGAAGGCGAGTGGGGCCGCTCAGGCTGCGCCGGGGGCCGCGAGCGACGCGCCGGTGACCTGGCGGTACCTCGCTCAGGCTGCAGGAGGGGCTGTGCCCGGTCGGGGGCCTGCTCTTCAGCGTGCGGCCCTAAGCCGGGCGGGCAGTAACTGGTCGGAGGGGGTCGCCCCGAGAGCTCGCTACGAAGTCAAGGGCCCTGCTCGTCCCTGGTTTTGATGGAGGGGCTGCGGGGCCTGGGAAGGAGGCGGGCTGCAGGAGGGAGCTGCGGGTGGGGGATAATTTCATGTAAGTAAATTAAGGAAGGAATTAATACCTGCTCCCCCCCCCCCCCCCCCCCCGCTTGCGGCGCTGCTCAGGGTGCCAGTACTAATTATCTACTTTCCGCTGAGTCCTGCCCCTGTAGATGGAGAGGGTAGAAAAAAGTAAGCTGGAGGGGGGGCGGGAGGAGGAAGGGAAGTGCAACATTACGGGGGGGGGGTCAGGAGGCAGAGTGAGAGTTGATGCTGAGAGTCTGGCAGTTTCAGGTGCTGTCCCTATGTCTGCCGAACAGGGGTGGGCAATAATTTTTACCCCGGGGCCACTTCAAAAATTTGTGAAGTAGCCCTGGGCCACAATTGGCTGGGGGTGGGGGAGCCCTTCTCCCCCCCCTGCTCCTCCTACTAGGCACCCCTGCCCTGGAAGAGGCTGGGCATGCTCCCCATCCCCAGGCCAATCAGGGTCTGGGAGTGCAGTACGCCTTCTCCCACCCTACAGGAGCATGTGGCACTTTGAAGGGCCAGGGCAGGGTGAAGGAAGCTTCACACAGCTCTCCAGGCCCTGATTGGCTTGGGGGCGGGGGAGTGTGCAAAGCCTCCATTCTCCCACTCTGTGAGCAGGCGAGGTGTCAGGGTGGGAGGAGGCTTCAAGTGCTCCCCTTCCCCCCAGGCCAATTCAGGTCTGGGGGAGTGCATGAAGGCCTCTCCATTCTGCCCCTGCCCTGCACATGGCAATTTGAAGCACTGTGTGCTGCTTGCAGGGTGGGAGCAGAGCAGAGTAGAGAAGGCTTTGGGTGCTCCCCTGCCCCCAGGCTCTAATTGGCCTGGGGGCAGGGGAGCGGCAGGGCCTCCGCAGGCCACATCTGGCCTGTGGAGGCCCTTTTGCACTACCACCTTTTCAGCTAGGGATGTTAGATACCGTGTAATTGAATAATTGTGTAACCACATACAATTTTAGTAGTTACCAATAGGGATGGCAACCATTGTGCTCCTAGCCTGGCTTTTGGAGAGCCCCTTGCCACTCAGTGCTGCTGCCCCTCTGTATCAGAAATGGCAGCAGCCCACAAGGGGAGCTGGTTTAAAAACCAGCTCTCCATGCTGACTGGCTCCCACCTTCTGCCCCATGCTGCTGCCTGCCTCCCTTTTCTTCCTTTGATACAGAGGCACCTGGAGGTGGGGGAGGGTAGAGTGCTTATAGTCAATAGGATTAACCGATAAGCCCAAGTTTATTGGTTAATCATGTAGTTGATATTCCTCTTCTCATTTCCAGGAGCTAGGCTATCATCAGTGAGAGTGATTGCAAATAGAAGCAGCACATGTTCTCCACTGCCTCTCCCAGGCAGCCCCATGTGCTGGGCTTTTTGAGTAAAAGTAGCAGCAGCTCTTTGTCCCTCTGCTCTGTCTCCCTCCCTGGAAATCCAGTGTTTTATTCAAAGCTGGGCTGCTTTGAATAAAAAGTGGGGAAAGCTACCTGTCTCCTCTATTCTCCTCCCTCCTTTCAGGCAGCCCTCCCAGTGCTGGGTTGTTTGAGTAAAAGTGGTCCCTCCTCTTCCCCTGCCCCAGGTAACTCCAGCTGCTTGGCTGCTGTTCGGAGTACAAGGCAGGAATCACCCATAAAACAGAGAGCAATTCAGATCTGAGAATGAGACTTCACTAACTTGGTGCTAAAATGCTGATGCTTACCATCCACCCATGTTGTTTAGACTAGGAATGTTAAGGACTAGTCAACTATCCAATAAGCAAATGCTTATCACATAGTCAACTATCCTGATTATTAGTTGCTTCCCC
>JANRFK010004149.1:63958657-63970806 GCA_030068395.1 Apalone spinifera
ACTGTTCCGTTTTAAGCATTTCCGGAAAATCATGCCAGTGTAGATGTAGCCTATTTGTAATAGCTATTCAGTGCGGTCATTTCTGGGGCAAATAACTTCCCACCAGTATAAGCCTGGTCATTCGCACTATTGAGCTCTTTTCTATGTTTAAGAACTACCCATTTAATATTCAACACGCACACTTTGTACTAAATACTGCAGGTTACAAGTGGTACATGCAACAACATAGAATCTTCATGACTGACCAGATACATAGTGCAGTTGGCTTCACCAGTGGGGAACATATATCAAGCCACTTCCCTCTGATAATTATTTCTTGTGTATGCAAACACATATGCATGAAAATCCAAGTAAAACACATTCCTTGGGCATACAAAAATGATACATTACAGGAAGAACCAGTTAAATGTTAATGGTAAATACAGATAATGCATGCACAAATAAACTGTAAAGTGCCGAGTCTGTGGGATAGATATAATTTTATTTAAATTTGTGTTCATGGCAAGATGAGAGACTACTGAAAGGTCTTTCCCCTGCATGGAGATGAATAAGATAAAAGTTTTCAGTAAGCTTTAGATGATGCCCATTGCACTGCATTTAAATAGAAGTGCTTACTTTCTATACAGACAACATCAAATAAGCACACTTACAGCACGTTCCTTTAATATATCAAAAATGTTTCCAAGGCAACATTATTAAAATTATTATACCACAGTCCCCAGTAACATGAAGCTGTATAAAGGAGATGGGGGGGGAGCTTTCTTCATCCCGCTAACATTTACATTCCCTTCTTCTCATCGCCCAGTAAGTTCACTGTAGCTTTCTTGGCTGGAAGAGGGAGGAAAAGTGTTAAATTTCTATCCTGTTACAAATAAGTACCCTGGGTAATCACTATATACTGCAGATGAGATATAAAAGTCTACCAGGGGGTCTAGTGCATGCTGGGAGCTGGCTTTTAAGCAGGCTCCCCACACATACCTGTGTTCCTGCCTGCCACCCCATGCTGCTGCTTCTGGTACAGAGGCAACAGTGTGAAGTGGCAGCTGGCTCCCTGGGAGCCAGCAGACCTGGCCTTAGGGCAAGGCGAGCAAGGCGGCTGCCTTGGGCCCCGCGCCTCCAGGGCCTCGCGCTGCCCGGCGCCCACCTACCCCCGCTTACCCGGCTGCTCGCTTGCTGCCCTGGCTGGAAGCTGCCTAGCCATGCGGTGCAGCCAACCACAACATGCCACCTTGAGCCCCGCAAACTCTTTGGCCAGGCCTGGGAGCAGCTAGCTCCCAGCATGTACTGGCTCCCACCTGTAAGCTTGCTCCTGGAGCCATATGTAACTTTGGTAAACTGGTACGGTCATGCTGATCAGTTATCCATTTAAATGGCTACTTCTTACATCCCTAGAAAGAAGTTACTGTGCTTTAAACCTAGTTTACCAAATGGGAGGTGTTTGTCTCAGAAAGGATAGGAACAACAGATAAGGAATGAATCATTTACATTCAGGTAGGACAACTGAAGGATTAGAGAATAACGAGGAAATCAAAGATACTTTATTTAGTATTCAAATGTTTCAAATTTTCAGAAAATTCCAAAAATTATTAAATAAATTCTAAATCTGAAGGGAAAAAAAAGGCGCTAACACTCCAGCAAGTTCAGCTACATCCCCTTTTATACGTATTTTACATGAGACATGGAGAGTGCAATTTTCCTGCCTGGCTTCCTTGGGAGCTAAATAAGGACTGAACAGCCTCCAGCCTTCTTCCCTCCATGCCAGCCTCTCCCAACCATTTAGCTCAAGCAATTGTACATCTAGTCACTATGGAGATTTCACTTTTCTCCAGAGATGTAAATCACTGTTTTTGTTTTCTTTAATTAAAGAAAATGTTGGATTGAGCATTTTGGTTTCTGGGAGAGGAAAAATGCAGGCAACTTATTACTTGGAATTCAGCTCTTGAGGTGAAATAACAACTCGTCATATTAAACATCTGGCGGTTCTTCCACAGCACCACATTCTTAAGTACTTCGGGTGACCCAGAATTCATTACAATACCTGTAGTTGTAGGGATTGCCTTGTGCAATGTGCTGAATGAAATGATTATCCCTGTGTTGTTCTCTCTAACACCACAACTTTATGGACATGCTAAGCAGTTGTACGGACAGGCAAAACAACTGGACCATTTCATGCAAGCAGTGTCCTTAAAGGGTTCTGTTGCTTAGCACAGACACACATGAAAGTAGTATTCTCTACATCTAAGTCCTCTCTCCTCTTTACTTTGGCCTCAAGTGAATTTCACTACAAGAACCAAAGCAATACACACCCCAACAAACCCCTGCCAAATCAGCATCTTTTAAGACAAAAAAAATTGTTTGAAAGGTGTCTGCCCTGAAATTGTCAAGGTAAATTCCCAGTCCTTGAGATCAGGTTTACATTCTTGGTCTCACCTTCTTTAGTAATGACATCTGCAGTCTCTGCAGCTTTATCTTTCAGATCCTTCACTACATTGTCCAGTTGAGCCTCATGCTTCAAGAAGAAAGGACGGATAATTCGGTGGTACAGCAACTCTGCTCCATTGGAAGGGCTTGGAGCCATGCACCACGCCAGAAAACCACACTACACAGAAAAAACAAAATCAAGATTGGCATTAAGAGAGGAAGGATAAGATTCAGGAGAATCACAGAACTGGAAGGAACCTTGAGAAACCATCAAGTCCAGTCCCCTCACTCACGACAGGACTAAGCACCATCTAGATGATGTCTATCTAACCTGCTCTTAAATAACTCTAATGATGGAGATTCCCCAACATCCCTAGGAAAGTTACTCCTGTGCTTAACTACACTGAGAATTAGAAAGTTTTTCCTAATGTCCAACCTAAACCTCCCTTGCTATAATTTAAGGTTATTTATTTCAGCTTGAGGCAGACACACAGTGTGGGAAATTTCAGCCTCAAAAGTTGAAATTTGGTAAAGTTATAAAGCAACTCAAAGTAGGGCTTTCTAATGGGAAGTGTCAGGCAATTTTAATTGGTGGTTGGAACAACCCTGCCTAGATTATAGAAACTCTGATATTAAGGGGTTAGAATTCACAAACTGGACCAAATACAGATCTTTTTATAGCAGCACACGAGTGAGCTTTAGAAAACTCCTGAACAAGAGGGATAGATCATATTCTTTAACTGTTCACAAACAGGTTTTCAGTGTACTCAGACTTTTAAGATCAGAAGGGTCCATCATGATCATCTAGTCTGACTTCTTGCACATCACAGGCCACAGAACCTCTATTGATCCATAACCTCTGGCTGGGTTACTGAAGTCCTCAAATCTTGGTTTAAAGACTTCAAGTTACAGAGAATTCACCATCTATACTAATTTTAACCTGCAAATTTTACTATTTTGTTTTAATCCCCTTTGCAAGGCCTAATTCTGTTTGGCTTTTGGAAGTTTTTCATTTTATCTCTATACTTTCTGACCTCCAAGAGGTAGCCTTCCTTGATAATCCCGCTCATCTTTCATTCTTAAAGGGATAGCAAAATGTCTTAAAAAAAATCACCTGTTTGAAAAGATTGGTCTGCTACTCTTCCCTATGATTTTTCCCCCTTGCTTGTGAAAGCCTCCTGCACATTCAGATCCTTGAGTTCTTCAGTTAACTTCACTTCCCTAATTAATTCTTCCCCTCCCGCCCCCCCAAGTTAGCTCTCTTGAAATCAAGGACTCTAGCTGCAGATCTATCTTTGTTTATCCTTCCACTTTTAGTTTAAAATAAATGTTCTCATGCTCACTCAAAGCAAAGCTGTCCTCTACAACCAGTTCTTCTATGAGATCCTGACTGCTCACCAACATCAAATCTAAAATGGCATCAATTCTTGATGGTTCATCAATGATTCAGTGAAGAAAATGTCATCTTACCACATCCAGGAAATTCTGGGTTCTACTATTATTAGTAGCCCTTGTCCTCTAATCTGTATCTGCGAAGTTAAAGTCTCCCATTTAAAAAAAAAAAAAAAAAAAAAATCTCACAATCCCCAGTAGTATTTATTTATTTAAAAACATTGAAGAGGTCTCTAGCCATATCAAAATCCAAATACATCACACTGACGCATTGCTTCAAGTTATCTGTGCACTTATCTTGTCCTTTATAAAAGGATTGTGCCACGTCTCCATTTTCTTTGCTACACTTCAGATTTCCTTTTGAATTTTCCAACAGATCACATGGTTATAGCTATTCTTTATTGAGGTAGGTGAAGAAATGGCCATTAGGGAAAAACACCCAATTATCATTTTGGTAGTTACATGGCTCTCTGCATGATAGTGCCTAAAAGAGTTTGATCATTACAAGGCAAGGAAACCAAGTACATTTTAATCAATTTTTCAGTTATTTTGAGGGACTAAATCTTCTGTTGTAGTTTTCAAAATCAAGTTGTCATGGTGACATAATCCTTAAAGTATCAAAGGGGTTATAAGACATCTTTTTCTTCAGGTTAAAAGAAAATTATAGTACTGAGTTTCAAAGCTCTCCCGATTCCCATGTTTCTAATGAACAACCTGATCTTTTGAGGCTCTGGTTTAGACTTTACTGCACAAAACCCCGCACCACCTTGCACCTTACTCACACACCAAGATCCACTCTTTACATCTGGAGTTTATTTCAACTAGGGACATACAGATTAAAAACTAATTGTCTTATATCCACAAGGATTTTACATCAAGTTAGGTAACTTGGTATATTTTAAAAAAAAAAACCCACAACAACATCCCCTCCCCAAAGTTGTGGGTTTTTTGTTTGTTTTTTTTTACAATTAATGCACAGTCATAACATTACATAAATGAACTAAACCCTTGCGAGGAAAAAGCATGGCCCTTTCAGAGAGGGACAACAGTTTCCTTGTGAATCTTTAGCCAGGATCAACTGAACAGTTCAGCTAAGGGATTTGTGTAGAAACTTGTCTTTAAAATAAGGTGTTTTCTGGGAAAGAATATCAAACCTTGTATCTTACTGCAGTCTAGGGATGTTAAGAAAAGAAATTAATCATGTAGTTGACAAAAAAATTGTTGACTACACAATTAATTAATAAGGGTTATAACTGCAAGCACTCAGTCCCGGCTTGGGCCATGTCCGGCAACTACCCCCCATTGCAGCTCTGCATGAAGAGTATTTTAGGAGCCAGCAGTCAAGGCAGCCTGGCTCAGTCCCAACTCGTGCTGCTCCTGGGAGCTACCCTGGCTGCAGCTCTGCAATAATACTTTCCTTGAGAACCATAGCAGGGATAGTGTTCGGGAGCCAAGACTGAGCCGGGCTGCCTGCCCACCAGCACCTAAATGAGGGCTCTACAGAAAGTACATAGCAGTCAATTGTCCAGTAGAGCTTCCTCCACCCAGAAGTGTTTTTAAAAATGGCCTATTGAAATGAACACACACAATGCAGTTTGAGAAAGTCTAATAATATATGACATTTTTGTTGGCAAAGACAACCTTAAGCATATTAGGGAAGTTATAATCTGTAGTTAAAGTGTAGCTGATTATTTACAGCCTGCTAAGTGTTCATGGTGCTGCAATTCAGTGGCAAGGTACTGTAGCTCCAGAGCTTCTCTTTCAGAAAGACAAGAAATATATATTCCAAATCTGTATCTTCACCTTCTCATCCCAGTGCCTCCCTCTCCCCCCGGATTTATACTTTTTATTGCCGTCTTCAGAGTTACTTCTGCTAATCCCTTAAAGTGGAGACCAATGCCTTGACAGCATGGTATACAGTCCCCTTGTCTAGCTAAATTTTGGTTAGAGAATCAGATTTCCTGTGCTACACATGCTGTGTGCTCATCCTCACAGTAACTCTTGCCAATTTCCTCCATCTCCCGCTAACCTCAAGAAACTGTCACCGTTGCAGTTTGCTCTCAGTGTGTTAAAATGAAAATCGATATAGTAATCAGTCTAAAAGTTAACTATGACCCGGTACTGGAGAATCTTACTGCCATTTACTTATTTAGTAGATATTACACGAATATACTGAAATTCTTATTTTAAGGAAAAGGGGTGAACTAACAAACCTTCAGCATGTAGTAGAAAGGGAACCAGGACAGAAAGATGTCAGAGAAGAATTCTGCTATGCTGAAGATGCCATACACAACCCAATAGGTCAGCCACTGTGTATCGTCATCTTTGTTGGGGCTTTCAATAGCCTTGATTCTGAAAAGGAAAGCATAATAGGCGAGTAGGTCAGCAATAGCACCTCATTTACAAAATACACTGATCTGTACCAAACGTGCTAGGATATAGTGGAGAGACCGATCACTTTGATTTGCCTGTGAATATGTACATGGAAGGATGAGATGAATAATTTCTTTCACACGGAGGACTTACCCAGATAAGAACACAAGAACAGCCACACTGGGTCAGACCAAAGGTCCATCTAGCCCAGTGTCCTGTCACTGTAAATTACTCACAGGTTCCATAAAAAGCAGCACAGGGATTAGCTCCCCCTCAAGAATTGGAATGCACCTAGTTCCTCTGCATACTAAATATTACCAGTCTAAACCAGGGATGTAAAATCCCTTTTAATTGCTTAACCAGTTAAACCTTATGATTAACCGGTTAACTGATTAAAGGGGGCTGGAGCGCCCCTGCCGCAGGTAAGGACTGCTCTCCTGTCGGGCACCCAGGATCCAGACGCTGGCGCCACCTCCTGCCCACAGCGGGCCCTCCACGGGATTGGAGCAGCCCCTTGCCTGCAGCAGGCAGGGAGCTGCTCCAGCCCCCACCAGTTAATGGGAACCGGTAAACATCACCCATTAAGTGTGATATTTACTGGTTAACCTTTCACATCCCTAGTCTAAACAGTAGAACCAAAATGCAGATCTGTGCAAAACTACTGATGTTATTGTACTAGTTCCCTAGACCAAAGCTCAACTCTGTGGCCTAACAGTTTTAAAGTGCAATGATTACTTTAGCATTCTCCTATACAATGATTCTGCATGAGCAAAACCCAAATTTCACACAACTAGAGGCAAAAACATGAAGCTATGTTGTTGACCTTCATGTTATATCAAAACCCACCATTTACTAGTGAAATGCAATATAAAGGTTTAAACAAACTAGCTATCATTAGAAAATTAGCGTGGATTCAAGAAAGTCTTACAACAGCCTGACTATAAAGTAAACTAATGCACTCTTCAAAAAATAACTTAAAAAATAATAGATTTATTTGGGCATAGGCTTTCATGGGTAAAAACCACTTTGTCAGATGCAAGTTTATGCCCAAATAAGTCTGTTAGTTTTTAAGGTGCCACAGGACTCCTCGCTGTTTTTCGAAGATGCAGACTAACATGGCTACCCCTCTGAAATTCACTCTTGTTATTTTGTGGCCCAGAAGAAAGTTAATCACCTTTATTTTATATTGGATCTGAGCATCTAAGGGTTCTTCTACACAGCAACATTATTTCGGCATAATTAGCGTTATTTTGAAATAACTTAGTCCGCGTCTACACAGCAGGCAGTTATTTCGAAATAATGTCGAAATACTGGCACCTTGGAGAACTTTACTCCAGCTCCTGTAACCCTCACTGTACAAGGAGTAAGGGAACTCGGAGGAAGAGTGCTCTATTTTGAAATAAGTGCTGTGCAGATGCTCCCTATTTCAAAATAAGCTGTTTCGAAATAAGATACGCAATTGACGTAGCTCAATTTGTGAAGCTTATTTCAAGTTAAGCCCTGCAGTGTAGATGTACCCTAAGTGTTATAAATATTGTATCTTATAGGCCTTGAATTTTCTAGAGAGTGCAATCTAGAGTTTCCAGAGTTTTTGTAATATGTGGAAAGAAGTTCTAGACTGAGGGCAAGCAACTATTACACAGTGCTTGAAAAACTGGATATGCAGTTTGACCCAAACCATAATAACCTGGAGTTTGTGTCTTTACATCAGAGGGTCAGCTACTGAGGAAAGTGTGGCGATCCAAGAATCCTGTGCATTACAGAGAACTCCTTTGAAATGTTATTATTTCAGGCAAGTTAGAGGGAAGTTCCAAAGACGGAGTAGTTATTAGATAACCCAGGTTAACAGATAAACAATTTGTGAATGTGGTTTTAAGCCAGCTCCCCACGTGGTCTGGCTCCCACCTGCTGCCCTGTGCTGCTGCCTCTGTATCAGAGGCAACAGCATAGGGGAGCAATCAGCTTACCAGGAGCTGGTGTGCACCTGTTGCTGGCTTTTAAGCAGCAGCTGGTTCCTTGGGAGCTGCATGTAACAGTTTGGGCAACTGATTACCCGTTTAAACGGCTACACTTTTAGCCCCCTAGTACTTACCCAATTTGGTTTGTAATTTTCCATATATAATTCCTAATATTGTTTGTTATTGAGCTGGGAGTGAGAGGAGAATCAGTTGCATGAGGTTTTCTCTTAAACGTCTGTAATGCTTACTGACCCCTGTGATTCATGGCTATTGACAGTTCTGCCTTTGAATACCGCCTCTGTTTTATGAAATGCTAAATGTCTTATAGTGCTTCAGATCCTGGTTCTACAATTTAAGAAAAAAAAAATCAATAATGTGACAAGGTTTACGGGTTAGAATAAACAATGGAAAAACCCTCCTCGGTTGACTTAACTCTGTTTAGCCAAATTATCTTGAAGCACAGTATGGCACAAAGATATTGATTTAACTTGTTCATTATCTGGACAGAATAAACATCCTCAACTTTTCTGAGATTCTACAACTGGCTATTAACAGAATCTGCCATGACCCACCCAGCACAGTTAACGTGGTGCTCAAGCCACTATGCTGGGAAAGCAACTGGAAGAACAGGCTTGTCAAAGAGTGCTGTTAAGGACTGCATTTCCACTCCACTGCTGCACCTCCTAACACAGCACTATAATTACACTCCTGGGAGTGGGGGGGATGTGGAGCAGTGGCAGATAGGGGGAGGGATGGCTCAGTGGTTTGAGCATTGGCCTGCTAAACCCAGGGTTGTGAGTTCAATCCTTGTGGAGGCGATTTGGGGCAAAAATTTGTAAGGGATGGTACTTGGTCCTGCTGTGAAGGCAGGGGACTGGACTCGATGACCTTTCAAGGTCCCTTCCAGTTCTAGGAGATAGGTAATCTCCATTATAATTTAATTTGGAGAGGAGAGGAGGGAGAAAAGAACTGCATTGATGGACCATCTCAGGGCAAAGCCTTCCCCAACTTTCATGACAAAAAGGGACCTAAAATCGTGGCAAAGAGCTCAGGTTAACAGCACAATGTAGATACACAACTATCTGGTGTAACAAACCCGTCCTTTGATTGTACATAACCATAAAAAGTTCCAAATATCCCACTTATTATTCATAATTGTGGGGTTTATCTATATGCCTCTATTTCATGTTCATCGCTGCCAATGTACAGCATAGCATTAGCACAAAACATTTGTTCTTAGGAACAAGTGCTTGCTTTCAGCTTTGGTTGGCAAGGTTGGTGTGGTAGGAAGTACTCTTCTCCCATCAACACCATCTTCAGATGGTTCAAGGATTCCTACATTTGTAGTACAGTTTGGGAGAGACCGAGTTTCTCAATACTCCCATCTTCAAGCATTCTAGTTGAGGTTAGCTTAAAAAACATAATTAAAAAAACTCTTTGGATAAAATTTTAAATTTTCCATATAGTTTGAGTTTTTGTAAAGGTTCATGTTTTTCATGCTCTTATTTGAAAGCAGCAGGGCTAGAATTTTACTCTTTCCCCTCCCCATCTTAAAAATAAATGCCCTGATTTCTCATATGATCGATTGCATGATTCCAAGATCTCAGGCTTTAAGAGAAATACCTGGATATCTCAAGACTCATGATAAAAATCACAGTGTTGGCAATGCTGTGCTAACGCCCAAGAAAATCAACTGCTTTACTGAGAGTCTGAGCTCCTTGGAGCAAGTACTGCCTTATCCTGGTTGTTTGTGAAGCACCTAGCACCTCATGGATGCTACCCAAAAACAAATGTTTAGACATAAGTGACCCCCTAGCTTTGTGGCCTAGGCCGTGGTCTGAACTCTTTCTGGCCCTTGATCTTGGGCCAAGTCAGGGAGGGGACAGGGTGTCACTGGGGATTGGCTCCGTTTATACGCTGTGGTGAAAAAGAACTGGCCAGAGCACTAAGGTGAGCCAGTCCTATGGGACAGTAGCTGCTATGGGCAGACTCATTCTTCCACACACACCGTGTGTGTGCTCCTCCCACTTTAAATGGCACTTGGCAGTCCCTTTGTTTAACTCTTGCTATTTGACCAAACTAGAGAGGAGCTAATCCAAATATAATTTCGCTTTGTCAGCTATTCATTCATTTTTGGTGTCTCCCTCATTTCTTGGATTTCACATTTCTCTTACTCAAATTTAACCTTAACTCTCCCCCTCCTCTCTTACTGTCCAAGCAGGGCAGCAAAATTACCTCTCACCTAGGTCTGGAAGCGAGTTAACCTCAAAGTTATAATTTCCTCAGGCTCTGCTTTAACTTGAGCCAAAACCGACACACTTTGCAGAAAGGATTCAAAAAAAAAATCACTCTAGTGTAAGTAATTCTCCAATAGCCTTCCTACAATTCCCTAATAAAGGACACAACTTTTCCCTTAATTCAAAAGAGACGGGGGGGGGGGGGGGGGGGGGGGGGGGGGGGGGGGGGGGGGGAGAAATCTTAGGCTGTTTCTCATTACTAGGAGCCCTGGGATATGTCCCCAGATACACAGGCAAGTGCAAATACAGTAAGCAAAATAAGGCTGTGTGAATGTATCCAACAGCTCTGGACTAACCTGGATGCCCAGAACCATGTGCTAGTTACAGAGATTAACTGTGCATCCTTAGTATTTGTCTATTGATCAGCTGACAACATTCAGTTCACAGGTGGAGTTATATGCACAGCAAAAACCATAACAACTCTGTTCTGAAGCGGTCCTATTTAGATGCTATGGGACAAAGTCCACTGAGGAAGAAAAAAAAAAAAAAGATGGCATCTGCCATCATTTTAGAGATACCTGTCACCCCTTCTAAGGTATCGTGCAACACGCCAGCTGAGAGTAAGTACCAAATACATTTGTCTCTAATATGCAGGGCTCGACAAATTATACAATCTACTCGCCCATGGTGAGTAGATTGTAACCCGGCAGAGCTGGGTTCGGGTGATCTGCGCATGCGCAGATTGCCGGACAGTGCGGCTGGCGAGCAGGGCTCGCCTCGGTTCGGCGAGCCCTGCTAATGTGTATATAGTATTATTCTTTATTAATTTACTGCTGTGAGGGAAATGGATGAAATGTATCATCCTACTGATGTCAATTTACAGCTGCAAGCTAGGGTGGTTAGAAGGGGCAAATATTTGGAGTTGTGACCTGCCCTACAGGCAAACTCTAAACACCCCATCTGCCAAGACAAATCTCAAGTGTAGATCCATTTTTGGCACAAGATTTTCCACCATTTTAAAATATGCTCCACTAGGAGAAAGCTCACAAAAAGCTTCACATTCAAAAATCAGCAAACACATTATAGTTATTAAAAAACCCAAAGACAAAACTCTTGGCCATTGATCAGTCTGGCAGCTGTTACTGGTATAAAATATCACCTGTGGCAGCACATTTGCAGCAACATGAATAGCTTCCTCTAAACAAAGCATAATTTATTCATAAGAACATAAGAACAGCCATACTGGGTCAGACCAAAGGTCCATCTAGCCCAGTAGCCTGTCTGCCGACAGTGGCCAGCACCAGGTGCCCCAGAGGAGGTGGACCGAAGACAACGATCAAGCGATTTGTCTCCTGCCATCCCTCTCCAGCCTCTGACAAACAGAGGCCAGGGACACCATTTCTATCCCCTGGCTAACAGCCTTTTATGGACCTAACCTCCATGAAATTATCTAGCTTATTATTATTCAAGCAAGGGGTAAAAAGAGGCCCACTTGCACAGTCTCAGTTCACTTCAGCAGCTAATTCCATCTGTGGCAGGGAGAAAAAGTTTGTTCTGTATGTCTTCTCTCTCTGAACATCCAGACCACCCCATTCTCTCAGCTCATGCAATATACCCCTCCCTTTTCTAGGGTCTTTTGAACTTTTGGATCTTTTTATATTTCAGGCTTTAGCACAGGGTGGCCAACCCATTCTGGGCAAAGAGCCAAGATAGCCAAGAGCCAGTGCAAAGAGCCAGGGCAAAGTTGTTTAAAAGGGGGGGGGGGGGG
>JANRFK010004149.1:63993250-64003840 GCA_030068395.1 Apalone spinifera
CACACACTGGAACCCTCATTTTTGGCCCCACCTCAGAGTGTAGAGGGGCCCACATATTTCACTTACCCTGGAACCCCAGAAGAGTTAATCTGGCCTGAGGCCTTAAACCTTAGTCCTACCTCCCCTCCCCCCATGGGGCTGGGGTACCAGGGGAGGGAGATGTCTCAGTTGGGGCCACCTCAGAGGTGCTTGGAGGGGTTGTTTTTTTGCATTTCACTTGTGTGGTCCCTGACTGATTTTTCTGTGGGTCAGTGACCCCTGATCCAAAACAGGTTCCCTGCCTCTCCCATAAATAAAGACAATGCTGAAACATTTGTGTTGGGCATATTTTATTTAAAAATGAAGCCTGGCCGACAAGCCCCCATCTGGCTACAGCATTATAATACTCCTGCATCCCCACACACCCCTCAACCCTGAGCCTATCATACACTGGAACCCCCCCATCCTGAGCCTCTCACATCCCCAGTCTTCTGCCACAACACTACTGCACAATTCACACACTGCAATCTGTGTGCTGAGCCCATCATACTCCCAACGCCCCTGCCCTGAGCCCCTCATATACCCCAACCTGAACTCCCGCACCCTCACATCCAAAAGCATGTGGCTTGCTCAGCATCCCAACCCTCCACCTGACCCCAACACTCTCCAGCCTGGAGACCCCTCCCTGAGTCACCAGCCAGTTCTCCACCTCCTCCTGCACCCAAATTCCCTCCCAGAGCTTGTACCTTACATCCCTTCCCACACCCAAAACCCTCATTCCTTCATTTCAAACCTAGGATTTCCGAACTCGTGCAGAAAATGCAGCATCATCCTTCACATTAAATTTGATTTGTTTCTGCTATTTCTTATATTAAATTACATTTTTATTAAAATTTTGTACCAAGAAAAACTATTTGTGCATATTTTTAATTTTCAGTAATTTTATACCAAGTTTTTGTGTTTATTTTTAAATTACGAATTGAATTTTTTGTTAAAAGGGGGGTTGGATGATGGTAAAGAAGAGGTGGGGAGGTTGTGAGGGTTTCTCAAAAATCAAAAGGGGGCGTGATGCCAAAAAGTTTGGGAACCACTGGTTTAAATTGTGGGTGGGAGTGAGCTGCAATTGCCCCTTCTGGCCACTTGCATGTGCTGTGCCCCTTGTGGAGCAGCCAGTCAGGCACTTTCACTCCTGCTGCTCCTCACTTGAGCCTGAGGATGGTGGAGGTGGCCGCAGGTACAGGGTGTGTGTTGATGCCAGGCACTTTATCATGCAGCCCTAGCTTGCCCTAATATGTGGCCAGTCCCTCCTTGACCATTCAATTTTGAGATCTGGTTAAAAGTCTCTGGCAGTCCAGATTTGCCCTGTGGTCTGACTATTGACTACTCTGATATATACTGACACTTTCTTCATGATTTTCTTGACGTCTGTCATATTCCCCCTTGGGTAGCCCAATATATAACCAGAACAGCAGATGTAATTTTAGTTTCTATATATTGCTTGACCATGTTATGGCACTATGCAAATAAGATTAAATGTTATAAAAGCAAACAAAAAGGCAGCTGTGCCACTGTAGTGTTTTAAGCATAGATGTAGTCTAAATCCCATAGGGCCCTCCCAAATTCACAGCCATGAAAAATGCATTTCAGGCTGTGAAATCTGGTCTTCTGTGTGCTTTTACCCTATGCTATATAGATTTCACAGAGGACAAGCATTTCTCAAGTTAGGGGGATCCTGGGGGGTGATAATATTGCCATCCTTACTTCTGCATTGCCTTCAGAGCTGGGTGGCTGGAGAGTAGCAGCTGCTGACTAAAAGTCCTGCTCTGCAGGCTGCAGTGTAGAAGTAGGGCAGCCGCAGTGTCTTTGGCACTGGACTCGCAGCTAGTGCTCTCCAGGTGCCCAAAATTGAAGATAGCTCAATTGCAAGCAGCAGTGCCACAATCCCTCCCACAATACTCTTGTGAATCTCCACACTCCCCTTTCAGTCAGAACCCCTATATTTACACCACTGTGAAAATTCAGATTTAAATAGTTGAAATCGTGAACTTGATGATGCACAAAACTATGACTATGAAATTGATCAAAATGGATCATGAATTGGGTAGGGCCCTACCCATAACACTTATTAGGTAAAGTTATAAAAGCTGCTTCTTTTTCCCTTCATCTCCTCAGAAAAGATGGTGGGTCTGTCTCCTCTTCATCTCTGCTCCTCCCTTGGAGCAGGAGTATGTATCCCTGAGAATGAAGCATTTTAAATTATGTGCAAGCTGGGAAAGGACAACTCACTGCACTTAGCAGATAAATGCTACTCTCACACCTTGCTTGAGCTCCACTCCTCTCAAGTGAAGGTATGAATAGATCATCTTGTGGGAGTGAGAAGTGTTTGAAAATCTCAGAGCCTGTGAACTATGCATTGAGCAAACACTGGTGCAAGCTTGAAAAGGGACTTGTATATGGGTTGTGCTGATCTATATTTTTTAATCTTATTTTAACTGCCAATTCATTTTATTTTAGTAGTCTGTGAAGATTATGACCATCTGAAGGCTATTCGGGGGGCTCTGTGTGAAATGAGTTGAGGTGTTAGCCCAATGTAACTGTCCCCATCACAACACTGCTATAGGCTTTGTAAATCCAGTCTCTCTTCATCTAAAAAACAATTCTTCAAACATCTTTGTCTACACAAGGAAATTAGGTCAATATTAAGTATGGGTACAGCTACACTGTGGGGTTTTTTTCCTGAAGGTATGCAAATTACACTTGATTTTGCATATCATCTTCCAATTATTTTTCCGGAAGAGGCTTTCCCGCTATTTGGCCCGTCTACACGGGGCCAAATGTCAGGAAAAAATCCACCCTTTCGGAAGCCTCTGTATTCCTTGTAAAATTAGGTGTACAGGGGCTTCCAAAAGAGGGTTTTTTCCCGACATTTGGCCTCGTGTAGATGGGCCAGATATTGGAAAAGCCTCTTCCAGAAAAAGAATCAGAAGAAGATATGCAAATGCAAGTGCAATTTCTATACCTTCTTTGAAAAAAACAACAACACAGTGTAGCTGTACACTTTGTTGTCAGGGGTGTGATCTAGCCATGCCCTGAAGCATAAAGCTAAATTTACCTAATCGCAGTAAGGAGTACGTTCAATGATGGGAGAATCCCTCCTATCGGTGTAGGGGGGTGTCTTCAGTGAAGCACTACAGCAGCATAGCTATAGCATTTAAAATAAAGACAAGCTTGTAAAGCCAGAAATCTTGAACATTTCAGAGATAGTCAGATGAGCTTTGAATGTGTAGGGGCTCTGAGGGAGATCAGGCAAACATTGAAGTAGACACACCTATCCAAGCTGCTTTGAGATCAAACAGAAAATCCACAGTTCTTCGGAATGTCAAAAAAGAAATCCCAAGAAAGCAAGCTGAGAGTGGCTTTTACTCTAAATCAAGGGGATCACGATTACTGGCCCACTCCTGCTATTGAAGCATGACTGTGGCCTGTTTTGTTTTCAGTGTCATGTAAAATCTGTAAACAGTTTTTTAAAAAAAAAAGTGCAATGGACACCCTGTACTGGTTGCAGTTGTAAAAATTGTTTTGTGTGACAGAACTTTTGACATTGAAATGTTTTTGTTTTCCTGACTACATTTATTATATACATATTTCCATTTTCACAAATTAATTAAAATGCCAGGGTTAAACATTTATTGAATCTGTAGCATAAGCAGATGGACAGAACTTCGTTTTCTTTACCATAAATATTTTGAAACTTAAGTAACAAATCATTAGAAGTGTAATATTTATTTTAAAGACAGCAAATAAAGTATCAAATGTTTTTCCCCAAGGTGAATCCTATCGGTGGTCTAGAGAGGCTGAGCAAAGGTAAATTCAAAAGCTAGATGAATCTTGTACTAGTGGATTCCTAGCAGCTAGGTAAGAATTCCTCACAGTGGACAGAGGGATGCAGTGGACAGAAACAGAACAGCATTTTTAGAATGTGCTACAAACCTCATCATGTACCCTGCATAGCCTCCTAAGTGGCAGATTGTAATCCTTTGTGATGTCCTAATAAAGTTGGTGTTTATGCCATTTTTTTCCACCAAGATTTTAAAATCTCCCTTGTTCAAACTGTTCTGCAGCCTGGAGCGTATAGTTACAATTTATATTGTGAGACTAGCAAAAAAAAATGTGTACAGCAATATAAGTAAATAATGCCATATGCAACAGTTTACAGTGGCATTCCAGCAGGCATTTGGGGTTATTCCTTATATCACCCCGTTATCAGGAAGCTATAGAAAGAGAGAATGAATATATACTGGGTAATAAATGAGAACTTTTAGGAAGTGCTTAATGAGAGAGCACTTTATATAGGGAAGAAATAAAATCTTAAAGCTATATTGTCTTGGTGCGTGCATGTTCTCTCTCTTTTTAAAAGCTACTGCTAGTGGCCTGAAAATGTCTTTCAGAACATGCTTCTGAAACGGCAATGCTACAATTTTCAGAAAGGGACCAAGGTACATGAAAATACAGCAATTAAATGAGATCCTCAAGTGAGCAGAAATACAGAAAACCGGCACCACTAGCTTGGTGATGATTTCTGTGTGCCAGTTTCAAAGCAGGGTCTGGAAAGACTCTGTGAGCAAACCATACAAGTCAAATAGTTCTGTCACCATGGCTAGACCCTAGAGGAGAAGCCCCACCACCTTCTCAAGAATACTGGAATTACTGAGGCAGTCTGAACATATAAGATAGCATTGTATGTAAAGGCAGCTGATACGTAATTTCCTGATCACTGAATAGAAATTCTCTAACAAATACTTCAGAAGCAGGTTGGAGTAGAAGTGTTTACCTGGAAAGCAAGAGATGATGTGTGCTAGCCAAACATCACCAAGGATTTTCAACACCTGGAGAGAAATACAGGCCAAGTAGTAAAAAAGAGTGAAAATACAAAACATTCTCAACAGTCTCTGGAGCAAATGTTCCTTTACTATACAAAGCACAAAAACTATCTCGTTGTAGACTTCTAGTCAAACTTCCGGAAATTAGACAAACTGTTAGATACTACTGCAGTGACTGTCACATATGAAACAAGGAAGTATTTCAGCAGGCACAGTATCCCAAACTGTGTCATTTTTAACAGTGAAACCTAGTTTACATGTAGGGAGCTGAGAACAAGGATTTAGATCACATTCCATAGCAAGTTAGTTGCATTAAATTGTTTTTTAAAATGGCTACGTCTTATTAAAGGAAGCTGCAAAACACAAAGAAAATATACATAGTGTTTCTTCTATTCAAGCCAGCTTGAATAGAAGAAACACTTCCAAAATAGGCATTATCCAGCCTTGTAGAAAACTTGATGTCAAGATACATGATGGTTGCTGTAGCTTGGGAGTCATGGTAGGAGTGAAGTGTCAAAATGCCACAGGGTTAAGAGAATCAAATGCTGCCATCATAAAGATTTGAACTTGCTCCAACAACATCAAACCCCAGAAAGGTACAAGAGAATTGTGAAAGATCTGCTTTCTTAAGGCTGGAGGAAAACACTGTTGTTACCAAGTAAATTAAAAGGTGCCAAAGGATTCCTGGTTTTAAAAAATCATTTAAAGAGTAACATTTATTCTGGCCTAAGCTTGTGTGGGTAAAACCCACTTTTGCCCAAGCGTTCTTATGCAAAAGGTCTTCCACAAGAGAGCGTCCACACTGCCATGTGCTTTTTGCCCAAGAGATGTGCTTTTGCACAAGAGTGTTCACGGCAGTGTGGATGCTCTCTTGTACAAGAAAGCTCTGATGGCCATTTTAGCCATAGGGGTTTCTTGCGCAAAAAATTCATGTTGCCTGTCTACACTGCCTTCTTGTGGAAGAGCTCTTGTGCAAGAGGGCTTATTCCTCGTGGGGGGAGGAATAACTCTTCTGGAAGAAGCCCTGTTTTCTGATGCTGTACTGTAAATTTACTTGCGTAAGAATGCATGTGCAGTGTAGACGCTCTGCAAGTTTTTGCACAAGAACAGCCGTTCTTGCACAAAAAGCCTGCAGTGTAGACGTAGCCATATATTTTTAAAGGAGCACAATCAGTATAGAGTCCTGTAATACAAAATTGGTATCTGCAAATATCTGCAGCAGTGAATTTGTGCTCTGGACTGACAAGGGATGTAGAGGTCCCAGAGAGGGGTTATTATAGTATGACTGTAGCATCATGTGCAGGAACCCCGAGCTCTCTCTGAAGGAAGTACTTGATGAGAGAGACCAGGCTACTAGTGGTGCAGACAGGAATTAAGTCCCGCCTGCTGTCCTACCCTGGTTTTGGTTCTTTCAGGCTATGTCTATGCTTGTGGCTTCTTGCGCAAGAACACGTCCACACGGCCATGTGCGAGATATGCTTTTGCATAAGAGCATCCACGGCAGTGTGGGTGCTCTCTAGCGCAAGAAAGCTCTGATAGCCATAGGACTTTCTTGCGCACGAAACCGTTTCCGCCTTCCACGCAGCCTTCTTGTGTACGAGAGCTTACACCTGTTAGAAAAGAGCATAGCTCTTGGGCAAGCAGCCCTCTCCTACCAGGCTTTACTGTAAATCTTGTTGTGCAAGAGTGGGTGGGCAGTGTGGACGCGCTGCAGAAGAAAGGCCCTTCTTGCAGACACCACTGTAGACATAGTGTCTCAGCGCTGCAGCGACAGTGGGCGTGGTGCCTTGGGGCAGTATTTTAGGGAGTCTGTGTTTCTTTTCCTGTGGGGAATCACAGCCAGGCGGGGGGCGAGACGGCACCGTGGGGGGAGATGTTAAAACACTCCTCTGCCCCACGCGACCGCGCCGCCCCAGCAGGGACCCTCAGCTGAGTCCTGCCCTGACCGCGCCGGGGCGTGGCCCGTGATCTCGAGCGAGGGGGCGGGGCAAGTGGAGCGACAGCGCAGCTCCTACCCCGCGCGAAACTAGAGCGACACAAACGTTCCTCACGCGGAGGCGTTTAAAAGCGCGCATGCTCAGAGTTTACTCCGGCCTTTGTACAGTATCCCACCGGCGATTGGTCAACTGCTCACATTAACGCCGCCGCTGAGTGGCTTGACGGTAGGTGACGTTTGAAGGGAAGCCGGTGTCGCTCACTTGCGAGCTCTGGTTGGCCTGTTCCACGGTAGGGCCCGCCCCCCATCCCTAGCGGGAGCGGGACGGAAGCGATTGGTCCCGCCCCCTCGCTCGGTGGGTTCGTGTGCGAGGCCTCCCCGCCCCCCTGCGCTGCTCGGGCCCCGTGGCGTCGGGATGAGCCGCGCTTCCCCATGGAGGGCAAACGGGCCGAGATTCCCAGCAGCGTCCTGGACGATCTGTGCAGGTAACGGCGGCGGCCCCTTCCCCAGCACCGGGAGCCGCTCCCCCGCTTTGTGTCGGAGCCGCTGCCGCTCCGGAGGGGAAGTGGAAAGTGAAACGGGCGGGCAAAGGACGCGCGCCAGGCTAGCCCGGGGGGGCCCGCTGCGGTAGCTAGAGCGAGTGGCTACGAGTGCGAGCGAGGTGACGTAGATCGGCTAACGAAGCGATGGCGGCGCTAGGCGTAAGGAAACCGTTATAACTTTCTCAGCCTGGCCTCGGAAAGGGGAGCGCTGCCGCGCGTGGAGCTAAACTGGGGGGCTTGGGGTGGCGAGCGGTTCACGTGCTACTTTAGGGCTCCTGCGCTGCGGGCGGGTGGGCTGGGCGGGAGTTCGGACCTGAAGTAGGTGATGTGACCTGGCCTGTGGGGGGGCGGCGGTTGAAAGATCTGGTGGCAATTCTTTTGAGGAATTAAAACTGCACCTTCAGCTGCTGCTCAGCCTCGCTAAGAACCATCCTTTCATGAGTATTCAAAATTCCTGGAGAGAATTGAGGCTTGTTTGTTTTATTAAATCCTTTGTGATTTGTTGAGTGTTATAATGTTGCAGTTCAGTTTTTGTGGGGTAGGAAGCTTGGTTATAAGCTAAGGATGTAAAATTCCAGTTAATTAGTTAACCAGTTAAACCTAAGGTTTAACTGTTTAAGCAGGCTCCTGGCCCCTGTGCGGGCATGGTGGCTGGCTTCCCCTTTACTCCACTGCCTGGTTTATCTATAAGAACTAGGGATTTGAACGGTTGACGTGAACAGATCATGTTCTGACCTTACCTGCTTCTTCTGTGCCTTATATTTTCATTTTGATGTTCCTGTTTGTTGCTTTTGTCACTAGAAAGTAATCTCTTGGGGAAAAGCATTTACCATCAAACAGCAAAATCCACAAAGTAAGCTATCGTATTAGAGAGAAAATATCTTTCTCTAGTTAGCAACAAAAGTACATCCTGTGCTTTGAGTAATAATCTTGGAAATGTTATGTACCAAAATAGTTGTATGCTATGGCAGATGAGCCATCATGCAACGGGCTGGCAAAATTTATCTTCTATTTGGGATAATTCATTATTCAGTACCATGAAAACTTCTTTTAAAAAAAAACAAAACACTTTTCTGTCTCTTAGCCATGCTCACCTGTGGAGTTTATCTGGCAAATCTCAAAGGTTGGGTTTAAAATAGTGATCTTCTTTTTACCTCCTGCTCCTAGTATTCTCCATTTTTTCATTGTGTAGACCACTTTGTAAGAGAAAGCATCTCATTATATGCTTTTCCTCTAAATATTAAAAGTCCCTGTTACGTGAGTCTCAAAATCTTTTTAATTGTGCAAACTGCTAGGACGATCGCTGCTAATGGGGTCCCTATGTTATAGTTTGAAATTTCCTGCTCTAATGTCTTGTCAATGTTAGAAGTTTTGAAAATGTAATGTTAAACTATCTAACCTCTGTCCTTTTTTTCCCCTCTGACAGTCGATTTATTTTACACATTCCGAGTGAAGAAAGAGACAATGCAATCAGAGTGTGTTTTCAGATTGAACTTGCCCATTGGTTTTACTTGGATTTCTACATGCAGAACACACCAGGATTACCTCCGTGTGGGATAAGAGACTTTGCTAAAGCTGATATCCGTTTTATTGGTACACTATTGTTTGTTCAGTGCTTGTGGATAAACTGTGTACTCCAGTATGGTAGTGAAATCTTGTTTTTCTACGTAAGTGTTTGCATAACAGTCCCTTTGTTTGAGTGAAACAAAACTAGCTTAATTAGAAGGTCTTAATAGTTATTGTTGCTACAATATAAGAGCTTTAAAAAAAAACAAACAAAAAAACCCACTTGTTATCTTTCCCCAGCTACCAAAGAGCCCTGAGAATTCAGTAGCTTATTGCCTGCTTTGGGGCCTGTCATTACTTTATCCTGTAATTGAGTTAGTCAGGAGTTCCTTCTGTGTCCAATGTGGTCAAGCCCAGGAGGGGCTAAATATAAGAGTTCTCTCTCTGTGGCATATTCCTTTCACTAACTTAATGGATTTCTGTGGAGATAGTGAAAGGGGTGTTAATTCTACTAGAAATAGCGTAAAGTCTCTGGGTTTTACATAGCTGAGGATGGCATGCAACTGTGAGGGGTTATGCTAATTGCTATACAGTTCTTTCAGGATGTGTTTATGTAGTAATTCAAATTATTTATAGCCTCTCTTTTGGTGCATTTTTATAACTTTCATGATTCTTATGCCTGAATACATGGCTTAAGCAATATTTCATTTGTGGTACTCTACACTGAACAAAGAAAGGCTTCTCTAACTTTAAAGAGGAATCCTTGTATAAATTGCTTGCATAGAAGTTGATAAATCACCATTTGGTCCCTGAGTCTGCAGAAAGTAACTCCTTAAATGGATTATTCATGATATCTTAATTTCTGGCTCCAAATAAACAAAAGCAAAAACCTATTCTGTACAGGAAGTGGTGCTTGTAAACATTTGTTTTGGGTGGGTCTCTGTGCAGTTAGTTTCCTTAACTTGTTTCTATACTTTTTGGGCATTGCCCTTTTTTACTGCCTCAAGGTGAAGATGTGCAAAGGGTTTTGGATGAGTGGAAGGAGTATAAAATGGGAGTACCAACCTATGGTGCAATTATTCTTGATGAGACGCTTGAAAATGTAAGTGTAAAACTAATTTGGGAACATTTGTACAACAAGAGGGCTGAGTAGAAAGGATGTTAACTAGCTTTAACAACCCCAGCAATTTTTTGTACTTTAAAAACCGAATTTTCAGACAAAAGATCATAAACATTACCATTTCACACTTCTGTTGAGTTTCTGTACATCTCTTGTTTGTTGGGTAGGCTGTAGGGGTTATCTTTATTACTATTATACCAAAGGCAGTTGTGCATTTTCCTTGTCTTTACACCACATTTTATTGCTTAATTAAAAAATATAATCCTATAACAGAGTTAGTAACTCTTGATAAATCTGGTAATCTGCAATGCTAATGGAGCATATGATAAGGCCAGCAAAAGTATCACTTTGAGAACTAAGTCAAATCTATGAGATCAATATTCTTGCTAGCAAGTTAAGGGAATGTGGATTGGATAAATGGACGGTAAGATGGATAGAAAGCTGGCTAGAAGGCCGGGCCCAGTGGGTAGTGATCAACGGCTCGGTGTCAGGATGGCGGTCGGTTTCTAGCGGAGTGCCCCAAGGTTCGGTTCTAGGACAGGTTTTGTTCAATATCTTTATTAATGACCTGAATGGAGGGGATGGATTGCACCCTCAGCAAGTTTGCAGATGACACTAAGCTAGGGG
>JANRFK010004149.1:64003940-64047643 GCA_030068395.1 Apalone spinifera
GGGCTGGATTTGATGACCTTCTGAGGTCTCTTCCAGCTCTATGGTTCTATGAATGGGTATTTCACTACTGCATTACTTGGATTCTTCAGGTACTGCTGGTTCAAGGATATTTAGCAAAGTCTGGCTGGGGATTTCCAAAAGGGAAAGTAAATAAAGAAGAGGCTCCGCATGATTGTGCTGCTAGAGAGGTAAGTTCCATTGATGAATGTTTAAAAATTGCTTAACCCTAAATTTTGAAGGAACAGAATCTGGACACCGAATATGAAGCAAGCAGGAGAGTTTTACACACACAGCACTGGGTGGAGTGTCACTTGCTAAGCTCTGTGAACATTGCTAAACAATGGGTTACAACTAGTTACATAGGATGCTCAATGGGCAGATCAAAGTGATGGGGGGGACCCCCTGGATAGATGGTAATAGTAAGTTAAGATCAATAATATAAAGTTACATAGTGTTTCCAGTAAAACAAGTATTTAAACAAAGCAGACATCAATTATCAATCATCAGTTAAGTAGTGGTATGTCTGTCAGTTTCAAGAAGGTATCTCTGCAGGATGTGGTCCATCTGGGGGTTAAAGCAGAGACCATTAGGAGTACTTAACAATGGCACAGTTGTGCCTAGCAGCACTGAATGTGTCATGTCCTGTCTCCCACTCTGGGCTAGGTGTGGGGGGTAGGGGTAGGGGCGGTAACTATCATGTACTGTGTTTGTGTGCCAGTCCCAGACTCCAAATTACAATAGGGGTTCTTAACAGAATATTTTAGTCTGCCTCAGAAATTTTCATCCTACAATTAAAAAAAAAAAATTCTTTGACAAAGTAGTTTCTCACATGTTGAGAGTAGGAAATTCTAGCAATCTGATGGTGTCTTTTTACAGAAAGCTCCTCTTAAATTATGTATTCTTATTCTTAGTGTCTACCACTACAGCATTTGGTCTCGTAAATAAGAAGGTGGTGCATGAAAGAGAGGTCACTTTTCACTCAAGATAGAGTTGCTTAAATCTGCACAGTAGGGCATATTGAATTAAATCCAATTTTAATTTTTACATTTGTACTTTACTTTTTATTATTTTCCTAAAGAGGGTGGCTTTAAGTAGCTGTTACCATTAAAGCACGTTATTTGAAACTAAACGTAGTCTGTACATTAGGGGTCTCAAGCTCTGGTTGGGGATGTCCTGCCGACTAGGAGTAATTATAGAATCTGGCCTGGACTACCAGCAGGCCGAGAGGGAAGGGAAGCTGTCCATTACTGGCCCCCAAACCCTACCTTTTCTCCTTTCCCCATGGCATCCTGTCTCCGCAGATGCAAGTTTGGGGATCGCCTGTGCCATGTGGCAGCAGTGGTCGTGAGCCCCCGCACTCCCTGTGGTGGCTGGAGCCATGGGGGGGGGAGCAGAGCACACTGGGAAAGTGCACTTGCTTCATTTCCCCACGGCTCCTGTTGGCTCAGGTTGTGCTGTGTGAGAGACCGCTACCACCATGCAGCACCAGACCCCCGCTCCTGGTAATCTCTGAGGCTGCATCCTCAGGAATGAGGTGCCAGTGAGGAGAAGAGGGTGGGACTAACCCCTCCAGTCTGCTGAGAGTCCTGGGCCAGATTGTGTAAACTGAATAAATGTCCAAACAGAGCTTGACAAAAAATGAAATAAAAAAATCTAGCAATTAAGAAATGCATGCAGGGGTCTCAAACTCCCAGCCTGTGGGCCATCCCCACCAGAGCAATTGCACAAACAGCATTTTCATTTTTTAATAAATACAACTTCCTTAAGTGCTTGATACATAATGGGAAATTTTATCAAAATTTATCACAGAAATTATGATCTGTATTTAATTGAACGGACTCTATGTTCTTCAAGATTTTAGAACTCTTTGGTAGTGGGTTTTTTTTAAGACTAGAAGAGGAAAGGTTGGTTTTCCTGCTATTTCAGCTAGGGATGTGAAAGCTTAACTGGTATGCTGCTTACTTTTCCAGTTAACCAGTGTGAGCGGGAGCTGCTCTCAGCTCACCATGGGCAAGGGGCTGCTTCAGCCCCATGGGGCCTGCAGTGGACAGGAGCTACTCTGGCAGCCATGGAGGGGGAAGGTGTTTAAATTTTGTTTAACCAGTTAACCGATTAACATCCCTAATATTTAGAAGAGGTGAATTTTTTTTACATGAGGTACTGGTCTTGATCTTAACTATAGAGATTGTCTAGATGGCATTACTGTGGACTACTCGATCACCTAATCTACAAGAATGCCCAGGGAAGTGTATAAGACAGTTTTGCTCATAGATAAAAAGATGGATATGGAGAATCACTTTGAACATCATAAAATACCTTAAAGCTGTAAATCAAATAGACTAAATTTAGATAAAAAGCCACAAGACCCATAGCTATACTATAAGGATTGTCATAAAGATGGTGCAAAAATCTGTAACTTGGTGGTTTCCTTTAAACTGTAAATTACATAGTTCAGAATTCAGTTACTGGTTACAGAGCCAAACATATGTAGCTGGGACATGCATTATACATTTTAAGTCAATTCCTGTGCAAGAAAAATTTAAAATTCAGTTCTAACTTACAAAACTAAAGGGTCAAACCAGCTAATAAGCCTAGACAAAACTATTAAGTTCAAATGACACAGCCACATTTGTTAAGAATGTGAAACACTAGTCCCGATTGCTGTTGATCTAGGCCTACTTAACCAATGTTCCTGCTGACATTTTTTTTCTGCCCACGTGTGGAATAAATTTTGTGTGCTGAGGTGTATGGATGTGCACCACCAGTAGAAACAAAAAATCCTGGTATTAAATGTAAGTGGAAATGAAGTAAAATTATGAAATGCATAGACTAGTCAAAATATTAAAATAACTCCCTTTGAAAGAATAAAATTACAGAGAATATATGTGCATTGCAGGAAGTACTAAGAAATAAGAATAATACAGTATGTAGGAGATGAGTGTAAGCCCAACTTAGACTCTGTGTGAGACACACCAGCTAAGCTGGCTGTTGGGGAAATCTTGAAACCATGCATTTCCTCTTTAAAAAAAGCACTCCGTTACTGTTTAGAGTAGACCTCAGATTGCATCAGGTCTGAGTCCTGAGCCAGGCGGTGTACCCTTTCCTTGGCTCTGTGGAGATATACCCTAAATACTTACTCCTAGGGGAGTTCTGCGCTACTGTGCATGCGCAGAATGCATTTCCCTCACAGATTTTGTTCCCCGCCCCCAACAGAAAATAGATTGTTATACATCTTATGTCCCCCTACACTCCTCTCTCACCCCCGATCTGCTGTGGCACCAGAAGAGAGGGCAGGAGGCTGAGGGTTAGGGTAGCCATCTGTGGAGAGAAGGGCCAGTGGCTGCCTTCCTCACAGTGCTCTGCCTGTGGGGCCAGGTGGGGAAAAACAGGACCTGGTTAGGGGACAGACAGGGACACATGGGGCTGCTGGGAGGTCAGAACTGTGGTTCAGAAGGGCTAGTGCCTTTGGGGGAGCAAATTAGGGAGACGGCGGAGGAGCTAGCGAGGTGAGGGGGTTGAGCCATTGGCTAATGGAAATGGGGATGCAGAAACACATGTTGGAGGAGTGAAGTAACACATAGGGACAGGAGTGGCAGATATCAGCCAGGGTCTGCATGGGGAAGACTCTCCAGTTCCTGATCCCCCACCCCAAACAAATAAACCCCAGTAATATTCTCCTCCCACTCCAGATCTAGTAGCCCTCCATGTCCAATCCCAGGCTCCTTCCCTGCAGCTACTTCCCTGTCCTTCAGCTTCTTCGTTACTCTGACTACCCCAAGCTGTTGTATTGCTTTTGGGGAGTGTGGGAAATAGGCTACTGTATTGTAGTTTGAGTAATAATTCATTTAAACTACATTCTGTTTTAATATGTCTAGTAAGGAATCTTTGACAAAGAGTTCCTTAATCTATTTTTGTTGTCAGACATGCTTGCTGATATTTATTCTGAAATAAATTGCCAACATAATTGAAACTGGCATAAAATGTGTTGCTTTGACAGTATTTTAAAATTTGGCATATTTTATTTATGTGCAGAAATTTTAACATTTTGGCACAGTTCTCCTGGGAGTTCATACTGGAAAAGGCCACTGTACAAACTGCATTCATTTACTTTTATATTTTAAAAAGTATACCTATCACCAGGTGACAAGATTATACACTGCTATAGAATTTTTGACAAAGATTTTGTGACAGACTGACAGTTATGGCACAGCCTGCAATACCTTCATTGAAGTTTATGAAGTTGAATAAAACCTCTGAGTTAGTTTTAACATCCTTGGAGTTTACTATTGAAAATGAAGTTGTGTACTGCTACTGTGAGATTGTTCTATTTACCCTTCCCATGAAAATACTTTCAATGGCACGGGCTGATTAGGCAAATTTATTCAGATTGTGACCCTGTCAAAAAAGTTGCCCATTTGAGAGGTATGCAAATACTAGTTCACATGGGATTGTCCAGGGACGATACTATCAAATACCATACTTGCCACTTATCTTTCATTAGCTAACAGACTGTGTTCACCTAACTGACAATTTACATGGAAAAAAGAGCCTTGTGCTCTGCCTGTACTATGCAGCTGAAATAAGGCAAAGTCCAGAGGTGCCCATGCGCCTCTTTCCTTGGATAGATTAGAAAGAGAGACTGCAGCTCATCAGATTTTTCTCTCATCCCACTTTTGAGCAGTGTTACCTTTAATTTTTTCCATCCATATGTGAAATAAATTTTGCTATGTGAACCAAGGCATGTGTGAATGTGCATCACCAGTAGAAACACATGCTGCTGGCAGTGGGTGCTCTGCTAACCAGTTGGGGAGCATTTGGATCTCTCTTGAGTGGTTGCCCAGGTGCTCAGCTTATAGGGAATACTGGTGTTGAGTCTTTGAAGATACTCAAGTTATTTCTACACTGTTTAATACAGTTAACAGTGAATGCAGCTGGAGTGTATGTAGATAATTCCCAGTTGCTACTGACTGGTCCAGCGCAGAGTTCCCTGAAAGCTGTGTGCTTGGGTGGCTACGCAGGAGAGATTGGAATGCCGAGCAGAGCACTCTCAGCCAGCAGCATGTTTCTACTGGTGATGCACATCTGCACATGGCTCGGTGCACATAACAAAATGTTTTCCACACACAGATGGAAAAAATTGAAGGGAACATTGGTCCAGGCATATACCGTAACTCTGTATTTCCTAGTTTTTACAAATTGGGGCATTGCTGAATTTAGCTTGTGCCCTTTTAGAATGTTATCATTATCACTACCTTTAACTCTGGGTTAACAAAGGTGGTTTTTGTTTGCCATTTAATCTTTGTTCTTTTTACTTGGAGATATGTTAAGGAAATAGGCTTACTCTGGCAGCAACTTCAGTGCTGGCTTGTGCCGGGTCTAGCAGCCCTTGTTCGCGGCAGCCCAGCTGGCCACAGGCAGGAGCTACTTCCAGAGCAGCCTCTGGTCGCAGCCAGCCCGGGCTGCTGTGAACAGGGGCTGCTTCACAGCAGCAGCCCCTGTCCATGGGGGGTGTGTGTGTGTGTGTGCGTGCGCGTGCGCAAGCAATTTGGGCTGGCTGTGACCAGAGGCTGCTCTGGCAGTAGCTCCTGCCTGTGGCCAGCTGGGCTGCCGCGAACAAGGGCTGCTAGACCTGGCACGAGCCAGCACTGAACAGTCCCAGCTTGCATGGGTCTGGGACCGCTGTGCCTCTGCATTTTAAATGTAGTACAAGCCACCCGGGTCTTATTACATTTAAAATGCAGAAGTGCAATGGTCCCAGAATGAGCCTCCCCTTATCGACTAATTGTGTGGTCAGTATCGACTACACGATTAGCAAAATACCCATTCCTTAATGTTTAACAGCATTTAGCAAAACTTGCATATTTCCTCCCTATCTTCTATTCTAACCCAGCACTTGCCTTTTATGTAGGAGACTAGTTCACGTTAAAAGCATTAGGCAAATGGGAGGGGGGGGGGGGGGGGAAGACAGAGCTCTTGGATTTGTCTCCAGACTGTAAAACAAGTTGACTTTCTTTTGGTGAAACACAGAACTTTTCTGTGTCGTTCATTTCATGGATTAAATACTAAGTTATCAGGACATAGGAAAAATTGTCTTTTCAAAGGCTTTTATGTGTGATTATCTAATCTTGCTCATTATGAAACAGCCTCCCTGAATGGCTTGTTTTTGTGAATATGGTCTTACCACAAAAGGGGAATTTAGACATCCAGCTGCATTTTATTTTGATCCCTTTTTATTAATCTTTGAAAATTTCTCACAGTATACGAAGCAGTAGATGGCGTGTTGCTTCCTAAAATCTGTACTCTGAATGGTCTACCCACATCCGCAGAGATCTTATTTACAGATTTTTACAAATTATTTTTCTTATGTATTGGGCAAGATCATAAGTGAGGGAACAATGCTGACTCCATAGACGAGTTGGACTGTGAAAACTGTTTAATCAAGAAGTTTATGTAGAGGTGGGCACAGATGTCAGTGAAATGTCATCTGCTGAACAGACTTTGCTTCCAACAAGTTTGGTGTGTACCTTGGTTCAGATGTACATGTGCAAAGGATATAATTTGTCTTCATTAAGATTCCTCAAGGCTGCTTTTTGGTAAGATGTTTACAATATTTTCTGTCCAGAGCTTTGATCAAAAGCTTCCAGTAATGATAGCTGTTTTTAGTTTCTAAAGTGACTTAGTTGGTGAATAAGGAGACATTGGAGTCCCCTCACCTCACATATTACTTTGCAAAACACAAAGGCTATGTCTAAACTGCCCCCTCTTATTCAAGAGAATATGCAAATGAGGCAAAGTGGTGAATATGCTGTGCCTCATTTACATACTTAATGAGCCACCATTTTGCACAAGGGGCTTTCGCGCAAAAAAGCTGTCTTGTGCAAAAGCCCCTTGTGTAAAATGGTGGCTCATTAAGTATGCAAATGAGGCACAGCAATATCTACTGCTTTGCCTCATTTGCATAGTCTCTTGAGTAAGAGAGGGCAATCTAGATGTAGCCAAAGAGCCTTAAATGTCAGATGATTATTTATTGTTCTAATCTTCTCAGTAATGATACCTGGTAACAGAATAAATATTGCATTATGAAGTGGATGAAACCATTTTTATTTGTTTAAAGAATTCTACATCTAAACTTGGTTTGTGCCCATATTGAAGGGGTAGGTTTGTATTTTCCAATGGTGAATTGTGAAATATTCCAGTAAAATGTTGATCCATAATTTTGTGTGTGTAACAATCCTGTCAAAACTTAGCACTTTGATTCCTTCTGAGCAACAGCTTGTTATAGTATGTCAGCAGACGGAATAATTCTAAATTCTGTTTCCCTGTTTTCAGCTTAGCAAAAATATAATATTACTAAATTAAAACTAGGCATCTAACATACAGGTTACTCAGAGTAATTTATGGTACTGTTGCCTTTTTGATACAGGAATAGACATAAGAATGAATATTATGTGGGGGTTCACAGGGTAGTAATAGTACTAAGGATAGAAGAGAATTAAAATATAGAAATTTTTTTTGGAACTCTCTGGATGTCTAAACTCTTTAGAGCCAATGTGTTTAACATTTGTCTGATGCAAAATACTTTTCTTTTGTTTTTGTTTTTTCCACATGTCTAACAGGGATCTGAAAGGTTAACCAGTTAACTTGTGGGTGCTGGAGCAGCTCTCCAGCTCTTGCCTGGAGCAGCCTTTGTCCACGGGGGGCCCAGGCACCCTGCAGGCAGGGGCTTCTCTGGTGGGAGCTGGCAGCAAGCCTCAGTGCAGGGCTGGGGTCAGGACCCTGTAGGCAAAGGGCTGCTCCAGATGGTTTGGAGTGGCCCCCAGCCCAGATCCCACTTCAGTTGATTTTAATGACCAACTAACCAGTTAATCTGAAGTTTAATCCTTTAGCTGATTAACTGAGATTTTACATCCCCAGTGTCCAGCATCATCAACAAGTAGCTACACTGTTTTTCCTTGTATTTGCTTGCCAGTGCAGAGAAGCATCTTAGAGCAAAGACAAATTGGGGTAAATTATTTTCTCAGCATTCCCAGAAAAACCCTTGCTCTTTCACAGATTGTCTAAATTTTTTTCCACTGCATGCTCTAGAGCTGTAATGTACAAAATCTGAGGGTACAGAGGTTATCTTCTCTCATTATCAATCAAATGTCTGTGCATTTGTGAAAATATTACAGTTGCTATCAAAGAACTAGTATAAAGTGCTGATGGTGTACCTTCAAATACATTTTTGTAAGGCTGACCTGCACAATTTTAATTTGTCCTGTCTGATTCTCAGGTGTTTGAAGAAACTGGTTTTGATATTAAAGATTACATCTGCAAAGATGACTTCATTGAACTACGAATCAGTGATCAACTGGCACGTTTGTACATCATTCCAGGAATTCCAAAGGACACACAATTCAACCCCAAAACCAGAAGAGAAATTCGGGTACACATAGTTATATTTATTTAATAGTTTTTTTTTTTCAGATTGCTATTACCTCAGTAAAGATTGATTAAGGTTTGTTTAATATTAAACAAAAGGTGGTGAATGCAGCATGAAGAGTGTTGGGTTATGTAAAATGTATTAGGAGTCTGGGATGGCTATACGTTAGTGGTTAAGGAATCTAGCTGAAATTGCTGTTGCCCTTTAAACATGTTTTTTCCCCTTTGTCCTGGCAGCCTTGGGAAATGGTTGCATTGAACAGTGTCGTGTTTAGTTTTCGCACTTGTTCTGTAAAAACATTTTCAGGATCAAAGCGCTTTTCTCCCTCCCTATAAGCTGCTGATTAAGACAGCATGTAATGCTGAATCAACTACAAACCAGTAAACAGACAGGGGTGGGTATAATTGTATTTGTCACCTGCTTATTAATATTCATTGTGTAGGAGTTAACAATACGAAATAAGATTTTAGGGAAAGTAGTGATAAGATGTGTGAAATTAACATACGAAAATAGATAAAAGGGTATAACTGGTGCCAAATTATGGCCACTCAGAACAATGTGTTGGGGGTCCAAGGTTAACGTGCATTGGCAATAAAGCAGTTCTGTGTACCTCATCTGCTCCTGCATCGCCTGTTTCTTCTCTAACAGACACTGCTGGCCAACTGCACATTATGACATCTGAATTCATCATAAATTGGCACTGTAATATACAGGCTGACTCTTCACAATAAAGCACATCCCACTTTCTGTAAATATGGAAAAGCTAATTGCAAAAAAACCTCTTAAGCCTTTATTTTTATAAGGTTATAAATATTTCCGGACACTACATAAACCTACGTATTGGAAGAGTAAAATGGGCTTGCTTTAATTCTGTAAGCGGTATAAACCGGATGTAGTGTATGACTTGGAGCAGGAGTAGATTTGGTTGTGGGACTTAATGGGAGCCAGCCAGTGTGTGGGTGATCTGAACTCAGTGGACTTCTTCTAGACACCTGTTGTGATGGAGAGGAAATTAAAACGCCTAACGTGCTGAGAAGTTCTTGTCACTGCCTGTGACCTTCATTGCCTCCTGAAACATGAACTTGAGTCTTCGAGCAGATAACATTTTAACTTTTTATATCCAGTTTGTTTTAAAACTAGAATTAACTCCCTCTTTGGCTATAACGTTTGACTACTGAGTGTAATAGGGAAGACAGCCCTTTATTAAACATTCCTTTGTCCTACTTAGAGGCTCCCCAGAGGTATAAATTACTAGTTCCTTGTTTAAGCACCTATTGACTTGATCTAGTTAAAACCTTGATTTCCATTTTTATGTTTTGGGTAAACGCCCTTCATTCTGCCTTCCAGTATGCTAAACTCTGAGCATGTCATGTGAATTGCAGTGTCATGCTGGAACATCAAGCTGGACTGATTAGTGCAAGGGGTTAACTGGTCTTTGCACATTATTTTTTCTTAGTTCTGTATCGCATATAATCTAAAATCATGATAGCCAAAACCATCTTTGTAAAAACACAAATTATGATAGCCAAAAGCATCTTCACAACATTATATAAAAGGCATTTGCCCTGCCCCCTCCTCTTGCCTGTCTCTTTGCTTTTGCTTGTTTCCATTTCTTTGTCCTCTTTCATATCCTGGAATCAATACTCTTAACAGGGTTTTTCAGTTCTGTTGATCTCAACATAATGTATGCTGAGGTATACTCTTGAGTGATTGCTGCTTATCTAATTCTGTTTAGACCTAAAATAAGATGGGCTAGAGTTAGGGAAAGAGCAGGGAGACAGACAGGCTTTGAAAGTTATTTGTATTTTCTAATTACTGTTGTTTCATTGTGCACAACCAAGAACTATGTTGTTGCAACCTTATTTTAAATGGGCTGACTTTCAATATCTGAGAGATTACGTACTGCATTCCACATTTTAGGGATCCTGTCATCTCAGTGTTTTTATGCATTGTAACACAAATATGTGGTGGTATATCTTTTAATGGATCACCTTCATTGGTGTAAAAGACAGGCTTTTGAGTTGCACAGAGTGCTATGCAGGTGTCTTTCATTCTGCAACCAGCACAGCTACAACAACTCTGCAAATTTGAGAGAGAGTCCATTACTTTGTGCTTGTGGCCAGAAAAGTGATCCTAACATTTTAAGTAATTCAGAACTTTGCTGTAGTTCGTGGTTTGTTTTTTTTTAATTGTGCATGATGTGCATTAGCTTAGTCCCTTGATGGCTTCACTAAAGTAATTACTTTTTTCTGTTTCAGAACATTGAATGGTTCTCAATTGACAAATTACCATGCCATAAAAATGACATGACCCCAAAGTCCAAGCTAGGTTTGGCGCCTAACAAGTTTTTCATGGCCATTCCCTTCATCAGGTATGTTCAGGATAAGCCAAAGTCTAGCCTCTTGTTTTCAGGACAGTTTTTTGACAACAAAATCTAAACTTGTTCACAGACCATTGAGAGAGTGGCTTTCTCGAAGGTATGGAGATTCCTCTGATAGTGACAATGGGTTTTCATCTACCGGGAGCACGCCATCCAAGCTCAACTTGGAGAAAACAAGGTGAGAAACAAGATGAGTTTGACATGTCTCAACATTTTTATAAATCATTGGCTATACAAAGCTGAAGAATGTCCAGTCTCTCTTTCAGATTGGTCTTCTAATAGATTAAAGAGAGCTTCATAGGACTGTTAGTAGAATGGAGAGGTTAATTAGTGCCCTGATGTGCTTGAAGCTATAAAAAATTTTAGAATATGGCGAAACAGAGAATGTCCTGAGTTCCTATATGGGAATATGAAAATCAAGTGAAAGAAACTTTTTTTTTATAAAAGCTAAATATTTTTTATCAGAAGGTAAAATGATAGCTATGTTTTCTAAAATAATCAGTGCAGAAAGGATGGAGAGGTGCCCAAAATGATAGAACAAAGAGAGAAGCAGTAATAGCTATGGTACTTACTTTCAGTAAGTACTTTTAAAGAAAGTTAGATATATAGTATGATGGGGGACTAGATTAGCTGTTTTCACTTGAGAGCTATTGGAGTCATGGTGCATTCTCTGAAAACATCCACTTAATGTGCACCAGTAGTCAAAAAAGTAAACAATGTTAGGAATCATTAAGAAAGTGATTAAGGCATATATTAATGCCCATATATTGAATACTACGTGTAGATGTGGCTGCCTCAATCAAAGATATTTTGCATTGAAAATTCAGAAAAGGGCATAAAAAATTAATAGGGGTTTGGAATGGCTGCCATTTGAGGAGAGATTAATAAGACAGACTTCTCAGCTGGGAAAAGAGATGACTAAAGTGGTGGAAAAAGTGAATAGAGACTCTTTCTCCCTTCCCCCCCCCTCCTTTCCATAACGCAAGAGCTAGGGGGTCACCAAATGAAATTAGTAGGTTTCAGGCTTAAAACAAAAAAGTGTGGTGTCATACAACACACGGTGTCAATCTGTGGATCTCCTTGCCAGAGGGTGTTGTGAAGTCTAAGACTGTAACAGGGTTTAAAAGAAGCTTGATAAGTTCATGGAGGGTAGGGCCATCAATGGCTGTTAGCTAGGATGGGCAGGAATGGTGTCCCTAGCTTGTTTGACAGAAGCTGGAAATGGACTTGATTACTTGTTTTGTTCATTCCCTCTGGGACACCTGTTATTAGCCACTGTCAGAAGACTGGATGCTGTGCTAGAAGAACCTGTGGTCTGACCCAGTATGGCCGTTCTTATGTAAACCAATGTTATGGTGATAGAGGGAATTGGGTGAAAAAACAACCTTGTAATATGTTAAATCACTGGGAGATGAACGTTTCTAACAAAATTGGAAGCAGGGGATCTTAAATGTAAGCAGGCAGTTCTGTTGGAGGGTTTCTTAGCAGTCATGACTTGTCAACCTGGATTGGTTTGAGAAGTTGCTAATTCAGCACCCAACACTGCTGTCGTGTTAACAAGATAACACCCAGATACTTAAATTTATCTACACAACACTAGAGGTGAAAGGATTCTAAATATAAGAAATCTTTTATTTTTTTGCCACATACTGTTGCCTTACGATGTCCTATTTTTCTCTTCGTGCATGGCTCTTCCCAATAACCAGTTTAGTGAGTGTAGAGAATATTAAGATCCATTGTGTCTCAGCTTTGGTTTACCTTGTAAGATTGAAGAAGCAGAGCAGTATGTGTGTTTTCTGTTCAGTCGTCATAGTCTTGAATCAAAGTTCTTTTGCAGATAACTTTTTTTTAATGGGTTAGATCCAAACTTCGTTATAGCCAGCAGATGTTTCCAGATGGCTCTCCAGGAGACCAGTGGACAAAATACAGACAACCACAGCAACAGAAGCCATATAACAATACTCATTCTGAGATATCTGAAGCTTTAAAAATAAAGGTAGGCTTCATTTTCCAATCCATTAGGTTTGTTTGGACCTCTTAAAATCAGTGGTAGTGCTTTGTTCACTCTTAACATTTTGTTGTATGGGGATAGATTCTTGGGTTTATTTAAGTCAGTGGTGGATCATGGTGCCCCTAGGAATAGATCACCATGGCCAATTGGCCGTGTGGCTACCTCTTTTTGATGCAGTCCAGCTGGAGCGTGGCACAACCACGGTGGGCTGAATGCTACGGCCAGCTGGGCTGGAGCATAGAGGGGTAGCTGCCTAGCCAATTGGCCACGTGTTCAACCTGCCAAGGTTGCACCATGCTCTAGCTGTTAACTTGCCAGCACAGGATGGGGTGGGAAGAGACCATATGTGCATCCCTGGCTCTTGTCTGTTGCTCCAGGAAGGGGCGGGGCTGGGCCTGCTCCGCAGAGCCAGCAGGTGTGGTGTGCTGGGGACTGGGCCGTGCCATGCTGTTCCCTGTGGGCTGTGTGTGGGGTTGGGGAGCCCCTTCCTCAACACCCCACTGTGTCGGGCCAGGCTGGAGCCAGTCCTGGGCTCTGCCTGCCGTAGCCCCGGAGCTGCTGCCAGCAGGCAAAGGGCTGGGTCAGGTAGGAAAGACTCTTGGCCCCCTCCTTGCACCAGTGCTATTCTTGGGAGGCTGCAAGTCCCAGCACTGATACCCTGTGGGTATAGGGATGTGGGGGAGGGAGGGGCAGGAGTTGCACTAAGGAGTAATTGGGGGGGAATCATGGGGCTGAGGGGAATGAGGCTGGAGCAGAGGGAAGATATAATTTTACTTTGCAGAAGCGGCACTTTCCTTTGCTCCCCACTTCTTTGCCTCCCTCCCCAACTAGCTGTTCGGCTGCATTCTCACCCTTTCACCTTTTTTCTGTTACTCCCCTAGTCCCGTTCTGCTTCCATAATTTCTCCTGCCTCCAGACTTGCTTCCAGACCCTGCCCTCCTCACCCCATCCTGAACCCCACCTCCCACCCAGATCCTGTATCCCTATCCCACTCGATGGCAATTCTGGCCCACACGTTGAGCCCCTCATTTTTGTTTCCACCCGAGAACCTAATTGGGTCCACAAAATCCACTAACTCGAACTCCAAAAAAGTAAATATGGCCTATGGGAAACCCTAAACCTTGGTCCTCCCAATCCCTTCCCCTCACCCTTTGGGGGCTTGAGTGTCACAAGAATGAGGTGTCTCAGTTGGGGACCACATCAGTGAGGGGGGAGGGGGTTTTTTTGCTTCTCACTTGTATGGTCCCCAGCTGAATTTTCTGTGGGTCAGTGTTGATCCAAAAAATGTTCTCCACCTTTGCCATAAATAAAGAAAACATGGGAACCTTTTGCGTTGGACATAAACTATTTTACTTTATTTAAAATGAAGTTTGATAAACTAACATAGTCAAAACATTTAATCTGTGTAATAATTTAAATTAAACCATTCTCCCCAGCTGCAGCACTAGCAAGATGGCTCTGGTGTAATTTTGTAACTAACTGAGTTTCCACTAGCAATGGGTAGTCCACGGAAAAGTTTGGAGAGGGCAGAGCCTCAAGAAAGGGGTGGGGTCTTGGGGAAGGGATCGGGTAGATCCTGGCTTTCCCTGGGTGTGAAAAAGTGATCTTGGATGTGAAAAGGTGGGATACTACTGCTTTAAGTGTTGGGACTTCATTATATTCTGGAAAAGATCATGTCTTGTAATTAGACTGGGGAGTGGGTCTCAACAGGCAAAGAGTGCTTTCCCTGCTACTGGCTTGCTAAGTAACCTTGAATAATAGCTTTAACTTCCTTTAAAATGATTTGAGGTACTTGAATGACAGTAGCTATGTAAGTGATATAAGGTATGATACTAGCGCTTTTATTTGTGTTACCTTTTTCTGGATGTGGCAGACTCAGAACATGAGGGGTAATGGTAGAAAGCAATATCAAGATGCTTCTAGCCAAAAGAAGAGGACAAACGGGGTCCACAGCCAGCCAGCAAAACAGAACCATACATTGGTAAGATTGATAGCAATAGTTCTCACATTCCGTTAAATTTTACCAAAATCTGTTAATGTGCGGACTAAGGTTTTGATGATGGAATGTTAGATTTGCACATCCAGGAAAACAGTTCTAAATGCTAGTGTTCATTATATGCACTGCTGCAGGAAGTTGACATTTCTCTCACATGTACACTTGCAAAGCATTAAATAATTTCTCCAATTAGCATTTTTAACTGAATTCCAGTGCATTTTAAAGTAAGCCTTCAATAGATGGTTTCCTGCAATATTCCAGGTGCTTTATAAAACAGTCCAGTGTTGTACATTGCAATGTCAGAATACCTGCCGCTTTAAAATGTGTATACAGATTACTATGGTACAGCAAAACCATTGAATTCTTGAAAATGTAAAGTATATGCCTGTCACTCCCATCTTTTTTGCCTGGCTACAATCAGAAGTGTAGACTTCAAACCTACTATTTTCATGGCACAGTGGGATCAAGTTCTACCTCTGCAAACCCTAAATCCTAATACGTTAACTTATTCTGTCACACAAAATACTGCTAATTCCCATCTCCTTACCACCATAACTCCCCCCCCCCCCCCCCCCCCCCCCCCCCCCCCCCCCCCCACACATACATTGATCAGGGAAAATCTTGTTAAACATGTATTTTATTTATTTTTGACAGGCATTTTTCTGTGAATAGGTTTTTTCACTTGTGCTCTCCAGGTGGCCTGGTTCTATACTCTCTTGGCTTTTGCAGTATTGTCCATTTGGCCAAACTCAGAAAACTGCACCATCTTCCCAACACCAGTGTGCCAGGAACTAGAGGGGATTTTTAGCCATCTTCTCTGGCTCTTCTCCATGGCTTCCTAGAGATCATTTGCTGCACTGATCTCCAGGCAGCTCAGTTTGTCAAGCATACGCTTTTGGTTCTCCTGCTTCTTTGCTGAAAATCAGACTTCAACTCTGACTTCCTAATTCTCTGCTATTTGATTCCATTAAACAGTTCAGGGAGCATGCATTCTTGAGGAAAATAAGGGAGTAAAAACAGGCTTCTGCAGGCTGGATCCTAGTGAGGCAAGGGGAGAGAACAACATGTCAGGAGGTTGGTGGGAGAAGAAATGTGGACTTCCGCAAACTTTGAGAAAATGCCATATTCCAAAACCTTGGAAGCATAGAGTACATGGGATCTTGATATATGGAGCACTTTAGACCTTGTAGCTATTGTTACAGGCACTGTGTAAACTTGGGTATGTATTTCTGCCTCAATTTATGCTTTGCTTTAGGCTTTAAATGTTTTCACAGCCATTATTTTTTTTTCTAACCTCTTCTAAAAAATGAAAACTTAGATTTTTGAAATACAGTTCTGACTTTAGGGTTCAATTTTTTTTTATTTTATTTTATTTTTTTTTTTTGCATCAATTTCCATGGAATATCTGGGTCCTGGTTTTGTTCACTGTAGGAGTAAAAGTACAACTCATTATGGTTAGCAGTTAATTTCTTAGAGTGCACTTCTGACTGCTTTTTTAATGTATTTCAATCTGCCCCTTTTTTCTTTAAGCAAATAAGCATGTCTGTGAATCAAATTTCCACCTATCAAATATTGATGTGACATCTATACTCTCAAAAGTTTCTCAATACTGTAGCTTGTCTTCAAGCTCTCAGCAGGCCGTAATAGCGGATACTTAGAGGTGCAAAGAAGGTTTTTGATTTGCTTAAAACCTTAGAGAGAGAGCTAGTGTATGTAAATGGCCCTGTTTCACACTTGCAGAAGATTAATAGGAGTAATCTTGCTAGATAATTCTTTATAACAGTATCACAGAATTAACTTTTTAAAGATAATAAGCTAGCCGCTTTGATTTTAAAATGCATATTTGATGCCTAATTAAAGAACAGTTGTCTTTGTCAGAGTGAACTTACCATTGTGGTATTTATTAGCAGTTACATCTATTCATCTTTGAGTGCTTGCTTATGTCCATTGCACTTAAGTGTGCCCGTGCCGCTTGCACGAGGTCCTGAAGCTTTTAACCCATACCCGTTGTGCCAGCCAGGGAGCCCCCTGGAATGGCGCCGGCATATCGGCGCACATATACCCCTGCTGACCCTCCACCCCCTCAGTTCCTTCTTACCGCCCATGATGGTTGCTGGAATGTTTGGCTTGTTTTATGCAAGTGCGTCCTTAGCACCTCTTATCTTTGGGATTTTGGCATCGGGCAGGGGATTCACCTCCCGGGGGCCCTCAACACCCTGGCAGACCAACTCAGCAGGGCATTCTCGGCCCACAAATGGTCTCTAGGATGGAGGTAGTAAACCTTCTTTTCTGCAGGAGGGGGACTCTGCCTCCCCCACTCCTCTGACCTTTTCGCATCACAGGCCAACAAGAAGTGGCCCGTTCCACCAGAGCCCAGGCTTCCTCAACGGCATTCCTAGCGCAGGTGCTGATCCTAGACATTTGTAGTGTGGCTACATGGTCATCGAGCCATACTTTTTATTAACCATTATGCAATTAAGCAGCAGGCTAGACAGGATGTAGCTGTTGGCAGAGCAGTGCTGCAGTCTATTTGTCCTTAGGTTCCGACCTGTAGGTATGGCTTGGGAATCACCTAAGTGGAATGGACATAAGCAAGCACTCAAAGAAAAAACGGTTAATTATCTCATAACTGTTGTTCTTTGAGGTATGTTGCTTATACCTATTCCAATCCCACCCACCTCCTCTTCGTCGGAACATTCAGCAAGAAGGAACTGAGGGGATCGAGGGCCAGCAGGGGTATATATGGGCCGATATGCTGGCGCCACTCCGGGGGGGGCGGGCACCCTGGCTGGCCCAACGGGTACTGCTAAGAGTAAAAAGCTTCCAGAACTCGTGCACGCAGCATCTGCACACCGAAGTGGAATAGACATAACCAACCCATCTCAAAGAATAATAGTTCTGAGGTAAGTAACGTTTTTTATTCCTTGTGAGAACTGTTAAAATTAAGGCATGCATTATGAATATAACGTATATAAATTTTTTTAATCAGAAATGTGAAAAAAAGCTTAATCCAAGAAGACTTCAGGATAACTTTGAAACAGGCAAGTATATTAATATTAATGTGTTCACAAACATTTGTCTTTCACTTGAAATAACTTTTTGAGACTACAACTTATTACAGTGCATGCTAAAAAGAGAGAGCTTTTATTAAATGAAGACTTAAGATACCTTTCTTTAGCTGTGAAATCTGTAGGATGGTACAATATGCAATTGCTTATAGTTGACAATTGATTCAAAAAGTAAGGCACTGTATATCTGAGCTATGCCTCAAGGGTCATATGCCATGGTAGTGATCATTTGAATTGGTCACTGAAAAGGTTTCTCATGGTGGTGTGGCAATTGGATCATCTGAGGTTGCTGAAGGTGCAAGGACTGTTCTGAAATTGCCACTACCTGACTTAGGTCCCCAAGGGGCTCTCCAGCCACTTCTCCAGTCTCCTCTTTGGGAGAGTGTCCAAGCAGTTTGTCATTTTAACTCAGAGTAGTCAATAAGCAGATTGTGGGCTAACTCCAGACCACCAGATGCTTTTGAATGGACTGCAAAATCTTATATATGTATGTTGTCTTCTCTGGATCTTGACTATACCTTCACCAAGAAAGTTGGACCTATGTTTTGTAGAAGAGAATTAACTGGGTAAAAACTGCTGTTAATGTAGCTCCTACAAAAATTGTTTTGACCACTAGATGGCCAATAAAGATAAGGAATTGCTTGCTATGCTGCTTGTTTGAAATGACCATCTTGATAAAATTGCCAGTGAGAGTAAATTTTAAATTAAGTTTAATATACAGCTTTTAAAACTTAAATAGTAGCATGTTTTCAATGGCTTTTTCATTGAACATTACCAATTAAAATATGTTCTATGGGTAAAAGGTTTTCTCCCCCCCCCCCCCCCCCCCCTTTTTTTTTTTTTTTTTTTTTTTATTAAAGCAGATGCGGCATATGATGTGTGTTTCCCCTTTGAAGACCTGCTGGAACATACTGAGGGACACTCTGTGGCATGTAATGGTCATTACAAAGTCACTTTCTCATCAAGAGCATTTTTGAACTTCAAATTTGACCATGATGCCATAATGAAAAGTTTTGACCTCTGTTAGCAAGCCTTTTGTGGAAGAAAAAAGATCAGAGACTTGCCTGTTGCAGCTGAGTGGGTTTCTAATCCAGCCTTACTCTTTCTCAGGTGTTCTTTGTTTTTAAAGCAATGCAGGGACTGATTGGTTTGGAAGGGTTCATTCTCTTTACAGCATGGAAGTGGTATAGTTAAGTGTCTCACTTTTTTTAAATGCAGTTCTGCTTTTAAAGTGTTTGATTCACTAGTTCCTGCTTTTGCAGTAGAGGGCATTCTTTCTTTCTTTCTTTTTTCTTTTTTATAATATATCTGAAATATTATAGTGTTGGCTGTTTACTAACACACAACTTTGAACCTGCCCAGATGTAAAGTTGTTTATTTTCTAGACTTTGCTGTAGTATAGCAATTAAAGTAATTCTCAGAGGACACTTGTTTTCTCTAGCCTAGCAATGTTGAAATATTGGAGCTTTTATTTTAAGTTATACATTTCAAGTCTTCTAGTTTGATCTCAAGTTTTGCAGTTCTCCTTTCCTGTTGTCTGCATTATGTTCTCGCCTCTCTGTCATGTTCAAACTCCTTTCAGAATGGCTTACGGTCAGTAGCACTCTAAACTAAATCCCCAGGGTCCCCATTCTGTCCTGACTTGCATCTTTTTCCTCTTCTGTGGAGATACACTTGCTGCAGTGAATTTGGCCTTTCACATTAACTTGTTTTCTGTTCTTCCTTTGTGTCCATTAGAACTGTTCTCCAACAGGAGAAAATAGGATGCAACACCCTCTTTCACTTGCAGCTACTTTAAGATGAAGAAAGGAAAAGTAAATTTTGTGGGCAGAGGATTATTACATATACTAAATATTTGTATTGTGCTGAATATAAGTAAGTTTTTGGCCTCTAAATATGAATATAAATAAGGCCCTGCTGAGGAAAGGGGAGAATTGAGGTAGATGCATGGATGACTAGAGAATGTCATGTGCCACTTAATGGCATAATCAAGTTTGCAATAATTTTCTAAATGTCCATTATAGTGTTCTATACTGTTGTCCTTGGAGGCATCTACTGTAATGTGTTTTTTCTTTCTCTCTGTCTTTTTGTTTGTCTCTCTCTCTCTCTCTCTCTCGTCTCAGCAGCCAGTAACTATATTTTGTGTATCTCTTTTTAAATAAGTGAAATATTCTTTCAGATTAAGCTAGGTAGGTGTGATGTAGTCATTCATCCTCTAAATTCTACAATTGTCTATCAGTTGCTGTTCCAAAGCAGCATCTCTTCTGTGGTCCAAGAATGTATGTCATCCACAGGCAACTTCTTATATCTTTGAGGCGTGGTATCCCTCAAAATACTGTCCCTGTCTTCTTGCAAGCCCCCCTATAATAGGTATTATATTTGCTCTCAAATAAGATTTAGCTTATTTTTATCCTTTAGTCTCTTCCTCCCCTTTGGGTCAAGGAATCTAGGAGTTTTTAGTTAAAATATTTCCCATTAGGAAAGTTGAACTACTATATCAGTTAACAGGAGAAATAGACTCTAGTTTTTCCATTAGAAAATAAGTCCTAGAACTGGTCAGTTTTATTTTTAAAATAATTATTCTTCACTTGCTGGCATCTTACCTGTGACCATTCTACTTCCTCCTTGTGGTGGTGGCTTGGCAGCCCAAAATAATGTTCAATGGTTGCTTAAATCAATAAGCCCCACATCCTACCTTATTCATGTTGTCTAACTTCTACTAAAATCAGTGGGAGTTAGGCACAGATATTCAAAATGTACTAGGTATCTAAATGCAGAAGTCCTATAATTTGAGAGGGCTAGATAGTAAAGCAGGGGTGGGATGAATGTGTAAATTTACCTATTCAAATCCAAATGGAAGCAAAGCTTTGTACAGTCTTTTCAGTTTAAGTGTCTAGCTCATAAGTTAGTTGCCAGACCTCCAGGTGGCTCCAGGAAACCTTTATTTCTAATAGGTGGGTTCAGATATGCCTCTTCACTTAATGCATCATGGATTAAATAAAGAGAGACTGATAGAGCCATGTCAGTTTTAAACTTCTACTTGATGACAATTTGGAATGTGAAATTGTAAAAGCAGAAGTGGTATAAATGGGATATGTAGGTGCTTTACTTGCTGGCATTGCTAAGTAAGGGTGTGTGTGGGGGGGGGAGGGGGGGGTTGTGAGGAATCCTCCCCCCCCCCCCAAAAAACTACAGAAAACCAGCCTGATTTTATGAAAATTAGCATCAAAGTGAGTTGAAAATAAATGTGATAAACAGGCAATAATTTCTGTCTTTGTCTCTTAAAAGGGTACTGTTTCAGAAATCTGAATTCAAAATCCTATTTGTGTTGTGATAGTTTCCTACTTTCTCAAGGTCTCAAACAGGTTATATGCCAATACATTTAGTCTATCTGTGGATTTCAAGGTGCCCTGCACTGTGAACATTTCAGATTGCTTAATCTTAAGAGGTTTTTTATGTCCTTGTTATGTGTTTTATGCTCAATGTTGGATGAATGAATTAATAATGTTATACTTGTATTCCAAAGTGTAGGAGTACATTTTACTGGAATGTCTGTAAAAGACTGTAGAAGCAGCAAATGATTGAGTTTTATTCAGTGGATTTTTGTTCATTAAGAGAGTAGGTGGGCATTTGAAGAGAGGCAAGATAATCTAGTCAAACTTGGTTGCAAATGGACTTCGGAGATCTAGGAGTTTAGCATGAAGATGCTTGAAAAACGAGACTGTCCGTCTTTTGTACTTTGAATAAAACCCATTTTAACACTCACCTGCATTACTAATTACAATTACAAATTGTGACTCTTGCTCATCTGTACCCTTGAAGTTAAGACTCCTGAAATTGAGGAAGACTTTAACAGACTATGGTCAGTATAGGTACTGGAAACCTGGAATTCACGTAAGTCTCTAGTACTAGATAAAAAACTGAAATAAATTGTTTAATAGGGCTGTCAGTTAACTGCAGTTAACATGATTAACTCAATTGCGATGAAAAAAATCTCAATTGCACTTAAACAATAGAATACCAATTGAAATTTATTACATATTGGATGTTCTACATTTTCAAATGTATTGATTTCAATTGCAATACAGAATAAAGTGTACCATGCTCACTTTATATTTTTTTACTACAAATATTTGCACTGTAAAATGATAGTTTTGCAGTTCACCTCATAAGTACTGCAGTAAATCTCTTTAATCATATAAGTGCAACTTACTTTTAATGTAGTTATGTAAAACTAATGCTGTATGTAAAACTTTTGAGTCTGCAAGTCTACTCAGTCCTGTTCAACCATTTGCTCAGACAAACAAGACACTTCTTGTTTAGTGTCACCTAAAAGTGAGAACTGCCATTCACATGGCACTGTTAGGTATTTATATGCCAGATGTAGAATACTAATATTTAAATAGTATTCTTATTGTTTAACAGTGTGATTAATCTTGTGATTACTTTTTTTAAATCTCTTGACAGCTTCAGGTTGTTAGTGCAGTTGTGTACATTTCTTCACCCACTTCTCCCAAATTCTTTTTATGCAGTGTACTGGGTTTTGGTTTTTAATTTTGGAGGATTTTGTGACCACAGACTACCTTAGCCTGTCTTGGTGGCCTTGGTACAGAGGAGGAAAAAGGTTTTTTCTCACTATTGAAAGCTTCTGTTTCTGTATGTTTCATTTGTAGAAAGTTTCTCTTACAAAACTACAGGCTTGCATACCATGGTCTGATAGTTTACTTTTGAAATCTACAAGAACAGTCTTTACTGTGTTTATTCTTTGACTCTTAAAATGCTCCATATATATAAAAACTATTGCGTTTTAGCATTAAGGCACACTGTGCACGCTGGCTATTCCTAACATGTTTCTAATAAGTTTCATTTAATAAGAAAAGTGTATTTTCTGCTGTGATCATTGATCTGAATGAAGTGTGTGGATTTTTTCCAGTGTGATTTGCCCTCCATTCTCCACTGCCCTCATCTCTGACTGGCCTGGATACTTTCGTACCTGTGTTAGAACATGAGATGTTACTGTTGAGCCATATGGCCAACTGTACAGTGTTTTATCTCAGCTTTTCATTTTCAGACACCTAGTTCAAATTCTGATTTAACATCATACTGACTACTTCAGGCTAGAATCTAAAATGTCTTGTATTCTGGTGTCTTTTCACTGTTAATTCCAAGGTGTACTAATCCTGTAAAACTAAATTTACTGGAATTTATTCTAATTTATGATGGGGAAACCAAACACTTGATCAAGGAGTTAGACATTATTCCTCAAGTTCACTTTTCCAGACTTAGTTTGCAGTTTAAATGTAGGCCTAAGATTTTTAAACCTATATCGATGAAGCTAAAACAGCTTTTGGCATTATCCTAGACTAAACCATTTTTGTTAAAATGTATGGACCCAAAAATTTTACATGCAGGTGCAAATCCTTTTGGAAATCTTAGGCATAGTCTGTGGAACCTCCAGGTTGAAAACTCCTCTCTCTGCCTGGTCCAAGTTGAGTCCACTTCAGCATTAAAGTACTGAAGCAGCTGTGAAATTTATACGTGAAACTAATTCACCCACAATAGTGCACTATGAAGGCTCTTACAGTAAAATGATGTTTGGAAAGCTAACTACTACTGAACAGGAGTAAGCTCTGGTCATGCTCTTTTTTTTCTTTTAATACATGTAGCAATGTTCTTCAAGAATGGAAAGAACAAAAATGGCTAAAAGCTAGTATTTGTACTGTATTTACACTGTACATGAGCACTGATAGGAAATGCAGTGTGTTCTTTCCCAAGTGTGCATTTTACTACTGTTCTAAGTAGGTTCTGAACTTTACTGAGTGTGACATTGCATATATAGCAATTCCTTACTTCATGGTCACGTTCAGGATGATGCAAGAACAAATGTGTCAATCTTAAATGTACTTCTGCTGGCCTTGCTTGTGTTAACTCTGTGGCAGCTTTTAGAATAAAGTAAAAACACAAACATTGATTTTCATGGTCTCTAATGTGACTCCGTTGTAGAACAATCTGTGAGAAACCAAAATGGTGGCATGCTCTGTATTACAGAATGGCCTGTGCTTTAGGTAGCTTGCCAGCTAATAACATGCAGGGTATTTGGGGAAGAAACAGAATGGGATTTAAAGAGCTTTACTCAACTACTTCTGAAGGTATTAAGTGATTTCTGAATGGATAGGGGGAAAAACATACTATTTTGTAATTCAGGAAAAATGTGTAGAAATAACTTTATTTAATAGCCAAAGTTTACCATGAAATTATAAAACTTACTTTTAAACAGTGATATGTTGGCTTTGTTTAAAAGTTAGTTTCTCATACTACTATGAAGTTTGTTACACACCTTTTTAATAAGATATAGAAATCACATTCTAAATGTTGGAAGTGCCACATTAATGAAAAATGCACCACTTTTCAAATGAGACTGTGTACATAAAATGCTGTAATTAAATTGAATTCTGCTGAGTGTGGTAAGAATATGAATCTGGTAAACTCTCATGAGGACATTTGGATAAACTATTACGGTAGGAGAGGATTATCTTTTTATGCTTGCCAGTTGGGAACTTTCATGTTACATAGAGAACTATTTTAGGTGATCTTATATGCTAATACATACAGAGTTACTTTGTTTTTAGAGAACAATGATATTTCTCAGTCTTAACAGTGACATACAATAGCCAAAGGAAATGATTCCATACTGTACAGTTTTTTTTTCCTGATTATCATTGCTTAAATTTCTGCAAGACAAGAATTTATGGGATAGGGAAGTGTTCTATTGCGTAGGACAGGAATGAGTGGTACTTTAAGCTAGTATGAGCATTTACACCTATTAAAGTTGATTTGTAGTAGTATGCAAAATTACTGGTTTTATTCAGTTTGAGCTAATCCTGAAGTGTACCATTCAACTTTCAAATGTAGGTAAGATCTGTAACTGCACTAACAGGCTACATGTGTGTTTGAAGCATTTTTGTGTGTAATTACTGATCTAGAAATTGAAACACATGGTTAGTTAGAAACAGCCCATGACTAAATGTTTTTTATAATTGTAACAGTAAAATGTGTGCTAAGGGATTTGATGTTCTAGATAAAATTTATACTGTAACAAGTATGAACATAACTGTTTTGAAATTTCACATCTCTGCTGCCCAGGGTATCTTATACTGTAGAACATTTTGATTTAGGTTGCCTTAAATGCATATTAGTAGCACTGGTTCTTCAAGTGCCACTTATGGGAGCATTACATTCTTGCAAGTATTGGTAAAGGAAACACAAACTGAGCTGGATTCTGAATTATTTATGTGAGCAGGATACATGGGTGGTGGTCTGAAAATGTGTGGTACATTAAAAGCACTGACAATAAATCCTGTCAAAGTATTTGTAAAATTTGTCATTAAAAGAATCAAAGGTGTGCAACTGTATGTGCTCTTCCATTTAAATTGTTTTCCTTTTTAATGTATAATGAAGAGCCTAATTTATAATAAATTTGTAGAGTTGTTGTACAAGGAGTTCTGAGAACTTTGCAGACTTCATCCTGTTGTCCCTAAGTTACTTTTTAAAAAATTCCAAAGTATGGGGAATACAACAGGTGATATTCTCTAGTGTTTTGTTTTCTACTCAAAGTCTAAGATTTTTTTTTTCACGATTGTCAGAAAAGCTGGTAAGACTAAATTAATTTAACCTGACATTGTCATAGTCTAACAAGTGAAACACGTAGAGTAGCATTAGAAATATTTATTCAGAATATAAGAACATTTGTAAAATAAAAAGTATTATAAATGTCTCTGTATAAATAAATGCCGTTTTTACAATTATATATCAAACACAAAATAGCTATTTGACAGCAGCTACGGAACTAAAAAAAACACATTTAATGTGAATCATTTAGGTGAAGTCTCAAATTGCAATGTATAGTACAATGTTAAATGACATTTTAAAATGAAAAACTTCCAATATAAACAGTGGAATACTGACATTAATGCAAACTTAGTCACATGTGCTTTGTAATAACTAATACATTCAAGCTGGTGTAAAGGTTTTATACCTTAATTAGAAAATTACTTTTTCAGAACAATATGAAATAAAGTTTCATGCGCTGTATAACAGACTCAGACAATTTTTTAAAAGTCAGACTAAGATACAAATTTAACACTGTTGCACATGTCTGTTAGACAATGAGAATTTACTAGGTTCTTAAATAGAACCTACATTTTCTTCTGCTTAGTTACTCAATGCTGGAGTATTTGTTTTTGTGTTTAAATTAGGTTGCAGTTGATGTGAGTTACTGCTAAAGAAGTTAGAATGCACATTTGTCAGTTTAGATAAAGGCTACATACTGCTTTGAGCTGGTGTTTCAAATTGTTGCATAACTGAAGTTGTTGGAAATTTGTTTAAAGGTGGTCACCCATTTTCATGACTAACTGGTGTACTAAGGCTACTGCTACTGTAAACCTAATACAAGAAGCACTAGAACATTTAAAACAAACTTTTGATTGGTTTTAAGCTATTTTCTATTAATCCTATCCCTACTCCCTTTTCTAGTGTACTAACAAACTGAACCAGGATGGGGAAGGTACACACATCTCCCTTGTAACTTAACATTGCAGAGGCTGTGGTAAATAGAATACTGCCTTGCTCATCTCGATCAACATTATGGAAGGAGTGTTTGGTAGGTCACCTTTTAATCATTGCTACTGGCTGTAAATTCACATTTACAGTAGTCTTAAAGTACTGAAAACAAAGGCAAGTTACTATTGGCACACTCAAAATAATATAATTTTTGTGATTTTTAAATGTTAGAAAACATTTCTTATCTAGTAGATAGCTGGGTAATCTTTCCGTACAGTGAAAGAATATGGAGCTAATAGAACCTATCCTATTAAACCTAAGGACTTGAATGCTGCTTAATCTGTAGGCTGATCTCAAGGAGGTAATGTAGTTGATGACATAAGGAACATGGTCCTTGAACCTGGGGGAACCAGCTCAGAAATGATACAGGGTGGGATATGCACTAAGAGTTGTGCACACATTCTTTCAGCACCAGGAAAGGTTTCTTTAGGCTAACATACAAAGGCACATGGACTGATCCCGCTTGCACTAAAGTCCCATGACAACTCACTGAGTTTAGAGTGTGGTATTCGACCCACAATACAGAAAATACTTTAAAACGAGGCAAACTGTTTAAAGGGGGTTCTTTTTTTCAAGGCCGCTACCATGGGAAATGGAACCCAGGAAAAACATCCACTTCAGGACATTTGTGGACAAAAGGATAAATACAGCTCTTGCAAAAAAAGCTTCAAACTGTTAGTTTTTTCACTACACTGGAAACAGTTTTAGCTTTACAAAACTATTCTGTGGACAAAACTGCACTTATACACTATCCATGTGAATATTGTTCAGATGATGGGGTTTGCAAAAATCATCTTTTGCAGCCCAAAAGGAGCTCAGCCAAATCCTCTTTACCCACAGAATTGTATCCCACCCAAACTACAAGGTGTGGTACAGGTTGGCTTGGGCTTAAGTTTTAAGTCTTAACACTCAGCTCAAGTTTTCTTCTGACCTTACCTCCAGTCCATTAGGCCCATTCTCCTTCTGCTTTGGGGTTCATCCAGGGCAGGCTGCATGCCTGGGCCACTTTTACTGTGCAGTGGAGGGAGATGCTCTAGCTCCTCAGCGCACAGACTATGCAACACATGTAGTACAGCATGCTGGATTCAACTCCCTAAATGTCTGCTTGCTTTTCCATCTAACCCAGATTCAACATTTGTAGTTGAGGCCCTTTTGTTTTCAAATCATGCAGCTGTAAGTCATGTTAGTCTTTTTCATTTATGCTGGTGCATTCATTTTTTCCCCTCAAACTTGCTGCTAAGCTTTCACTGCTTTTTAAGGAAAGAACAGCAATTGTCAAAGAAAAGGCTAGAGCTGGAAACTAGCATTAGGAGCCACTGGGCTATGTCTACACTGCAGGCTTCTTGCACAAGAAAACTTTGTGGAAGAGATCTTGCACAAAAGTTCTTGCCCTAAGAGCATCCATGGTAGCATGGATGCTCTCTTGCACAAGAGGGCTTATTCCTCATGGGGAGAGGAATAACTTGTGCAAGAAGCCCTTTGTATCAGCACTTTACTGTAAATTTACTTGCCTAAGAACATGTGTGCAGTGTAGATGTTCCGCAAGTTTTGCACAAGAAGCCTGCACTGTAGACGTAGCTGAGAAGTTTAAAGCCTATCCAGGGCTGGCTGTGTTGAACCTGCATCCTAAAAACCTGAAAGCCCAAATCCCCTCATTGCCCCTGATTAACAGCTAAGTTTAGCCAAGGATTACTAGATACATAGAACCATAGCCACAGCCCTTTGTAAATACTTTAAAAACAAAATACTGTATAAGGAGGTGGGAATGAGAGCAGACTTCTGAAAAGCAATTTTCCAAGGAAAGTACTTCAAGCTTGACCAGTATGAAACAGTGTTGTATTAATACAAATTAATAACATTACTTGGCTGCACACTGATACAGTTAAAACATCAGTTAAGTGCTCAGACAATCTCAGTAATAGTGAAAACAAAAGAATCCTGTGATCAAGGCACCAAAGAGCTGGATGTGAGCCATGTCTGCAACTACACCTTTTGCTTCAGGTGGCAAGCTGATCTTTGTGCTTCACTCAGCCTTTACTAAAAACACCAGACTCATTCAGTCTTACTGTATGCAACTTGCATATCACAAAAGACAGATTGGCTTGAACTGGGAAGTCCGCACATTATAACTGCAACTTATTAAAAATAGCCTATAAATGTAATTTTACATCAGCCATCAGCAGGCTATATTCATAGAACTACTCACATTGAACTAAGAGCCAGCTATCTGCTCACTCATTTTGTTTGTCTACATCTCTATCTACATGTATACACCCAATCCCGTGCATATGTTTTAATAATGAATAGGTACGTTCCTTATAAGTACATACCCTTTTGGTCAAGACAGGGTAAGTGCAGAGGAGGGTTTCTGCTCTTGCTCTCACACAAGTGTAATGGAACCCTATGCTGGTCTAATACTCTGCACCTGATAGAGGCTTTTGAGCCTCTTTGAAGAAAACCTTGTTTAAAATGTATTTTAGAAAAACAAAATCCAGCCTTTTCTAAGTTGACAGTTGGTGCTAACAAACAAAAACTTCCTTGTAACTTCTTACCCAAAGTTAGCCCATACCACCTTCACTGTAAATTGAAAGCACGTACCACACACAGCCTGCAAGGTGTAGGGGTAGGCAATTTTTGCAGGGAGCCATGCCAGAAATTTGGTAAGTCATCATAGGCCATGCTTTTTTCCCCCCATCTATTAACTGATGGGATGAGGAGTCAGGGAGGGAGTTTAGGTGCAGGAAAGGATTCTGACCTGGGGCAGAGGTGTAAGGTGCAGGCTTGGTTCAGGAGGCACTTACCACAGGTGCCAGCACAGCAGGGTGATCATGCAGGCAGGCTGCCTTCCACACTACTCCCTGAAGTGTGGGTCTGTATGTCCCATGGGAGGAGGAGATGAAGGTAGTGAGTCTCCATGCACTGCCTGCACCCACAAGGACTGCTCCTATGGGCCTGTTTCCAGTCAGTGCTGGGAGACAGGTGCAGTGTGCAAAACCACCTCCTTTTTCCACAAAGGCCACACAGACACGTGCCAGCAGTAGCTGGCCACTTCTGGAAAAGGGGAGGGGGGGGGAGCACAGCAGACAGGCAGTCTCCCTGAGCACCCAACTGGACAGAAATGTCAGATGGGCTGCACGTGGCCTGTTGACTGTATTTTGCCCATCCCTGTGGTAAGAGCATAAGAAATAAAAGTAGCATTATAGGGTTTCTAGTTGCTGTGATCAGGAATCTTGCCTGGTAAAACTATGCTGAATTAGCAGCAGTTCTCCTCCTCGATCTGTTGAGCTGGGTGCAGTGTGGACAAATACAAGTTTGATGGAGAAATGTGTCCAAGATAGCAGCCTGGTTTATACCTTGCCCCAAACGTATGCACATATAATGGATGCAACAGCAGCTCTTACTGCAAGATTCCAGGACAAAGAGACCTTGGAACTGGGAGAGCTATCAAACTGCCTTAGTTTATGCCCAAACAAACATACACAAGTATTTATCGGACTGAGTGCTATTTGGCATTACGTTAGAGTACATTAAAAGTGATGTAACGTATCACGATCAAAATGAAAGTGGGGTGAGACTGCCGCCTGTTAGTGAGGATGGAAGATAATCCTGCATGTGTGTGTATATACATAATTAAATATACCATGAATGTAACCTTAGTGTGAAGGGAAACTTTACCTTCAGGCACTGTCCATTTCAAGCAGTCATCAATAAACAATCCTTTGCTTAAACTTAAAATAGTGTCTCCATTCCTCCTGGCTTGATTTGACAAAGCCACAAGGTTGAGCTATGCCTGTATTATGTTTCATATCCTTTATAGAGTTCATTACCTAAAATCAGTCCAAAAAATTGGTCTTTAATGGCACTAGATGTCATGTCTAAAAAAATTTAAAGTGAAGTTTCATTGGTGTGAGGTCTTGAGTTCTCCTCCTCCAGCAATGCTATTCTTTGCTTGAGCATCCTCACTTGAGTCTCATGCCTCTCAACCATGGCCATCATTTGTGACTCCAATTTCTTCAGTTTGTTTTGATGCTTCTTCTTTGCTTTTTCATAAGCAGCTACAAGATTACTGTTAGAAACAGACAGCAGTACAAAATCATTCAATGCAACATGCTCAGGTTAAGCACTTAGAAACTGACTCACCCAAAACAAGTGGCCACTTTTGAAAATGTGGCAAAATGATTCCTCTCAATGTGACTATCACATTGAGCATGTTTTTTCAAGCTTTACAAAATGATTCTCTCACAAGACAAGACGCCTTGTTTTTAAAGTATCAGCCACAAAGGAACTAATAATCCTCCCAGAAAAAAAATTTATCAAATGAAAGCCCAAGGGATCCATATCACAAAGCTGCAAGAACAGGATCTAATTAGTGAATGAAAATATCTTTGTTGGAGAGCTCTTAGTGTTTTATAGAGCTTGTGGCATTAAAGCAACATAGCTAACTGATCATTTATTGTAATGAATTACTCTATGCTTGCTGCATCAATGTACTACACAGTTCCAGGTTATCGTACAATGTTTGAGCATTGTGGGCCCAATCATTTGAGGTGCTGAACACCTTCCTCTTCCCTCTGGTGTGAATATGAGTAGAGGCAGCTCAGTATCTCACAGGCTTGGACCCTACATGCATACCAAAACACTTTGTGATAAGGGGGCACTATCAGATAGGTTTATGATCAAAAGTCAGACATTGTAATTAAGATTTATTATTATTATTTACTTAAACAGTTTTAAAATAAATCAGTTATTTTATACTGGGGGTTTTATAAAACATGAAAGCTTTTAGTCCCCCTCCTAAGCCTATGCCAAAAAGTATAGGAATAAATAAAGGTGTGTCTCAGCCTGAAACTAGCAGGTGACAGCTGCATCTCGTTTGTCTGTGGTGAATGGAGTACCAAAAGGAAGTTGGGGAGTATGTGCACATTTATAATAAGGCAGGTGAGCTCTGAAGGAGGGACAAAGGGGACAGGGACTTGGGAAACCTGGGTTCAAATCCCACCCCAAGTATAAACCTGGACAAATAATTTAATCTCTCTGTGCTTCTCCACCTGTAAAATGGAGATAATAGTACTTGCCAGTAAGATAATGCACTGATGAGCTTGAGATGATCAGGTATTACAATAAGGAAGATGTATAAGTGCCTAGATAGATCTTGAGAGTGCCTCTTTGAAGTCCAACAATAGTTTCCAAATGCCCTCTCTCCAACACCCGTTGTCTCCCCTTTCACTCAACAGAAGACACTAAATGGATGCTGGTAGAAGATCAAGTCTTGCCCATCACCTCAATTGCCAAGACTTCCTTTAACGGTTCATGAGTGATGAATGACATAGTGAATGGTTGAGTCCTTGAAGGAAAGGCACCAACAATTGTAACCATCAGTCCAATAAAGCCCTTTGATGATGCACAGTCCATATTACTGTCAGCACTAGGACTGAGTGGGATTGTGGAAGGAAACTTGATAATAGAGTTTGAAGGGATAAGAGATATATGAGCTAGTCCAGGGAGGAGTGAAAACAGCAATAATTCACAAACATGACTAAACAGAACTGTTTTATAACACATGCTATTTTTAACCACAATAAAATCTTCTTCACCCCCCTCCCCCACAGTGACCAAGATTACTCTCTCAACCCTAACCTTGCATCCTTCAAGACTCTCTACCGGAAAGTAGAGGAGGATGTAGCAACTGCTCATTAGGTAATGCAGCAGAAGTCAATGTGTGCATCCATTCACTAAGATTCCTTACCTATTTGCCCTTTTCAAGTCATTAACAAACTCTGCAGACTGCTGATGTCTGATTTCGCTGCTCTTTGTGAGTCTCTCTAAGGCACTCACTAACTCTTGCACTCTTGCTTTCAGTTTCTTCTCTCTGCACCAGGACACAAGAAGGGAGGAAATTATACTCTGAAAAATACAAATTGTATGGATAACTAAACAGCATTCAGGAAGTTTCTGTCTGTGTTAGATTTAAAAAGAGGAGAATATTGTTTTATGCTTCTTTGGTAAGCAAGGATTTCATTTTATGAGGTTAAATTTATATTACATTAATTTTTAAATAAAAGCAAAACAGTAACAATTTACACAGGACTGTAGGATAAAAAAGAAATATGGTCAATCAGATTGTCACTTAGTATGGTTTTGTCCACACTACGTCTCTCTCACAGAAGCACAGAATGTGCAATATCCACACAGTTAGGAAAAGAGATGTATGGAAGAAAGTCTTTAACATATGGCAGGTTTTATATATTATATTACTTAAGCAGGCAACTCAGATAGTAAAGAAAACACTGTAAAGAGAAATTAAACCTAAAGCTTATATGTAGCAAAAAATTAAGTGAAATGCAGTCATGGCAGGAAAACTAGGGAATGTGCTAATCAAACATTATTAAGAACTCATTATTAGCAAAAACTGCAGGAAGATTCACTACATAAAAGCGAGACCAATCAATAACTGAAGGAGGAAGAGTTCACTAGTATCTAAAACTACATTCAGATCCACATACTGCAGGAAAAGAATGGAGAGTCTCATGCTTTAAGGCAGTTGAATGCTACCCTGGAATAACAGATTCCATCCTTTGCCTCTGCCTAAGCTCCTACATGATTGCTGGGCAAGTCACTAAAATGAAACATTTCATTAATAGTCAGTAATTGCATGTTCCTTATTTTCTGTGTGCGCAATGTGATCACCAGGGTCTGATATATACAGATGATGAGCGCACTCAGCTTCAAATGAAGTCAATGGGAGCTGCGCATAGAACATGTAATGTGCTATATAATGGAAAGTATTCTGAAAAATGCCTCTCATTGGGCATCCAAAATTACTGGAAACTTCTGACCTTAAACACACTAGCTCTGTTCCCCATTTGTGTAAAAGGGAGATATAATACCAACTTATCACACAGGAGTATTGTGAAGATAAAGTCATGGTTTTGAAACACCTAGATTCTGTAAGGACTGCCACTGAAAAACATACAAGGAAATTAACAATTCTGTCTTCAGATAGGGGTTTGAATTGCAATCAGTAAACAAACAGCCCAAAGTTATGGCTGCAAACAAGCTACACTTCGAACAATGAGGAGAAAACAAGATAGCGAATAGCTGCTCATTAAAGTCATTTGTACTGAATACATCAGGGAAAAATAGTATGTGGTCTAGCATTTCCTTCTGAGCCCTATGCAACCTTATTTTTCTTTTAACATAGCTCTGTGTGTGTGTATAATAAACATATAATGCTATCAGTGAGACTGCACAGTTACACACTGTAGTGATTTCTAGAGGGTGCACAGGTATTTTTCTGAATAAAGCCACAAGAACGGTCTGAAGCAGTTTCAGGATTGCATTAAGATATCTTTGCTGCCAAGGTGTGGATTGGAATCCTGAATTCATAAAGTGCACTAATACTCAGATGCATATTAGAAAACCTACTCAAGGTTAGAAATTGGGTATGCCGTCTAGTAAAGCCACTGTAATGAATGTGTTTAATTGTGGGCCGGTCTGCCTCTTAATGTGGGATCTGCTAAAATAGTTTCCATTTGCTGTAAATGTCCTTTTTCCCCCAACCCAAATTAATCAACAGTATTTTTTTTAACTGTGCTGACATTTTGAGCTTTATTATGAATTCCATTAACTTCACCCTACTTAGCTTCTTTCAGCCATTAAACTTTATTTACACATCTGTTACTTGATTTATGCTTCTCGTTTCTGCTCTGGATGGCTGTACTGGTCTATGATTCCGAGGTCCTTAACTGGAAATCCATGGTGGCCAATTTATGGCATAAATTAAGGTTATGGGTTTAATCAACAAGCCACACTTCATTATAAATCGCTGCTATTTATGCTAGAGGCATCATCCTGATATGCAGTCCATAAGGGAAATCCAAAGTCCATAAGAGAAATCCAAAAGTTATGGCTGCAAACAAGACAGTGCTGATCCCAGTACCACCTATCCAAATGTGGTCATTGGACAGTGGTTATTAGACTCTCAAGACTGTTTGGCAGGGCTCCCCATGTAATGTAAATCTAATTTTAAACAGAATGCTTTTGTTTACTATGTTAGCCAAAAAAAAAAATTCCACAATTTGTGCATCTATGATACAAACAAGCCAATTAACAGCTGTCTGCTTTAACTCCATTGTACAAATGATCTAAGTCCTTTTAACTGGAATAGTGCATGCTGTGTACCAAGTGTACACTCAACCTCCCACATTAGCGATTACACTTTCTCAGTTTCTCCTACACAACTGTAAAATACAGAAGAGCTTGAATTTGAACCATGTTATTATCTCTCTGAAGGTCACTGCAAAATACCACTTACTCTACATATCATCCCTGTTATAGTGACTAAAATAAATATTTCTTCCTGTTAGCCCTGCAGAGCCAACAGAAAAGTGAGCAAAAGCTGGATTTTGGTTCACTTTAGTTTAGCTAGAATTCAGTCTATTGTTGACAAAATTGTTTACTACATTTCATTTATAAAGTTAATCAGTAATACCTGTACAAGTCTACTGAGCACTCTGGAGGTTGCAGTTATGGCAGAATCTCATTATGATGTGGTTGCACAGGTGCTTAACAGGAAGATAATGTTCACTAAAACAGGTGTTACTGAAGGCATGATTTGGCTAGCAGAACTGTTATTGCTGGAATGTATGTGCCAGAAGAGAAGTACCTAGTTTGAATTTCTGGCCCTAAGCTGGGTTTGCAAGGCTCAGTTAGGAAACAAGCATTTTTTAAATTTTAAACCCATGGTATCCAACCAGTTCTGAAGCAGTAATCACGATAGTGGCTACTGATATAGCAAACTAGCCACATTTAATCTGAAAATGCAAATAATTGTGTGAGACTCTGGAAATATCAATTCTTGTCTCAATGTCAACAGAAGTCTTCAACACGGGTTTTAATCAACAGAGATCACCACATTTTGCAGAAATTCAATCAATGGGACAATTTGACAATTTTGTTTCATTGCTAAACCTTCAAAATCAAATCTTTCACTGCAGCACGCCTCAACTTGGCCTCCATATTTTCATCCAGTAACTATGACCGATACTTCGACTTGATGTACAACATGATAGAAAATGACGATTCTCAAAGCTATGTCGAACTAAATATGGAAAAAGATTTGGCAACTGCAGTTTTCAAAATAGCTAACTGATTCTGTCACAAAAGTGCATCCCACATTGTCAAAACCGATTCATTTTTTGACTTTGAAGTTTGAGCATATCTTCTTCAAACAAATGTTTGTCCAGGCCAAGCAAATTGACAAGTTCTTGAGAATTAGCAATGTCGAACTGAAATGGGTTTTTCATGAATCAAAATGCCAACATGAAGCTTTCAAAATCTGCAAAATACTGGCTGAATTTCATTGCCAGGTTTTCAAGCTAATCTCACATACTGCTGACAATCAAGGTCATCACACACAAATTCACTATCTCCAGCAATTTTCTGCAAATTTAGGAAGTGGGTGAATTCACCTGCCTTCATTTTAATGATGAATAGCTTAATGGCTAAGGCAAAAAGTAAGGTATTTTCAAAAGTTTTTTGACAACTGATTGTAGCTGTTCTAATCACCAGAGTCCAGCACACAAACACCCATTCAAAACAAAAACAGATCTCAAAGGTAGCATAAACAGTACTGTACTTGCACAGTTAAAATAAAAAAAGAAAGATACTCACTTGAGAAACCCATTTAAATGAGTGCCAGGACAAGCCTGGCCAGCTTGAAAACTGTGCTGCTTCAAACAAGAATAATTTCACACAGAGAACTCAGAAGTACTTTCAGAAAGGCTTCAATGATACATACCAGTGGAAAACTAGTACCTGGAAATACCAGATGTGGCTTATGATGATGCATGATGATTTCTGCCCTAAGGGGCATATTTAAGCTGTTCTGCTAACTGGCGGAAGTCTCCATCCAGCAGATGGGTCAAATTAATGGATAGTGAGTGGCTTTAGAGTTTAGAAAGATCTTCCAACCTTTTTTTTATTCTCTGAAAAATGCAGTTTGATTTAAAAAAATGTTTTGAATGCATCGATTTGAGATTTTTATTGTTCAAGCCAACTAGCCACACTCAACCAGCCAAATAGCCACATGCGGTACCGGACACCATGGTTTTAAATTTGATACATAATAACCGAGACTTGCTATTCTTTGACATTTCTGTATAGTGCCTGGCTAGTCTAAATCCGCACTCTATTAGAGTTGAGGAATGACGCACCTTAAAGACTAGGGATGTTAAAAATAATTTAATACAGTAAAAATCTTACCAGTTACATGGTTACATGGTGCTGCGGGCTCTGCAGTGTAAAGCTTATGTTTATACTGCGGAGTCCACAGCAAAGCTTCTCCGGGTGCACGGCTGCAAGCCCCTGCCACCCTGGTTCCTGGGGAGGTGGCGGAGTTTAACCAATATCATTAACTGCTAAACATCAGCTTATCAGTTAAACAGTAACACTCCAACATCCCTATTAAAAACTACTGGACACCAAGAGTACCTCTACACAGCAGGGGTAAAGTCAAATTAAGCTACAATTGCGTAGCTTAAGTCAAAATAGCTTAATTCGGTGTTTGGCTGTCTACAGCAGGAAGTTGAAGGAAGAACGCTTTTCCTCCAACTTCCCTTACTCCTTGTAACTTGAGGCTTACAGGAGAAGGAGTAAGAAGTCCTCCAGCCCGACATTATTTCAAAATAAAGGCTGGCAGTGTAGATGTGCACTGTTATTTCAGAATGACGTCAGTTATTCCAAAATAATGCTGCTGTGTAGACGCATCCCAAGTTATCACGCTGCAGTGTGTGAAACCTTTTGAATTCCTCAGTATGCTGAGATTCTTTGGAATTGCTGCTTTAATCAGGCCACAATACCAGTGCTGGCCTGAAAGTGGCAGTATTTTATAACCACAGGAAGAGCCATCTAACATGCTAGTTGAACACATTTCAAATCCTTCTTCAGTAACAGAAGGGTTTTTCCAAACCAAAAATCAGGGAAAACCGGCATGCTAGTTATACCTATGTACTATTGTCAAGATATCCTGGTTACATTAAAATGAGAGGGTGGAAAGAGTCTTTGTTAAAGGAAAGTCTTAACAATTCTTTTGCTGAATAGACTCATGCCTGTTCTTACATTTTTAGTCTTTTTCTCCCTTTTTTGGGGGAAGCTGAGCCTCACCTCCAAGTGCAAGGTGCATTTATTTGCCCCTGCTTTAGCCAATATGAATAAACAGCAGTGTACAGATCATTGACCTTAGTTAACCAAAACACCCCCCCCCTTTGTGAGCAAATCAGAGATGAATGAACTAGACATTCCAGAAGTTAGTCACATTGCTTTAATGCACTTCTGACAGGTGCCCTGATACTACAGTGTTAAGAGCCATTTTAGAACCTGAACAGAGTAGCACAGAGATTGAGTGCCTGCCTGCATTAAGAAAGTGGGTAGTGGGAACTTGGATGGGGAGAGGAGAAGATATATTTATGCTGGCCTGTGACACAGTATGAGTAGTAACTGAGCTATGATGCATATATACAGTAAGTAAAAGAGGAAAAAAATTAGGTCCATTTAAAACAAAGTATAAGCTAGAAAACACTGCACTGAAACAAAGACAAGACTGCAGCAACTTACACAATAAGGAACACCTAAAGGCAGTAATTCATTTAAAAAAAGTTAATACATCACTTGTGACAAAGGCCCAGTGTACAGCTACTAAAGTGCTAGGGAAGGAATGATAAAAGGGAGCTTTGTTTGTTTTTTAAAAGATGTTTAAGTGCTTTCCTTGCACTAAGAGCAAACAAGCAACTGACTTGCTTCTGTTACATGGTGAGGTTGTTTTTATAAACTCCACTTTGCCAGTGAAGGAAGCTCTCAACCAATGCACTCTATGGATTAAATCTGTACCTCTACCTTTTCTTCCCCATTTCCAGGTTATTACAGACAGGCTGCCTGGGAGAGGAACTGAATTGTTACATTTCCTGCCTGACCAGTCCTCAGTACCTCCTAGATTGGTCAAATTATTTTCAGGTGCAGCTTGGAGCCTCTTGAGGCTTTATGCAATGTGTACTGCACCCCTTCTCCTTCCACACTTACTGTCACTAGGATCCTGCAACATGGGTCACACTGCTGAAATAAATCTAATTTGTAGTAGCCAGATTCAGGTAGTTCTGTTACCTTTTCCTGAGATAGTTTGATGTTTTTTTCAGTGAATTGTTGCAAGAATTCTCATGAAAGACATCACAGCAATTAGATGGAGTGAAGCAAGTATCCACAGGACTCCAACACTTTTGAATTTTGAGTTCCTGCTATGTACTCGATTATTATTACATTCCACTGAGTTCAATGGGCCCTCTACCGAAAAGCATTACTCGGGCATATGAAACACTGAAGCAACAGCAAAAGCAAAGAGTTATTCATCCAACATCTAATTTGTTTTGGAATTTGTGAAACTGAGATTTGTTTGCAGACCGGCCGAATAACCAAAACACATGAACTCAAGTTCTCTCCTCCCCAAGTGGTGTTTTTTTCAGTTTGCTAGATATTTCATCACAGCTGCAAACTGCTAGTATATTAGCAGTCTCCCTATTCCTTTATACAATCTTGTGAGAATAGTCTGTGTGTCATCAGAGCCTCTTTTACTATCCACTGTTCCCCAATTAGCAAAGAGATGCTATTTTGGCATATGAAAATTCTTCTGACATTTATGCCCTTCCAGGCATTGTTCTGTAGTTTATAGCTGACGGATAAGGAACTTGGATGTGCACTGTGTATTTCATTAATGCACTAAAGGACTATGTGCATTGATGGAATTTTGAGCACAGCTTCACTCTCCTGATTGCTATTATAAATCAGCAGAATATGAAGACTCAGCAAATGCAGAAATAGAACATGTAAAAATAAGTGCTATTTATAACACAGCATCTCTTCAGAATACATCTATGTTGGCTGTTGTGTCTGTATTTAAACTTAAATGAGAGAATTAGCTATTTTAAAGGAACACTGATAACTTCTACACACCCTACATACCCCACTAACACTTTCCCTTGCAACAAACCCCGTTGCCAGCTTTGTCCACATATTCACTCTGCTGATACCATTATTGGACCTAACCAATTGAGTTATAAGATCAAGAACACATATTCCTGCTCATCCAGAAATATAATTTATGCTATCATGTGCCGACAATGTCCGTCTGCTATGTACATTGGACAAACTTCTCAGACACTTCGTGAAAGAATCAATGCCCACAAAACAGATATTAGACAGAATCACAAAGAAAAAACAGTTTCTTGCCATTTCAACCAGAAAGGGCATGGTCTCAACGACCTGATTACTTGCATCCTGCTTCAAAGACCTTTTAAGACTTCACTTGAAAGAGAATCCTCTGAACTGTCATTCATGCTTAAATTTGACACTTTACACCTAGGTCTTAACAAGGACGCTAATTACCTTACCCATTACAAAGATAGCTTCCCCAATTATCACCTCTAATATCATTAGCTCTCAGACATTTACCTCCCCCCCCCATCCCCCTTCTGTTCTGAAATTTGATTTGTCCTTTTCATTTGTGTTCTTTTTTTTTTAATTGTATCCTTTGGTATATATGGTCGTGCCAATTTTCTTCCACAATTTGATCTGAGGAAGTGGGTTTGGCCCACGAAAGCTCATCACCTAATAAACCATCTTGTTAATCTTTAAAGTGCTACATAGTCCTGTTTTTTGTTTCAGCTAGACCAGACTAACACAGCTACATCTCTATTACTACATTCAGAAGCTGTTTCAATCTTACAACTTGTTTTTGTTTAGCATGATGAAGAGCAGCATCGCCTTCGTGCTCTCACCTCCCACACCTTCCTTTTTCCAATTGATCCTGCAGCAAGAGGGAGTTGAGACAAACATAGCAGAGGCACCTCACATCTCGTGTGAACTGTACGCAGAGAAAAAATGGGGCATGTGTGCACTGGCAGGAGTGAGCCTGTGATCAGAAACAGGCCTGCAAGCAGATCCAACAAGAAATTGTGGTTCTGTTTTGATCAGTTAATAACTCCTTGCTCCAGTGAAGAGTCAGCAGGAAACTAAACAAGTCATTTGGGGAAATCCCAAAGCACATTTTGTTCTGAAGGGAAAAACTCCTCTCTGAGTATGTGCAGCCTCTGAAAAACGGTACCACTTATTCATTGAAATTAGTATTAATGGAGACTTTTGCTTTCCTTTTTAAGACTAAAACAATTGCTGAGTGGAATTAAAGGGGACAACTGCTGAGTTGCTTTAAAGAGCTTTGGTTCAGGCTTATGAAATGGTTTCAAAAGCAAGGTTAGTTAACAAGGCCCCAGTGTGTGTCTACTTTCATACATCTAGCCGTGCCAAATGATGTGAATCCAATTTGGCCAGAAAATCCCAAACCTTGGCCCCACACAAAACAGAGCAAACTTTTTGAAGTTGTGTGTCAGTTTGGTTTCCCCATACTTGCTGTAGATTTGGCCCAGGGTGTCTGACCCTACTCCTTGTGCCTGAATCTCCTCTTATGAGGGCATGTATCACATCATCCTGGAAGGCAGTGTGACACACACTTGTCATTTCTGATTCAGCCACCACTGCAGCTGAATCCTCTTTCTATTAGCAGTTTAAACTAATAACCAATGCCAGCACTGCAAGCAACATCCCTAAACCAATCAAACAGCACAGCGACATAGGCCATGCAAGATGGAACTGGTGATACGGAACACAAAAGAAGAGGAGGCCACACAAATATTTGTTTCCTAATAGCAACAGCAATGAAACATCCATAAAAAGCTAGAGGGGAGAAAAAGGCTTTTTGAATTGACATCTGTCCAATTCACATGTGTGTTTGGACCAACAGACCCCTGCAGTGTTGTTTCCTGTCACCAGTTTGGCTATGCAGAGGAGGAAAGGTGTGAAATGCTTCAAAGCTCGCCTTGCTGTTGTGTGCAGGAGTACTGCACTACGCTACCTGTGGCCTGATTATCCGTGGTTCAGAAGTCACAGCTCTCAGAAACCCATGGGAGCAGTGGGGGGCATGGCACCTTGAAAATCAAAGCAGTGGTGCTTATGGATGCAAGGGGCTCTGCACAATAATTAGAGAGGCACAGCAGAGGCACTCTCTAGTCAAACTTCCCTGGACAGCTTTGTTCCTCACTTGGCGCTTTTCCAGTTCTAGGCCTCCTCAGAGAACACACTGACAATTCTGTCAAGATGGAGAGTAGCTTAGCTATTTGGGTGACTAACCTGTTGTCAGCAGAGCTACTCATTCTAGTTAAAAACAGATGAAAGTGATACTGGTTATTTGTGGAAAATGACAAAATAGCGATCCCTCCCCTCACACTTATGAGGAATCTGCACCAGCACGCCACTACACTTTACCACTCAGGATTTCGCTCTTGGCCGTGATTTATTGTATTACATAGCATAGACACATTCCCATAACCCTGTGATGTACTTCCCAAATCCCTCAATGGACGTAGGAAAACTCTTGGACAGTGAGAGATTGGATAATGGTCGAGGCATGAAAAGACAGGGATCCTTGAATTTTGCAGATGGCTGTGTCATTGTGACTCCATTGCAATCTGCCACAAAATTTAGTTCTGGAAAGAAATGTGATAGGTTGCTTTTTAACACTAAACAGCTTTATTGACATCTGCATGTATGCTTTGGGCTGCAGTGTAGCACCCAGGGACATTTCACTGTGGCACTTTTTAGTTGTCACTGTAGCATATTATAATGATCCAGAAGAACAATTTCGTTTTCCTTTTTTGGTCTGCAAGAGATGGCTTAATTTGTGTTTAAAATAGGCCTGAATTTTGGAGGCACTTATGTCCAGATCAGGATCCTAACGTGATGGCTTGAAATAACTGCCCTCAAGAGCTGAACTAAAACCTCAGATCCAAACTGCCCTGAGCTGTGCAGAAGACTAAATGCAAACTTTGCCATTTGATCTAAGTGAAATTGGTAGTATGTGAAGAAATGGCCACCATCATGATTCAGCACAGCTTTCTGTGACACTGCTAATTTCCAAATACCAGAGAGACCTATTTCCAGGGTGCTGATGCTGCGACAAGCATTGGGAGCTCTTTGGTACATCTATGAAGACTACACTTGAGGACACACAGGAAATTACAGAAGCTATAGTGAAACCAGACAACTTTTCAACATGATAATGGAAGTGTCTGTAGCTCTTGTTTCAAGGCAGGTGGAAGAATGATAAATCCTGAGCAAGGAGAAGTAAGCTCTGTTGAGAACATTTTTGTTAGTGCATTAAGCACTGGAGGAGGGGTGAGTGATTGGCAGACTGCACACCATAGCCTCACGATGCACAGAACTAGCACGGCATGTGCGGTGCACTGCCCACTTTACTGCACTGCTTTCAACACCGTTCTACTAAGTGAGTCTCCATGCCCATTCAACCCTGGGCTTTTCTGCCAACGCTGTCACCATGGGCACAAAGCGGAATGGCAGCTTTTGGGATGTGAGCACCAATCCACTGGACTAAGATCACTGACTCATTTCACATGGGCCCTGAATGGTCATCAGATATAATGAGTTTTGGCCAACATTGACCTGGTCTGGATTTGAAGTGGTGACCTTCACGTGAAGGGCTTTGTGTCCCATTACCAATCCCTGGAGTATCAGTCCTTCTGGCCAAGCATTTTAATAAATATAAAGAATTAAAAAAAAATCCATGCAGACACCAAAAGTATTATAGCTTCAGTTTTGTTGCAGATGGTTAAAGAAAGTGAGAGGGCCTAAAGAATCAGAATATTGATATATGGTCCTGAGGGGACGCAGCCAATCATTTTTTAAAAAATTATAGGAATCAGAGACTGAATAAGACCCAGTTACATAATCTTATCCAGCTCCCTTCAGGAAAGTTCATTCCCTACAGGACATTTTTCTCATTTCCTCTTCTTTGCAGAGTCGTTGCCATAAGCATCCATGACCCAATAAATACGTTATCAAAGATGAAGTAAAATGGACAAAGCTACAGTCCTCTCCCCCACAGCTGGAAAGCAGCACAGCAGGAAGGCATATACTACTTATGGGACTGTCAACAGCCACTGCTATGCTGAGCCTCCACTATTCCTGGCAACTGGGAATTCCAACAAATCCTCTCTTACAGCCCCATCTCTGATGAGACAGCACACAGTGCCAATGCTATACCTCATAGACTCATAGACTTTAAGGTCAGAAGGGACCATTTTGATCATCTA
>JANRFK010004149.1:64047743-64062355 GCA_030068395.1 Apalone spinifera
ATGCGAGAAGCCTGGGCAACAAACAGGAAGAACTGGAGGCCCTGGCCCAGTCTGCTGGGAATATTTTTTCACTCCATCCCAAACATAAGACATTGCCTTCCAACAATTTGTACAACACCATTATTCATTGTCTTGAGACTGTCAAACTTTGGACAACCGTCAAAGTATTCTATGAGACCACAGAGAGACAAGAAATACATTGCAAAACATGTGTTTTGGAAAATGGGACAGATTTACATGCAGCCAGAACTTGGCATAAACAAACAAACAAAGCAAGTCAAGTCAGCCAGCCTGTCCATCCCAGTCTACAAGAGTGGAAACCTGGTAGCCCAAATATGACTTTATAGACGTGAGGAGCAATCTCGGCTAGTGAGTGGGCCATATGAGTGGCCTTCCATCTCAGTGGGCCACAAGATTCACAAGCAAGACCGTCTCCCAACACAGGATAGTTTTGCCAACTGCCCTTGCGTTCCTACAATTTGTGGGATGTGCGGATTGAACCACAGCAGTGCTTCAACTGGGTGCAGAAGAGGCGCACAGCTCTCACAATGTTGTGTGCAATCAGCACACACCTCACTTCACATGCCCTTGCTTTAAGTGCATGTCACTTTCATAACAACAGTAGAAAAAATACCCTGTGGATGAAAACAAACAGAACCTGGCAACCCTATGCATGGGCAACGGTAAACAAAATGTCTTGTGGGCCACACAGTGAACCCCAATGGGCCGCATGCAGCCCTCGGGCCACAGGTTGCCCACCACCACTTGATAGCATGCAACTTTCAGATAATTACTACTTTGCGTGTGGATTGTTTATAGAAGGGAAGAGGAAAGAGGTCTACGGTGGAAGCACATTAACAGAGTTTCACAGTGTACAAAGCCAAGAGAAATTCTCAAGTTGGTTCCAAAGCAATTGCGATGAGAGAACCTGAATAACTGGCACAAATACAAATATGCATCAAAACAGTAAGGTAAGAATATGATCCTTTTGTTGGATCTCCCCAGATCATTCATTTACGAGCACTATACTGACATTCTAGGGAACACCTAGACCAGTTGGGTGAACTTCAGAGGCTAATTCAAGGGTCAAACTTGTCCGAATGCAGGAAGACGTTAAACACACACTGCAGCAATGAGCACACTTGGTGATGCTGCTGCAAAACCAGCTACAGGGCATGAAAAAGTAAATGCTTCCAAATTATTACGTCAATGTCTATTTTTTCCTGCACAAGGCGATCTCCCTCTTCTTTTTCACAGCTATACACCATTTTAAAATATAATGAGCATTACTTCAATAGAGAAGGCTTCCATATGCTCTGCAGCAACTGCATAAAATCATTTAGGGGAAAGCTGTAGGTTCTGACAGCCAACAGGAGACAGTTGGTGCTTTTGGCAACTAGGAAGGTGGGGGAGGTGGTTTGGGCTTATAGTACTCTGAAGGGATTTGTGGCTTTTTGCCAAAGGGAAGAGCTGCACCTCCTCTTTCCCTCTCACTTGTGGGCAGGTTTGGAGGTGAGTGCATTTTTGAGGAATGTGACCTCCTTTTACCCTCTTAGCAACCAGTTATCTTGGTGCCTCAGTATTCACCATTATGTCTAACCAGCACAATGGCTGGATGTTTCTGCTAATAGAAGCAGCACTGAGCAATGTGTCTCTTAGGTTCCAGAGATAACTTTCAAGAGCTTTTCCCTCCCATGTTCACAGACAAAGGAAGAGAACACTGCTTCAGTTCACTTTCAGCTCACATTTGGAAGGTTATCTTTGCAAACCTAATAGCAGAGCACATCTTTTCCTTGTAAATGAGCACTTACATTCTGCTGCACAGTGCTTATTCAGAGAGAGGGGTCTTCGCAAATTTCACTGATAGACTCCGAGTACACCAGACATTGAAAATACATCCTTCTGACAAGCAAGTGGGAGCAAGACAGAGAAATCTGCACACCAGCTCTCAGTCATCTCCTCCCCAGCAAAATGTCATAATTCAGCTCACAGTGGCATTTGCTGTTGTGCACACACAAACATCTTTAGAGTTGCATTAATAACAAAAAGGTTCTTTTGTGGCTTTGCAGCTATATAAATCTTATTTAGGTCACAAAGGTTCTATCTACATTGAGAGGAAAACGAAGTTAACAAAAATGATACATTTTTAAACACAGCCATTACTCATCAGGGTTTAGCATAGTTTCTACCATCTCTGGAGACAGACTTTTTGACTAAGAACTCTCTTAAAAACTCGACTACATAGGGAGGTTAGCCTATGGCGTGGTTTGGCTGACATGGTTCTCAGCCCAAATTCTTCTCCCCACTGATCATAGAAATCATCCTTGAAGCAAAAGGCAAACAAATCCAAAAGCTACAGCTAGAAAGAAGACACAAAATGCTGACCTAGCCCTGTGTGCTAGGACTGGTTTCCATTCGGCTGAGTCCAAAAAAGCCTTGGATAATGATTACTCAACTCACTTACAAATAACAGGCCTGTAATGGGGGAAGGGGGAGAAGAGTGTGAACGTGAGAAGAGTGTGAACATACCCCCCTCCCATAGTCCTTCATGGTACACATGGAGCTGATTCTGGCTGACCTAGGGAAGACAGGGGTGGTGCATTGCCCCGGCCTCCCTCCCCCATGGCTCCAGGCAGCGGGGGAAGGCTGGGGCTGATCCCCCCCCCCGTTCTTCACCTAGTAGCGAGGCTCCCCACACAGAAATTCCTGTGTACGGACCTGAATAAATTGCAATTTAACCACTACATGTTTTTGTTTACTGTATCATCCAAGCTAAATATTCAGCAACTGCAGTTTCAAGAGTAGGAGGCAAATAATGTGAGCTGTATTGATTTTATTGTAGTAATGACCTTACTTGTATATAAATGCCTTTCATCCTCAGGGATCCCTATGTACATTACATACTTACACTGAAATGAAATTACCTCGGATATGAAACACAGCAACTATCTGACAGGCCACACCAACGCTATATGCAGCTTTTTGGCCAGAAAGACAAATAAATATACTTTTCAAATGGAAATGGTTAGTGTAATTTTAGGTAGGTAGCATGTAATCAGCATAGGAGCAGCCAGACTGCTGGTTTCTTGCAAAAAAAAGTTCTATGGGATTGATAAAGGCTAAATCTTTACAATTGGAGGCTAGTGGAGCATATATAGCAGGGGTTGGCAACCTTCAGCCCGCAGCCCATCTGCGTAATGTGCTAGCAAGCCAAGAGACATTTAGTTTACATTGGCCGTCTGCACGCACAGCCCCTCGCAATTCCCAGTGGCTGCAGTTTGGGAAGTAGGGCGGGCTGCAAGGACATGCTGGCTGCCACTTCCCATGCTCCCATTGGACAGGAATGGTGAATTGCAGCCACTAAGAGCTATGGGGGGCCGTGCTTGCAGTCGTTCATTGCAAACAAAATGTCTTGCGGCCTGCCAGCTGATTATCATGATGGGCTGTGTGCCAAAGATTGCTGTCCCCTGGTGCATACAAATGACATTAAGGCATCTAAATAAACATTTTCACTTTAAGTCACCACATGCACCACACAATGGCTACCACTACATATGGGAATATATAGTAGGTATGCAATGCATATGGCCCTCATCTTACAAGTTTGGCTATTCATGAAAAAATGTTATCAAGACATTAGTTTTGTAAAGCATCTGAAAGCCAAAACTTCGTACAAAATAGCAACATTATCATGACAGGACACAGGTGTGCTACTCAATCAGATGGTGAATGCTGTTTTTGAATCAGAAAAACTATTACCTGCAGCACCTAGGAGTTCTTCAGTGGTTTCCCAACCAATTACTGACCTGAGGCCAAACCTGTTTAGCTGGAGCTCTGGATTCTAATCCCAGCATTAGAATAGGTTTCCTGTGTGACCTTGGGCAAATCACTCAAACTGTTTATGCCTCAGATTCCTCATGAGTAAATTAGGAGTAATCGTTATTTCCCTGCCTCTCAAAGGTTTTGTGAGGCTATAATTCATTCACATTTCTGAGATGTTTGCTTTCTGGGCTCCTCTCTAATTTAAGAATAAACAAACTAACAAGTAAAGAACATTAAGCAGAAAAGGAATTGTTATAAAACTTTAGTCCTGGTTCCTTCTCATAGGCAAACTTCTGATGATCACTAAAAATGCGCCAGATTAAAAGATGAAATGAAATCTTATCCTAGGATTGTGGAATAAATCATGTCTTCAGGAAGTGGAAGAGATTGCTTACCGTCTGAGTGAATTTGTTAGTTCAGCAGCTAATTCACTCTCATTGTATGGTCTCAGCTCAGCTAGGGTTAATGGTGGTGTGGTTCCATCTGTGCACTCCTGAGAAATGAACAAGATCGTCTTACTCTGAGTTACTCATCTTTGAGGGGAGGAGGAGTGGATGACTCCAAGCACTTTTAAACTCACAACTGCTTTTAAAACTGAGCCAAAAATCAAATCAGTAAAAACAACACAGGCGTCATGTAGAATCATCAAGGTACATCAATGCACGTAAAGATGGGTCAATGCATTAAAATCCACAGAGTCATTCAACGTTTTATAAATCATCCCACAATAATAAATAATTTGCCAAATTCTACTATACATTCTCTTATTTCACTTTTGACAACAGGTTTGAAGGGAAAACACAGTGAGCAAGCAGAAATTCAAATGATGCGTAGTCAAAAAAAACCAGGAGGACACTATTCTGTAATTTTGTTTGCTGCTGAGGCTTTGTACGAACATAGGAACAAAGGGACACAAACAGCATAGACATCAGATTATGGAATTTCTAGGATACCCCTATTTCCTCAGAAAAATTATAAACCTACCTATAGTAATGCACAGATTTTATGTTTATCTAAGGAACGCTTATTCCCCCTGCCCCAGCCATTGATTGGTACCTACCTGCATTGCAAGTGGATTTTATAATAAAATCTCCAGGCATTTCCTAATGAAATGAACACTTATCTCAATTTATTTCTGGATGTATAGTATCACATCACTATTGACTTTCAAGGAGATTCAACAGTCAGGTGACAAAGTTGGCAACAGCACCTAGTGTGCTAGTGCCGAATGATTGTCATCTTCCCATAATTAATAATTGCATTTTGCTCAGGGGACATGGGCTTAACTTTGAGTGTCTGCGAAGTGCCTAGAGAGTCCAAGATGGAAGATGCCATGTAACTATTGCTAAAATTATGTCATGGCCAGAATCCGTGATTTCCAGACATGTCTGTGACATTTCCCTCTTCAGCCCCAGGGCGGTAGGGCTGGAGCTGGAGGCCAGCAGGGGTCTCAGAACTCTTAGTTGCAGGTGGCAGGGGAGACCTTGGAGCTCTGGCCCTGGGCAGTTCCTATAGCTTTGAGCTGCTGTGGGGTAGCGGTGGGAATTCTGGCGTTCTCAGCCACTATATGCGGTGGGGACCCTGGATCTTGGAGCCACCACAGGAGGACTTGAACTGCAGCAGTGGTTGCTGAGCAGTCCCTCCCCCATTTTGTGGTTTCTCATCCATTCTGTCTCAGTTACTCTTACTAAAAGTCATGGAATGACTTCTGTAAGTTTGTGTTTATTGCCCATAACTTTTACTAAAAATATCCATGCCAAAATCTTAACCTTATATATTATTACATACCATCTGGAAGAGGGAGAAAGGCATTGTACATGGAAGGGAGAAAGCAGGCCTGGTTAACATGCTTAAAACAGGGAAATGATATGTCTTTAGTTAGGTTTACACTGATTAAGGAGACTTCCATTAATTCCTGACCTTGCCCAATTTGTCTTTGCTGCCACTACTGGTGGAGCTGAGGGATCTCATTTTCTGTTCTTTTTGCTCTTCTACTTCTGACTTCAGGTGCTCAATGTGTACTAGGTAAGCTTGTTCTTGGGCTTCTCGAGTACTGAGTTTCAATTCCAGGGCTTTCTTCTCTTTCTCTAACAGGTACAGTTGTGCCTTTAGCTCTGCCATCTCCTCCTGTTTAGGAGAGACAGATCACATCAAGATACCACTTCACACACTGTGCACAAATGGAGTTTTATAGTGAATGAAATCACATATGTGCTGCTTGCCAGCATGATGCTTCAATAAATTTTTCATTTAGGAACTGCTCGTATTATTCAAATGTATTATCTAAATGAAGAACATTTGCAGACATAGGCAGCAGAAAGGAATTTTCAAGTGTAAATACATTATTGTTATTGAATGTAATTATATAAAAACAACCAAGGACATGTTTGAAAAGCTATACCCTTGAGCCATAGAAGGTCCCAGGCAGAGAGAAGTCTGAACTGATATAATATATATTTACTTTTAGCCACACCAGCTTGCGCTAAGACTCCCAGGACCAAATTCACAGGGATATGTAAAGGGGTAAGTGATATTATTACTAGATTTGCTCATTACTTTGGAGTATGCTCATTTATTAGGGTTACTCCTCAGAGGGAGAGGGGTTCAATAATTCTATCAATGTGCTGCTTGTGTCACTTGTGTTCTCATACAGAGTTTTACTTCTCCCTCCTCCCAATGGAGCTATTCTGCAGCAACCTAAATTTTCCAGAGGTGAATTCTTCCAACTCTAGAAACAGATGCACGTACGCGCACACAAGCGCGCACACACACCACGTCTGAGGACCAGCTAATCAGCACTCACAAGCTGATCCCTTATAGCCTGGACTCAGGCTGGGTTGGACTGCAATGTCAGGCCCTGACCCTCATGTGCCTTTGGACTCAATGGGCTGGGCTGAACAACACTTAAGATGCCACTCTCATATATCCCCAGGTTCAGCACTTCCCAATCTCCACTTTCATGCCACAACCATCTTGCTAGTAACGCACTTGATAAGCAAACCCCACAGGATTCGTGGGTGCTGCAGCAATCTTTAGTTTAAGGTACAAGGAGCACTGCTGCAGATCAAATGGGGAAGTCAAAAACCCCCAAACCCCAAAAATCAACTCACCCCCAAGAGGAGGGGATGAGGAGAGACAGCGAAGCAACCAAATTAACTATGAAAACTATTTATTTCCAGGTAGTAATCATACAAGGGGACCCAAAAACCAAAACCATTACAATATTAAATCTAACTTAAATCTGATGTACAAAAGTTAGAGCTAGCAAGCCATAACTGATCACATACAGCAGGAGGCTATATCTAAAAAAGAGAGCACAAGCAAGCGCCCACATGCACTGGATCTCACCAATCTGTGAAACTTGACTCAGTCAGGGTTCCCTGGTGGCTACGGGTCCAGAGGGCTGCAGGCAAGCAGAGCCCCCAGCACAATCAATCGGGAAAAGATGAAGTCCCCATTGGAACTGATACAGTATTTAGATCCAGGCATTAGAACCCTTAGTTGAGCACGGATAGGGGTTTTGTAGGGAAACGAAATGGTTCAAAGGGGAACACTAGATTTATTTATGGGTAAACTGATGATTCAAGAGAGTATTCCAAAATTGTTCTGTTCAGGCTGGACAATAATAACCGATCATTCCTAGCTATGGGTGGTATTCCTTTGAGAGAGCTCACAACACAAGTAGGCAACTTCAGTAATTGGATACTGAAGAATTTATTACTAGAGGATTTATTAGTAGAATTGGTCTGATAATGACTGATATGAGCGTGCAGGTGTAGGTTCATTAACATCTGGAGCAGAGATTTCCCATCAGGCGATGCTTTCCTTCTTTTTGGGTCCCAGAATTCAGAACAGTTCTTGCTTTGGACTTTCTGTTTTCTATTCTGTATGCTAACAGATGCCTTTTGCATCTTTGATACATATGAGGGTATGGAAGTTTGCAGATGGGTTTAGATGTGTCTTCTCTGGTCTTTTCATTGCATTTTGTAAGTCTTCTGTTCAGCTCTGGTTCAAGAGGACATGAAAGGGGGAAGGTCTTTCATGAGTCAGTCAAGCTGAATACTATGTCCTGTTTCCCCTAAGAACACAGAGCTTCTTGGTAACAATATACCGAAAACAGGTGAGAAGATCTAAGACAGTCTTTTAGTATAACTTATCTTATATGTTGAAAGGTCCAGAAAAAGGATACTAGTTTAGTCTCCCCTCTGAATCTGATACAAAGATGAGAAATTCCTATTCTTGACATGAAAGAAGATTAATTTTAGAAGTTTGTTCCTGCAGATAATTCTCCTACCAGTCAGATTGTTACAATAGATTTGCAAACTCTCTCATGGCAAACTCCTGTTGCATGTATATAATGTCAGTGTGTCCATTTCCCACGCCCACAAGCTAGCTCTTCTCTCATACACCACCTTCGATACTTAAAAGAGGGCACTATCAAGGAGGAATAGGGAAGTCATGTACAAAGCATGTGTGTGACTATTACTGGAAAATGAAGTTCACATTTCAAAAAGGCTGTTGGAAAATTAGAAAGGGACCAGAAAGGGGCTGCAAGAATTATTCGAGGTCTGGCCTAATAATGAGAGACTTTAAAAGCTCCATCTATTTAGTTTATACCAGCAAAGTTTAAGAGATGATTTGATCATGGCCAGTAAGAACCTACATGGGGAAAATTTCTGCTCTCTCTAATCTAGCAGAAAAAGTTGGAAGCTGATGCTAGACAAAATCAGACTAGTAATAAGGTAAACATTTTTTTACAATGGAGGGTAATAACGAACCACAGGAACAACTTATCTAGGGACATGGTGGATTCTACATCACCTGAAATCATTGCATTAGGACTTAGAGGGGTAGTGTTAATCTGTAATTTTAACAACGAGTAGTCCCGTGGCACCCTGTTTTGTCTCTAAGGTGCCACTGGACTACTTGTTTTTACATTAAGACTAGATACCTTTCTAAAAAATAGGCTATAGCCCAAACAAAAATGAGCTTGACACAGAAATAATGGAATGAGATTCTTAGCCCTGCTATTGAAAATCTCCATCCTCTGCTCCCACCCCAATTCTATGTTGCAGCACAGTGTCAAGGAATTGCTCTGAATTGGTGACTATTTGAGTGCCTTAAGGATGATAGCTCTGAACAGGCTCTTCTTTTCTGAAGCAATGTGAAATGGAGGTTACTTTGTTCTGCCTCAGTGCACAAACCTTAGAGTGTTTTCTTAGAGTGGTACATGCACGAGCTTGTGAGTGAAGTAATGAAACATTACATTAGCAGTGCTGTCTCATGCTTTTGGTCTCCCTTGAGCACCTCTGCTGTTATCCCCTTATTGCAAGCATGTGGCTTGTTGATTACTGTGTCTTAAATTTAGACCTATGGACTGAATTGCTTAATGCACATAGACATGGGCACTGCTAATGCCCTCTCTAACTACCTGGGCCAGAGGAATGTGATCTCCAACCCCCAAGTGTCTTGATCAACACTCCAGAACCATGATCCTAAAACAATCTTTCAGAAAGGAAGGGGACTAGGCATGCTATGTCCTTATAGTGAGAGTAGCAAGTATGCCAAGGGCTCCATGTTTAATGCAAACGTGTGTAAATAAAGCAGGATTGTCCATCAATTGCTGTTCAGTTGCTATATAGCTAATTATGCTCCAGAATCATAGCATTCTTAAAAAAAGAAAAAAAAAGTGTCTTCCCTTATCTGGGTTGCATCAAAATACAAAGAGGTGCAGTGGGGCCTGATTGAGTTTGCAGGCATGCTGATACTATAGCCCTTGTTCATGTAGTTCTCATTCATGGCCCAGGTGTATTACCAGGAAAGTCTGACGACAACTTAAAATAGCAACTCTAACTATTTTGTTGTTGATCTTTTCAGCAGAAACGTCAAGTGAATATGCTTTTTGTTTGCTCTTGAATGTAGTGACAGATTGCTGTCAAGAGTGGTTTGATGAGTTGGGTGGGGAAAAGGGGGAAGGAAAAACTCTCAACTATCTCCTAGATGTAAACTCCCCCTTGTCATATAACTTCCCAGTTCCCCACTACCAGCTTCCACATGCAGTTCTGTCCTGCAATTCAAACATCGAGCAGCAGAGAAAAATGTGGGGGCAGCACAACAACTTAATATAAAAATAAACAATCACAAAGGACAATGAACTGATTGCACTGGATGTGGTAGGGGAAAGCAGTGCTATGTATATACCAGGGTTCCTACCAAATAGTTAGGTCTAATAAGCTGCACAGGATACAGGGTGGTGGGTATGCTCCCACCTTTCAGAGACAGCACAGGGCATACAACAAGGCTAGGCGATGCCATAACCTGACAGAGACGGGTAAGCTGTGCACACTTTTGCTACTGTCACAATATCCTTTGGAAGGTGTAGGTTTTACAGTGGTCCTGAGCATCACTGTTAGTTACTTCTCTGATACCATGAAGAAATCAGGGGCACAGACAGCATGTTATAAAATACCTTCATTGCCATGAGTTCCTGCATCAATACTGCATTTTCCAGATCTAGCCTCTGGCTGTCTCCACGAGGTTTGACATCATAACTAAGGGGATCAATATGGATGCTCTCCAGTTCCAACATGGTCAGCTTGACTGCTGCCCTGTCATTCTTCAGCTGCTGGATGTAATCCTTCAACCTCTGCTCATCCTCCTTTGTGAACTCTGTATCACAGCTACTTGCAGTTGAGCTGGTAGTGCTGGGAAGATCAAAAACAGCATCACTCACTGGGAGAAAGTTCAGGTCTCTAGCCTCCTCCTGCTCCTCCCCATCCTCATTTCAACTTTGTTTTATCAGCACTACACATCTGATTCACTCATGCATGTTTACACTCTCAGTTACCATAGAGTATAATAGTATCAGCATCAGCATCAAACATTTACAGAGGACTGTAGTGCTAGCCTGAATGACCATAGTGACTTGTCTGTGACCTGCAGTGGTTTGGAGCTCCAGGACACCCCACCAGCTGACAGCTCCAATGCTACTATCCCGGGGCTGAAGCAGAAAATATCAAAGAGATGTCTGCAAGTCACAGAATCAATGACTTTCTTGATATACTCCTTGCCTTTACCAGGGTTGATGGTACTGCACCAGGTAATGCATGGATTTATGGGACTGAGCATTTTTCAGGTGACTTTGCAGGGGGTGTTAGGCAGGACTGGGGCATGTACCCCCTTTTCATGTTGATGGAGAGTTTAAGAGCACTGTGTGTGAATGTGTTTTTGTCCTTCTTTTGACATGTCTGAGGAGTATGAAAACACTTTTGAATATAATGAGCAACAGAAGGAAGGCCAAAATGGCCAGCAGGATCAATTGTGTATTAACAGTTTTACAGAAATATACTATAGGAATTAGCACCTTGGAAACTCATATATTACACAATCCATTTTTCAGTTTAGTCTGGACCATGTGTTGCAATATGCAGAACACACAGACACAGACATCTGTAACTTTAAAATACAAAGAAGAATAAAATAGATTGTTCTTCAAACAAACAATATAAAATATCACAATACTGAGTCAAATAGTTCTTCATAGCAGAGCCAAATAATTAGTTTTGTTATAATACCTGCTTTTGGCACTAGACTTATAATTAAGTTCTTGTTGAATATATCATGCTGGGAGCAACAAAAACTAAAATCCTGTATCTACAGAGCTGATATAGCACGGGCAGCAACACAGAAAGTGTCTGCATGTCATGGCACTGTCTTTCAACTATTGGGACTGAATTTGAAACAATGACCAGCTACCCCAATGCTCATTTCCACAAGACATCCAAATCCCTCAACTTGGAGGTAGCTAAGTCATGTTTTATAGCACTTCTGCTAGAACGCCATCACCTGACTTTATGGCAGCATTCTTTTTCCAAAGGTCGTTTCAAAAGAAAAACCGCCAGACAATTGTACTCGCTCCACATGTCACATAATGAAGAGCTTTCACAAAGGGAAAACAATTTCTAGATAAGGAGGGCGCCTCAATGCCCCATCTCCATCTATGTTCATTTCAGTGTTCTAGGGAGCAGAGATTTATGGAGGTTAATTGCAATGCTGCTTTAGTTCCTTAACATTCCACTGCTGAATATAATTGCAATAACAGTAAAAGGAAAAGAAATAGCACTGCATTTTCTACAACCCTATGCAGACAAAGCTGCCTGCTGTCTCCTGAGGACCTGTAATCAGCTGCTGGGTGAGGGTTAAGTCATCCATTAACTGTGCCTGTCTGGAATGCTGGATGATCTCAGTTATCAGCAGGGGAATAAATCACATTCTGTATTGAGTAGCATTATTTTTCAGCATTTTTTGAGAAGGAAAAAACCCCACCCTGTGGACTCCTGCTGGAGCCAGGCTAATGTAATGGAAATACACTTGGCTTACACACTTATGCATTGCAGAAAGAGAAGGAGGGGAAAACAGGTTGGTTTTCTCTGTTTCCTCTCAATTGTGCTTGTGCTCACTCTGTTGATTTTAAGTTGCATCAGATAATTGCCAGTGGATCTTTCAGTGGATTCCAAGCCCAGGGCAGCCTGAGAGGAAACAGAGAATTGGCAGGGCTACAAAGACTTCCTAAAGTCTTTTCCCCTCATGAAATATCACATTACATGGCTTTACTACAGCATTCTGCTAATTTCATATGATTTTGTCTCTCTCTCAGGGATAACAGGCGCCGTGTTTACTAGAAGTGAAAACCACTTTTTTTCAGCTACTAATTCCCATCTGCAGTAAATCAGAAATCAGCTGGCCCATCTTGGGTAAAAATACATGCAGGTTTTAATGAGGTCTCCATAATACTCTGCTTTTCATCAGAAGATCTCAAAGCTATTTAATGAGGTCTCACTAGGCAGCTATGGATGTGAACATCAGGAAATGCAACAAAATTAGTATTCAATTCTATATTCAAGTGATGCTGTAGATCTCTATGACATGCAAAATAAAAAGATCTCCAGATTTACTGGACCACACACACTCTCTCTCTCTTTCAGGGACAGCATTTAGGGTTCACACAACCTGCACATCCTAACAATTTTAGTCAATGTTAACCTTAGCTTTTGTTTACAGAGAAAAATATGCTCCTTGCTCTCTCTGCTAGAAAGAGAGCCCTCAGAATGAAAACTGAGCACTGCCCTGTAAATCTGCTAGGAGGACTATTCCTCAAGAGCCCCAAGTATTTACTGTACCAGCCACAGCTGCACAGAACTGACCTTTCAGGTCCACAGCTGTAGGTCTCTCCAGTTTTTGGAGACTAAGCCACAGCTGTGGAAAGCAACAGCAACTCAGGTTTCTGCCAATGGTGCTAGAGCTGTCTTTAGCTCAGCCCTGGCTGCCTGCCTGCAGCTGAGCTGGCTCCTCTGCTGAAGTGCTAGTGAGGCCTCTGGTTACAAGGTGAGGAATTAATGGAGGAGCTGTCTGAATTATAGGCAGCAAGTACAAAGAGGACAGAAGAGAAAGAGAACTGCCATTTGTCCCCCAATCTTGGTGCCTGAATCCCGCCCACCCACTGAGAGAGATGAGGCAGCAGCAATATGGGCAGCAGAGGAAAAGGATATATAGCCTTTTCCCCTACTCAAGAGGCAGAAACAGGCTCCGATGCCTACCCTTCCCCCTCCTGAATTGTGGAGAAGAAATTCAGTGTGTGAGATGGCATGACTAAGTGCTGAAACAATGCCATGATACATTTGTGATACTGTATCACAAATGTGATACACATAATCCAAACTCATTATCCAAACTCCAGGCTCCTCCAAACTCACTTTGATGGCTCTCACAAAAATCTTCAGGCCAGACCTACAGTACTTCCTCAGAGAGAGAAACATCTCAGGCTAGATACTGGGTAATGCTGAATTTGCCAGACTCCTCTGGCTATGTCTACACTGCAGGCTTTTTGCGCAAGGAAATTTACAGTAGAGTGTCGGAAGAGAGGGCTTCTTACACAAGAGTTATTCCTCTCCCCACGAGGAATAAGCCCTCCCCATGAGGAATAAGCCCTCTTGCACAAGAAGGCAGTGTGGATGGGCAACAGGGGGTTCTTGCGCAAGAAACCCCTATGGCTAAAATGGCCATCAGAGCTTTCTTGCACAAGAGAGCATCCACACTACCATGGATGCTCTTGTGCAAAAGCGCATCTCTTGTGCAAAAGCTCATGCCAGTGTAGATGCACTCTTGCGCAAGATTTTTTGCACAAGAACTCTTGCACAAAACAGTTCTTGCGCAAGAAGCCTGCAGTGTAGACATAGCCCTCTGTTTTCTGATGGCAAATCAGGATAACATGCATGAGGCTTCCTAGGTGAACTGAACAGGCAGCATGTCACAAACAGAAAAAGTAACCAGATACATGATACCTCTCTCATTTCTTTAACATGCAGGTAGGGGGAAAAATATGCAACTCCCTCATACCTCTTGGACCCGCTCCCTTCATCACTGACATCTGAAAGATTTCTGAATGATGCCCAATTAATTTGTATATACATTTTCTGTACAGAAGTTACATGGTGTAATATTAAAAGGAATACACATATATCTGCACACACACTACACATGCATATACACACACCTATATTTGAGAGAGGGTGTGTGAGTCTGTCTGTCCATTTCTCTGTTTGTCCTCCTAAATGGTAGGAGATAGGACCACCAAATTTGGTATACAGCTTCCACTTATCATAACTTAAAGCAAAGTCAGGGTTTGGTTGTGCCAGGAAAATGGGATGTGCCTGGAATGAGATTGCTTCTCATAAACCACACAGAAAAGAGACAGAATCACCAGGCAGGTGAAAAGGGCTGGCTGGGTATGT
>JANRFK010004149.1:64064624-64097108 GCA_030068395.1 Apalone spinifera
CAAGGTATATCACATCCACTGACTTTCCCACGTCCACAGAGCCAGTTACCTTATTATAGAAGCCAATCAGATTGGTCAGGCACGACTTTGAGTAGCCCTGATTTAAATGAAGTTGAGTAGCTCTGATTTAAATGAAGCATGCACATTTTCATTTTATTTTCCAAAAACCAAAAATTAATTGAGTTAAGGACCTGAGCAACACCGGGTGACTCTTCAAGTATAATAGACAAATGTTTTTGTTACAGAGGTTAAGTGTAACCAAGTGAGGAATCTGTCCATTATCATGAACTGTTCCTAAACTGTGGTCCACAGAACACCTGCTGCTCTTATTGAACCCTCTCCTCTCCTTGGTTGTGCCTACTTCTATGGGCCCTCAAGTTCTTCCACAACAAAGAAAAAGCCTGCAGAAGCAGCTGGACTCAAGGAGTCAGTAACCCCTAGCAGAGGCTGTAAGGCTATCACAATAGAGAGGAGACAGAATCCACCTTCAGTGATTGCAACCCATAGTGGGCGAGGCTGCGGCTGCTGCCAGCCACCAGAAGGAAGGAACCATGGAGTACAAAAGGGTAGCAAGTCCAGGGCAGCATGGAAGGATGAAAGCAAAAGAAGGGCGCCAAGTGGCAGGGAAGTGTGTGCAAGTGGAAAGGAGGAGCAGGTAGCACATGCAAGATGAGATGAAAAAGGAAGCACAGAAGCATATGCAAAAAGGTACCAGGAAAGAGAGAGGACGAGAATGGATGTCCATATGATGAAATGAACAAAAAGAGCGTGTGTCAATTTCCTTTATAAAGGACAAAATGCATACTGCATTAGAGTCAGAAATATATACTTATTTTCCTAACATCTATACAAACACTGTAATTGCCACAAAGATGTTAGGTGAACGTGAATAGGAAGGGGTGCTCATAAGATTCACTCTCTTTATTGAGATGTGATCCACATTTTGGAGAAGTCTGAAAACTTCTGTGTTACATCATCTAACTGCCTTTGTTCTCTGGATGTAAAAACATGGGAAAAAGAGGAGATTTTGTGTTTAACTGGGCTATGTAATAATGTAGTCAATTAACCAATAAGCAAAAGCTTATAGGTTGATGCTATAGACTACATACCTTCCCCCGCCCTCCCGGCGGGTACATTTTTTAGCAGTCTGGCCAGCAGCCTGGCTCAGTTCTAGCTTGTGCCAGGTCCGAGACGTACCCCTGCTGAGACTCTGCATTTAAAGTGCATTAAGACCAGGCAGACAGGCAACCCAATTCAGTTCCGACTCACACTGGACAGGAACTGCTGCCACTCCATACTGCTGCCTCTGTATCAGAGGCACTATTGCAGAAAGCTGGTCCACGAAGGGAGCCGATTTTTTAACTGGCCCCCCTTTGTGCACCAGCTCCCACCTGCTATCCTGTGCTGTTGCCTCTGATACAGAGGCAGCAGTGAGAAGTGGCAAGTGCACTGGCAACCAGCCTCACCCCCAGGGACTATAGAATAGTCGAGTAACCGATAAGAATTCATGAGGTTAATCGACTATTCAATTAACCGACATTTAACATCCCTAAACTGGGCAAATGTTGCATGCATTCGCTTGATGGATGTGGATTTAAAAAAAGGAAAGGCAGAGTGGTCTGGTGGAGTCAAAATTTTCTGAGACTCTGACAGCGCCTGACTGGCCATATGCCCCACTTAGGTGCCACTGACAGTAACTTCTGTTTGTCTCAGACTCTCTAGTCTATAAAAAGGAGTTAATATTTAGTTAACTTTTCTCTGTAAGGAAATTGCAAGGATTCAGTCCCTACACTGAATGTATTTGACATTACAGCTATAACATCAGTTGTACTCTCGTGTGTGTGTGAGTGTGAGAGAGAGACCACTCAACCGTAACAGGAGTACACTATCAGGTGAACTGATCCTACTATTTGATATTAATATCAAAGGAATTTATCATTTAATGATAGAGGAACAGACTCAAGCTAACAGGTCTCTCACAAATTTACATATATACATAAAATGTATAGATAGACATTTATACAAACTCCTTTCACCTTCACCGATCATATTCTACAATCTTCTATCTGTTAAATCTGAAATTTCACTCTATTCTAAGCATGTGTACATGCAGACACATCTAGCCAACCAAAGCAAATTTTGCATACACATGCAGTCAGTGGAACACTGAGATCATTAGTTGCTTTGCTCCACAAACCCAGAGTGTGTGTTTGTAGGATGATTTTTTTTTTCAGCTCTTTCACTCAACCAAATGAAATCTGATTTTCACCAGACTAATGAAACTAGGGAAACGTCCCTGTCAAATGTCAAGTTTTCAATACCAAAGCAAGGTAGCAAAAATTAAAATAAAATAAAAATGTATATATATTTATTTCAATTTTTTCTCTCTTCTTCTATCCTGGAAATCAGTTCAATTGTTTTCAGTGAAATGTTGAGGGGGAAAAAACCATTCCCTGATTGAGCAACCAATTAGTAGTCACAGAAAGACAAAACTTTGAGATTATAAACAACCAAAAATAACTGTGTAGAATATAAATGCTTAAGCAATTACAGGCGTGTTGCTATATGTGCCAAATATTCTAGCATATACCCAAACACACACAAATGCACATGTATACATACAGTATTTTTGCACCTAGACTATGAAAGAAATGGTCAAGTGACCTGAAATAGTTTTGTATATTGCACTTCTAAGCAAGTCAATATTTTCATCATCAAAAGCTATTGATTTACTAGTAAGTAACATGGCGTTACATGAATTTATAAACTCAAACATCATCTCCTCTTCACAGGGTAACTCTGAAACTGTGGGTTATTTTTAAATCAAAATGTTTTGGTTTTAGACATTTACATTTATCCTTATGTTTGATGTAGAATTTGGCCACATTTCTTAATCTTTTCCTGCTTTTTAGACTTGTCAGCGATAATATAGGAGTTGTAGGAAAAAATGATAGCTAACCAATTCTATATAAAAACAAAGGACGAATTTGCTTAAGAAACTGAGTAAATAATTTTAAGTGAATCTGAGGGATAGAAATTGTAAATTAATCAAGAAAAAGTTCACCTGTCTTCTGCTATATATTTGAGAGTGTGTGTGTGCATGTCTGTCTGTGTTCAAGAACACCTCCTGAATGGTAAAAGCTAAGACCACCAAATTTGGTATGCAGCTTGGTAAGAGTATGGTTGTACCAGGGCAATGGGATGTGCCTGGAATGTGATTTTCTCTCATAGAATGGTAAGGGAGGGGTCTACTAGCAGGGACAGTTATACTATAGAACAGGGTTGGGCAAAATCCAGCCCACCAAGCCACTGGGATCTGGCCCAAAGACACAGCAGGGAGCTTCAGGTGGCTTCCTACCTGCCCTCCCCCCGCATGCTGCTTAGAAAAGCAGTTACAGGGCCATTTGTCTCTCAACAGCTGCAAGCCCGGAAGGGGGGAGGGGGAGAAGGGAGGAGGCTTCTTGTGCTACCCCCATTCCCAGCACAATCCCACTGGCTGCCTGCCTGAAGCACAGGCAGTATGCAAAGTACCCCTCCCCTCTGCCCTCAGGCTCATAGCTATTCACAGACACACATAGCCCCTGCAGCCTCTGCAAGGGAAGGGCAGTTAGTGCAAGCATCCTGTCTGAGAAATGTGCTTAGCTACTGGCTGGGAGGCACCCAGGTAAGTCTCCCAGCCACAGCCTGCCTCTGACACTCCAGCCCCCTTCTGCCCCAATTGTCTGCCCCTCCAGCTCCTGCCCCCCTTCCCACGTAACCTAAACCTTCTGTCCCTCCTCCTGTACCCAGCCAGTTTTTTTTTTTAAACAAAAAAAGTGAAGGTGCCAGTACTCCGGGGAAAAGTTGTTGAGCTCTGACTGGAGGTGTTGGTACTGCGTCTGGAAGTGCCAGTACTGCATACTGGGCAGTACCATTACAAAAAAAGCACTGCCCCCTCCCAGGCCCTGCACCCCAGTGCCCTGCCTTAGGTCATGCATCCCTGCAACCCCTCCAGCACACCAGTCCCCTACTCCAAGTCCCACCCCCCTCCTGCCTAAAATCACAGCCCAAACCCCAGCACTGCCTTTTGCACCCTAGGCCCCTGCCTTAGGTCACAACCCCCTTCTTCACCCAAACTCCCTCCCAGATCCCAAACCTCCTCCTGCACCCCAATCCTTCACCCCAAGCTCCCTTCTGCACCTAATTTCCATCCCAGAATTCACATCTCCTCCATTAATATCATGGAAGAGTGCGGCCCTTGACCACTTTCCAAATTCTTGGAATAGCCCCCCCATCAGTATTCCCTCTAAGCTGCGTGGCAGCACAGCTACACAGGTGATTAATCAGCCCCACCCAGTCAGTCAGCTCTGTTTGGGATCCATCACAGAAAGACATTATGTGGCTAGCACAACTACCTTCCACATCCTAATGACTTAACCAACCAAACAATGGATACTAAAGAACAATTTGCACCTTCTCTACCAGCTTCATGTAACATGAACACTCTACATCACTATTTTTTCCCTTCTTTCTCCTCCCCATTGTCTCCTATTTATTTTGGAACTGGATTTTTAATACTCCATTCAACTGAAGAAGTGGGTTGTGCCCACAAAAGCTCATGATACCATCTACATGTTTTGTTAGTCTTTAAGGTGCTGCTAGACCAGGCCTGGGAAAAATGCAGCCTATGGGCCGGATGCGGCTTACCAAGCCACCAGATCCAGCCCCCGGACGCTGCGGGGAGCCCCAGGCTAGCTCCCTGCTTGCCTTGCCCCACCTGCACAACACTCAGAAATGCGGCTGTGGGGCAGTTTTTCTTTAAAAAGTCTGAGTCCAGAGGGGCAGGGGGAAGCTTTAGGAGCTGCTCCTGATCCCAGCACAATCCCATTGGCTGGTTTCTGGGAGGCTGATTCAGGAACCACTGCTGGCTGGTAAGTTTCCTGGCAGAGCCTACCTCTGGCACCCCAGTCCCTCCCTTCCCCAACCTTCTGCTGTCAATTCCTGCCCCCTATTCCACATACCCAAATCCTCTGCCCTTCTCCAGCACCCCAACCCCCCTACCCCAGATCACAGTCCCTTCATGCCTTTGTTCACAACCCAAATCCCTGACCTAGGTCACAATCCAACCCCCTCCATCCCAGTCCAGTGCCCCAGGTCACAACTGTCTCCTTCACCCAAACTCCCTCCCTTACCCCAAGCTCCCTTCTGCACCCAACCTCAATCCCAGACCCCACAGCTCCTCCATTAATATGGAAGAGTGCAGCCCTCAACCACTTCCCAAATTTTTGGGGTGGCTGCCCCCATCAAAAATTATTGTCTATCCCTGTACTAGACTATTCATTGTTTACATTTTTCTAGATTTTTTTTCATTTACGTTTTATTTCTAAGGTCTAAGAAAGTCCAATATCCTGATTTTTTCCTTCTGGAAAAATCCCCTACAACCTGCAAAAAGTTTGTCCATTTGTCAATATTTGTCTAGAGTGTCAAATGCTAAAGGGAGGTTTTGGGGATAGCAGGGTTATGATGAAAAATCATAACTGGTGGCAAAATAATTCTTTGCGTCTTACTCTGTTTTTGCAAGAAGTGAAATGGTTATAGCTGTGACATTTAAAACCAACAATAGTTGAAATGCTCTAAATGCTTAGGAACACCTTGATGGGAGTATTTTTTTGGTTTCCAGTTCCCTGGAAATCTGTGATATATTCATATAATAGAGGTGAAAAAGAAGCACATGTTTCAAGTTTCAATGAGACAGGAAGGAGGGGGAAAGGGATAGAAACAGAATTGCTGAAGTAAAAGAAATGTTATGGTTTTGCCTTTTATGAGAGAGATCAAAGTTCAGAATCACCCGCTTGCAACAAATCTATACAAAACCCTTCTTGGATAGAGCTTGCTCAATGTCTGAGAATAAGCTCACTGAAGCATGGTGGTAGTGATTGAAAAAATAGAAACAAAAAGAACATAGCAGACTGACGTGAGGATGGCTAGCTGAATAAATGGAATACAACAATCTACTTAGGTCTGCAACCAAAGGCCTGGGGATTAATAGGTTCGATGAGTTGCAGTTACCTGGTGTGGCTGTTGGATGACAGGCTCTCCCAGGGCTGTACGTTACAGCCGGTGATTGCATAGGCTCCCCCGCAGCTGCCGTCTAATTTCATCAGCAGGGCTTTTGCTGCATTCTCAGCAGTCTTCCTGCAGTCATGGGCTCTCTTGAGCATCTGGGTAATGTTTTCATCACCTATTTGGTCCCCTATTTTGAAGCAAACAATCAGTGTCAGAGCATCAAAGAGCATAATAAAAATTAACACAAGAAAACAGACTCAAAGATATATTCACTTTTGCTGTGACATTAACACCTAGCCAGCAATTTGTGACCTAAGTGAGACTCATACAGTGAAAAAGAGCAAAAAGATGACATGTATTCATGTGGTTTGTACTAGAGGTAAATATACAATGCTACTACCAGACAGGACAAGTAAGAGACAGTTTCCTCTGTGCAAGACTCTGCTTTATCCTCATTTGAGCCAAGCATTGCACACCCACATTTTATGCTTGCTAAATAAGCCCTATGCCCCTGAATATTAATCCTTCAGAAGGGCTGCCCTTAAAATAGCATTAAAATTGTGGAAGTAAGAGTACCAGCCAACAGGAATGGGCTGGCTAAGTTCATCACCTTGAAAAGATGCAGGGATAGCTCCTTTGTATTCCCCCACATAGGGGTATTGTTATAAACCCTCACTGTTCATCATTGTCACATTATCTGTGTTACCAGTAACAAGGATACATCAGGCAGCGAGAGGCAACATGTTACAGTAGAGACAGCATTGGACTGGGAATGGCGAGACCTGTGTTTTATTCCCACCTCTAACCTCCTGGAGGACTTTAGGCAAGTTGCTTGACCTCTCTATATCCCAGCTTCCCTTTTAGTCTTTCTGGTCTAATAGTCTGTAAGGTCTTCAAGGCACGAACTGCCTCTTACTATGAGTCCAACACAGTGGGCCCTCAGTCTGGCTGTCTCTAAACTACATCCCTTTTCTCGAAAAAAGGATATAAATTAGACGCTTCGAAATTGCAAATGAATCCAGTATTTAAATTTCCCACACTTCATTTACATAATGGCGGCTATGGGTTTTTTCCCCCCCGAAAGGGGGCTTTTTGAAAGAAAAACAGTTGTTTAGACGGGGATCGTTCGAAAATAAAACCCTTTTTCGAAAGATCCTGTACTCATTTTTTTCAGGAATATAGGATCTTTCAAAAAAGGGTTTTATTTTCGAATGATCCCATCTAAACAGCTGTTTCTCTTACAAAAAACCCCCTTTCGGGGGGGAAAAAACCCATAGCCGCCATTATGTAAATGAAGTGTGGAAAATTTAAATCCTGGCTTCAATTGCAATTTCGAAGTGTCTAATTTACATCCCTTTTTCGAGAAAGGGATGTAGTTTAGACACAACCTCTGAGTTGGGCTTTGGGTGCTAATGTAATATCAAAAGAAAAAGAAAAAAAACAAAAAAACCAGAAAATTCAATGTGGGAAATTGCGCAACATCCCCCTTTTAACCAAACTGTTGGTCATGGAAGCTGCAGGAGGAATAATGAAAGATTTTATACTGTACTTCCTGGCTTTTCTCCATAGCTATCAAACCTTTAACACTCTACACACACACACCCAATAAAACAACCACACAACACATTTAAAAAAACAACATATTATTCCAACCCTTCATCCCTTTTCTGGGCTTTCTGGTGACACCAGAGACTGTCATAGTTATTCTCTCAAATACCAGGATGTAGAGAAAATCCAAGAGTTGGTAAATATGGCTTCAGTATCTTAGTCTACATTATTATTCAGACTTTTTTTGGTCAGTTCTCAGGCAAATTTCCCACTGAAGCCTATGTCAGTTTTACGTGAAAAGGACTGAGTAAGGGTATTAATAAATTTGGTGCCAAATCCTATTTTAATTAACAGAACACCAAAACCAGATTTGTGGTGCTATACAAATCTTTAATAAAGACATATCCTGGAATTTGTGTGAATTTGGAAAATGTACATTTCTCCAATATAAGAAGATGGCTCCCAGGGCTGGGGAGAGGGGTTGTTCTGTATATAACTTTAAATATAACTAAACTAATTTTTAAACTAATGCAAAACAATAACTTTTGTCAGGCCAAAACTCTTCTGACTAAATTTCATAGTGAAGTAAAGTTTCACAGACAAGCTATAACCTCCTGAAAAAAAAGCAAAGGTGTGAATGGTAATGCCACATTAAAAACAAAGTTGGCAACAGATAGCTATCGTTGGTTACACCCTCTCTTTTATAACCTGAACATGGAGACGAAAACTAACACTATTCTTTTGGATTTATTTCTTGACCAGCTTATCTAATGCAAAATCAAAGATCTAATACCCTAATATCCTTTCATAAAGGAACAGCAGTACAAATTCAATAACAGACTGCCAAAAGGAAGAGCTAGAGACTCTAGAGAAAAAGAGAAAAAAAAATATTAAAAAAATATTTGCTATGGCCTTTCCTGCATGACACACACTGCAAAGAGAAACTCACCTACACAAAGGCTTGCCCAAACCACTAGGAGAGATGCAAAGTAAACTGCCTGGAAACAGCACAGTAACTGTGGATCCCTGTGTCTAGCCTGCAGATGCAAGAGTTTGAACTCATTTATCTTGTGGCTTTGAAACCAGCTGGTCATTGAGTCCTTAAAAGCTCTCAGTTTACATTTCAGTGATTCTCGAGAACCCAGCACTATAAATTACCATCAAGGCAGTGTCTAGGTCTCAGCACAGAATGAAAGCTATTTTTCTGTCTCTGAAAATTTCATATCCCTTCCCCCACCCCCAGCAAGAGCCAAGATTCTTACTACCACCTTTTCTCATCAGTAAGAAAACTGAGTCTCTGTAAAACTAAGAATTAGTTTCACAGTGTAAACACATATCTTCTGGAAATAAATAGGACCTTTGTGTGCATGGAACTCACGCTGAAAATGGATCAATAAACAGGCTCACACTGTCATTAAGATAGCATTATGCCCCAAAAAACATTTTCAAAAGCAGTTTTAACTAGTGTCAGTGGTTGCTCCTGAGTAACAAAATGAAATGGAAGAAAGAAAACAGAGGCTGAGCCCAGTCAGTAAAACATGAGAATTAAGATATTAAAACACAGAATACTATGGGAGATTAGAGGTAAAGACTGCATGTGGTATTTTATCAGCATTATGGTATAGCTGAGTGCACTGATTTAAGACCAGATTTTTATATTTATGTATTTATTTATTTGGTAACATACTGATTTTGTGGGCAAATACTGTGGCTATGTGTACAACTGTGATAATGCCAAGCGCAAATTATGTAATCCAAACCTCTGCATGTAGTACATGAAGTGCATGCTCAGAGGTATTATTTAATCACTGTGCTTGGTTTATAGTTATTGCCCATTAAAAGTAACCCCGCAAGTCCAGAAGATGCATCTCCTGTAATACCATACATGTTTTTTAAACTTGCTTGTAATATTTTGTTTCAGTTCCGATCCTAATGTGTGTGTCAAACATTTTATTTATTCAATTAAAAACATAAAAATAAGCAAATACGTGACTGGGAGGGAGCATGCGGTCAGGAGATGATTCATTGTTGCAACTAGATTAATGTTAACTAAAATGCCGAATGGGATTGAGAGAGCGACTCATTGAGCTCTTACCAACAGACCCAACGCCTGCAGCTCTGAATTGACCAAGAATGAGATTCTGTTCACTTTCTGCCAAAGCCAGCAACAGCTCATATGCTTCTATGCACTGTTCACTGAAATAAAAAAAAAACAACACACACACACACAATATTTGCAACTTAGACAGCAGAATCAATATCAGCAATCAACATTGGACAAGTGGCAGTTGAAGAACTAGATTATTCCCTTCTACTTATAAGATAGCAGGGACATTACAGGACTATAGCTGTGCCAGTAATTGACTTTTTTAAAATTTGAAGTTCTAAAAATCAGGAAAAAAAACTGGTTCTAGTCAGGACAGATCTGAATGTTTTGGAAATATTCGGGGAATAGAATAAATTGACAAAAAGCCTGTTTTGGGTCAAATGAAATGTTTTCCACTTGAATTTGAGTTCTCATTCCCACAAAAGTATGCCAAGCTACAGAGTCACTCTCTCCTTCTCTGGTTCACTGACTATTTAAGTCAGGCCTGGGCAAAATACAGCCCGGCCTGGGCAAACTACCGGATCCAGCCCGAGAATGTGGCAGGGAGCCCGAGGCAGGCTCCCTGCCTGCCCAGCTGCCACCTGCACGCTGCTCAGAAAAGCAGCTGCTGGGCCGTTTCTCTTTAAAACCCGTGAGCTCGGAGGCAAGGGGGGGGGAACCAGCCAATGGGGGCTGCCTGTTTGAATAATAGGCAGCACATGAAGCATCATGCCTCCCTCCAGGCCCTAGTTATTGACACACGCACATGGCCCTCTGGAGACATTTTTTACAAATATTTTAAAGTAAATATAGTTATCTGGGACCAAATCCTGAGAACTGCACCTCACTGTTCCTGTGGAGTGCAACTTAAATCTCAAAAGTCAATGGGAGTTGTGAATTCTTTCTTTATACAACCACGCTTGTGAACGATGCCAGACTGACAGTAGGAGAAACTGAAGTCTCCTATTTATCCATTGGACAGCTAAATCACAGACAACTCTGGCACAAGCTCCTTCTCAATGCTGCTCCAATATCCCCCAGACTTTACCTGGGGGATAACTGCGAGCGTGTGAGAGGGGAGTTCAGTAATTTTATCTACTGAATCTTTAACTTCTTGTTGGGACATCTAATGATCATGGCTACCTATGCGACGAGGACACCGGACTGCAAGCACCCAACACACTTCAACTAGGGCAAGGCACAGACTTTACATTTCTCAGACACGGATTAATTTAGTCTAACTTAAAAAAAAAATTAGAAAAATATTCCCAGCAACGCCTATCACATTAACATCACTTTTTTCTTTCTTTCTTTTCTTCAGTAAAACCTGCAATGGTTGTTTCATGCACATATAAGAAAGAGGGAGAAAAACTACAATCTTCACTAATTCTAACCTGCATTCTGTATTAACAAAAGGAAGAGGAAAAACTCTTTACTGTGGCAGGGTTAAACACATCCTTGATGAAACTCCTCTGCGTATATTTGAGCTACATACTGGACAATAAACAAACAACTGCTTCGTGGAAGTTATCTAACCAGTGCATCATTACTCACACCATAATGAAACAGAAGCAGGTTTCAATTGCAGAACAGCAGCTTTATCTCCTAAACTTTTGTAGCATGTCTTGTCCCCTCACTTTGCAGGCTGAAATTTCCAGGCTGCAAGTATTTATATACCTGTACTGCAGTGCAAGTCTGAGTGCAGTGGCATTGGACTCATATTTTCCAACCAGCATGCTCATCCTCTCTGCATTGCTCTTGCACTCTTCCAGCGTTATTGTCAACAAGTCATTCTGGGATTTTAAGTGCTCAATACGGCTGTGGAGAAGGAAATAATTATTAGCCAGAAGTCTATTTGTATTGAAAATACCAAACCAATCCCAGTTTAGAATACCAAAGAACATGTGGCCAGTAGTATTTTAAAATACTAGCTACATTGCTCAGTTCCATGTAGTGTGATGAGAACCTTGGAGGATGTTTACTTGGATCTGGAGCCACCCCCACCCACTAAAAACAACAACTGATGAACCAATCAAAGAAGAAAACATCCCTTTTGGAATTCTCTGTTGCTTTCTCTTTGCAGCAAGCCTATGTAACAGTGTGGTCTTATCACTATCAGCCTTATCTTCCATCTACCTTGCCTTCCTATCTTTGGTCACACTTGCATTAGAGATGTAAAATCTTGTTTAATTGGTAAACCAGTTGAATGTGGGGTGGGCAGGTGCTGCTGTGGCCATGCTGGAGTGCCCCCTTCCTTCCTACCACCTGGGCCCACCGTGGGCAGGAGCTGCTCCAGCCAGGCTGGAAGTTCTCCGAGGGCACAGGCAATGCATAAAACTCTAGGACACAACTGATTGGTACTGTATCTGCACCCAGTGAGCCAGTATTATTATACAGGACCATATTGGGCCGAAGTGGCACAGTCAGTCCAAAAATAAATGGGACAGAAAAACTGATATAGTGCCCATGGGCACACCTTCAAAAGACCTGCTGGATTCACCAGGGTACCTATCGGACACCAGCTGGGAGGCTGAGGTGGACAGAAGTTGATGACACTGCAAGTAACCTCTCCCTTTTCTTTTATAGGTTTCCTGTCTCAGAGGCGGAGTTGAGAGCCGTGCTGGTGGCCATAATTCTTCCTAGAAGCAAATAGAGCATTGAGGCCCAAGGACCTGAGTGGTGCCCTAGAGTCCTTCCTTTTGCTCCTAAAATAGCAAGGAGACTTGGAAGAGGAAGATCCTGGATTGATTGCTAGACCCTGTGAGGCAGTCCCCAAGACTGAAGCCAAAAGCATCGTCTCATGGTTACAGCAGAAGCCAATGTCCCTCACCGCAATGTCTGTTGAATCTAATGCCACTTGGAGAGAGGCTCTGATCTCATTATTCCCCTTGTATGAGGGCTGAGAACTCCTGCCTAGAGTCCTTAAATTTGGCCAAGGAGTCCCACAAATTGTACTCGTATCTCCGCAATAAGACGCATTATTTGACATACGAAGTTGGAAACCACCTGTTTCCTCCTTAACAGGCCAAATTTATTTGAATCCTTGTGTTTGAGGGTCGAGTTCGGCCTAGCCTATCCCTTTCCTTAGCTGCTGATCCTTCCAGATCCCTTGTTGTGAGAGTACACATACGAATACCCACTGCCTGGCACATAATATTTCTTCTCTGCCCTTTTCAAAGTGGGCATCAGAGAAGCTGGGATCTGCCATGGGGCTTTAACCAGACCCATTACTACCTAATTAATGTATAGGACTACCTTAAATGGAGTTGCTGCAGCCAGAATGGCAATGATGCTGTGAGCTGATTCCTTAAACTCTTCAGTCTCTAGCCCCAGGTTAGTCACTATCCACTTTAGGAGTATGTGGAGAGCCTGAAAATTAGGGCTGTCACTGTGTAGACAACTACACGATTAACCAATAAGCCTGGGCTTATCAGTTAATCCTGTAGTCTACATGCATTCCCCCACTCCTTGCTGCTTCTAAAGGCAGCAAGGGGGAGGGAAGACGGAAGCTGGGGCCCGTGAGGAACTGACTTTAAGCCAGCTCCCCACTGATAGAGGCAGCAGTGCTGAGTGGAGGGACAGGCGGGAGCCAATACGCACAGGGAGATGGCTTTTAAGCCAGCTCTTTGCACATGCTGGCTCTGCGGAGGTGCCTGCCCCTCCCCCACTGCCTCCTACAGAGGCAGTGGGGGCAGGGGCAGGCAGGAGAAGCCAGAGCAGCTTCTGTCTGTGGGGAACTTGGGCCCCCTGCAGACTGGGGCTGCTGTCACCCCGCGCTGTTGCATCAGAGGCAGCAGTGCAGGGTGGCAGACAGGAGCTTGTCTGCACAGGGAACTGTTTTTTAAACCAGCTCCCCTCAGACTGGCTCCAGCCTGCCACCCCACACTGATGCCTCTGATAGAGAGGGAGCAGCACAGGGTCGAAAGGGACTCCCTCGGAGAGGGACTGAGAGCACACTGGCCTCAGGCCATGCCCCTGGGAACTATCAAATAGTCGTGTAACCACTAAAATTTGATGCAGTTACACAACTATTCAATTACATGCTGTCTAACATCCCTACTGAAAATCATCTTGTGGTGATGAGCTGCCCAAGTAAAGAAATTCCCTTAATGATTAGGGGAGATGGCACTAAATATTTATACTAACACTATTTACAACAGACAATCATAGAACACTAGAACTGGAAGGTACCTCGAGAGGTCATTCAGTCCAGTCCCACCTGCCCTTATGGCAGGGCCCAGTACCGTCTGACCATCTGTGATAGATGTCTGTCTAACCTGCTCTTAAATATCTCCAGAGATAGAGATTCCACAACCTCCCGAGGGAACTTATTCCAGTGTTTAACCACCCTGACGGTTCAGAAGTTTTTCCTAATGTCCAACCTAAACCTCCCTTGCTGCAGTTTAAGCCCATTGCTTAAGCTGCAGAAGCTAAGGAGAACAATTTTTCTCCCTTCTCCTTGTGACACCCTTTTAGATACCTGAAAACCGCTATCATGTCCCCTTCTCAGTATTCTCCTTTCCAAACTAAACAAACCCAGTTCTTTCAACCTTCCCTCACAGCTCAGTTCTCTAGAACTTTAGTCATTCTTGTTGCTCTTCTCTGGGCCTTCTCCAATTTCTCCACATCTTTCTTGAAATGTGGTGCCAGAACTGGACACAATATTCCAATTGAGGCCTAATCAGTGCAGAGTAGAGCGGAAGAATGACTTCTTGTGTCTTGCTCACAACACTCCTGTTAATGCATCCCAGAATCATGTTTGCTTTTTTGGTTAACTCATATTTAGCTTGTGGTCCACTATGACCCCTAGGATACCTTTCTGCAGTACTCCTTCCAAGATAGTTGCTTCCAATGTGATACTGATTGTTCCTTCCTAAGTGGAGCACTTTGCATTTGTCCTTGTTAAACTTCATCCTATTTACCTCAGACCATTTCTCCAGTTTGTCCAGATCATTTTGAATGATGACCCTATCCTCCAAAGCACTTGAAATCCCTCCCAGCTTTGTATAATCTGCAAACTTCATAAGCGTACTTTCTATGCCAGTATCTAAATTGTTGATGAAGATATTGAACAGAGCCTGTCCCAAAACAGACCCCTGTGGAACCGCACTTGTTATGCCCTTCCAGCATGATTGTGAACCGTGTAACTAAAATGCAGGTGCATATGCGCATGGCACCAGAGGCACTACAAATGGCTCAATGGATACCACTGAGAGAAAAATCTCTGACAGTGGGGAATGCCTAAAGTGGAATGAACATGAATGAGCAGTTGAAGAACAAAAGTTCCATAGTGTGCACTGATCTACCCTGCTTCAAAGTGCACTACAGAAATGTTAGTGTGCACCACTAAGATCCACATGGACAATTAGTGCAGGACAGGCTGGGGTGAAGTAGATGTTTATCCCAGCTTGCTGCCAAGCACGTATTTTCATAAACATGCTCTAACACTTTATCTGTCAACAAATTAAAAGCATACTAGACTGACTGGACTGGATTACAGCTGCCAACCATGAACTGGGAGTCAAACATAGGAGATATGTGACAGGCAATAATGAAAACAAAATTAATTTAACAAAACAAATTGTAGGCAAAATACTACAAGTGGTCCTAAACGTCCATCTTACCTATTTAATCTCTCTGTTTCCACTTCAAACTCTCGGATTTTGTTTTCAGAGATAGCAGATCCATGTGAATAGAGTGTCTGGAAGATTTCTTGGATGTTGGAGCAGTCTTGGAGAGAATGGGCCAAGTGTTCAGCCACACTGCTGGACACCTGCACAGAGTGATTAATAAACCTGCTGTGAGTGGACAGCTAGTTTTTAAAAATACTATAGATTTAAAAACAATAATCAGGCTCTCTGCAGAGCATCTACACTTAAGAAAGCTGAGCAAAAGGCTCCGGGCCAAATACTGCTCTAAGTTACACAGGTATAAATCAAGAGTAGCAATGGCATTTTCCTGTATTTATCTTGGTGTTATCAGAGCAGAATTTGGTATACTATTCTCTTCTAGGCTATGTCTACACTATACTGTTCTTCCAGAAAAAGCTATGCAAATTGCAGTTTGCAATTTGTGTCACTTTTTCCACTTCTTTTTTTGGAAGAGGCTTTTCCGACATTTGGCCCACCTATACTGGGCCAAATGTTGGGAAAAAAACCCTTTTTCGGAACATCACTTCTTCCTCGTAAAACGAGGTTTACAGGGATGCCAAAAAAGCATGTCTGTTCTTCCAAAAAAGATTTCAGAAGAGCAGACCCATTCCCTGGAAATGGCAGAATTTTTCCGGGATACCTCTGGTATCCCAGAAAATCTCTGTGGTCTAGACATAGCCCTAGAGATGTCTGACCTTCTCGGGGTGCAGCTGCCTAACTCTTACCTATGTGAGTAATCCTCATTCATCTTGTCCCCTTGAAGTCAATATGATTACTCAGGTGAGCAAGAGTTCAAACGTCTGGTCCTCTGCCACCAATGGATGGCAAATGCATGGATGACATTAATGTAAAACTGGGGGATTAGTATTACTTTATTCTGTCTTTCCTGTTAAATATTTTCCATGAAATTAGCTTTGAAATAGTAATAAACTGTTTTTGTTTTTAACAACATAACAGTCACCCATAGCTCTTTCCTGCAATACTCATGTTAGTATGAGCTGTGTGTGTGTGCAGTTTATTATTTTGATTTATTATTAGCACTCACCCCTATGCTGCTGATTTCTGATCCTAGGACAGGTCGGTCAGACGATGAAGACTCTGACCTGGTCTTTGAGAGCTTCACCCGTTCAGCAATCTAAAAGCCACAAAGCTACACAAGTTACAGACAGGCATCCCTTTCCCCATGTTCTGCACAACTATGCAAAATGCAGCATCATTCACACATCATGCTTGGAAATCACACGTGAAGTTGACAAATGAAAGCTGGCATCTGTGTTGTGACTACGAGAGACTTAAAATTATTAGCACTCTCTCTCTTCCTGCAGCTCAAGTTCACAGGCTCACTTAGGGCCCTTGAAAACACCCCTGGGATTCTAGATGATATTTCCCAGTTAATCGCATGCCTGCACAGCAGCTGTGCACAATGAAGTCTGTGTCTTCCAGATAATGAGAGGCATTACTGCAGCACACAACAGCTCACCTTGGCAATGGGAACGTCATTGCTGCTACTGCTCGTGCTCAGCTCTCCAGTACTGGGGTTCACAGGTCGGTTTGTGGAAGTGAGACGACTGGGGCTGGATGGGCCTGTTGCCTGGATGCTTTGTAAACGTGTCTGCAGTTCCCGAACCTAAAATCAAGTGTAACATTCTTTCATTACTTTGATAATTAGCTAGGTCTTCCCACTCTTCTATAGCATCCAACTGATGATTCCTGGCAAGATCAGGGAAGTTCTGCTTTGGCCTGTGATTAATACAAAGAGGGATCCAAGAGGGCTGGACGCTGATTCAGAACTCTCTCCCACCGCCAGCCCCTTCTAACTTGTTCAGTGTAGAACTACACAAATCCGCTGCTACACAGCAAGTCTTACTTCCAGCTTGTTTCATATAATCCCTTAAATGCAACAATATTATATGTATAAGAATCTCCTTCTTTGAAATAAAATTAAGATAATGCTTCAGACTAAAATTAGCGCATGTAAAGAACATGGCAAGTAGATAAAGATCCTACTGCTGGAGTCTTCAATGGCTGAGAGAGATGCTAAAGTTGATGAAATACTTCTCATGCATAAATATCCCAGAATGACTTCACTGCATTAAAAGGCCAAAGTAATTGAAATGTAAATAATTTATTAATACTTTCAAAACTACAATTAAATAGAGCACCATGGAGTGAGTAATGTCAAGAATGGAAACTTCTAGAAAAAAACCCAATCAACAGTTTGGGGAAGCTCTCAATAACCACATATTTTGTAAAAGCTGCACTGTCCTCACTACATGCCAGATAAATACAGAACTGACCTCAAAATAGTTTTAGGGCTAAGAAGAAAAAAAAAAGGCTTAAAGAAGCCAAATGGCATTGCTGTGTAAGATTATAGGGTTTATTTTAGAATAATACTTAAACAAAGAATAAATGACCTGCTTGAACACAGCAATTATCCCACATGGGAAAATTAGCAGAGCTCATTTTTCTGCCGAACTAGCTGCATGGCATCAAAGGAAAAGGGGAAAAACCATCACCTCCAGTTTGAAGGGGAAAATTCCCTGAATGAGAGTTTATTTTTAACTTACATATTTAACTTGTGTGTGGATTCTGGTAGAACAATGAACAGCCAATGTACAATTGATGATATTTTGCCAAAAGAACCCTAAATTGCGTATGACCTGTTTCACAGCCACTTGTAAAATTCATATTACAATTTCTAGACCATTGTACAATTATGATTTTATACATACATTTACAGTAGCATCAAAATAGGTTAAGATTTCATGCATAAACCCTCAGTCAGTAAATGCCAAAGTTAGTTGTTGCATTAAGGTTTTGGGCATTCCCCAAGCTCTAGAGCTCTCAAAGGGTGCGCATACACTGTGGCACTAGCTCAAATAAGGTACTCAGTTTGAGCTACAAAAATTGCGTACCTTATTTCAAAATAGAGTGCTATTCCAACAAGTCCCTTAATCCTTGGGGAATGAGGTTTACCAGTATATTGGAATAGTGCGCCCGTTATTTCGATTACATTTTGAAATAATGGTGCATGCTGTCAAGGTGAGGAAAACACTATTTCGGGATATTGGAAGTATCCAGAAATAGCACTGCAGTGAAGATGTATTCATAGAGAAAAGGATGAAATAGAGGTAATAAGAATATATGATTACAAAGGCTGTGTGCAGAACTTGATGGTTCATCCAGAGTGGGACACTAAGAACCTTACACAAAGGCAACTAATAGTTCAACACTTTTATATCTCACAAAGTTCACAGAAATGAAATCGAACAAGTCTGTAGAACCCTTAGGCCAGCATATGCACATCTGCAAATTTTCACTACACAAACACTTAAATTAGCTGTTCATGTAAGTGTAAAATGCCAATGCACAGTTGGTAACTCAGGCTGGGTTGCACTCAGGTAAACCATGGTCACCCATGTCACTTTTATACTAATGCAGATATACCGAGGGAAAAAAACTACCATGCAGACAAGACCTCAGTTAAATCCCCATTAAATTTTACCAACATATGCAAGAGCATTTCTCTTCACAAGGCTATCTCTATAATAAACTCTGGCTTTCATTCCCCAATTATTTAGACTGGAAAGCTGTGAAAAACAAACAAACAAACAAACAAACAAACAAACAAACAAACAAACAAAACAACCCCCCCCACAAAAACAAACAAAAAAACCCCCAAACACCCACCAACCCCCATGACAACTATATTTATGAGAAAATTATCTCTCCCTCTCCCTCCCAAGATCAAACCTGGAAATTTCAGTCCCAAACCTGAAAGTTTTGCAAAGTTATGTGCAACTTTTAAAAACACCCGTTAAAGTGAAAAGGGTCTGAAATCTTAACCATATGAACACTATTGTACCCAGGATGCTCTTTACGCAGTCTCACACATACATTTTTAAAGTCACCTTCCACAAAATGTTCCAATATTCTCAGTGCAATCAAACACTGACCAAGAGACATGTTCTCTGCTCTACACTTTATTATTGAGCAACAATTACTGACAATGATTACCAAATCAACTAAAGAGCTTGAAAAGCATTATTTGTAATAGGAAAAAAAATGAATCAAGTTTAAGACCAGAGTCAGGAAAAAAAGTTTTACTCGGGAAAGTACAGAGTCAAAAAACGAACACAGTCTTATCAATCAATGTACACTGTTCTCTGCTTCAATACTCTGTTTTACAAAGAAGTGAAAACAGAGAGCAGTAACAAACCTAGACTGTGATGTCCCTTTTTAACATACAAATCTAGAAACTCAGTGAGTAGATTACAGGCTGAATTATTAAAAAACGTGTAAATGAAATGAAGAATGCATCCATTCTGCAGTGAATTTATAGTAAAGTAGAGTGAATGTATAGTAATGTTCAACACAGTAATATTGAGAAGTTAAATAGAACAAATTTCTCTTGCCAGCTGATCTCAAAGGCTACAATCTATACTACAGAATTATTTCCGGATACCAGAGTATCTTATTTCGACCTACGGTGCAATGTAGTGAAATGTAGACACACCCATAATAAATACATCACCAATCCAAAATCTGATTACTGAGTTGCCCCACTTACTGGAGAGCACAGAGGCAACTCAGCTATTTCTGGTCACTAATACTTTAATAGAGATGAATTCACCACCTCCTCAGAAAGTAAATATCTAAGCAACAGGTAATGGGTAATAGAGAAATAATAAAAGCCTCCTCCTGCACTGCCAGGAGCACAGGGTGCTTTGAAGTGCCAGACACTGGTCACAGCGCAGGGGGAGAGCGGAGGAAGCTTCACGTGCTCCCCCACCTCCAGATCCTAATTGGCAGGGGAGCGGGGGAAGTCTCCTCCCATGCCAGGCGGATAGGTACTTTGGGGGAATGTGGGGTGGGACAAAGGCACTCCCTTCACCCCTAGACCAATCGTTGACTAGGGGTGGGAAATAGCTTGGCCCTGCCCCTTCTACTCGATGACCCGCCCCTTACTGGGGCCTGGGGCCACTTCAAAAATTTCCAAAGCGGCCCCCGGCAAAAAATTATTGGCTACCCCTGTTCTAAGGTAAAAGTACTGTGAATTGGGAATATTAAAAGGATCACACAGTTTGACACTTTCATGGTTTGCAATTCAGAGACTGAGAGGCCAGTTCATCTGTACTTGGATACTTTCCTATAATCCTATGTATTTCCCCAGCTCTTCTGGTAATCAAGAGAAGAGAGAATGTGCATAAGTGGAAACTCACTAAGGAAATGAAGATGTCCATTAACCACACCATGAGTCCCTTTTGCCTAGAATAATATATTGATGATATCCTCATGTGAAATAAGAATGGCTACATAAAACGTATGATATACGATAGGAACTGCATATACCATGCAGCTGGATGTCAGAATTGCTGAAATACACTGTATCCTGATATACCTTCTGTCATCCTGAAGGAAAGGGTCTAATAGCTGAGCCAACAGTCTTGTGTGTTCAAGCTACTTCTAAAAATCTGAGTAGATGAAGCTGTACTTGATGGTGCTGTCTAAAATCCAGTGCTATGAGCAACATGTCTAACATGACTGACTCCATTGTGAAGCAGCAATCCATCTTTTCCCTGGCAGAGGCAAGGGCCAAGAAGCAGTCTTCCTGTTCAAAGGCTGGTTCATGACATCTGGGAATTCTTCATTTAGGGCTTCTTCAATATTACTGACTGAGGTACAGAATTCCAGTAGCAGCAGGTGGGCCCTACTAAGCATTCTCTTAGAAAGAAAGTACCAGCTTAGGAAAGGCTTCTGATCTCTGAGGAGTAGTGAGTATGCTCTCTCTCAGCATGAAGTAGCATTCTTTGACTTCAGAAGTCTATTGAGTATCCTCTCAGTGCCAGGTGGCTTATGTGAGACTGCACAGTTGTCTGTAGAAGAAATCTGTTTTTCATTCTCTGTCTATGTTGAGAATCTTGTACACAATTCTTCAAGGAGAAATCAGACATGAGATAGCTTGAATAAAGCAGTAATTTAAGCAGGAAGCACTGTCACCACATTTATCGATGGAGACAGTAAACTGGGCAAGTACTGTGCACACAGCACAAATTATGAGAGAAGTTTCCACACTAAGGATATGTCTAGATTATATCCCTCTGTCGAGAGAGGGATGCAAATGAGGCACTTTGAAAGTGCAAATGAAGTGGCGATTTAAATATCCCGCGCTTCATTTGCATAATTGCGTCATGGCGCTCTTTCGAACAAGTGCCATTTCTAAAGTAAAACTGCGGTCTAGACGCGGTTCTTTCGAAAATAGCAGGCTTGTTCGAAAGATCCCGTAAACCTAATTTTTTCAAAGTGCCTCATTAACATCCCTCTGTCGAAGAGGGATGTAATCTAGCCATAGCCTAAGAAAATGTTAACTGAGTTTACTCCATGATACACAGAAGACAGGGCAACCCAACTGTGTAACCCAAGGCTGATGGATGTATTAAGAATACTAAATAATTTACAGAGAAACTTGTTTTCTATGTTGTATTCTCTGCTAGTACACACTGTTGTTACTATTCTTATCGGAATACAAATTTAAGTAATTTCTAATTAGGTTTATTAAAATTAAGTAATCCTTAGTAACACAAGTAAAAATGAAACCAATATATGTTTAATTGTGTGTCTAATATTTTTCCTTAGAATGCAGAGGATTGGACTAGCACAGGAAAAAAACACAATTATGAACCACTGAATGAAAAAAATGGAAACAGGATAGGAAACAGAGAACCTTGTCATACTTTATATTAAGATTGCATTTATCATTTATAAAGCATAGAAAAATGATTGCTAGACATAAATAAGTATGTTGGAGACATGAGTAGTATGGGTCAAAGATGATTACAAGTACTTTAGTAGCATATGCTCTAGTGAACATATTAACTTGTTGATTTCTGTAACAATTAATGATCCATGTAGTCAAACATTTAACTCTTTATAAACTATTTATGAATTTGCACTCAATATAAAATATGACAAATACTCTATTTGGATGAAGAAATAATTAGTGGATTAATTCCCAATTCTATTTCAATAAAAAGTGTGTCAGGTACAACATCATTTCTACCTCTTCCTTGATTTGTGACTAATTATTTAGTCATTCAATACTTCTCCAAGAAATGGAAGTCTCTTTTACAATTTTAATACTTTATTATTATTTTTCTGCTATAAGCAAAATTGCAAATTGCAAAATATGCAAAAAATTGCATATCATTTCCCTACATGATTTATTCATGCAGAACACAAGTCTTATAGGTGGGTAGGATGGAAGAATGCAACACTAATGTATGACTCAGTCTTCTGACCATTAAAGGTGTCTTGAGCGATCAGTGCCTTTTCTAGTCTCTGGGTCTTTATGACTTTTCAGACACATCCAGTCCTAGTAATTTTCAGTGAGATGCGGAAGGCGCACTGGTGTGAGCAGGGACTGAATATATGGATCAGGAACAGCACAATTATGTTTTTACACAATAAAAAACAAAACAAAACAAAAAAAACCCTTGTGTTAATTAATGAAGGTGCCAACATATTCTCAACAGTTTCAGAACAGAAATATACATACAACATTGTACATACTGACTCTAAACCTAGGGAGGCCCAAGTGCACAAGGCTATATGCAGCTTTCTTCTAAGCATTCTGCAGTTCTTGTAATCCTGGATACAAGTCTACAAGTCCCAGCACACAATGCTTCCTACTGATCCTTGCAGACCAGTGTTGGGGCATGCCTCTCCCTTGCAGAAGGAAGATAATGAAGATAATGATTAATTTTATGCAAAATGCAAATTGTGTGCATCCTTCAGGTTACTGACAAATCTGCAGTACCCTTAAACCACTGATCATCACCTGGTCAATAGCAATTGACTGGTTGATCCTGAACATTCTCCTAGTAAATCACGCTCTCCAGTGGTGGGGCAGGGCAGCCGCTAAGGCAAATTTCCTGCTTGCCCTGGCTCCATGCTGCCAGCTCACTCCTGGAAGTGGCTAGTGTGGCTTCACGCCCCCACGTGTGGAGTGGGGGAGAGGAACAAGTCTGTGTGCTGCTCCTGCCTTCAAGCACCACCTCCTGTAGAACCCATTGGCTGGGGTGGAGATTGTATGAATCAGAGCTGAGGAGGAGGTGCCAGCAGAGAGGGAATCATGAATGTGTTGAGCAGCAGGGCCGTAACAAGGGCAGGGCAAGGCAAGCGAGGCATTTGCCTTGGGCGCATAGCTGAGGGGGCACAGAAAAATAATATAGAAGACTAGCTATTTGAAAACAGCTACTCATTTTCAGACAGCGCCACTTCCTTCCCCCACCCATTAATGTCAGCCAGCCTGCAGTTTACATGTCAGGCTGCACGTTGCCACTCCACGATCCAGCAGTCACCAGCGCTGGCGGCTGCCCAGTGCATCATCTGCTTCCAAACAGCACAGGAGGCCGGGCACCAGCTCAGCTGCGCCAAGCGCCACCTTAAGTGCCCTAGTGCAGCTCCCAGAAGCGGGGCATGGGGCTAGGGGAGAAGGGGCTCAAATTGCCCTGCACAGGGGCAGACGTGAAGGGGGTGAGGTGCAGATGTCAGGCTGGGAACCAGGACTCCTGGGTCTTGGCTCACCTCTGCCAGGGGAGTGGCTCTAGGTCTTAGGGGTATGTAATTAGAGCTGAGGGCCTGAGAGTTACGATCCCTGGGTTCTATGGGTCAGGGTCCAGGCCCTTAGCCTGTTGGAGTCATGGTTTCCCCTCCAAAAACTGGAGCCCATGCTGCTGAGCTGCCTGTGCCAAGTGCTTTGAATGTGCTACACAAACCAAGGGGACAAGGCGGTGATTGTAGCTTCTCGCAAAAATAATTTTAGTAAACTAAAATTAATTAAGAACTACCTTAGAGCATTCACGGGTCAGGAGATCATCAAAGATGTCTATTTTATCAACAGAACACGAGGTAGTGAATAATATTAATTTCAACGCAATTATTGATGGGTTTGACTCATTAAAAACGTGCAAAGTACAATTATAAAGAAATACCTAATAGTACCTAACATGGTGATATTTTATAATTATATGTATGTATGTATGTATGTATGAATTGATTGTTTATGCAGAACTCATAACTATAATACATAAATGTTATGTTGTTGTTATTATTTATGTATTTTCCCTTTTTCTACAAAATAACTACTATGAATATATACACGAGGGGGTGCAATTTTATATTCTTGCCTAAGGCGCAAAGTTAGCTAGTTGTGATACTGCTGAGTATGACATATCAGGCTTATATTTTTTATATTTCCTCTGTCCTAGTATGAAATCCAAAGGTTTTCCCGATTCCCCACATTTTCCAGAATAATTCTGGAACCTTTGACTATTTACTTTTGTTTTCAAGTCGAGTCCTTTTATTGTTAACTTGATATTGCTCTATAAGCAAACAATGGTGGCTCTTAACTTGCCTTTCCCTCTCCTCTGTTCATGGGGCAGGCTGAGTGACAAATGAACCCTTGTAAGAGTTAAAGCAGCCTAAAAACTGCTTTAACTGGACCCACCATGTAATGGTGCCCAAGAGGCCACTACTCCTTTGTCTTTTCAGCATCTGGAATATCTTCTTCTATCCCTGACATTGGACTAACAGGAGGGGTTGGAACAGAGATTCAGGAAAAATGAGCATTCCCATACGCCAGCGGAAGGTTTAAGGTCTGGTGCTAGTGGGATCAAGAAGCTGGCCACTTGTGAGGTCCACCTGGGTTTTGAGAGGAGAGGAGTTTGGAAGCAAGTTCTAAATGCCCCTTTTCTAAAATGACTTATTTTTAGGGAACAGGGAAACTGGTCAGCTCAAAGGAATTCACACTGACACACAAAGTTTCTCCATGCTAGTCTTGGTCACTGGTTCAGTATAGTCTTGGGCAATATGGCCAGTAAATCACCATTACCATTTGATACCTGGTTCATTGGCCTCTCTGGCTGAGTTGGCAGACCCAGTTCAGTTCACAGTGGACAAGTATTCATAAAAAAATAAAAACAATTTTAAGTCTCCCCTGTATCAAGTGTTACAATTACATGGTAACATGCCCCTTAAAGCAGATAAATGTTTAACAGACACAGAGTTTGGAATCACGCTCTCAATCACAGAGCTGTCCCTCAAGGGCAATGTGGGGGAAATCTGCACACTGCCTGACACTTCCCATGTGGCACAAACTGTGGATAAGCAAAGATCTGCAGACTTCAGTGGTGTTAATCTGGCACCTTTCATGGGAAACAAATTAATATGTTAAAATATCTTGCCAGGTAACGACAAGCATGTAGAGTATGTGTTCTATCCGTTTCACTAACTTGACTTTGCTAAATAGCTTTTCTGCTGATGTAAAGCCACTGGCTCCTCTGAGCAATTGTAAATGGCACTGGCCTGATTCTGATCTGATTTATTCGTGTTAACTCCACGTAGTGCTACAGAGTTGCCCAGTGTGAATGGGATTGGAACAAGGCTGTATGTGTGTGCAAAAACCACTTTTTACTGGCAATAACTGTCTCCAGACTTTGAACAGTTTTCTTTTAGGACATCTATATCACACAGAGGCAGGGTAGAATTCTGCATTGTGAAATTAGCAGCTACATTATGGCCATCCTATAGAAATAAGTAATTGTTTCATTTACTAATGACTGGTGAGAAACAAAAATCCGTATTGCATGTCGTTTCTTAACTACTGCTCTGCAAAATGGTACAATCTGTTCACTGAATCCATTAAATATCTAATTTAATTAAAACTCTAACAAGCCTCAGAAAACCTATTGAGAGCACTTTGTTTGATTACAGGCATTGGGCTAAAGTACCAGACCTATTGATCAGATCAGCTCCAACTATTTTATCTATCCAATTTAATTTGTGCAGAACAAAAACTAAGTTTTGGCAGCGTCTCCTCCCCCCACTTCCCTGGGGAAATAATATGAAGTGACTCTGGGTTCAGGGTTACATATATAAAATATTTAATAGGTCAAAGAAAACATTTATTGTGTGGCTGCTATGGACATAGGTTACATTATAAATGCAAACATGCTTTGTAGTGCAACAATTACATTGTGTTGTTGACACGGTCACATATAATAGATAGATTCCTCCAAGGGGAATTAAAGTAATTATTCTGCATATTAAGTGTGGAATTCAAAACATATTTAATAAAATTGAATTAATGAAAGAGGCAGAAAATTATTTTTAGTTTTATGTGTAATCTATAGTCTGTCTTTGATTTTCTTATGTTGTGACTTAACCCACAGGCTAGTTAGTGACTTAGTTGCATTTGGGAGCTTACAAGAGATGCATCTATTACATTTATATTAAGAGGAGTTTTCTTAGCTTTTAAAAAAAAATAATTTAAACTGGCTTGTTCAGTATGGTATAAGGATCATAGGACTGAGAGATTCAGGGCTTTTCACCTGTAGAGTCACTGATCTGAATACAATTCAGTTCAATAAATAACAATACTGTCACCATCCATTAACTTTTATGATGGCTCATGTGAAATGAGGTGATCATCTTCAGTTCCTATCAGACAGGTTTCCACACATGCACAAAAATTGCTGCTCTATGCAGCATCTTTATTGAGAGGCCCACAAATGAACTGATAGGATGACTGAGCTATGCTCTCATTCCTAAATCTGGGTCTACAATAGCAAAATTTTCAATACTTTTCCCACCAGTGCTAACACAAGCTCAGTTCCATGGGTGTTCATGATATTAGAGGTCCTAATGTCAACACCAGCGGCATTTTCAACTCCAAACTGATTAGGCCTGTTCTGAGTAGGGTTACAAAACATGGCATTAATACACTAGCAGCAATGAACATTAGGGCTACCAGTGTCGTTGACCCTTTTTGGAACTTAACCAGTGTCAGCAACAGTGGCAAATGTTTTCTTTCCTACACAGTAGCCTAGATGCAAATCTTTTGGGTTATGGTTGAGGTGGCCTTTGGTGTACCCGTGAGCCTTTCACAAGCATTACATTCATACTGTAAAAATCATTTGCCTTATTTTCTTAAACAATTCTACTTTGTTCCCGCAGATTCCAGCCCAGCCTTCTCCTCCGGTCTGAAAATTCTTACTTCCTTCTAGGTTTGGCTTCTGAATTCTCTATTATTTTGCTTGCTTTTTCACTGTCTCACCTTTTTCACTTACTTACCTCTTTTCTTCTCAGATCTCATGTTCTGAACCTCCATTAGTTCTCACTCACTTCTCAATCCCTAGTCCATTTCTTCTGGGCCATCTCAAATATTTCTCCTCAGCTATCTGGAAGACTGTTTCAGTGCTGACATTCATATTATCTGCAAGTTTTGCCACCTCAATGCACCTGCTTTTGCAGGTAAGCAGCAAGAAGAGTGGGGGAATTTGATAGCAGCCTTCAACTTCCTGAAGGGAGGTTCCAAAGAGGATGGAGAGAGGCTGTTCTCAGTAGTGACAGATGGCAGAACAAGGAGCAATGGTCTCAAGTTGTGGTGGGAGAGGTCCAGGTTGGATATTAGGAAAAACTATTTCACTAGGAAGGTAGTGAAGCACTGGAATGGGTTACCTAGGGAAGTAGTGGAGTCTCCATCCCTAGAGGTGTTTAAGTCTTGGTTTGACAAAGCCCTGGCCGGGTTGATTTAGTTGGGATTGGTCCTGCCTAGAGCAGGGGGCTGGACTTGACCTTCTGAGGTCTATTCCAGCTCTATGGTTCTATGATTCTATTAAACACAATATATATGGTCCTGGTCCATAAGGCACATTCACTGCACTTTTTCCATGCTGAAAATTGACCATTTAGAGCTATTCTTGTTTTCTGTCATTTATCTGTTTTCTGACCCATGACTGTATGGCCTTTCACGCCATGATTTCTCAAATTCCTTAATAATGTCCTGTAAAGCAATTCTAGAAATCTTTTTGAAAGTTCAGCTTGTTTTTCTTGCCCATTATCAGGGCTCGCCAAACTGCAGTGATCTGCACATGCGCATATCGCCCAAACCCGGCTCTTCCGGGTTACAATCTACTCTCCACGGGCAAGTAGATTGTATTATTTGTCGAGCCCTGCCCATTATTATACTGAACATGTTTAAAGAATTTTAATAGATTTGTGAGATACAATTTTCCTTTGTAGAACTGTGCCAGTTAGACCCTATTATATTAGAAAAAAATGTTTTATCATTCTATTATTAAATCATCATTTACATTAATTTATCAGGTCAACAAGTAAGACTTAGACCATGTTTACAATACCACACATGTCACTCAACGGTGTGAAAAAACACACACTCTTTCTTCCTGACATACCAACTTCCACTAGTTTAATTATGTCAATGGAAGCACTCTCCCCTCTCCCCCTCCACCAGCATAGAGTGGTTACACAAGAGATATTACAGTTGCACAGCTACCTTGGTACATTGTGCCGCTATAAGGTCTCTAATGTAAGCACAGCGTTAATGATCTGTAATTCCCCAGACTAAAAAAAAAAAAAAAAGAAAGATGCAACATTTGCTATCCTCCAGTACTCTGGTGCCTATTGTGAGCTGCTCAGCAAATTCATTTTTAAATTCCTTAACACATTTGGATGCTTGCCAACTAGTTTCACTGCCCTTTAATTTGTCAGTGTGTTCCAGTGCCGCCTCTTTAAACACATCAACCTCTTGTAGTTCCTAATTTTTACTACCAGAAAATGTAGGCCTGAGTTTAGTTATTGCATATGGCAGGAGGACTGTATTTTCCAAAACCTCCCAAAGACAGACATAGCAAACAGACATCCTGAATAAGAACATCCTCCTAATAAGTTTTATGGAACACAACCTTACATTATACATAGCTGAGATATATTTGCACAGCCGAAGAAGGAAAAAAAAGTAAATAATTATAATCTTCATTATTGTGAGAAACCAGCAAACACTTTTATGCACTTTGTCTGTAGCTCAAGATGTGGCTATAGTTCTGGTGAAAGTGAAAATACAGTGTCAAATATTCACTCGTCTGAACATCACAGGGCTGAGAACTACTTATACCATATGGTATACGATTACACTGGAGACAAACATTTTGCAAGAGAAAAGAAAATGCTCAAACACAAATTTAGGCATAGGCATACACACACACACACACACACACACACACACACAGACACACAGAGACACACACACTTTTAAACAGTGCCTCAGACAAAAAGATCTAGTAAGCACCACGGAAGATTAAATCTATAATCGGCCTTAGCATCAAATAAACTCATTATATTGTGGTGGAGAGGAAGCTTTGTTGAGTGAGATGATCTATGGCTGGATACTCAAAGACTAGAAATGGCAAACGATAAAGTCTAATGCCATGATGAAGCGCACTGATTTCTTCAAAAGATTGCATTTGAGGAAAAGGTTGCTCTGCTGCCACTAGGTAAAAAACAATTTCAACAATTTACAAAGAATATGGATCTCTAAATTTTCACTCACAGCACAAGGCTTGGAAGAAAAATCATATACATTCTTCAAAACCAAAATTATTTCACATGCACATGTTTCGTGGAACACTGTAAAACTTCCTAACTTGTCTTGTAAGGAGAGGCAGCAAATAATGTAGAAGAATACTAGAGACTGACAATGTATTTTTAAGCTTTCATCTTTTCCTTTACTTAATTTCCTTTCTTAATTCAGAGTCTTCATAAAGAGCAATCATATCGTCAAATATAAAAAAAGCTGGAAAATACAGAGACAGATACTGGGCATGCCTGGGACTACTCAAAGTTCAGTTCACAAAGAATTATTTCCCAGTGATAGGAGTCCTGCTCTTTTTCTTTCTCTGAATCACAAATCGAATTCTCATCAGAGACAAATATCTATTTGGTATTCACAGGAAAATCCACTAAATGAACATCTGCTTTATCTATAAACTTACACATACTTCCCACCCACGAATAACATCCTTTTAGTTAACATATGTTCTATGATATGAGACTTCTGTATACCTCGACTGCTCATCACATAGAAATTCCTTGCAATTTCTTTCCATTCACTCCTACCTCTTTACAACTCATATTACCTGATTTTAAAAGAAGGAAAAAAAAAAAAGGAGCAAGAAAGAAGTTGCAGGGTATCACCTCTCCACAGTTACAAACTTATGTGGTCTAGAATGAGATCAGATCAGATCCCTGTTACTAGAAAGGCTCCTGTATGTACTCTGCAGACAACTGGCAGTCTTACCCTTCTGCGCAATCTGTCCCTTTCTTCCCGGATAGCATTCATGGTGGCCTTGGTCCTGTTCAGCTCCTCCTCTTTGCTGCACAGCATAGCAGTGAGGCTCTCATTTTCTTCCCTCAGACCAGCCAACTCTTTTTCCCACCGAGATCTCTCTTCAGACAGGTTTGGATAAAGATCCCGTCCCAGCACACCCTCAATCTCCTCTACTGTCTGCAAAAACAGAGAGTCATGGTAAGACAGAAAGGAGCAAAACAGGAGAATATTAAAAAGGAATAATAATAATACTCCCATCACATAAGGATACAAGGGGAATACACGCATGCATACAAGCCACACCCACACTTAATTTACTTCTTTTATTTGAAGTTCAATGAAGGCTGTTTTCATTACAATAGTTTGTAACCTTTATACTCTTCAGCACCAAGAGCACCTGGGCAGAAGATGGGTGCTTTATAAATAAAAAAAGAAAACCACCCCATTGAGATATGCAGTAATTACTCTTTTAACATGTGCCCGCTTAACACATTTTCGCAATAGCATGATTTTTTTTAGGGAACGTTTTTCAAATAACATGACTGTCCCCGAAATAACACAAAAATAATCAAGTGGCAGACTACTTCACACGGCGGTATAAGCTGGTGAAAACAGTGGTAATATGCATGAGCGGATGAATACACGTGGTCACGGTGCTCCTACACTCACTCGTGTTTATCTTTGTGTTTTGACAAACCGCGGTAACTTGAGTTGCTAAATATCTTGTGTTGCTAGATATCTAATGTTGACACTGACGACCCAGCACCAACAAAAAATTGACTTTGTCACCACCACCTGTAACGCAACCCCCACCTTTTCCATTATTTTTAATGGGAAAATTGACCCCGCATAGCACGTTTTCGCTTAGCACGAACATTTTCAGAAACGCACCTATAGTGTTAAATGAGGCATTACTGCACACTAACAACAGTATGCAGTTGGCATTTATACAGCACCTTTCCTCAGAAGGCCTCAAAGTATAGCACATTCACTATGCCTCACAGTGGATAAGTGTGTGCCTCTTTTGAAAATGACTTAACTGAGTACTTAGAGGGTACATTTGCACTGTTGCAGTAATTGTGCATCCTAGCACAAGTACACAGACTCATGATAGTTCAAGCCAGCTTGGGGGGGTGGGAGGACAAGAAGTGACAATTCAGTCTAGCCACATGCAGGCTTGTCAGAAGCCTAACCTGATTTGCCATCTGTGTTGCACTGCTATTTTTAGCATGCTCAGAGCAGAGCTAGTGCTGGGAAGCACCCTCTCAGTTGCACTGTAGATATACTCTCAGTGTGAGATTGTGCCTGGCCTTTCAATGGGCATGTTGGGCTGGGAAGGATGCAAGGAACTCTCCCTCACATATTAGCATGACAGGAATAAGTGCAATCCCACATTTGAGGGACCCCAAGGATGGTTCTTTCCATGGGTTTCCCTGGATATATGTTTCCTGCAAGGGCACAAGGAGATAAGGGGAGATGGAGGAGCAAGAGCCTTTGCCAGGCACACTGAATGAGTGGGATGGGGCACACTATGACTTAGGATGGTGCAACCTATGTGTTCTTTCTGTGCACCTCAGACCACATTCTCTCAGGCACAATCTCTTCCAGAGCTTCCACCCAAGATGGTGCAGAGCCACACTAACTCCTACACAAAGTCTGTGCACAAAGAAGTTAAGCGATTTGCTCAAAGTTATGCAGCAAGTCTATGGAGAAGTAGAAACAGAACCTGCACGTTCTATCAATTTCCTCCTGTAAACAAACACTGCCATGTTTCTCCCTCGTCAAGTTTATAATTGGTTTACAGTTGTAAATATAAATATAATCATTCATACAGTTAGACTCTAGAGCAGTGTTTCCCAATTGGTGTTCCGGGAAACCCTGGGGTTCTGCAAAGCAAAACTATGGGTTCTGCGAGGAGCCGGCACTCCCCCGCCCCCTCTGAAAGAGAGAGAGCCGGCTAGCCAGCA
>JANRFK010004149.1:64097208-64115680 GCA_030068395.1 Apalone spinifera
CCAGCCTGCTTCTGGACCCTACTTACCACCCAGACCTTGCCCCCTTCCACTCCCCACCTCCCTCCCAAATCCTGCACCCCACACCATCCCTATCCCGCTCCTTGGCAGCCCTGCCATCCACCCTAGCACCACCCTGCCTCACATCCCAGGACTCAACACCACCCTGGCCCTGGCCCCAGCACCCTGCCATTCACGCTAGCACCCAGCAGCACCCTGTTCCATGTCCCAGCACCCTGCCAGTCACCCTAGTGCCCAGCAGGACCATGTCCCTGACCCCGCCAACTGCCTGCCCCAGCACCTTTCCCCAGCACCCTGCCACCTGAGCCAGCATCCTTCCACCCAGCAGCACCCTCTCCCCAGCCCCAGCTCCCACTTTCACTCTGTCCCCTGCCCTCACCAGCACATTTGGGACCACATTAGTGAGGCTTGGAGGATGGCTGGGGTTTTTTTGCATCTCACTTGTGTGGCCCCAACTGACTTTTCTGTGGGTCAGTGACCCCTGACTCATAACAGGTTCCTCACCCCTCTCACATATAAAGACAATGCTAAAACTTTTTGAGTCTGACATAATATTTTATTTAAAAATAAGGCCTGGCCAACAAGCCCCCCAATTGGGGCCAAACCCCCATCTCACTGCAGCATCATAACACTCCTGCACGACCTGACCCCAAATCTGAGCCTATCATACACTGGAACCCCCTGTCCTCTTACATCTCCAAACTCCTGCATTCCCACATCCTCAGTCTTCTGCCACAACACTCCTGCACCATCCACACATCACAAATCTGTGTCCTGAGCCCATCATACTCACAACCTTTTTGCCCTGAGTCCCTCACATATCCAGCCCAAACTCCTGGACCCTCACATCCACAAGCCCATGGCTTGCTCAGCACCCCAACCTTCCACCTGAGCCCAACACTCCCGAGGCTGGAGTCCCCTCCCCGAGCCAACATCCCCTTTTCCTGCATCCAAATTCCCTCCCAGAGCTTGTATTTCTCACCCCTTCCCACACCCAAATCTCTCATTCCCACCCCACACCTCCTGTTTCAACCTATCAGAGTGTATAAGTGCTGGGGATAGCAAGTGATGGAGAGGTCGGGAACAGAGCGGATGAGGCCTCAAGGAAGGAAGGTGGAGAGGTCTTGGAGAAGGAATGTGATTGTCGTGCATTGGTGGGTCCCCCCCCTTTTTTTTTGCTCGACAAACCTAGAGGTTCCTTGAAATTCTGAAAAGGGTTCCTCGGCCAAATAAAATTGGGAAACACTGCTCTAGAGCAAGTACCAAAAATATACTATTCATTCAGAGGTTCCTATCCTCTTTTTTCTGATTAGCAATTACTTATACTTACACAACACAAAACAAGTTGCTAGCCTTCATAAAGAATGAACTCTCCACCTAAATCTACAGATCTCTAATAATCAGATTCAGAAAACAAGACATGTCACTTCAAGATAACATAATGCTTCCAGGAGCATGTAATATTCTCATTACATGAATGAGTTTCATTCTTGAAATGTGGGGGTGGGAGGAGAAAGAAATAAAAATTCCTGAGATATGGTAAAAAGAAAAACAGGATATTGTTGAATATTCTCTTGGTAATGGAGACAACATACTGGAAAGCTAGTCAAGCAGTCAAATCTTATTTGGAATAAGAAGTTTTGTATTTATAATTAAATCTTTTTAATAACAGCCATTTCACATGCAATGAAAACTTCCACCTAATATTTAGTCTTTGTCAGCACTACTAATCTGCTTACACTATATTACCACTACAAATAAACAAAAGTAAAAATAAAAAATGACCCGCAGAAAAGGTAAAAAGATACAAGCCCCTTTTTCCAGTGCTTCCTTTTGGAAAAGCTGCATAACATAGTAAATGCACCTAATCACCTTACTGCTCTGACAAGCATGTTGATAACCACCCCATGTACAAAATTAATTGAACCCAGGTTATCATTCTGCCCTTATGCTCTCAAAAAGTGACATGAAAACATCCATTTGCTAACTGAACAATCTACATTTCTCTGGATGTGGCATGCTTTGCTTCAGCACTGGTTTGTTGACTAACACATGAATAGAAGGCAATTGCTACATACAGGGAACTAATGAGTTATTGAGTTTTTCTTCATTCTTGATTTTACAGTGTACCAGTTCAGTTTGATTATGCATGCTGATGCATCAAGGGTAAATCCAGAATCAAGTCTTGCATGTCACATAATCTAAGTTCTGAGCAGCCAGGAATATGGCTCATGGTTAACACATAGCACTGGGATTCAAGATTTGTCCATTAAACATACACACTCTTCAGTTGTTCCTGCATTTGCATGATAACAAAGAAACTCTTTGAAATGTTCTTTTCAGAGAGCCCATGACCCCTGGTGCTGTTACTATTCTCAAATCAACAATCCCAGACTAAGGTAAACAGGTGATGGGTATAGGTCTCCCTTCGTCACAGTCCTCAAATTGATTATGCCTACAGATCTTGTGTGGTGGAGGAAAGATCTTACTGACAAGAGAACAAACTGCTGCCACTCATGTAAACATCCGGTCACTGGTTATACAAACGAGAACACATTTAAACAAAAACAAAATACAAAGTATTAAAAATGAAACGTCTGTTTCCTACTCTGCTATCCCACTGAGTTGACTTCCTGCAGGAGCTCTAGGTCCTACCCTACCTTAGCAGCAGGAGAGCTCTCTCAGTGATTCAGTACAGCCAAGGACAAGCACACCAACCAATCTACAATGCATCAAGGCCTTGTTTGAACAATGATAGTTACTGTGAGTGCTTCATCTCAATGTGCCATAAAATACTGGATCACATTCAAAGTCTAGATCCTAATTTTTCAGGGCACTCCAAGCAATGTTCCTCTATAATCTCTTCTATTCAAGTGCTGATTTTTTCCATCCATGTGCACGAGAAATTTTGTCGTGTGCATTAAGGCAAGTGTGCACGTGCATCATCAGGAAAAATGAAACCTAGTTGTGGGCGCTCTGCTAAGCTGGGTGGCATTTGAATCTCTCCTGAGAGGTCGCACAAGCGCATAGCTCACAAGGAACACTCTAAGATATCTCTCTCTCCATGATGACAGTCCCCCTAGACAGCTACATTCTTCAGGAACTGTCAGTCTGAAAGATGAAACTCAGAGAGAGAGAGACATCAAGTTTTCCTAGCAGCAGGCTAAAGGCTCTGGAACTTATGTAGAGAAGGTCAGACCTTAATCCTTTCAGAGCGTTAAGTGTAATGCTCACTTCAGTTTAGCTTTTCCACTGCCACAACAACACCACCACCAGCACCACAAATGGGGGCAGGGAGAAGTAAGCAGGAAAGTAGATGAAAAAATATTGCCTGGTTTTCTTGTCTTTGTCCCAAAGCAACTATCCCCTCTCTTTATATTCTGGCTAAGATGATGCTTGAGAGGTCTCAGATATCAGGGTGATGATCAGAGTATAAGAGATGGATTAGGCAGAAACTGGAAGAAGCTTTACAATATAAAAAAAATAAAACTCAAGCTTCCCTCGATTGCAAAATCCTACATGTTTGATAATGAAGTATGAGTTTGGTCACTTAACGCTCCACAGTTAACAACCAACTGGTCATCTACAGCAGTGGTTCCCAACCAGGGCCCTAGGACCTCCAGAGGAGCCATGAACAGGTTTCAGGGGGTCTGCCATGCAGGGACAGTATTTGATTTGCTAAGGCCAAAGTTAAAAAGCCAAAGCACCCCCACCTGGATATGAAGTCAAAACCTTAATTAAAAACAGCTTCACAGGGGCCTGCTACCTTCGAATACCAACTCTGGCTTTTATATGCAGAAAAGCAGTTTTTGTGTGGTAGGTGTTCTGTCTGTGGAGTTTTTATAGCATGTTTGGGAGGTGGGCTGAGAAAGAAGACAGCAGAAGAACAAAATAAAAGACAAGATTGAGAAGATGGCTCAGGAATTGAAAAGGACTCTGCTAACACAAGGACTGCAAGCCAAGCAGAGTATAAAATAATTTGGGACTCAAGTAAGGTCTAAAACTCAGAATCTTTCAGTTCTCAGAGGCAAAAGGTTTTGCATATCTGAGGTATATGTAAACAATAAAATACAGACAGAGTAGGAACAAACACATAATCCTCTTTATGGCAATATATTTTCCCAATCTCTCAGAAAAAACCTCCTGAAACAGGCAATTCTGTTGTCCGAGGAAACTGTAACTGCACTCTTATTGATTCTTAGGTCAGACAACATTTTCCAGAGGCAGTCCATTAAAAAAATTAAATAAGGTACATTTTATTAACTTTTCCTGATCAGAGTCTTTCAGCTAAACAAAGCAGGGAAAATACTTTAAAAGACGTTATTGAGGAAAACATCTCAACATCCATTTTCTTTCTGGAAAATTCAAATAGCGCAATCTACCTAGACTTATCTGTTCTGAAATATGTCTCCCACAAAACAACTTCCAATGAAGGTTTTTAATGGAAAAAAGGAAACTAAATATGGACTCTGAAATGAAATGGTAAAGAAACTGGTTGGTATGCTTTATATTGTGATCTGTAGTCTGTCTCTAGAAACTGAATGCTTATACATTATCTCTTTGATTTTCCATCTGTTATAAAACACAACTTGTCTCATCTGTTTCCCCACATACAGGAGACAGACCATTATTCTCTTGCTTCCAGGCTCTTTGTTGCATGTTACCTATCACTTGTGCTTCTGCACACTATTTATTGTTTTGTGATATGGATAATAAATAAGACCAAGATATAATTTTAGAAGGACTAGCTAAATTGTAAGCGGATTTAGTTTATCTTGTCAGAAATAATAGATTCTTTAAGATGTAGCTACCAACCACACCCACCAACTAGTTGTGTGACCTTAGACAACTGACAATGTACTGTGTGAACTTCTCTAAGTCAGTTCACCTATCTGTACCATAGTCTGTGCATCTTTCAAATAAGGATGAGGCTTACCTGTATTTGTAAAGTGCTTTGAAATCTATGGATGAAAAACTATACACAAGATCTATAGGTAATTTTTCTATGACTTAATGCACTCATATGCACTGTAGGTATACTACTACTGTACCTGCCTCACACGATGTTTTAAAGCACAGTAAATCTTTGTGAAGTAGTCTGAAATTCTCAAATGAAGAGTGCTATGAATACGACATATCATCATGTATCCCAGTACGTACACAATGCATTTAGTGACTAGTTAATGCTGTTGCACCTTAATAGCTAGGTCACAATGTTCACTGGCAGTGGTGAGCTGTTCAATGTGTCTGTCCACTTCTGCTACAGACAGACTGCAACTGCTCTTCTTCCTTCCACAGACTACACTCTCCAGCCCCGTCAGCACTCTCTGAAGTTCTGAGTTCAAGTCACTGCAGTTATCTAGGAAACAGAAAGAACACGTTAGACATATACTGGGTATCGCAAGCTAGAAAGATACCATTCAATACATGCCTTATAGATATATTAAAATAAATATATAATACATGGCTCTTTTCACTACTATTCATAGCTATTTTGGCTCTTAGTCTCTAACTGGTTGGCCACCTCTGTACTAAAATCTCAAATTACTTAAAATCACACAAATAATCTTCTCATCCACATATCTGGAGTGGCCATTGTTGTTTGAAAAACTTCCTCCACATTTTAAAAGACATCATGTTTAAGCACACTCCTATGTCACTGTTCCAAATTTTTTTTTAGGGGGAGCGGGGGGTGGTGGTGGTGGTTTAGTCTTTCATCGCTGGAGTGTCTCCTGATTTTTGTGCCCAGCAAAACTTCGTCAGAATCAAATTGGTCCTTTGCCCAGTTCACTCAGTGATGATATAATCCAATGCTCCTTTAAAAGGAAGAACTTTGGGGATTTGTGCTCAAACTACTGCCAAGTCTCCAAAAGCTTACACAAAAGTCCCCAGAGAGATTATTTTACAGAGCTATAGTTTCATTTTCACAGCTGTTTCTTCTTTGCATGAAGCTAAAGAGAAGACTGGGAATATTTGTGCCCTTGTTTTTGAGGCTCTACATCATGATCATATTCACAAGATGCTTTAGGACGAAAGCATCACCATAATTCTAACAAGGTAAGGGTCAGAGGACCCTTCCCCCCACTACACACTAAAGAGCACTCTGTTTCGGGGTATCATCCACTCACACCCTGATTCTGTGAAAATCAAAAATGATCCCTATTGTTTTGTGAACTAACTTCACAAATGCATTACCTCCAACGTACGTTCAGTGATAAACATCAGCAGTAGTCCCTGATGTGCACCATATGATTGAACTTGTGCTTCGGTTCAGATGCTTTTTGGATGTGTTCATTTATGGGCTACTTATTAGCAAGGCATTGTGCAATAATCAGTTATTGCATTGTACAGCACAGAATAGATTTATATTTCATGACAGCGCATTACTTTCACAGGGGTACAAATATTTAAAAGGACAGTATCCATTCACGAGGTGTTATTCCTATGGTATTGCTACATGTAGGACCTCATAAAAGTTAGACTTTGCAATCAAATACAAAACATATGGCTGATGTTTTCAAAGGACCTTAAGGGAGGTAGGCAGTCAAGTCTCACTGAAATTCAATGGGAGTTCAGCACCTAAATCCCTTAGTCCACTTTGAAAACCTAAGTTTAAAAGGCTAACAGGCTGATTATGAAAGAGTGAGATGAGAGGGAACAGGGAACTATGAAATAAAATTTTAATTTCACAACCAAATACTCATCTAACACTTTGATTAATACCACACAAATTGTCAAACTTGATCACTTAAACTGCATTCACACATATGTGCAAAACCCAGACAACTGTATGCAAAAAAAGAACTAGATCAACTTATGGAAGTTAGGTCCATCAATGGTTATTAGTCAGCATGGGTAGGAATGGTGTTCCTAGCATCTGTTTGTCAGAGGCTGGAAATGGATGACAGGAGAGGGAATCCTCTGATGATTCCCTGTTTCCTTCACTCCCTCTGGGGCATGAGGCATTGGCCACTGTTGGAAGACAGGATGCTGGGCTACGTGGATTTTTGGTCTGATCCAGTATGGCCATTCTTATGTTATAATGTACACATTTTATGTCTGCAGTTTAGGCAGCTATTTTAAAAAAGGCCTAATTAACATATAGGGCGTATCTAGACTATGCGGAATGGTCGAAAGAAGATATGCAAATTCTGCAGGAATTAAAGTAGTGAAAGTAGTTAAGATGCGGCTTTTTCGGTGAACCGCCCCCTTCATTGAAAAGCCGCTCTTCCTCAAAAAAGGAGGTTTACACGGGGGGGGGGGGGGGGGGGGGGGGGGGGGGATCGCCGAAAAAAAGCTGCATCTTAACTACTTTCACTTATGAAAGCTCTGCTTTCGAAAGTGGGATCAGAAGAAGATATGCAAATTCCCGCAGAACTTGCACATCTTCTTTCGACCGTTCCCCATAGTCTAGATGAGCCCTTAGGGAAAAATAAAAGCAACCTTAAAATCAAAACTGGTACATCCTACAATGTGCCAGTGATGCTCTCGTTCAGTTACACAGGCTAAACACACAGAATTTCATATCAAGCTCAAGGTCTCTGTCCACTGGCACAACGGACTCTTTAACATATTCCGTTTGTCTTCATCAGTGATGAGCATAATATAAAAGCTGATACAGAACAGAATAGCATCATCATGTTATCTCAAAATCAAAATGCAGAATTTGTTCTTTAAGTTACAGTAGCAATATCGTGGGCCCTTGTCTTTATGCAGTATTTCCAACCTTGCATATGGAGGCCAACAAAAGTGTTCTAAAATTCTCTTTGTGTAGGAATAAATTTTAAGCAGAGTGAATGTGAAATTACTTCTGGCTAACGGGAATTCATGTTAAAAACAAACCCATCAACATATTAATGCCATGATAAATATGGATAGGCAAAGCAGGGTCTGAGATCCTGCAACCTGTATGCATGCAAACTCCTACTGAAGGTATATGTGCAAGAACTTCCCACAAACTCAGCTCTCCCACCAAAACAATGAATAAGCTTTAGTGTTAATAATCTGTCAAGGAAGCTTATTTATTAATAAAATGCATTTCTGAGTCACAAATGCACCACCAAGAATGATTAATTGTAAAATCTACCTGTTTTGCTTCTGCTCCTGAAATACAGTAATATGTTTGTATATACATTTTGCCTCATTTTATAAAAAATTTCCTTCACAAAACAAGACCTTATATGCTAAGCTCTAACCCTGAAGGAATGTTTCTCCCAGAAAATAAGAGTTTATAACAATGTCGGAGAGACCCACATTTCAAAGGGAAGCTAGCGTAAACCTAATCACAGGATTTACGAGATACAGAAGAGCAGATTAACAATGTTAGCTCTTGATGTTTTTGTTGCCTACAGCTGAAGAGCAGCATATCTAAAAGCATTAGTGTATCATGACACATTGATGTAGTTGGTTTATCAATGAGCTTGCTGCATTAGTGCAGTATGCAGTGCCATGTTGTCATCAGGTCATGGTAAATTCACTTGATGTGCATAACTAAAACAACAATTTATTTTTTTTTAAGAGATACTAAAACTAAAACAAACAAGGACGGACAGAAGGATGCTTGTGTGAGGAAGAAGGAAGAATACCTTATAAGCCTATTATGAAAATAGGTAGTTTTGTGTAGCAATGTTTCTTTGTATTTCTACATTTGTCTGCCATGCTGGAAAAGAAGGGTTACTTACCACGTAACTGTGATTTTTCGAGATGTGCTGCTCATGTCCATTCCAACTAGGTGTGTGTGTGCAGATGTCATCAGAAGTTTCTCCCTCAGCAGTACCCTTAGGGACAGTGGGGAGTCCCCTGGAGTGGCACCGGTATATCAGCCCACCTATACTCCTGCTGACCCCCTCACCCACTCAGTTCCTTCTTACCGGAATAATCCGGAGAAAGAGCAGCAGGCAGGGATTTGGAATGGGCATGAGCAACACATCTCGACGAATCAGTTTCGAGGTAAGTAACTGTTCTTTCTTCTTCGAGTGATTGCTCATGTGTATTCCAATTAGGTGACTCCAAAGCAGAACCTATGGAGGAGGGCTGGATGCTGAAGCTACAGAGGAGTGGAGCCCTGCCCAGGGGAGCATCTTCCCTGGCTTGATGCATTAGCACATAGTGATTGGCGAAGGTATGGACAGAGGACCATGTCGTGGCTCTGCAGATGTCCAGGATGGGAACCTGCACCATGAAAGCGGTGGAGGCTGCCACAGCTCTCGTGGAGTGCGCTCTAATGGGTGGGGCCAATACCCCCACTAGGACATAGCACTCCTTGATAAAAGTGGCCATGGGAGGACATGGGTTGACCCCTTGCCCGTTCGGCAGTGGCCACAAAGCGTTGCAGTGACTTCCTGAATGGTTTTGTCCTTTCTAAGTAAAAAGCTAACGCCCTGCATACATCTAAAGCATGTAAAGCCTGTTCTTTCCCAGATGTGTGCGGCTTGGGGTAAAAAACAGGCAGGAAAATGTCCTAGGAGGTGTGAAAAGACAAAACCACCTTAGGCAGAAAGGCCAGGTGGGGGCGGAACCTAACCTTGTCTTTAAAAAACACTGTGTAGGGGGTATCCGAGGTGAGTGCCCTGAGTTTGGATACCCGCCTGGCGGATGAGAGAGCCGCTAGGAGAGACACCGTATACGACATGTATAGAAGGGAACACGTCGCTAAGGGTTTGAACGAGGGTCCCATAAGTTTGGAAAGAACCAGGTTTAGGTCCCCCTGGAGAATGGGCTGGCAGACGTGTGGGTAGAGCCCGTCCAACCCTTTCAGAAACCTATTGACCACTGGGTTAGCAAACAGAGTTTTCCCCCCTTCCCTCGGGTGGAAGGTTGAAATGGCGCCAAGTGAACCTTGATGGAAGAGGAAGAGAGGTCCTAGAGCCTGAGGTCTAACAGGTAATCCAGGATCAAGGGGATTGCAGTTTGCCTTGAGTGTACCCCCTTCTGGGAAGCCCAGATACAGAACCATTTCCACTTAGCCAGGTATGGGGTCCTAGTGGAGGGCTTCCTGCTACCCAGTAGGATTTCCTGGACCCGTTCCAAGCACTGAATTTCCTCGGCCATTAGCCACGGAGCTTCCACACTGTCAAATGCAGCGACTGCAGGTCCAGGTGGCGGAGCCTGCCCGAGTCCTGCGTAATCAGGTCTAGGAACTGCAGGAGGGTCACAGGTCTCTCGCATAACAGGTTGAGGAGGGTTGAGAACCAGTGTTACCTGGGCCAGGTCAGGTGATTAAAATCAGGGTGTTCAGGGCGTCCCTGAGTAAGACCTTGTGGATTAGCGGGATTGGTGGGAAGGCGTATAGTAGGCCCTGCGGCCAGGGGAGAAGGAGAGCATCTCACAGTGAGCTCTGTCCCTGTCCCTGAGGGAGCAGAATCGGTGGCACTTCCTGTTCTGCCCTTTAGCAAAGAAGTCCAGATGGGGAGACCCACACGCATGGAAGATAGATTAGGCTACATTCCACCTCAAAGACCATTCGTGTCCTGCAAAGGACCTGCTCAGTTTGTCTGCCAGGACATTTTGGGAGCCCAGGAGGGCCATCGGGTGGATATCCACCCCAACACAAAGTTCCCACAGGTGAATTGCCTCCAAGCACAGGCGAGGGGAATGAGACCTGCTTGCTTGTTTAAATACACCACCGCTGTCATGTTGTCCGATAGGATGAGGACAGACTTGCCCCTGAGGTGGGAAAGGAAAACCACGCAAGCCAGTCGGACTGCCCGCAGCTCCCTGATGTTGATATGCAGGGAGACCTCGTCCGCAGACCACATACCTTGTGTGTGAAGGTCTCCCAGGTGGGCTCCCCAGCCGGTTTCCGACCCATCTGTGACGAGTTGGGTGGATGGTACTGCCTGGAAAAAGGTACCCCGCAGAGACTTCTGCCTGGTTGGTCCATCAGTTCAGCGCAAGAAGGACGGGAGCAGGGACCATCACCATCCTGTCCCATGAATGGACGACCGGTTGTGGGCTTGCGATACCCACATCTCTAACAGGCGCATGCATAGCCTGGCGTGTTGCACTACACAAGTGCATGCGGCCATGAGACCCAGGAAGCGCATGCAAGTCCGAGCGATAGTCACTGGAAAGTTCTGGAGCTCCCTGACTGCCGCGTGTATCGTGAGAAACTGGGAGCTGGGTAGGGAGTCTCTCGCCAAGGTAGACTCCAGGGTGGCTCCCACGAACTCTATCATCAGAGTGGGTGTTAGGGAAGATTTGTCCAGGTTTAACAAAAGACCTAGATCATTGAAGAGTGCATGCACCACGATGATGTGAGTTTGCACCTGCGACTGAGCTCCCCCCCCCCCTCAGGAGCGAGTCGTCTAAATAGGGGAGCACCCGGATACCCCTTTTTCTGAGTGCAGCAGTTACCACCACCATGCACTTGGTGAAGACCCAAGGGGCTGTGGAAATACCAAATGGGAGGACCGTGAATTTGTAGTGGTCCGGGCCCACAGTAAATCTGAGGAATTTGCGGTGGTGGGGAGCAATGAAAATGTGAAAGTAAGCGTCTTAAGTCGAGGGCAGTGTACCAGTCTCCAGGGGCTAGTGAGGGAAGTATGGCAATGTTACCATTTTGAACTTTGCTTTGGCGATGAAGGAGTTGAGGGCTCTTAGGTCCAGGATAGGAGGCAGGCCCCGTTTGGCTTTCGGGACCAGAAAGTAGTGGGAATAGAACCCCCTCCCTCGAAACTTGGGGGAGAGAGAAACGCGTTCTACTGCCCCTTTTGTAAGGAGATGTTGGACCTCCTCTTGAAGCAGAGGCTTGTGAGAGGGGTTCCTGAAAAGGGACAGGAGGTTGGGAAGGGGGAGGGGAGTGGAAAGGGATTACATAAACCCTTTCCACTATCTCGAGCACCCAGCGGTCCGAAGTGACCGACCGCCAGGCTGGGTAAATGGGATAAACGGTCCTGGTAGAGAAATGGGGAGACTGGAAGGTTGCCCTCATAGGTCCCATCAAAACCCCTGATGGGGACCGTAGGGTTTGTTAGGGGGCCCCTGCTTGTGAGGGAAACACCTGTTCCTGCCGTTACCGCTTCTACTCCTATGGTGGGAGGATTCGGTACACAGACCCTGGGGAGGTGGTCTAGGAACATTCCTAATAGGGAAGGGGCACCTCAGGGTAGCCAGGGTGTCCATGCCCAATGATTTTAGAGTAGCAGGGGTGTCTTTTAGGCCTGGGGCCTCTGCTCAGTTTGCTCAGAAAAGAGCGAGGGGCCTTCAAAAGGGAGGTCTTGTATGGTGTTCTGGAGCTCTAGGGGAACCCCAGAATCTTGTAGCCAGGAACTGCGGTGTAAGACCACCCCAGAGGCCATTACTCGGGCAGCAGCTTCTGCCACGTCTAGAGCCGCCTGGAGAGCTGCCCTGGAAATCATTGTCCCCTCCTCATGGAGAGCTTTGAATTTTGCGCAGGACTCTCGGGGAAGTAGGTCTGTGAATTTGTCCATCGAGGCCCAGGTGTTAAACGCATACCGGGACAAGAGGACCTGTTGGTTTGCAATGTGATACTGGATACCACTGGACGCGTAGACCTTCCGGCCTAGCAGGTCAGTTTTCTTAGCCTCCCAGTTCTTAGGGACAATGGCGGGCTGACCTTCTCTCTCTCTGATTCACGGCTTGTACCACAAGAGAGCCCGGTGGAGGGTGGGAAAAAAAGATGCTCATTACCCTCCTGGGGGACAAAGTACCTCCATTCAGCCCCCTTATCCATAGGGGGGATGGATGCGGGAGTCTGCCACAAGGCTTTGGAGATCTTGGCCACCGTTTTGTTAATAGGGAGGACCATTCTAGAGGGGCGTCCGTGTGAAGGACGTCCACCATGGGATCAGAGTCATTGGATACCCTATCCGTCCGGACTCCCAAACTTTGGGCCAGATGTCGGAGGTGGTCCTGGTGTCCATAGAGGCCATGGATGGTCCAGGGTCTCCCAGAGCCTTGTCAGGGGAGGAGGATGATGATCCCTTTCAGACTTCTCCGACAGATAACCCTGAAAGTGCCGGATCCTGCTGCAAGCCAGCAGATGAGGGTGGGGGAGGTTGGGTCACCTGAGCCGCACTCCCTGAAGGACCAGGAGATTGCTGGCCGGAAGGCAGTGACTGGCCAGAAGTTGGTGATCTGACTAGTGGGGTCGCTGAGGGAAGGGTCCAAGGACCCAATGCAACCGAAGCTGACCTGGAAGGAGAATTTCCCTGGGCTTGGTGATATGCCCAAGGAGTCCAAAATGGCCAGAGGCTGAGGAGGCCACGATTCCTAGAGCACTGGTACCAGGATTGGTATGGACGAGGCGGACTACGGTGCCATGACTAGGACTGGGAGCCCCGAGAACACCAGGTGGATTCCACCTGGGAGTCAGGCGTGTACTCCGAGGTGGACCAGGGAGGATCCGAAGCAGACACCTGTGGAGTGGCTACGTGCCTGGCCACAGATTCCGGCTTCCCACGGTGCCGAGGCAGTGGTGGTGGCATAGTGGTACAGAAATCTGGTGCAGAGGTAGGTGCCAGAACTGTGAGAGCTGGTGCCGGGGTATGGTACCGCGGTGCTGCGTCCTGATGGGGCATCGCGGGAAGTAATGTGCTGCTGGTTGGTGCCGCAGGTGGTGCCAGTGGAGCCAGGAGGGGAGGGCAGTGGGCCTGGGCCTCCGGTGCAGAGGTCTTGGGATGTTTCTACAGCCGCATTGGAATGCACATGAGCAATCACTTGAAGAAGAATTTAAATGTCTCATATCCTTGCTTTTACCACAACCAATGAAGTGGTAAAAACTAAAGAAATAACAAACACTGAAAAGTAAATTGGATTGTAAAAATTCTGATTAAATATTATTAGTAACACAGATAAAGAATACAGATCAAACTTTTCAAATGTGGGTACCTGAACCTAGGCAACAAATTAATAGGCATTAGCAACCCAAATCTGAAAAGTTTGCCTATTGTTTTTAAAATACAGAATTTTTCTAGTAATGTCTCTGTACTTCAGTGTTATTAAAAATTTTACAGCACTTTGAAATCCTTGGGTAACAGATACTTCACATACATTACATTGTTATTTTATTACTATTAATACTATTGTGATAGAATTCCTTCAATTGTTAGTTGAAACATGAGACTTTTATAGTCATTCTTGTATTTGTGATCAGCTACCTTAACTCTAAAGCTAGAGTAATGAATTCAGCCTGAGATATAAAATGACATTAAATGACCTTTTTTCCCCTCCTGGCTGTTTACAAGAGCCAAGTATTTTTTATATTATTAAATCTGAATTCATGACTGATTACTATGCCCAAAGGTCAGCTTACCTCAGAGAAGAACTGCATCAAAGTATTTGTTTGGAAATGTTCTTACAAATGAGATGCATAGGCCTAGTACACTGAAAACTTTTTTTTTAAAACAGTTTACCATACACAGAGAAGCATATTGATTAACACTCATATAAGCTCACGGAAAGTTTCAATCTTGCAATTTGGCAACAAGAATTTAAAAAGACTGATGTTTTAATGATTTCCTATATTGGTGCTCATATATGGTACACCCATCTCTGTTACAGAGATCCAATTTACTTAATAGACAAGTGGCAGAGGGAAGGGAGAAAGCATTATTTATTTATTAGGGCTGTCAAGCGATTAAAAATTTGAATTGTGCACAATTCCCCTTTGAAACACCACGGTGGCATTTCAACAGGGCAGCACTGCATGGAGCCTGGGAACAGCTGGAGTCCCCAGCTGACCCCGTGCTCCATGCAACACTGCCCCTTTAAGGCACTGGAGCGGCACTTCAAAGGGGAAACAGTGCAAGCTGGAGTTAATTTTTTTAACACGTTAATCCTGTCCTGCGTTAATCGCAGGCATTAACTCAGGTCAATTGACAGCCCCAGTATTTATTTAATATACAATATTTTTGAGCATCAGCCATGGGGGGACAAAACTTAAGAGAAATCTTTTAAAAGAGCTAATGTGGAAAGAAAATCATAATGAGGATGATCCTGATAATACTAGTTTCCTAATCTATAGCCCTGATTGGCAGAAATGGCAGCCAGTCTACAGTAGAGTATTGATGAACAAGTAGGACAGAATTTTTGTTTTCACTGAGTGAATGAGAGAAACAACAGACTGAACATAATAGAAATCCCACTATAAAAGAAACTAAATGTTTTTATACTCAGGGACGGATTCAGTGCTGGTTTTCACTTCATATAATCCTTCTGAAGTCAATATGGTTGTGTAAGTCCTGACTCTAGCTTTTGGTGTCAAATCAAAGTGTCTGACCTCATATGTTTCAAAAAAAATTCTAGGTTTATATCGAAGCCTTTTGTTTTATTTATTTTTTTCAATTAAGAATAAAATCTACTGTGGCATTCAGGAACATATCCAAAAACATATATTCTTCAGTCTCACACATGAATTATTGAAAATAAAAAACTCAACCAACAAAAAAACAAATAAATATGGAGTCCCTCTCACAAGAAAAGCCACGTTCTTTTGGCCCTCAGTTTCCAGCCTGTCAAGACCTTTGATCCGGCTTGTGGCCCATCCTGTCAAGACCCCAAGATAGGCTCTCTGCTTGCTGAAACCCAAAGCTATTCAAAATGACTGGTGGCTCCCTCTATGCCAGGGGAGGAGAGGGAGATACTTCATGTGCAGCCCTCGCCCTCATGCCAATCACCATAGCTCCCACTGGCCAGTTTAGCGGTGATGACTGGTCTGGGGGAAGGGGCAGCACACAAAGTCTCCCCTCTGCCTCTGCCAGGGGCATGCTGCTCTGCTTTTCCATTTTGAGCTGCCTGGGGCTGCAGTAGGCAGGGAGCTTGCCTCAGGGCTCCTGTTGGGCTGCTGGCCAAGAACCGCCTAAGGTAAGCATCTCCTGGCCAAAGCCTGCCTCTGGCACCCCACTGCACCCCCCAACTCCCTAGCCCAGGTCACCACCCAAACTAGGGATGTTAGATATCAATAATTCAATAAACATATAACCACACAAAATCTAAGTGGTTACATGATTATTTAATAGTCCCCAAAGGCAGGACCAGCAGCCAGTGCACTCCCAGCCCCACTCCCAGGGACCCCCCTTACCATCTCACACTGCTGCCTCTGTTTAAAAATTGGCTCCCCATGCAGACCAGCTCCTGCCAACTGCCCTGTGCTGCTGCTCTGATATGGAGGCAGCAGCACGGGGTGGAGGCAGCCTCTGTCCGCAAGGGGCTGGCAGCTCTGTGGGATCAGTGCTCATGAGGAGCCTGCTTAAAAGCCAGATTCCCAAAAGCACTGGCTTCCACCTCCCCTACATCTTACTGTCTCTGATACAGAGGCAGCAAAGGGAGGGAGGGAGGGGCAAATAGGATACTGATAAAGCCATGTTAATTGTTTACTCAACTAAACACCAACATCCCTAATCCAAATCCTCAGCACCCCCCACCCCAGGTCACTACTCCCTCCCAGACTCTGCACCTCCTCCTATGCCCCTTCCCCAGGCCAAAATCCTCTCCTGCACTCATCCCTAACCCTACACCCCTCCTCCTCCAGCTCACAACTCCCTTCCAGGCTCCACACCCCTTCCTAGTATCATAGGGTTGGAAAAGACCTCCTACATCCCTCCCCCCGGTCAAAATCCTCTCCTGCTCTCCTATCTTCTCCTGGACCTTGCACCCCAATCGCCTGTCCTAGGTCACAAGCCCCTTCTTCACCCAAACTCCTTCTCAGATCCCACACCCTCTCTTGCACCCCAATCCCTTACCCCAATCTCCATTCTAGACCTCACACCCGCTCCATAGAGAAGTGCAACCCTTCAGCACTTATCAAAATCTTGGAGTGCTTCCCCCCTACATCAAAAATTATTTCCCACCCCTGGTTTTCAGCCAGCAACTATGAACTTGTCTTGGGGAACTCATGTATTAAGGCCTCAACTGCTTGGGTCAAATTAATTAGTGGTGCACCTCCCTGAAATTAATCTCCTTCTAACATTAATGAGAGCAGGTCTCACACTCCCTGAATTAAGCCTTTCTTTGTAGGGGAGATTGGAAGACATCACCCCTTTTACTTACTAAATCTGCATATTTTCCTGCCTTAGTAAGTCTGCCTATCCTAATACTGAACATCTTTATTGTAAGGGTCTTAGAATCAGATCTATATAGCTAGTACAGGTGTGCCTAGTGGGGTTGGGAGACACACACATGGCTGCCCAGAAGAATCTGTGGCGCGCAGTTGCCCGGGGAGTCCCAAAGCCCCAGTGCGGTGCATGCAGCTGCCCTGCAGAACCCAGAGCATCCCTGTGCGGCATGCACATCTGTCCTGCATGTCAGCAGGAGATGAGGAATCAGCTCGGAGGCCAGTGGACCAGGGAGGGGGGGCAACATCAGGAAGATCCAGAAATGACCTCCCCTGGTTTGGCAAAATCCCTCATCCAGGACCAATCAGGACCTGGGAGGTCCACCCTGCACTAACTATCCTTTACTTTCCTGGGGTGGATTATTCACAGGAATTCATATACTGACAACCACCCAATCACTGTACGACAGGTGATGTGTCACAGAATCCTTCTGCGTGTAAGAGGGATCCTCATTCTTTTTGGGGATGGCAAACAAGATTCCCCCTTCCAAGATAAATCTTAAAGTTATAATGGGGAAGAGTGTGCCTCTCTCTGAAACAGAGTCTATGGCCTGAGATAAGGGCATAACTGGAGGGTGGCAGATAAGCTATTGCAAACAAAAAGACTGAAATAAAAAAGTATATTATTAATTGAATCTACACTGGGACACAAACATTTTCAGACGGACACATCCAATTGACATTAAAAAAAATCAGCTGAATGTCTATGACTTCAGTGAGACTGATGCACATTTATCCGAGGACAGAATTTGACCCTCTGTATGAGTGTAAGGAAATAATTAAAAAGCATCTCTGATATTTTGATCTTTGTCTCTTGGATAAATCACACCAGACTTAGGATTTAGTCCAACTTTTTCACCAACGCATGCTGGCATCTGGGCACTGTTGTAGCCAGCATCTAATAAACACCTATGATAGAAGGAAGGGGGAACTAAACTACAGTCAAGGATATATCCCTGATTTACACTGATGTGAATTAAGGATGTTAAGTATTGGGTAATTGACTAATTGAATAGTCAATGCATTTTGCATCGACTAAGTGTAGCACTAGGGCTGTTGCTACATTTTAAAGGCGAAAGTGCGGCATGAAGCTCAGAGGTAGCTGGGGACTCCCCAGCTGATCCCAGGCTCCACGCAGTGCTTCCTCTTTGGGCTCCCTGCAGTGTTTCAAAGAGGCAGCACTGCAGTCCGGAGCGGATTCCTGGCTCCACGTGGTACTGCCACTTTGAAATGCCACGTGCAGCCTTGGAACACCCTAGCTGGCCCCAGGCTGCATGTGGCTTTTCAAAGTGGCAGTGCTGTGTGGAGCCCAGGGTCTGGTCCTAGGCTTCAAGAGGTGCTGCTCTGAAGTACCCCTTCTTCTCTCCTCCCTGCCCCCCC
>JANRFK010004149.1:64115690-64163328 GCA_030068395.1 Apalone spinifera
CCCCCGCTTGCTGCCTCTATGTGAAAGAAGCAGCAAGGGGGGAGGGGAAGCAACTAGTCCTTCCTATCCCTAATGTGAATGAGAACAGAATCTGACCCAGTAAGACAGACATTTTCCCCCATTAACATCACTGATGCTCCAAGCCAGTAAGTAGTAAGTCTCACTGGCTATCCCAATACTGATATCTTTATTGCTGGGGTCTTATAACCGGATCTCTATAGCTAGTACTAACTATTCTTTACTTTTTAAGTTTGAAAACCCCAAACTAAGCACAACTGAAAAATAATAAAATTACTGGACTCTTTGCCATAAAAAACCTTCCTTAACTAGGGTTGTAAATGCACCTATAATTTTAATTGTTTAACCAGTGTCTGGACAGCATGGGACCCCTCCATGGTGGGGGTCCCTCTACAGCCCAGCCCTCTTTGGGCAGTGGAGCTGCTCCAGTTGACTGGGGTCCTGTCGACTGTGCTGCAGAGAAACAGGGGCTGCAATCCACCCACCTCCCGCCTTCAGTTAACCAGCTGCCAGGTAAGCATGCTAGTAAAGCTAATGCTTACTGGGTAACTGGTTAACATCCTTATCCTTAACACGCCACAGCATAGGTAAGCGTCATTTTGAAACCTGCTACCTGTATATAAATTAATGGCTCTCAGAAAGCAACAAGTCTTAAAAGACATAGCCTGGAGAGAGACGTATACAGCACATGGTTCTGTCTCTTACTAGATGTCTCTAGATGCCTTTCTTTATTTCACCTCTGCAATTTCCAATCATTTACATTTTATAGTTAAATAAATTAGCAGCATTTAAAACAACCTTCATTCACTTATAAATAACATGCTTTTGGTTTTTGATAAAATAAAACAGGAACGGGATTAAAAAATATATCTTTCCAACTAATCAGTCAACTATATGGTCAAGTCAGAATATATATTATTTTAAAGGTGGTGAGCGTGTCCGCCCCCCCCAAAGGGCGCTCAGTCAGGCTCTTCAGTTCTTCCTGACAAGCTCATTTTCTGTTCTTTCTCTATGGCTATTCTAGCTCTGATGGCCTGGGAGCAAGGTACTGAGATTATTTTAAAGGCTATTTATTTTCCTAGAAGTCCTCAACACTTTTGGTTTGATTAGGAGGTCTGGAATGATTTATATTCTTGTGTCTCTGGGCATTCTGATTAGTATTTAAAGGCTACAATGGCTTCCTACTAGCAGGAGACATCCTGTCTATTCAGAAACTCACTAACCCATGTCAGCAGTGACCATAGTGGACTGGTTCTCTGGCACTGAAACAGAAGTCTGATCCTGGTCCATGCTGCGTGAATCTTCATTAGCCTCATGCTGGCTGTGGCTGAGCTCTGATCGTAGTTCAGAATATTCATCTTCCTCCCTAAAGGAAAGCCACAAGAAAAAAAAAATATTACTGAAGGAATAAGCAACTCTATAGAATGCATTTCAGTCCTCTACTAACAGTAAGTAGGGTACACACTGGACAACAAACTTTCTCCAGCTTAACTAGACTATTACATGGACCAGGGTATGCTTCCCATAAAACAAACTGACTTTCTGCACTGTACTCCCAACTGCCACTTATGTGGTGGTAGCGTCTGGTGCACATTTCTGTATCTGAAGTTTCACTGAAGTTCTTGTGATCCATCCAGACAACTGTTCACTATTAGAAAATGTACTGCCAGATTAACTGTATTTGTGTCTGTGTATCACTTTCTAAATTCTCCTGTTGTCAAGTGTGTTTTCGTTTGAAATCTATTAATCAGATTAATTAGAATGGCAGTGAACTCTTAGACAAAAGAACCCCTTGCATATCACATGCTTTCACTGTTATTTGTCAAGTGTGTTTCTTCAAAACTGTTTGCACTATATTGGACATTACCTGCAACAGCAAGATTTATAAAAGGAGTCTCCTTTCCCTGTTTTTGCACTTAAAATTCAAGGAATTGGAGATGGAGAAACGGACAGTGGTGGAATATTAAATCAGCGCCCAACGAAACACTTTAAAATGTTTCTTTTCTGTTTTAATGAATTTGCTAATCCAACTAAAAATGACCTTTAGAAAGACCTGTTTTAACATGAGAAAAACATCTTCAGTTTTTTGTAATTATTGTTTTGTCACTTTTAGATATGTACATTTTAAACAAGAAGAAAAACATCAGCAGTATAGGTACAGAAACAACAAATCAGAAACCTCTGACGAATTAACTGTATGCTCATTTGGGTACTCATTAAGTGAAGTATTTTGTAGAGGTTTATTTTGCTGCTATTTCAGCAGAGGCCGATGATTTTAGGGTGAGGAAGAAGCCGAGCGGGAATAGAGTTCTTTAATGTGGGAGGGAGAGCAAAGAGCTTCGAGGGCACCTCCAGCTGGGCAGGAGGCGCCTGTGGTCTAAGAGGGCAGTTTGGTACAGTAATGAACACTTTCCACTTCTATTCAGGTCAGTGGGAGTTGAGAGCTCAATACCTTGCAGGAATTAGCCCCTAAGGTTAATGTCTATTGGGCAAAATAGCTGAAAAGAAGATAGACAAGGAAACACTGCAGTCTCTAAAAAACAGCCCAATCCATAAGAAAAATTTCTGCTCATTTGCCAAGCAGGATTTACTAACATTACCCCACTGTAATTTTAATAGGAATGATCACACTCTTCTAACTCCGAAAGGCAACTCAGACCACCACAGAAAGCTATATCTTTGCCATAAGCACTTAGTAATCATTATACAAAAAATAAGATTGTAAGGTTCAAATTAGGATTTAGATTAAATCAAGGTCTTTATAGGTGATAGGCAATATAAAAGTGTGAGAACCAAACCACAAACAGCATGAATTAAAATACAGGCTACTGAAGACATATAAATGTGGGTTAATGTTCTGTGTATAAGTTAATTATTAGGCAAAGCATAAGCCAATGATAATTAGCTTTAGACAAAAACAAATTACTAAATGCTCAGAGTTCTTTTCTTTTGGTCTAAAGGGTAATTTATTTGTTAATTTATACATCAACCTGCTTTGCAATTAGTGATTCATTTTAAAATGCGAATCACTTCCATGAACGACTGACCTGATCATAAAAATGATGATTGTTGTACACACGCTAATCAGCTCTGACTTGTTCCACTTTCAGGAAGAGACTAGTTTTCTTGGTAAAATGACAATGGCTAAGATTGTCAAATTGACGTTTGGTTGTCCGAGACAAATTTTTCAAAGTTTGCCTTGAAATATACATGGAAAACATACCTCTTTATACTGATGTAACTGCACATTAAAAATGAATACAAATGGTATATTATCCACTTTGTGTTTGTAGTAAGTTGAGGGTCAGTAACATGAAGTCAGCAGGCCTAAATAGAGGCCTGTAGCATGAAAACAGCAACAGGCCTGCAATCTAGTGAGCAAGACTTTGGTTCAGGAACACAGGAGCCAAGAAAGAGGCCCTACTGATAACTAACTGGGTAAGGTAAGCATGGAAGGACACAGGGAAGCACCAAGTACACACTGTAAGCAAAAGGGAGTAACGGAACATCTTAAGGAATGTCCTGGTACAAGAACTCCCTAGGAGTTAGGCACATACCAACCTAAGTTCAGGACCAGGTCGGAACTGACAGGATGACAAATAGAAGGGCCCCCCTTGCATAAGGTGGGGGGTGGTATCTAGGCAACAGAGGGTGGCAACCTGGTACGTAAAGAAATGATGTAAGTTGTTTGTACCTGTCTATAAAAGGACACTGCAAAGGGTGCTCTCTGGCCAACCTTTGGGGGGCGGCACACTAGGCGCCTGAATGGCAGGTGTCATTGTCTAAACTTACAGAATGAACAGTAACTTAACTTTGACTAACTGCTGTTAATATCTGTTATATGGCAATAGGCCTGCCCCGGTGTTGGTACCTTGTCAACGCGGGCCATAGTGCCCAGTGGTGCAACATTGTACTGATCTCTGTTACCAACTGGTAGAGCTTCACATTTGACAATAAACCTGCTCGACTGATTTCAAACCTTGCCTGCATCTGTTGTTTCCGGGTCCTCTCAGAGATCTGTGTAGACCCAAGTGCACGGGGTCTAACACTCTAGATAAAGGGAGTACCGACTGTTACTCACGCAGCCAAAAGTTTATCACCACCAACGGAGTAGAGGTCCTGTCAGGAGTGCACCAGGACGATCCTGACCAGACGACACTGACAGTTCAGACCATCTAAGGTACCGAGGTACAGAACACCGAGGTACGACAGTGTTCACACCAGCATATTTCACATGTGCAATTTATCTTTTCTACTGTAGTTATTTGAAGAACACCAATCTGCACAGTATCCATTCACTTTTATACATGCTTATATTTTGTGTATGCAACTAAGGTGCTGATTTTTGAACATAAGGGCTTTCTAGTTTAGCAGCTGTTCAAAGGCAATGCAAAATCCCACTCTTCCATCCTTTTCCTTTCCCTTTTAGGGCAATGATTTCAATAGGATTTTGAAGTGAAATGGTTATACACTAACACAGAATGTTTAAAAATGGATTGAAAAGTAACAAAGAGGTACTGGGCCAGATCCTCCTGTACAATGAAGCAGTTCTGTGTGGTTGAGGTGGTTCAAAGCTATTTTAAAGCCTGCTTAGTAATGCTCAAAATGGCAAATTCTCAGCACCTCCTCTTCCTCATTACAGCATTCTGGTGGGGTGTTGCCAAGGCGTGTACACAGAGATTCTCTCTCAGTTTCAAACAGAGATTGGTTTCACCACAGCAGGCGTTGGCCATTTTTCAACTTTTGTTATATTTTAATGAATGCTTTGTAAAACACTGAGAGCCTCAGATAAAAGGCACTGTATGAGTGCTAACCATTATTAGTTTTTATGATGATGTCCATTATTCTGTCTCTCCCCCTTTTCTTCCTGGGTTTCTACGTGACCCATATTTCTAGATAAATATTCTGTTGAGTAATGCCGTAGAGTTGATGGCTACAGCATTTAGTTACAAATGGTTGACTGGTTAGATTGCATGTCTTCTGACAGCTGCTAAGAATCTTAAGAAGCGGCGAGGGGTTCTGTGGCACCTTATAGACTAACCGAAGTGTTTGGAGCATAAGCATGCATCTGACGAAGTGGGTCTTTGCCCACGAAAGCTTATGCTCCAAACACTTCGGTTAGTCTATAAGGTGCCACAGAACCCCTCGCCGCTTCTCCAGATTCAAACTAACACGGCTACCCCTCTGATGTAAGAATCTTAAGTAGATACCAGCAGACAAGAAAGTCCATAAGCTGCATAGACCTATTTCAGCACTAAGCTGAAAGACAAACCTCTCTCTCTTCTCCCTTCTCCTCCTTTTGCTGGACTCTCAGACATGACTATGTAGCTGATCCAGTTCTCAATCACATGGCAAGCTTTTTGTTTTTTTTAATCACTGCATGACAAATGCATTTTCTTACTGAAGCCATGACTAAAAACAAACAAAATATTGCATTAGGATGAACTTTTCTTGGCCAACAATGCTCACTTTCAAAACAGACACAGTATTATCTAATGTCTTATCATTTGGTTTGGGACCTTTTTTATTCCTCAGAGTTTGATCTTGTCAGGGTATAACAGACACACCCTAATATGCATGTATTTTTTAATACACTCACACTGTTGCTTCATTTGGACCTACCCATTTGACTGGCTTTTCCCTTTTCTGATTTTGGTTCAAGCCAGTGGATGGGAAGCAGTCCAGGAAAAGACAGTTAATTAATGTATCAAAGTCTTCTGAGAATGGAAGAAATAAAGGCTGGTGACAATTTTACTTGCCCACTTCCAAATGACTGGTAACAGGGGCTCAGAGCTCTGATGCTGCAATGAAGAAAATTTACATTGAAAAGAGCATGGAAAGCATGTTCTGCCCCTTTCCTGCATAACAGTTTCAGCTTAAACAATCCTATTCTGAATTTGGCTTAAAGCTGTGAATCAAGTTTTATGAATTTAACCAAACTGCATTCACCTACAAAAAAAGAAAGATGAGTGTTTGAAACACTGCTCTTGTGTCTTAGCAAAGTTTTAAATAGGGTAGCTGCCCATCTGAGCTTTGTATTTCTTAGTGAAACTTTTATTAGGATCCCTATTTGAGAAACTCTTAGATAATGCAAACAGAGCCAACATTTCTATTCTTTACTATATAAGAAAGAAATTTACCATCTCTCTGCAAGTTACCTTCTTCTGCTCTACTTCTCTCAAATTACTAACTATTTCTTATGATCTGGTGCAGGACAAATGATATATCAGCCACCTTTCAGAAACTAAGCAGAACTCAACATTAGATGAATTCAGACATCTCTCTTCCAGACCAAAGACCAAATTGGTTGCAGCTGTATTTCATACTTTCTTCTTTTTTTTTTGGTTGAATTCCCAAGACAGATGAGCTGCCTCCAACTAGAGCAACATCAGTGAGATGAGACAATTAGGAATGATTGTTGGCTTGATCCCATAACCACTGTGATTTCATTTGCAACACAAGTGTTGGCAGAACATAATGCAATACCAACAGCTAGCTTCATGTGGCCATGCAAATAGAACTTGCTGTACCCTAGAAGGCCCTGTTAAATCTAGAAGTTTATTGGAAACATCTACAAATATTTAATAGGGTGAGTAGCAAGTACTAACACCACTACTTTGGGTATGTCTGAGAAGAGGTGCAGCCATGGCACTTGATTTTACATCTCTGCAGCTGGGCTTGCTGAACCATGTGAGCCCTAACTGCAACTTCCTGATCCCATTTGCCCTTGTGTTGCAAAAAAAAATCCTCTCTAAATGCAATCCTCTCAAACTCTCTTAAATCTGTTGCAATTGTTTGTTTTAGACTGAAAACCTTGTGCTGCTCATGCACTGCTAACCTCAGAAAAAGGATAATTTAAAGATTCTAGACAATCAAATTTACTGTGTAACTTTGGCTTTCTCTTGACCATCTACATAATATGATGGTTTATTTAAAAGGAAGCATTAAGAGTGGCATAAACAGCAGTAAATCAAGTCTTTCTATACTAGATCAGCCAAAAGTGCAGATGTACAACTTTTCCATGTCAGCACCAAGAATATGCATTTATTTGCCCTGCAATTCAGCAGAATGAAGTAACCTCTTTTAGAATGATGGCTGGACAACCATGTGATTTCACAAGGAATGTCTCATTGTTCTGTGCACATTTGGAAGCATTAGGAATACTTTCATGGTTAAAAAAAAAAAATTCCCCGCTCCTGAGTGTTTTTATTACTCGAAAAATAATAGCAAAATAGAACTGCATAAACTAAGTCTCTCTCTACAACACTGAGTTTTATTGACAAAAGCTATTCACTAATTAAAGGGCTGTTGTATATCCACACTATGCTGTTTTATCCTCACAAGCAGCTCTTGTATTGGCACAGAGAGCAGTTTACCATGGGTAACTATTCCAATGTGCAACTAGCTGCAGAGTGTTTTGAGAAGGGTTTGCAATGCCTCATGGAGCAACTACAGGGTCACCTGATACAGGTTTCTCAATAGCATTACTCCATGGGTATCCTACTAGATTGTCAGCTGCTTTTCAATTGAAGCAAGAGGTGTGAAGGTGTGAGGGGGAACTGTGCGATAGCGTGCATGTGCGCACGCGCGAAAGGGAAAGTGTGTGCTGGGAAGTGTGAACGTTGGGGGAGAGCGGGTGTCAGCATACTGTCTATTTAAGATCAGACAGCAGCTTGAGCAATCTCTCCACTCCCTCTCCCCAACAGCAGCAGCAGCCTGCTCTGCCTGCCTGCCAGGGAGAGCAACATTCCACATTAATAGTTCTGATTTCCTCTGAGTTATCCCACAGCCTCCTTAGCTATCAGGAGCAGCAGCCTGAGCAGCTCTAAGAGCTCTCCAGTGAGCAATGTCAAAGCTTCCTGGAGCTTTGAGAGGGATTCAGGCCTGCATAACTAGATGCAGGACAGCAAAGTTCAAAACAGTGAGCAGAGCGCTTGTGGCCAGCATTGTGGGATGCTGGGGGCAGGCCAGTTATGTCAACATAACAAACGGCAGCGTACACTGACACTGTGTCACTTTAACTTTGTCACAAAAAGATTTATGCCTCTCATCGAGGTGGTTTTATTTTGTCAGCAAAACAGCAGAGTTTCGCAGGTAAAAGATGCTTTGGTAGAGCACGCTATACACTTTTGTTGGCAAAAGGCAGTTTTTGTCAACAAAACCATGTAATGTAGAGAAGGCCCCAGACTTAGGCTACCTCTACACTTGTACATGATCAACAAAATTTTTGTCGTTCATGAGTGCTTAAAACCCTCCCCTCTGTGAATGAGAAAGTTTTGCTGTAGCAAGGGTGAACTCTGCTTTGTTGGCAGGAATACTCTGTTGCCAACAAAATGAAAGCCGCTCACTGGGATAAGTATTTTGTTGTCAAAAGTGCCAACAAACAGCATTTACACATGCTGAATTTTAGCGACAGGGCTGTGTCAACACAGTCTTGTCACTAAAAGTTGTGTAGTGTAGACAGACCCTTAGTTGCTCCTAGGACCTCTCTTAGAATCTCTCTCATGTTCATGTTAAAGTAGAATAAGGCACACCTGTCCCAATGTAGGTGGCATTAATTAACCTACATTTTTGCAGGATTCCAATAAAGCAAAGCAAGAGAAGAAGCCTGATATGTTGTTACAGGAAAGTATGAAAATGACAGGAGTGAAGAATTAATTTTTTCCTCCCACTATCTTTAGAAGCTGAACAGAAGTTCTCTAAGCTCGTGTTGTTCACAATTTTTTTTAAAACATATTCTCTGTCAGAAAACCTTAGCTACAATGTGAGCATTAAAGAAAAGCAAAAAGAAAGAATTCTTTGCTTACAAAATATTTATCACCACCACCACAACAGGAGAATCAATTCAAATAAAAGTGGAAAGAAACATTGTCTACGGATCAGAGCACAAATGACTAACACGGTATGCCAAGCGGAGGGAAGTTGTGCCTAGGTTCTCTGTCTCAGTGGCAGAACCTGAAGACACTTGGGCCTTCAGGCATGCACACTTTGCATCCTTTCAAAGATGCAGTGTATATCTCGTTTCAGATTCAAATCTGTGTCTCACTTTGCCCTGGATGTTGAAGCTGATCTTGTGTAGAGATGTATGCTTTTAACCTTCTACAGCATCTGTTAAAGAAAAATTTCCCACAATTTCAATATATTTTCTAGTTTAGTGGTTTCAAGGTCTCAGTCCAAACATTTCTGTGATGAGATTTATACTCTTTTTCTTCATTTTCTGATACACGATCAACCTTCTTTGATGGGAAAAGCCTGGCAACTCTGACTCTTCCCAGGCTTTACTCTTTAGCCTGTCTTTGCCCATTTACAGAGTGAGACACGATTTGGGCAGTTTCATTCTCAAAATAGGGCATGCCTTCTGGAAAACTGAACATGAGATTATTTATTAGGAGATGCATGGTTGAATATGGGATTGAAGAGGTCCACAAAGAGAGACTAATGTGAATTATTTTCTATTTCAGAGCACTTTGTACTGTCCAGAGACATTTTCCAGTATCCTATCATCATCATCTTTACCTACAGCAGAATTTGCAATATTACCCTTTCAAATAGTATTAATACTGGTTGAACCTCCCTGGTCCGGCACCTGCAGGACCGGAGCAGTCCCGAAGGACAGAGTTTGCCAGACCAGGAAGGTCAATTCGGCCCCTCTGCTGATGGAGTCTGGGCACTCCCAGACCCAGATGGGCTCCCTTCTTGGCTGCCGAAATCCTCTGCCCTCCGGGAAGCGGGGCTTTTGACTCCATAGCCAGCCCTGAGCCACCAAGCTTCCAGCTTCACTCCCCGCCACTGGGCTCTCAGGATGTTGCCATACCAGAGAATCCCGTATCAGGGAATTTCAACCTGTACAATGGGATTATAGTTTTATGCTGTAATTATGGATATTGTTACCTTCTATAATTTAAGATACATCAGTTTCGTCTTTTACACATATATATTTTCCTGGACATACAATTTAAACAAAAGAGCTCCTGGCTTAATGGCCAGTACAGATGAGATGAAGAAATAAAAAAGTCATTAATGAAAAACATGCAGGAAAACAAGCAAGAAAAACTGCACACTACTACATGGGGAGAATTTTAAGTATAAGCTGTAGAGAGATGTGAACTCTTTATTTTCCAAGTGGGTATTTAGGTTTAAAATTTCCAACTTGCCAAGAATCTAGGATAAGTTCCCAATAAACTTGACAGCTTGTGAGGTCCCAGCAAACTCCTTCACGAAGTAATGGCAAAAGGCCTTTGCCTCATAATAAGCTAAGAATAGCCGATATGGACAGATGGACGAAAAGAATGTTTCTTTTTGGTGAAATCTAGAACTTGCATGAAGAATTAGCTAGTACTAATTGAGTAATGTATTAAGAGAGAGGTGTTCAAATGCTGACATTCACTGAGTATGCAACATTAGCTTGATTTGCTTTACTTTGCATTTCATGGGGACTGCTGATGCAAGAAGGTGCAAGTCTTCAAGCCAATTTTAGCTTTGCCTCTATTATGGGATTAATTCAGTCTTGGTTGAGTTTTGGATGTGGCATAGGAGAAAGATAACAAAGGGAGATGGGGAATGGGTTGCTTTGCCTTACACACTTCTATAAATTACTTGTCTTGCTATCCGTACCTTGTTCCTAACTCCCTAGTATATACACTACACTAATTTTTGCACACTCACTGAATCTCTGTCATAGCAAATCTATCTATACCATTTTTATGATCAATTATTACACACCACCTTGCATTCCAGTTCTGAATTTGGCCCAAACTTCCACAGGAGTTGCCATACCTTATTGTTGTACCCTGTAGTCGGTCAATCTTCTTATTTAATTCAGCAATAATGCTGTGGAGTTCTGTGATTCGTTCCTCATAGCGTAGTGTTGTTCGCTCCTGTACATCTTCGTGCTCTCTCATTAGATGAGACTGTTCACACTAACGCAAGAAAAAACAAAATAAAAAAGGAAGAGGATGGATTTTAAGGCTAACCATATTGACATTAATGCACATAACAAAGCTTTGCCTAATGTCTAATGGCCCACCAGCCCTCTCACCAATTTTCAATAGAGTGTGGAAAACAGTCTTTCAAGTGGCCTTCAAACTTGGTATAAACCAGGGACTTTACAGGCAACATGCCAAATGACCAAGGATTTAATCTAAGCTTGATAAAATAAACCATATTGCAGCTGCCCTCATCTTGAATATATGTCACCACTGCTCAGAAAAGCCTAGAATATCATAACCTGGAACCTACAGTCCGTGAAGATGGTCATCCGGACAGCAATTGTCTGGACTCCTCCCAGGGTTGCCATTCCTTCCCATACCCTACAAAAAGATATTATTTTTGGTGCCCACTAAGTCACCCCATTATGATATTGTTTTGCAGCATCAGATATAATGATATAATGCCATAACCTTACGTCCAAGAAAAAAAAAAAACAACAAAAAAAAAAGCAGCCTCCAAAACCTTAAGACATACTGTGGTGATATGCTAGACACCATGTCATGAAGTTGTGACTGTCAAATATATTCCATTAGACAGAACTATAGCCAATTCCAGACACAAACAGCATATTGTAACACTGTGATGTATGTCTTAGGCCTCCCAAACATTTCAGGTGCATCCAAGTGTTTCACGATAGATCAAGGAGATACTTTGGCACAAGATAACAAATGTGGCGGATACTCCTCCACCATTCTGGTTGAAAGGATGCAGTGAGGTAAACATGTTTAAAATAGACAAATCCTAGAGTATCTGTAAGTCTTTTTCCTTCCCATTAGGATTTTCGTTTTTTGGTCTCAAAAAGTACGTTGTACAATTCAATTATTTACAACACAATAACAAGTTTGTCACTGAGTGCTGAAACAACAAACCTATTACTTGTATTCCTGTATGATCCACACAACCCTGGCTAACTTTCCCTCCAATAGCATTTCAATTCGGCCTCATTATGGTTCCAGAGCCAGAAGCCACATGCATTCCACTTACAGCACTAGCTATGGTAAACATGAATTAGGTTTAGTAGCAGACTGGAAAGGGCAAGACTTCTAATCTGCTTCTGACCCCATGAAGGAATCAGCTAGGCCCCTTCCCCTCCTGCAGCCACACAATGGGGACTGTGCTCCTATTAAAATGAAATCTCAACTTAACAGTGATCTAAGCATTGGTACATCAAGTGAACATATCCAATGCCTTGTACTAAAACCATTTCTAAATGCAAAAAAATCAGAAACTACTGCATGATTTCTTCCGCATTATTTCATCAAAAGTCACTTGTCCTGTATATCACTTTATATGAATTGTAATACATTAATGTAATACACAACACATAAAAAATTCCTATCTACAGTTAGGGGTGTGACAAGATTTTCATAATATCCCCTTTTTATGTTCATAAAATATGACTTAGGATCATCATCTATATGAGAATAAACTTCCTCCAAACTGAAACATGATGCAAAGTTGACATTGTATTATCTGTATTTAAAAAAAACAAAAACAGAAATCCATTTTCTTATTTTTAAATTCTGGGCATACAAAGTGTACAATAGTTGTGTTGATCTTCATTCTATCTGCTGTAAAATGCACAATGACTTTCACATTATATCTGCCTTCTGACAAGATAATGTCACAATTTAATTGTGCAGAACTGTTCTCTACAGTGTTCTCTGTCCAAATGAAGACTGAACTAACTAGCTTCTTCCCAGAAGTATGACGATCAGACAATGGAGCTACCTTTGTTTTCAACATAGAGGTACAGGATGCTGACACTACAGATCCCATTATACTGTGAGATCAAAGGTTCCAACTTTTGCAGGGTGGAATTCCATTTGGATGAAGAGTGTCCCCTGTGCATTATCTCCATACTGACGATGAAGGAAGCTGAGGGCCAAATTCTTGAACTCCTGCAGGCCACACACTGTCTACCTGACACAGCTACTGCAGGCAGACATCAATGTATCGCCTTACTTCTCATACGCTACCCAGGAAAGGATTCATTTCTCTGTTCCCTCTGAGTCCTCCATGCCTCGATACTTCACCAAATAACTACTCCCTCCTCCAGAGTGTAACAACACAGGGAATAAAGTATCAGCTTAACAAAAATGCTAGACAGATTAAATGCAGGGAAAAATGGAAAGAAAGTGGCTTAATTGCACTTTTCTAAAGCAAATTTCCTGTAACACACTTTGATGCCCACAAACACTGTCTCAGCATTCTCCAGCCCAGTGAGTGAGCTGCTCAGTGTGGGTTTTTTTGTTTTTTGTTTTAACTGAAAGGCTATTCAGACAGAGTGATAACAATTATTTTCTGACAATAAATAAAAAGCCTACCACACCAGATTTCATCTCTCTCAGCTGGCCACAGAAAAGCTAACTGTTGTTTCTCTTGGCTGAAGATATACTGACTCTCGCTAATGCACTTCAGCTACAGTATCAGGGTTACTTTCTCTCCCTCACACTCAAGTCATTGCACAGCCCCCATTCTTCACAATAATCTTTACTTGGTGACAGACATGTAGTGACTAACAGAGGAAACGATGTTTTAAAGACAGAGGAAAAGTGTGTGCCCTGGAACCAGCTTCAAGTATTTGTTTAAAATGGTATTTGGCTTCATAGGGGCAACAGTAAACGGGAGGAAAAGGGAGGCCAGAAGGTGGGGATCCATCCTCCTTTGCCTTGGTATAATGCAAATGATTTCAAGGACAACTTGGACAACTTGGTGAGCCCTGTCAGGCACTAATGAGTATAATCTAAGTGTAAATCTATGAGCAATGGACGACAGAAGAGGGATCCCTTGATGACTACCTGTTCTGTTCATTTCCTCTGGGGCATCTGGCACTGGCCACTGACAGAAGACTGGGCTAGGTGGACCCGTGGTCTGACCAGCATGGCTGTTCTTATGTGAAAGGAGACAATACAACCTATTATGCAACTTAGGCTCTACGGAAGAACCATCTCAACAGAGGACTGCCTCTCTATTGGCCAATTTTTATCCTGAGGTTAAAATTAGGGACATTAGAGTGTGGCTGTGTAACTGTTTAATGGTGCTGGTTACAGTCAGGGGGGAGGTGGCTTTGCTGCGACAGGGAAGGGAAGCTGCCTCCCCAAGAGCTGAACTGGCAGAGGCTGGTGGCCCCAATCCCAGGGAGGCTTTGCTGCGGGCTCTGTAGTATAAAAGATCATTTAAACTTCAAAGCCCGCAACGTGTAACCATGTAACCAATGATTTCTTTGGTGGTTACAGGATAGGGATGTTCGATAGTGTGTAACTGAATAGTCGTGTAACTGCATGAAATATTAGTGGTTACACAACTATCCGATAGTCCCCAGGGCAGGGCTGGCAGCCAGTGTCCTGAGCCTACTCCCAGGAAGCCCCCTGCCACCTTGCGTTGCTTTCTCTTTATCGGAGGCAGTAGCGCAGGGTAGCAGGTGGGAGTCGGTCCGCAACGGAAGCCAGTTTAAAAATCAGCTTCCAGTGCGTACTGGCTCCTGCCTCTTGCCCAAGCCTCTCATGGACACAGGTGGCTTCCCCAGCAGCAGTCCTTGTCCTTGGGTGGTCCAAGCTCCCGGCAGACAGAGGCTGCTTCATGGCAGCAATTCCTGTCTGCAGGCGCTTGGACCCCCTGCGAACAGGGGCTGCTGCCATGGAGCAGCCTCTGTCCGAAGAGAGCCAGGGCCACCATGGACAGAGGCAGCTTCGCGGCAGCCTCCCCTGCCCACATCCCTCCCTGCTGCTGCCTCTCTATCAGAGGCAGTAGAGCAGGGTTGGGGGGGGGGGGGGGGGGGGGGGGGGCGTAGAGGGAGAGAGAGAGGCAGATCTGGTACTTGCGGGCAGCTGGCTTTCAAGCCTTCATGGGCACTAACTCCTGCTCCAATACAGAGGCAGCAAGGGGAGGAAAGGTGGGTGGGGGCATGTAGTCAACAAGATTAACCGATAAAACCAGGCTTATTGGTTTACCATGTAGTTGTCTATACATTGACATCCCTATTACATGGTTACCTATTTAACCAAATTTTAACATTCCTAGTTTAAATTTGACACTAGTGGTCACTGATAAAATGTTTCTCAATATGCATTCTAAAGTTTCCCTCCATTAATTATATCACATTATTATTTATATCCCATTTAACTGGGTTAATTCCTTCCTTCTTTGTACCTCATAGTTGTTTCTTAACTAAGATGTATGTACATAGCTCTTATAATCTGTTCTCACATATCAATTACTTCTTGTTATGAAATAAATGCCTCAGATACTTGCTTTCTTCTCAGCCTTGTTTTGGTCTCATATTAACTAGAATTATTAAAAGGACCATTTGGCAGAGAAGGAAGGTACAAGAACAAGCCACAGATTCCTGGAGGGGATTGCACATCAAGAGCAGCTGCCAGGAAAAAAAAAGGCGGGGGAGAGGGGAAAAGTGTTTCCAGCAAAATTTTTTGCCTAAGTGACCCAGGGTTTCTGGGAGAAGACTGCAGAGGTTACTTCCATTACAGAAGCAAGTTACCATGCTTGGGAACACCTTTGGCTTGTTCCAGTCTGATCCCCTTAATAAAGGGAAGTGCAGGGAAACAATCATCAGGCCAATACAAATTGTGAAGTGAGAGAAGAGAAAATACTTCAGCCTCAGGATGTTCGCACAAGTAGGTATAGCTGCCTATAATCTACATGTAGCAACTTGCAATACAAGAACCACCAGGAGATACATGTGCATTACACTTATTGTACTCAGCTAGAGGATAAGATCAAAATCTAATCTCAGTGCTAGAGTAACAAAATCCCCAGAGCCTCAGGCATCTGCATGAGGTGGAAGTAATCCTAGTAACATATTATTTCAGGAAGAGTATAAGTCATTATCTGAATCTGCTACAAGAACTTGTTAGACAAGTTTATTAGGAGCCAACATTTTTGGTTAAACAATATTGTATTTTAATTTACAACAAGTAGAAGCTCGTAGGATGCCATCAATCAATTCCTGTATCTTTTATATGCTTTCTGTTGGCCTGAGTCCCTTCCTAACAACCCACATGGATAAGAATTAATTGTTTTTGGTGGTGCAATCTGTGTCATGTTTCAGGCTACATGAGAGTATGGGTAAACCACCTCTATTTTCTATCCATTTAAACTCTAAGCAGTATTTCTAATTATTTACTTAGCTCAGATCTTGATTTCCTGTCATCCAGCAAGCCAGAAGAGCACAAGAAGAATGGCAAAGATGAATCTTGTAATCAGAACATAGAGCAGGGGTGGGAAACTTAAGGCTAGGGGACCAGATGCACCTCCTGGCTTGCCCAGATCCAGCCCACTGAGGCTAGGGGTTCCTTCCCTGGCACTGGGGAGCCTGCACTGGCTCACCAGCCCCCCCGCCATCCTCCACACAGTGCTAGAGCACACAAAATCTACTAGCCTGGATTAGGGTTGCCAGGTGCCCAGTTTTGAACCAGACAGTCCAGTATTTGAGCTCTCTGTTTGGGAAACAAATGGAGAAAATATAAACGAGAAAATATATATGTCTGGTATTTTCTAAATAAGATGTAATGTAAATTGTGATGTAATGTCAAGTGTGTCCGGTATTTTTGTTGAAACCATCTGGCAACCCTAGTCTGGGCCTCTCCAGGGCACTCTCTGGCATGCAGTCGTAATGTGGGGAGTGGCTTTCTTCTCCTCAGTTGGGGGGCCATATCAGGGAGAGGTTTTGAGGGGTTTTTTTGCTTCTCACTTGTGTGTGGTCCCCAACTGATTTTCCTGTGGGTCAGTGGTCACCAAGCCTAAAAAGGTTCCCCACCCAACAGAGCTTGACTTTTGGAATGGTCTCATCTAGGATTTCAGACTTTTGTCTTCCACTTTGCATCACTGCAGATCAGAGTAATAGAATATTATAGTCCTGTTGGAAATGTGTAATTATATGTGGTGCAGACACACTGTTATAGTATTCTATAAGGCAGTGGTGGGGAACCTTTTTGGGGTCGGGGGCTGCTGACCCACAGAAAAATTAACTGGGGGCCACACAAATCAGAAGCGAAAAAACCCCCAATACTGATACCTCACTGACCTGGCCCCCAACTGAGGAGAAAGACACTCACCCAGCCTAGTAGATTTTGTGTGCTCAAGCCCCCTGACAGGAGTGCCAGTGTGGGCTCCTCAATGCGAGGGGGCAGGGTTCCTACGCTTCAGGGTTTGGATCCAGGCAAGCCGGGGCCCGGACCTTAGGTTCCCCACCTCTGCCATAATGTATGGGAAAGGAAGCAGCAGTAACTAATTTAAGATAAACTCCTAATTGCAAAATCCCTTGTTTCCAAAAACACCATACCATAGCATTTATTGTGGTGTTTTGTTTGGGGTTTTTTAAAGTGACCTAGGGGGCTGCGCTCCCTGCTTGCTATGGTCACCAACCCTCACCTCTCTGGGAGTAGGTGTTTGGCCAGGGGGGAGGGTGCAAGAACAGGAGAGGGGCAGGAGTAGGCAGGGGGTGAAGGAATCTCAGCAGAAGGAATGAGGTGTTTGGGGGGCATCAGGTTCGGATGGCGGAAGGGACCCGGCGTGGCCTGGGGGGGGGGGAGAAGAGGAAGAGGGGTCAGATGGCGGAGGGGACACGGGATGGCCCAGGAGGGTGGGGATTGGGTTTGGATGGCAGAGGGGACCCAGCCCCAGCAGCTCCTCCTCGGTGGCACAGACCTCCAGGGTGTGAAGCGGGAGCGGGGGCTGGAGCTGCTCATGCCCAGAGGGGACAACGTTGAGGCTGGCCACAGCAAGCAGTTGAGGATGGAGGTGGGCTGTGGCAACAGTGGCATGAAGATGCAGATGAAGTGATGGTGTTACTCTGTCGTCCCACAGGAAAATGTTTTATATAAGAAAGAGAAACAGACACAGATATTCACAAATGGCACATCTTGGGAATACAGTCCTGTATGTTTGTAGTCCCTGAAAAGCCCTACTGAGAAGGAGGAGACCATCTTGAATCAATCTTGGAAAAAGAAACATTTATACAAAAAGCTTTACACAGGCTGTATTTTTCTGTTCCCCCATTTCTCTTTTTGCTTGATCCATCACTTAAAACAAGAACTAGAGCTTCATAAATATTGGCTGTTTCTGTTCACACAGGTCTCAACAAACTTTCTTCAGTGCTGACTTACATGGCTTTTTATCTCCTTTTAAAGTTTGCTTGAAGTTTCAAATTAATTTGAACCCCAAATAACACAACTATCTTCTCACTCTGTTTTTTACTTAAATTCCATGCACGGTCCCTGGATTACAGCTTGATTTAAATCAAACCCAGAAGTGGACCTCTATTTATCTTTGAATGACACATAGCGGACTGCACTTGAGGGAGATAGGAAGTCATTTTAGAAATATGGGAGAACAGTGGTTTTGATTTTAGTTTGTCCTTGCAGAAATATGCTGATTTGTAGGAAGTTATTCAGAGTTGTAAGTCAGAGGAGATGCCGGCAGAAGTATACATAATGTTTAAAGGGCCCATTCCAGTTGTCTTTGATGAAACCAACGCATAAAAATAAGTCTGATACAAGGCACTAGATGCAAATGCTTCCATTGTGGCACAAAGGTGAGCTGGTTTTTAGAGTGGGGAGGACAGGTAGAACAACTGCAGATCTTCAGAAGACACTGTATGCTGACCAACAGACTTTTTGCTAATAGCAGAGTGGTGAAAAAGCATAGGTTAATACCAACAGGATTCATATAGATTAAAGACAAAGAGAGGTTTAGGCAACTGTCCATGGCTGCTGATGGGAGGAGGGGAAGTTGCCCCAGATGTCATCCCTGCCCTCCGCACCTACACTGGCCGGGATGTGGCGAAACCTGTTGCCAGGCCTGCAATTGGTTCTAACCAGCATACCACAATCAGAAATCCAGAGTTCCCTAGCGTCTGCTGATTTCAGTAGGCATGCCCAGCACTGGTGCCCCAATTTCTTACAGTTATATAAGCAGCAGTACTATCCTCTGTGGCACACAAACAATCAAATCACTGGTGGGAGAAAAAGGAATATGCAGTATCTGCTAGTCAGTCAGTCTCTTCCTCCCCTTAAAAAAAAAAAACAACAACCCTGTAGTAGATGAGAATTTGTGCACGCCTCCATTTAAGGGCCTATTGTACACAAGGAAATGGTGATGAGAAAGTAAAATCATACTAGTATTAGAAGAAGCAGTAGCAGAGTGTAGATAAGAGAGAATACAGCCAGATAGAGAGAATCCTCCCAGGTCCCAAACTCTCAGGTATTTTAGAGTATGAATTACAGTCCAGAACAAAACAAAGAAAAAAAATAAGTAACAAGAAGTGAAGGAAAAACTGGAGAAAGAAAGGACAAACAAAAGGTCTGTATCGGGGCTGGTCACACTGGCCACGTTTAGGTCCAGTTCTGCGGCTGGGAAGCCCTGCCTCCATCCCGAATGGAGCGATGGACTCTCACATGGGGACATCAGCCCTTCTGGAAATCCAGGACGGGGCTCCCGGGCATCTGTTCTTTTTTGCCTCTTGTCTCCAGCCTGACTCACCCAGCTCCCCGCCTGTTGCAGGTTGGAGCACTCTGGCTTGGAAACTTTTCTTTTTACAGTAAAATCACTCCAAGAAATGCACAACCTTAGGCCTCAAGCTAAATATCCAAAACACTGGTATACAATTTTATTTTTTAATAAGAAGCATTAAAAATGGCAACAAAGAAGAGATGCTTGTTGGATGAACAGAGGGTCTTCAATCCTGTTTGGAAGATGAAATTCGGTTTTGTAGAGATAAATGGAAAACCAATGTGTCTTCTTTGTCAAAAGACTATCGCTGTGTTAAAGAAAACAAACCTGCAATGGCACCATGAATCTTGTCACCCTGAGTTCAAAGATTTGTATCCACTTGACAGCAATTTGAGAAAAACTGAGATACGTTCCTTACTGGAAGGTTACTGTACTCAACAAGATATTTTCCGTTCGCAAGTTAAAGGCAGCGATGCTGTTACAGAAGCCTCCTTCAAAGTGGCTTGGCACATAGCTAAATCAAAAAGACCTTTTACCGAAGGAGAACTGATGAAGCAGTGCTTCTTGGACTGCAGCGAATCACTTTCTGCAGAATTTAAAAGCCAAGAGGATATAGTTAAATAAATATCAAAACTGCAAGTGTCCAATTCAACTGTAGTAAGACGAATTGAAAGCATTTCGGGCGATCTGTTTTCTAAATTACTAAGAGACATTGAAAGCACTGAGTATTTCAGTCTGGCAATGGACAAATCTACTGATCGTTCAAGACAGCTCATGATCTGGGTGCGTTTTTTCCATGGCAAAAAGTATGTAGAAGAAATGCTTACTCTGCTACTTTTGACAGGTCAAACTAGGGGAGAGGTCATTTATTCTATGCTAATGGAATTTTTTGAAGAACCAGGAAAAAGCATTGATTTGAGGAAGCTTACTTCAGTAACAACTGATGGCACTCCCTCCATGACTGGAAAAGAGAAAGGGCTATTTTCTTTTCTGAAGAAAAAGCCAGTTTCCAGATTTCTTTTCATATCATTGCATTCTGCACTGAGAGCAGTTATGCAGCAAACTGAAGAGAGGATTTCTCAAGAGCACAATGGATAGTGTCACAAAAACCATCCCCTTCATTGTTGCAAATGCCTTGAAACAGACAATTTTGAGCTTTTGTTGAGGAGTGCGAAACACAGTATGGTGACTTGGCAATGCTTGCAGAAGTTAGATGGCTGAGTCAAGGCCAAGTGTTAGATCGTTTTATGGATCTACTGCCTGCTGTACAAGTGTTTTTGGAGGCAAAGGATTGCCAGGATTTACTGTCGTGTTTAGACGAAGAGACATTCCTGCTAAACGTGGCTTCTCACTGATATGACGCCACTTAAACGCACTCAATCTTAAACTTCAAGGCAAAGAAAAAAAACCTGCCCTCTCTGATGTGCAATGTTTCTGCATTTGAAACAAAACTGGCCCTTTTTGCAGATCAACTTCATGAGAAAGTCTTAACTCACTTTCCCATCCTCAACTCAAGTGATACAGCTGAGTGACCATGCATCTTTTTTGCCTGATTTCTTTTACAGAGTACATCTCAGAGCTGAAGACCGAATTTTCTTCTTGTTTTCTAGATATCAAATCCCTGAAGACAGTTAATGGATTTTCAGTAAATTCAAGTTCAGTTGAGGTAAAGGTAGTCTGACATTCAGCAGTGAGATTTGGTGTTAAGAGGGCCACATTTAAAGAAGAGATGATAGAATTGCAAAACATTAGTATTCTAAAAGCTAGGCACATGGATGAGGACACTGAAATATTTTGGATGATCTATGCACAGGAAGACATGTACCCTGCATTACTGAAATATGCCAAAAAAGTGCTAACTTAAGTCAAAACTGCGCACTTCTCTAACAGACATCTGGTCCACTGTCTCCATGCTGCTACAATGGAATACAAGCCTGATATGAAACAGCTGGTGAAAAGTTTGCAGACACAATCTTCACATTGATTGTACTTATATTACAGTAAATTCCAGTACTGTATTAGCAGTTATTTGATTTGTTAAAATTGTGAAGCCAAAACAAAAAAGGATGTCGATATATGGTCTTCTGTTGATGTGTGTTGTAGTAATTAAATTCCTGAATTACTCGTTAAAAGTGCTGTCATATGAGTGGAAGTTGGGTAAATATTGCATTTTATTAATCAGCAGAACTGACTTAAATGGGGTCTGCATGTTGAGTAGTCTTGCCTTAATCTTTGTATTCATGCCCGCCAGTGTGAAAGAAGCTATTTGCATATATTTGCACAGATATTTGCATGTCTATGCAACCACACTTAAGTTGCGGCCCTCAGCATGTGCTGTGAGTATCGTAACCCCCTGGGCTTCTAAAGTTGAGTAGCCCTGGCCTATATATTACAGCCACAAGCAGCTGACAAATATGCAAGGGAGCCAAACTCTCTTTCTTTCCAGTCTGTTTCTGAAAGTTCTCCCTCCCCCGTACTGCATAAAATTGAAGGAAAGTCGAAATATAAGTAAACAGATATGTTCTGTGTCAAGATGACTCCTAGTGCATACTGTGGAACGCTCTGGACAACTGAAATTCTGCACATGCAGTTCTTTTAGAAGATGATGTGTATGTACATGCTGAAGTGGCCACAAATTTCATGCCCTATTAACCGCCTGCTCGATATTTTTCGAGAACTGGCAAAATTTGTTCAGAGGGCAAAACAGTGGACTGGCACAAACTGCCAACATACACAATGTGTACCATACCACACTGGCCCCAAAGTTTGACAGTACGAGTTAATATATTTTAACATCTCTAACACACAGGGGACAAACCCAGCTCCCGCCTGCTCTCCTCTGCCCCCGCTGCTGCCTCTGATACATGCATGCGCATGTGCCTGCTCCCCACGTATATGCCTTTGTATCTGTGGGAGCTGACACATGGAGGGAGCCAGCTTAAAAGCCTGCTCCCCACGTGCTCCTCCCCCACACTGCCTCTAACCATGTGGGTTAACCAATGAGCCCAGGTTTATTGGTTAACTATGTAGACGAGTACACATTAACATCCCTAGTATGAATCAAAATAAGGAGATGAGCTACGAAGTCACTCAGAGATCACTTCTTCAACATGTACACCTGGGGTGATTCAATGCGAGTTCTTGAAGACAAAAGGAAGTTCAAAGTTTGCTTTCAAAAGCACAAAAAAGAGTGCTTTTGACACTTGTAAATTGTGTCAGACCTCTGACTAACATATGTGTTGTCAGATAAACAGTCATGCTCCCAGAACTGCTCAAGGAACACTGCATGTTTGCTGGAATAGTTCTGGGATAGTTTGTATGGAGAAACACTCATGACTTAGTACTATTTGTCAGCAGCACCTCATCCTAGAACTTCTCCTTCTCTGAATAAAAAGGGCAATAAACCACCAGTAGTATTTTATTGAGAGCCATGTAAGTTAGTCTCACCCAGAATTGTCTGAGGTTGTGCAATTAATTTAATGACCTCAATCTGACTTTTACTAGGAGCAATGGAGATTTGGAAATATTCAAACACAGAATTAGCTTGAATTTATAGCCACAAAATACCATTGAAATCAAGAGGAGCTTAATAGGAATTAAAAAAAAGATTTAAATATTTATCTGGATTACAGGAACATGCAAAGTTGTCATCACAGATAATCTAATATATAAAGAAGAATGTTTGTAAGTTTGTGCACTAATAACTTGAACACTATAAGAGCTACCGCAACCAAACTTTGCATAGGATAACCTTTCATCCAGGAGAAGGTTTTAAGGTACTTTAGGACCCGATAGGGCCAGAGCTCAAGCACGCCCACCCTAGGTCTCGTGCCCAGTGCCGTCCAGGACTTGCCCCCGCCCACGAGGTTACATAAGAGACCCTCTTTCCCCCTCCCCTCCATGCTAACACGCAGTGCCCCGACCCCCATGTGCACAACAGCTCGGGCACCCACCCTGCCTGAGCGAGCTGGGGCATACCCCCCCCGCAATGACATGGACCTATATTTTAATCCCTATAGAAATCAGTGCAACTTTTCTACCATTCCAAAAAAGATAACGATCTACTGATTTTCTGCATTTCGTTCCTCCGGTTTCCCAAGCAACGCCGGGTATCTCCAGCTAGTAAAAAATAATGCCAATGTTTTTGAAGGGTTATAAACCCTCATGCATCAGAGCACAAACCAGCCTCTATGTAACAGAAATAAGTAGGAAACTCACTGAGTCTAGAATATGGTAAGTCCCCCAAGTGACACTGCAAGATTTCTTATGTCTTTTTTTGAAGCAGCTGGTGCTGTGCAAGGCCAGAGATATGATACAGGACTGGGTGGCCCTTTGGCATCTCATCCATTAGGGCAATTCCTGTGTTGGTATGGGGTGGTGCAGCTACTCTGCATTCTTGACAAAAGCCCTTGCAAACACAATTTCAAATGAAAAAATAAAATGAGGCATCACCTCAGTCTGTAAACGTAATAGGATATGGGAGCAACCACCCGTCAGTGTTCTATTTCATAAAACTCTGTTTCCTCTCCCCGTTATCTTCAACTGCTTCTTCTTCTGGCTCATTTCCCTCTACTTTCAAGCATGTTATTTCCTTTACATTGCAAAGTCAACTTTCCATTACAATTCCTATTCTATTCTGGTTCTAATATCAGACCCATTACTGTGGTATCTATTTCCCATCTCCAAAATACTCATAATATATATTCACCCTGTAACTCCTGCTTTGATTAACCTCTTCAATCAGACTCCTATTCCCTTCTTTGCATCAAACAACTGATTACTTCTTTTTACATAAATCTCGGGAGTAATTCTAGATTATTTTCCCCTCCCCTTTCCTCAGTTTTGTCCTCCTTTCCCTACACAAAAATAGAAAGTTTCATAGTGAAAACACAAGAAACTTTTGCTACTTTGCATATTACAGAACTCAGCTACACACAGAAAAACTGTTACTGACATGTGGAATGAGGGTTTGCAACAGACTCCTGAAACTCTGCCACTCGTATACTCGTGTATGTCTGGGGAGAAAGATGTATTGTGTTTCAGATTTAGGAACCTAAAAATGTGTGCAAACTGCAGCTATAGTTATATTTCCATGGATGATGCTGAACCTGAAAAATTTCATGTTTGTGGTTCACAAATCTCCAGTTATAATCCGGTGTCTATGACATCACAGTTTGTGGCCACGGAAATAATTGTAATGTTATCAATTGAGAACTCTGATTTCACTGAGACACAAAAGTATAAGAAACTGGGCTTTGGGGAGGGGCAAACACATAGATCACGTGTAAAGATTAAAATTAGGTTCATATAATACTGATAGATCACACACTGAATAGATTGTGAACTAGCTGACAAACTGTAGCTTTCAATGGGAATTCAGCATCAAATGGGAGTGATTCTAGCAGGGTTCCCCCGGGATTGGTATAAAGCTCAGTACTATTTCACGTTTCCAGTAATGATTTGGAAGTAAATAGAAAATCAGTGTTGATAAAATTAGTGGATGACCCCAAGACTGGTAGACTGATAAATAATGAGGACAACATAGCCGTCATACAGAGCAATCTGGATCATTTGATAAACTGGGTCCCATTCAAAACAGCCACATGGAAAGATACATACCTATGATCAAGGAACACATGTCATGCCTACAGAAAGCACCTTGAAAAGCAATGACTCTAAAATGGATTTAGGGCAGGAGGGGGCAAATTCCAGCCTGCGTGTCAGATCTTGTTCACAGGGTTAGTCCATGGCTGGCCCCCCACCTCCATGTTTAACTGTGCCTCCACGAGTATCGAAGAATCACAGCTCTTGTTTTGGGATGTTAAAATATGATTAAATTGACTATTTGTTTAGTCGATAAGGGCACTTCTGCTTTGAAATGTAGCAAGAGCCGCCCAACTGTTGCTACATTTCAGAGGCAGAAGTGCTGCGCAGTGGTCCACCTTTGAAATGTTCAAGCAGGGGCTCTTGTGCATTTCAAAGACTGAAATGCTGCATGGAGCCTGGCGCTAGCGGGGAGTCCAGCTGGGGTTCTTGTACATTTCAAAGTGGAAACACCGCATGGAGACTGGGGCCAGTGGGAGACTCAGACTGGATGTGTTTCTAGAAGATATGGTTTAGCTAAACAAACTCAATACAGGGATAACTGGCTGAAACTTAATAGACTTGTGATGTACAGGTAAACTAGATGATGTAATGATCCCTTCTGGTTTCACACTTTATGAACACATGACTATATTTTTATATTTTGAGCCATTTTAGAAATGTAAGGCATATAAAAGGTGCCAGAGTGACTTGAAAAAGAAAAGGTTTTGTGTCTGAAGATGACTACAATATAGGACAAAAAACAACAAATGGTCTGGTAGCACTTTATAGACTAACAAAACATGTAAATGGTATCATGAGCTTCCGTGGGCACAGCCCACCATCCCAAATCTCGATTAAGCCCAGTATCACGTGAATTGAATTTGTGTATGTAATGTAATTCCAGGCACTTAAACATTACAAGTTTTCACATCTGCCTTCCTGCTTGTTTTTATTCTGGCACGAAAGCACCATTTCTAAGGGTAAAAGGATTTAATCCTGATCTTCTCTACTTAACATCCATTGTGATGACAACTGTAGATATATGGACATTTGCTCACTAGAAACTGGACTGAGATAAGCATATAATATGTCAAAGACCACAACAGGTTTAACCTCTCTAGTTCAGCACTCTTGGGACCTGAGTAGTGCTGAACAAGAGAATTTGCTGGACCATGGAAGGTCAATTTTGTGTAACAGCATTACCAACATTTCCACTGCTTACTGGGCTCTTAGGAAACCACAGATATTGCTGGATCACAGTGTGCTGGACTAGAGAGGTTCAACCCCATATGAATCTGATCTGGATTTAAAGCTGACCCGGAAATTAAAAAACAACAACAACAACAACAAAAAATACCTTTATTCTATCATCTAAGCCACATATATCCATCAGTAATTTGTATTTCCTGATACAGTATATTTCCAAACACTCCCTATTATAACTGGTCATTTATTCTGGCTTCCAAGGAAACCAGTTAAAGTTTAACCTATGCCATCAAAACAAACAATTAACATCTTTGGCAACAATATTTGTTATGATTTCTTCAGGATATTTAAACATTACTGACCTGTGCCTTTGCCAATTTTTTTTCCAGCAGGTCCCGTTCCCTTTCTGTTTGCTGCAGACGTTTATTAAGCTCTACTATATCTCCCTTTAGCGATGCCAGGGCTGCTAAATGGAGCTGTAAAACAATCAAAATGGATCCAGGTTAAACTTGTCTACCAAATGTACCACTTTTAATGTAGCACTACTGTAATCTACTAGGAGGCATCAGTGTGATGCCTAGTGCGAATTTTCACATTTGAGAACTTTTAAAACACAAAATGGAATATAATAATCACATGCTGCTGAATGCCTTTTCCTGCAACACTCCAATAAGGAGCATATGCTGTACCGAGAGAGAACATATATGACAGAAGTAAATATAATGTAGTATAAGTTGGAATAAAAGCTATCCCAGAAAATACTAGCTCAGAGACCTGTGTTATAAAAGAAAGTGCAGCGCTCTTTCATCCACTTGAATGATTTCAGACATAAGAGCCAGGACCAGCCCACAACATTTTGGCACCTGAGGCAGGGAGCTCAAAATGACGCCCCCATACCCCGTCACTTGGGCCAAAACTTTGAAAGGTCTCAATTCTGCCTTCTTCCTGTTCTACTTCTCTCATGGCACTCCACCATCTCTGTGCATCTAGAGCAGAGAGAATATATATGCACCAGCAGCAGACACAATTTTCTACACTCTGGGTCCTAGTGGCGCCGGCGCCCTCCCCCCCGCCCACCCCCACACAGTCTGGCACCTGAGATGGCCACCTCAGTTCGCCTCATGGTAAGGCCAGCCCTGATAAGAGCCTATGTAACTTTCCTATAGAGAACAATGCAGATATGGCATTCAAGAATTCATAATTTTACTTTGAGAAATAGAAATTCCACTTACAAGGCTACTATTTTGCTGTTGTCTGAGAATTTTTTCCTAAAAACTCACTTTGTTGTTTAAACTCACTAAACAAAGATTTACTGAAATTGTAACTGAAGGACCTAACCTGCATTACATTACAATTCTAGATAGTTTATCTATCTTGAGTAATCATATTAAAGGCAAACTCCTGTCCTTACAATTCATAGCTATTTAGTAGGTCCCAGAGATATTTTACAATTTCAAAGTGTGAATTCCAACACTCTTTTAATGCTTTTCAGTCTTCACTGTGTGTCTTCTGTGTATCAGTATTAAGGACTCTTTGCATTCCCCCCCTAAATAAATATGCAATTCCTAAATTAATAATATCGAAAATTAAAATTAAGCACATCCAGCTATCAGAAAATATGCTACTAATAACTAAATTGAAGAATGGAAAATAGAAACAGAACCAAAAACTGGATGCAGATGGAATACAAGGCATATCCCACATTTATTTGATGGCATGTGCACATTTATGACCACTAGGAAAATTGTGGCAAATGAGCAATCAACTTCAATTTCTACTTTAAAAAAAAATTAGATTGAAAAATCCTTCCCCCTCTCCTGCACTTAGTTACCCCATTCATAGTTCAAGTAAATTACCACCAATTCAATTAATATTTCACAGATTGTGAGTACAACAAAAAAAGTCCAAAGAATGAATTGACAAGTCTCTTTGTAGTAGTGAAGAAATAACTGCAAATTACATTTGCTGAGAAACAAAAACTCACCTTTCACACTGTACTGGACAGAGTAATAAGGCAAATGCTGCTGAACAGTCAAAAATCTGGCTATCAGATAAACTCTCTTTCTTCTCTCGCCTTCTAGACAGACTCCTTCAATGTGTCATTTGCACTCATTTTATTGGGTGGGCTTTGTGTAAGTTTCATTGTTCTAATTACTAACAGGCATGATTTTAATATCACTAACTCTACAATGCTGGAGCCCAGCCAGGCTGTAGCTGCTGTGATGTACAGCAGTCTGAGTAGAGTTTTAATTTTGCAAAGAAATGACTAGATGATTTGGCAACAGTTTCCTTTTTATTCAGTACTATATGACTGCTATAAAAAGGTCAGTTATGGTTTCAAGACAAAAGTACTTGGAATACAGTTTCTTAGCTCTGAAGTTTTAAACCCTGAGCAATTGGTTTGAATCAGCAGCTGAGTTGTCTCATTTCATAGTTTGATGTCATAGTTATAGTATTTAAAACCAGAGCACCACCAGATCATCTGGTCTGGCCTTCTGTGTATCATTGTGTTCAACGGCATTTTTATTATGTCAGCTACAAAGAGTGTCCGATCTACATGCAGTTATTTAAATTTAATTTTAAATATATTTCTTTTTCTTGGATTTGTGTTGCAAACAGATGAAATGCTTATGAAGTAAGGACCTAAACCAACATCTAAGCAAGGCCTACTATAGATCAGTTATCCAAATTTTTCCCCAGTGAAATCTGTGGAGGAGCTGCAGGGACAGGAAGAGAGCGAGTGGCAGAATGGGACTGACTGGGCAATGAGCAAGCATCTGGGAGGTGGGATGAGACTGGAAAGGGCTGGACAAGAAGCCTGAGAGTCTGATGAAGTGAAACAAGGAATTGGCGGACAAGGAGACTATGCCTGGGATCAGAAGCTTGAGGCATAGATACTGAACCTAGGTAGGTGAGGAGAATGGGACTGGTACAAGGAACCAGCAGCAGGGAAGAGATAAGACTGGGACAAGTGAATGGGGGGTGGGGTGGGGGAGGGGAAGATTCATATTTGTGGAGAATGGGATGAAGAGTCTGTGACCACTACAGTACTTTCTGCTTCAGAGCCTAGAACATAATCTATGATTCCTTAGTCTTAGTCTGCTGCCAGCAAATATCTGGCATCCAATGGCAGAGTATTCCATCCCCTCTAGTTCTGGTCCTCAGAGCAGGGGCAAGCAAGATCAGGCACACAGGCCGCATGTGGTATGCCAAGTCTTTTGATCCGACCTGCCCCGCCAAGACTCCATGGTAGGCTGCCTGCCTGCTGTAGCCCAAGGCTGTTCAAAATGTTGGGCAGCCATGTGCCTCTTTTTTTTTGGGGGGGGGAGGGAGAAACAGCCAATGGGTGCTACATTGATTGGCTGGCGGGGGGGAGGGGGACAGAGACAGCACACAAAAATCTCTCCTCCCCCACCAGAGGTGCTCTGTGCAGTGTGTTACATAGAGGGAACCTCAACTGTTTTGAGCAGCCTGGGGCTGTAGCAGGCAGGCAACCTGGCTTTGGATCTTTGTTGGGTTGCTACTCAGGAGTCATCTTAGTAAGTGGCTCCCGAACAAAGTCTGCCTCTAATACCCCATCCCTTCCTGCTTCCCAACTCTGCGCCCCAGGTCACCACCAGTGTTCCCTTTAAACTGCCCAGCAGCACAGCTTCACAGATGATTAATCAGCCCTGCCAGTCAGAAGCTCGGAGCTCTGTTCATGGAGCTGACTGATTGGGTGAGGCTGATTAATCACCTATGAAGCTGTGCTGCTGCAAAGTTTAGAGGGAACATTTGTTACCACCCTCTCCTACTCCAAGTCACCACCCAAACCCTCTGCCTCCCTCCCAGACCTGGATTCCCTCCTACATCCTCCCCAGGCCAGAATCCTCTGCATACCCTGCACCTCAATCCCCTGGCCCCAGGTCACCACCCAAACCTTGTGCACCTCTTCTCCCAGACGCTGCATCCCTGTTTACACCTCTCTCCCAGGTCAAAATCCACTCCTGCACCCATACCCTCTTCCTGGATCCTGGATCCAAATCCCCAGCTCCAGCCCACAACCCACTCCTTCACCCAAACTTCCCCTCAAACCTCACACTCTCTCCTGCACCCCAAACCCCCACCCCAAGCTCTCTTCTCCACCCAGCCTCTATCCCAGACTCCGCACCCCTTCCATAGAAAATTGCAGCCCTTGACCACTTACCAAAAATCTTGAAATGGCCCCCTCATCCAAAATTATTGCCCACCCATGCCATAGAGGGTGACAACTTACTATTGCTATCAGTTACTCTGGTAGCTCAAGTGGCAGAAGTTTGTGTGGTAGAGCTAAAATTTTTAAGCTTTGTGTATACTGCAGGGTTTTTGTGCAAGAAGCCTTTTGTGGAAGAGTTCTTGCGCAAAAATGCCCTCAGACCTCAAAGGGCATCACAAAAGTGATGTGCTTTTGCGCAAGAGTGTCCACAATGCATGGACAATTTTGCGCAAGAAAGCTCAGCACCTGTGCTTTTTCCCATAGGGGTTTCTTGTGCAAAAACCCCTCCGGAGCATCCACACCTGTCTTTTTGCACAAGGCCTGTAGAGCAAAAAGGAGTTATTCCTCGTGGGGAGAGGAATAACTCTACCGGCAAAAGCCCTCTGTTCTGTCGATTTCTTGCACAAAAACGCGTTTTGAGGTGTGAACGCTCCGTCATTTTTTAGGCAAAAACCTTGTAGTGTAGACATAGCCTTAGAGAAAAATCCTAGCATTGTGCAACCCTAATAATGTTTCTTTAAACACAGTTTCGGTATGAGTGTATACACACATACACACGAAAGCCTAATTATGCTGTAAAAATTGGGCCCCCTCATGCAGTATGGAAACCTTCTTACTTGCCCAGTTGGACACAGGAGAGTTGATTTTTCAAGCACTGGGTTACACTTCTACACTATGCACTTTAGACACTCTTGCTATAGAAATGGTCACAGCTATACGTTTCTTATCTATGACTTTTTCCCCTTAGTATTAGGTTATTGGCTCTTATAATTAGTGCTCAAACAAAGTAATACCACAGACTTCTTAAAAAAAAACAGAGAAAAATCTTTAGTTTTTTACTAGCACTACTACTGAGTACAATAAAGTGCATATGTCTCACAAAACTATTTAGCACACCCCCCTCTCCGAAGCTACAATTCCCTAAATTGTATAAAATCAATGCGTCACAGCCAAGTAAATCTCTCTCCCCTTCGCACATAATTCTTCAATGACTACCAGCTGTGGTCCTAATTAAATAACAGGCCAACAATGCTCACACACTGAATGGCAGTATAAAAAGACACTGTTCATTTCAAATTTTACATTTAAACTCCCCAGGCTTCCTTACCAGTGTTAACATCTAAGAGTACCAATATTGAAAGCACATTACGTATTTCACCATTTATACGGTTTACTTTTTAGATGTAATTCACTGTGAACAACAAAAGTAGTTTCATATTTCTTAATCAATTTTTATCACAATGCTGCAAAGTTATGATTGTTGTAAATAATTTCTATACTAGTTTAAAAAAATATATTTATTATTCTGTAAAACCTTATATTTATTTTTCTGTTTATAAAACTTAAATTTTGGACTTCCTTTAACCAAAGAACCCCCCTTTCCCTTATAAAATTTAATTTAATTGACACTTTAGTATCATACAAAGCCAAATGAATACCAAATAAGGAAGGAAAACCCCCCAAGATACTAAAGTGCTCTGCCAGAAAATATTACATCAAGCCAAAACAGGACACAAGGTTGAACACCTATTAGAACTTACATAAACATTCATATTGTGGGTCTGCATCTAGGGATGGTAAAGGTTAACTGGTAAGCATATACCTTACCGGCATGCTTAATGGCTAACTAGAAGATCCTCATCCATGGTGACCCTTGCCACCTGGGGCTACTGCAGAAGCTACCCTTACAGCTCGAGGCCACGGATGGAGCTGCCCCTGCCGCGTGGGGCAACAGCAAGATGGCAGTTAACCTGTTAAATAAATCTTTTAACTGGTTAACTATTCTGGGTGGTTTTTACATCCCGAGCATTTACTTCACATTGCTTAATGTAAGAGGAAACAGTCACAGCAAACAAGCAGTTTGTCATATTCAATGGCAGGAATCAGCTTCTCTCCATCTCCACAATGATTCACATTTTTAAAAACTGCTGTCCTGGAAGCAAGGGATGTGGAAGGAGGAAGTTGAAATTTTCATGATTTTGACAAAGGCCACTGCTAATTTTGCCCCCCTTAAAATCCAGCCAGCTCGCTGGCAGTCTCGCAGGTCCACAAACACAAGTTTCAGCACAGTACTGTATCAGGGTCTTAGCTACAAATTAAAATTCTTGTTAGGAAAAAAAGGGAGAAGCAGTGAGTGGAGTTCCCAAGTGCTCTTAAATCCCAATGTTCAAGTGCTCTATAGACAGAGGTAATACATAATATAAACCAGGGGTGGGAACCTTTTTTGGGTAGAGGGGCCAGAAACACACAGGAAAAAAAAATCAGTCAGGGGCCACACAGAAGTGAGAAGCAAAAAAACACCCTCGCTGACATGGCCCCCCAATTGAGAAGACACACCCCACATTCTCTTCCCACCCTAGAAGATCTTGTGAGCTCCAGCCCCACAGTGGGTGGGATAGCAGAGGGGTTGGAGTGCCACCGTGGACTTCCCAATGCTGGGGCAGGCCTTGAGACTTGGGGCCCGGACCCAGGCAAAATGGGGGCTGGGCTGCATGCGGCTCCCAGGGCCTGAGGTTCTCCACTCCTAATATAAAAACAAAACATTTAACATTTTTGACCTTTAGCCCGTCACAGACTAAACTTGCTTTGACTGAATTTTATGTCCTGTTTCAGAGCAAGAGATTTCTATAGTGTTTTCAACCTCAGATCTACACCTCTCAACATTTAAAAGGAACAAGGTCTAATAGTTTAGCCTCCAAATTGTAAGCTTTATTTGAATGGTGGTACAGGACAGTTTTTCCATTATACGTTTGAAAAGTATCTAGTGGATCCTGATCCACACTGAGGCCTAGATACTCGTGCAGCATATAGAAGCAGCATTCATCATCCAAGTGAAAATGGTCAGTATAAATACATATTTCCTCCTACAGTTTCCCTTGTCTTCCCTTTCCTTATTACTGTCTGTAACATATACTTGCCCATCTTTTCTCAGACTGCTGTTTTAGGCAGAGACTGACTTTCACACTCTGCTTGTGTAATACTTAGCAAAACGTAGCCACAATGAGGCCTCTAGAAGCTGCTATAATTCAAATTATAAACAACAAGCAGCAGTGGACTGAAAAGATAAAACAAACAAAAGGATAAATGGTAAAAAGAACATTTTTATTTTTAGAATCTTCAGTTTAAATAATCCAAGTAATTATCTTTACAGTGTCCCTTTAAGAGACTGATTTTCTATAAATAAAAGACAATTTATTACCCAAGAAAGTTATAGTTGTGATTTTTTGGTATCCAGGAGTTGCAGAATATGAAAACTGGAGACCCAAAGGGAAGAGAATGGAGGCAGTCAAGTGGGATTATACTGCTTTCTCACTGGTAAACAATGACAGAGAAGGCAGCATCACTGATACACGGGACTGAAATCTCACATTTAAGCTCAAGGTGGGCTGCATCTTAATGATACAAAATTAGAAAACATATTAAAGACACAGCAGTTTATGATGATTAAGTCTGTATAATCAGACATTATGAATCTTTTAGTGTGCACTAAATACTGATTTGAGCCCTTAGGCTGTAACTCCCAGGGAGAATTACATGAGCACAACAAAAAAGAGTTCTCTGACAAGGCCTTCATTGTTCATAAATTTTTAAACTGATCCAATTTAGTAGGTGTTGGCTTCTCCTATTGAACAGAAATTAGTGTATTTAATGCACCCAATCAATGCAAAACAGTAAGCAAGGCCAATGTATTTTACAACAACAAATTAAAAGGTTCAGAAGACCCCTTGCTTTTTTCTCAGTGAGTGCTCAAAGAAAGCAAAATTCTTCCTGTGAATTATGAATTAGAGGCAAAGGATAAATGTGCTATACTGTACATTTTAAAATTAGAAACCATGGTTCATTTTAAATGTGATTACATATGCACAAGCATGTGACTCACGCCTACAAAAACCACACACAATGCTCTTCTATTCTTCCAACCAGCTCTGTGCTTAAGTGCCTGAAGGGTAATGGTAAGTACAGGACTCTCATAAGTTTCAATGTGCCACTAGCTCACAAGAATGGAGCAAGAAAGCTGGGAGATCTACCATAATTTCAGATCTACTATCCTCTCTTCAGGCTGGTAGGCTCCTAGCTACACAATGACTCTTCTGCCCGCCAAACTCCAGGAAGAACAGAGCATTCCTTCCCCCTCTTAAATTGTTGCCAACTTTAAAAAAAAAAAAAAAGTAACAATCTTGTTGCATATGTGCAAGGCATCTGCTGGCTCTATGTAAATCTAACTCTGTGCGCCAAGCCTAGACTGAAAGTGTTTAAATGGCAGTATTCACCATTGAAAAGGTGGTTTCTGTGAATGTAGTATACTGGTTCCTTAGTACAGGGGAAAACTGCAACATGTTAAATATTACTCTGAGATTACTGCTGACAGATATCTGCTTATTAATGGAGACCACTGCACATCATAACTTAGAGCGGTAATGTGATCTAGAACAGAGGTTCTCAAGCTGGGGAGGGGAAAGGGATATGAAATGTATTTGGGAAAGTGTGAAAAGCTTTTTTTTTTTTTTTTTTTAAGGGGGAAGTGGGGGAAGGGAAACATACTGCACACATTTTACCCATAGCAAGTAATAACTACCAACGCTGACTCCTTCTGACATCATATCTCTTAAGATGGAACTGTACATTTTAAGGATGTTAAAATGCGGTTGACTAGTTGATGGAATTTCCACCAACTAGTCAATAGGCACTTCCGCATTCCTCCTTTGAAACCTACAAGAGCCCCAGATGTATGCAGAACTCCGTGTACAGCCCAGGGCCAGCAGGAAGTCCCGCTGACTCCAGGCTGCATGCGGGTGCCTGATTTGAAATGCACAAGGGTCCCCAGCAGGGGCTCTTGTGCATTTCAAAGCCATGGAGGCCGGAGTCAGCGGGGGACACTCAGTCCCCGCTGAACCTGGTCTCCATGCTATGGACTCCCCTGTCCCTTTGAATTGTGCAGCGGCTGCTGCCTCCGTTCAATTCAGAGGGGAGCCCGGGCTCAGCTGGGGAATCCCCAGCTGCCCCTGGGCTCAACAGCAGCTGCCCCAGCAGCTACAGAGGTAGCATTTTAAAGGGGCAGCCCGCTGCACATTCCCACCTCAGGCCTCACCCCTCCCCACCTCTTTCAGCCCTTGCTCTGCCCCTACTCAACCCCCTTCCCCTAAGCCAGGGGTAGGTAATCATTTTTGACCAGGGGCCACTTCTGCGTGGCTTCAGGTGGAAAGGGCAGGGCCAGAACACTTCCTGCTTCCCCACCCACAGACCCCTGATTGGTCTGGGGGTGGGAGACCATGCAAAGTCTTTGTCCCGCCCCCTAAGAGAACCACCAGCTGTTCTGAACAGCTGTCACTTCCCTCTAGGTACCCATGCCCCTGGAGGTAAGAGACTGTGTGCTCCCCACTGCTGCCCCCAGGTCAATCAGGGTCTGGGGAGGAGGAGTACATAAAGTCTCTTGCTCCCTGCCCCTACCCTGCAAGGGAGCACCACACTGGAGTCAACCACCAGCTGACTGGCCTGGAGGTGTGGGGAGCACACAAAGTCTCCTCCCAGCCTGCCCCCATCCTGCAAGATGCACGTGGTGCTTAGAAGCGCTGCACTCCGCGCAGGGTAGGAGGAGACTTTGCACGCTTCCCCCTCCCCGGCCAACCAGGGCTTGGGAGAAGGGGAGCATGTGTGAAGTTTCCTTCTTCCCTGCCAGGAGCATGCGGCACTTCTAAGCATCGCACACTCCTTTCAGGGCAGAAGGAGACTTTGCGTGCTTCTCCCTTCCTTGGCCTGGGGGCAGGAAGAGTGGCAGGGCCTCCCCAGGCAGAATCAACTCTCTTGGCAGGCCAGATCCGGCCCGTGGAGGCCCTTTTGTCCACCCCTAAGCACAGCCCCTGCCCCAATCCTTACCATTGCTTTCCTCCCCCAAGCAATGCAACTTGAGGGATTACTGAGGGGGAGAGGAGTCTGGCAGACAGCAGGGGTCAGCCTCCCACTGCACTCACCAAAGCACAGGACTCTTACATTAATCCATTTGCTACAACACAGTGGGTACATTTAATTGTAAGCATTCAACACAATCTCAGTTTTGCTCGTTAGCTTGGGTTGTTGGCTCTGAATCAATGCCTCACTTTTTAAAAATATTTAGTTAAAAAAAAAATCACACTTTTTTTATAGTCTGTATACGAACCTGTATGGCTGAGGAGCATAAAATAATACAGACACAAAAAGGGGGAGGGTGATCAAATATGTTTTGGAACCCCTGATAGAGAACAAGAACAAACCTGGGAGAGACCAGCCCTTGACTTCTAATCCAGACTTAATTTACCTCAGGTCATAAAGACTTCATTGTCTCTGCCCTAACTTCCCCATAAGTAAAAATGTGGATAGAGGATACCTACTTGCCTGTCAAGAGGTGAGGTTCACAGTTAATGACTTCTTGTTTGCACAGTGTTCAAAACACATTGTTTGCATTGTGCTTTGTGAACTACTACTCTCTGAAAGTATTATTAGCTTTATTAGATCTGCAGATAGGCAGGTTTAAAAATATTTAAGGATTACTGAAAAAATTCACACAACAAAGGCAGATGGGATGTCAATCTGGACTGGATAAAAATGGAGCCACTGATCTTGAAAACAGGAAGTCATCACAGTGCATGTGGTAAGTAAGTTGTATGGGTGCTGACACCTGGTAAGTTCTAGTATGAGTTTTAGCAAATACAGACTTCTGTTGACTTCAACAGGCTATGGATCATGGCTTTTAGTGGCAGAGTGAATACCATGAACTACAAAAAACATTGTCAAACATTGTCAATGTTAATTCATTTCAGCAAAAACCACTAGCAGTCCAGTGACACAAAGACTAACATTTATTTGGACATAAGTGTTGAAGTGGGTTCCAGCTCAAATAAATGTCAGGCTTTGAAGTGTTAAAAGACTCCTCGTGGCTTTTATAGAAAACAAATACAAGAATGCCCGGAAGATAACGAACGTGATGCCAATATTTAAAAAGGACTCTAGAGGTGATCCTGGCCATTACAGACCGGTAAGTCTAACCGTCAGTACAGGGCAAATTAGTTGAAACTATAGTAAAGAATAAAATTGTCAGACACACAGATGAACAGACTTTGTTCTGTAAAGGGAAATCATGCCTTACTAATCTACTAGAGTTCTTTAAGCAGGTCAAGATGTGGACAAGGGGGATCCAGTGGATATTCCAGAAAACCTTTGACAAGGTCCCTCACCAAAGGCTCTTAAGTAAAGGAAGCTGTCATGGGATAAGAGGGAAGGTCCTTTCATGGACTGATAACTGGTTAAAAAGACAGGAAACAAAGGGTAGGAATAAATGGCAGGTTTTCAGAATGGAGAGAGGTAACTAGCGGTGTCCCCCAAGGGTCTCTCCTGGGACCAATCCTATTCAATTTATTTATAAATAATCTAGAGAAGGTGGCAAAATTTGCAGATGATACGAAACTGCTTAAGATAGTTAAAGACCAAAGCAGACTGTGAAGAGTTTCAAAAAGATCTCACCAAACTAAGTGATTGGGCAACAAAATGGCAAATGAAATTTAATGTTGATAAATGTAAAGTAAAGTAATGCACATTGGAAAAAATAATCCCAACTATACATTCAATATGATGGGGACTAATTTAGCTACAACTATTCAAGAGAGATTTTGGAGTCATTGTGGAGAGTTCTCTGAAAACATCCACTCAGTATGCAGCACCAGTCAACAAAGCAAACAGAATGTTAGGAATCATTAAAGAAGCATCGAAAATAAGATAGAATATCTTATTAGTTCTATATAAAACCATGGTACACCCGCATTTTGAATACTGCGTACAGATGCAGTCGCATAATCTCAAAAGAGATATCTTGGCATTGGAAAAGGTTCAGAAAAGGACAACAAAAATTGTTAGGGGTTTGGATCAGATCCCATATGAAGAGAGATTAAGAAGACTGGGACTTTTCAGCTAAAAAAGAGAAGACTAAGGCGGGGGAGGGGGGAGGAGTGTTAGAGGTCTATAATATTATGACTAGTGTGGAAAACATGAATAAGGAAATGCTATTTACTTGCTCCCATAATATAAGAATTAGGGGGTCACCAAACAACATTAATAGGTAGCAGGTTTAAAACAAATAAAAGGAAGCTTTTCTTCATGCAGTGAACACAGTCAACCTGTGGAACTCCTTGCCAGAGGATGTTGGGAAGAGTAGGACTTTTATAGGGTCGTTCCCCCCCCCCAAAAAAGAGCTAGATAAATTCATAGAGGTTAGGTCCATCAATAACTATTAGCCAGGATGGGTAGGAATGGTGTCTTTAGCCTGTTTGTCTGGAAATGGATGACAGGAGAGGGATCACATGTTGTGTTCACTTCCCCTGGGACATCTGGCATTGGCCACTGTTGGAAGACAAGATACTGGGCTAGACAGAGACCTTTGGTCTGACCCAGTATGGCTGTTCTTATGTTCTTAAGAATGCCCTATAGAAACCTATCCAACTATGCAATAGAGTAGTATAATCTGTCATTTTATTCATTTTGAAATAACTGTTTATCTTGCCATACTTTTATCACTGAACTACAGATCTACACATCTCTTTTCCCCCCAAACTGGAATCATCCTAACAAACTCCTATACAAGAAGAGCTTTGCTGATGACAGTTGTTATTTTAGACCGTGCAATGCCCAGCTTTGCTGTTATTAAACAAAAAAGGGAGTCTATATTTCCTTCTGTATTTGAGGTTTCGAAAGAGCTGAGAAGTGTTTTCCCTTCCCGTTTTGTTTCCCATTCTCCTCAGCCATAGTATTTTATGGCACAATTTTTAAATCGGTGACATGTCAAACAAACCACAGATGCGACAGGATCTGGATGAGAAATGTGCAGAATGTATCTTCATATAGTGAAAACAGGACTCCATGATGTCATTAAAACTTTACATTATCTGGACATAACCAATTACCACCTGATCACCTTAATTATTTGCTGTTTCCTTTTCCCTACCTCCATCTCTTGATCTGCTTTGTCTCTCTTAAAAATGTAAGCTCTTCAGGGCAAGCACTGCGGTTTTTTTTCCGTTTTACAGCATCTAGCATATTATAGGCACTACAAATAACTAATATATTCTCTCTGATCAAGATGTTCAAATAAAAATACATCTCCACTCCAAAACCCCAGCAAATGTTCATGTTACATTTCTACAGAACAAATCTGAAATCCCAGGAAGTTTATGAGGAATGGCAATGAAGATGGTGTTGATTACGGAGACATGCAAAATGTAGTTGCAATGCCATTTAGGAATTGAAGTGATGGCAAGAGGACAATAAATGATGGTTAAAACATTTGGGTAGCATATCCTGTTTCCCTTCAAAGATGATACAAACTGCCTGTCAAAAATGGCTAAAAACAAGACTAACGAATAGGGAAAAGCAGTTTGCAATGTGAACTTGTATGCAGAGTTGTGTATGCAGAGTTGTGTGTGACACGTCACTGGTATAATAAAAAGCACATTAAAAATACCAGTGAAAGGAATCTGTGTGTGTCAGTTTTTAATTTAGGGATTTTAGTGTTTAGAATTTTGTCATTTATCTGCATTTTCTAGTGAAATGCAAATAAAAGACAATAGTACATCTACCCCCTCCCCTTCTCCCGAGCCCAAATCCCCCTCTGCATGTGTGTGCAGGGATTGGGAAAATGGGGATAAGGCTTCAGAAGGGAGGGCACTAGTCCATGCTCATGTTTGATTACCCTGAACATTAATATACAGCTGGACAGGACATTAAAGTAAACAGCAAGTATTTAAGACAAATTGCAGCTAGGATACATACAACTTGGTCACAACTGAGGGAAAATTTTTAAAAACAAAAACAGTCCATCATAAAAGTAGGGATTTTTTTTAAAAGCACAAAAGATGTTATGATCTGCAGTTTGTGTGTAGCCATTTGTTGTATGTAAAAATCATGGCATTTGCGTTGTTATTCACATTTCATCAGTTTTACAAGAGGCTACAGAATTTCTTGCCCATCAATGTTCGTTTAAAGTGATTGACATATAAATGAATAGCTCTCTCAACAGTTTTCATTCTTTTACACTTATTTTCGATTGCAGAGTATCAGGTAGAAAAACAGCTAAGATGCATTTTACGGCCCAAGTGGTAAGATGAATGTAATCAAAGTCCATTTCAGCAAGTGCACTGACAAGGCTGGAATGGAAAATCCTACAAGAACAATCACTTTCTAGAATTAAAAAGAGGACAGCCTAAGATTCCCTAAAACAATCTCAGTTGTATAATCTCTAGGGCATAAACCTGAGCCAATTGCCCTTGTAAGTAATTATCTTAGGAAAAGCCAAAAATCACTCAAAAATGCTTCCATTATTATTGATGCAGGTTTCTAGAAAAACATCCCAAGAATCAACATTCATGAAATAATTGTTCTATGTTAGACCCCAAAGGTGCAAAAACTGCTACTTTTTGCACCGTCAGGGCCTGAGTGGTCCTGAACTACAAAGTTCGCTGGACCATGGAAGGTCAAGGCTCCCCCTCCTGGCTGTTGGCCCTGATCCCCCACTGGCTCCACTGCCCCTAGCCTTGCCAGGGCTGTCTCCCACTTAGGGACAGAGTTGTGCTTTCCTGTGCTAGAAGTGACAGGCCCCACTGCCTCCAGCCTAGCTGAGGCTGTGCTTCCCGCTCTGCTTGGGCTGCACTCCCAGGTGCCAGCTTCGCTGCCTGTGGCCTGGGCAGGCTTATGCTCCCCAACACCAGCCTCAGCTGGGGCTAGTACGCTCCACCATGCTTACCCACTGTGGCTAGGGCTGCACTCTCCACCACCAGGCTAGCCCCTGCACCTGGCCAGCCACGGATGTTGCCAGACCAGAGAGGCCCATATTTTAGAGGTTTAACCTGTATATTGAATGACTTATGAAACACGCAGGCTGTGACTTTCCAGTTGAAGTAATTAGGTCATATTAGGCATTCCATAGTCATTTCATATGTTTTTTCGATATTAAACAAATGGCATGCCAAAACAAGCCAGGATGGAGCCAGACAAATTGTAGCAAAACAAAGAATTTATTATGCATGTGTGCTCTTTGAACACATCTTCTGCAGATTTTTTGAATCAAAGCAATCTGTTCATGGTACTTTTAAAACAACATTTTAGAAAAAATATCACATTTCCATGCACATTAACATTTCCTAATACATTTAATATGCCTGTGAATCTTCCTAACAATACTTTGAAATAATTCCAGACTACTCTTGCTGATCTAGTCATAGTAGGTAAAGATTAGAAAAAAATACTACACAGCAAAATCCCTAAGGGATTGAAATACTGATCAATGTACATTTTCAGTGCTGCAGCCTCAGGCATTAATGGGAGTAGGGTCAGGCTCAAAACAATATAAAACAAATACATACTATAAAGGAAGGGAAAATCTCTCTCTCTTAAAACTTGCATAGGACAAATGGAGTATAATGGCAAACAGCTAATGTATACGTTACTAATCTGCACCAGAGCTAGATTAAACCATAGGCACATAGTGCATCAGCTTTAAGGGTTGTGAGATTATATAACAATCTCAGCTTTAATAATAAAAGTTTCTATCCACCGTAATTGTGAATAAAAGCTTGAAAATATGATCCAAGAATAACCCCCACCCAGCAATATTTGCCTGTGTCTGCAGACAGACTACAACAATTAATGGTCCTCATGAATCTCAATACCAATATCCACCATAGGCCTGGCCCACCCAGCCAGGCGCACACTCTCTGATTGATGGGTTAACTACTATGGGCCAGCTCTGACTGTCTGACTGGAAATAAGGAGTAGGGGAAGAGGTGCAGCACTTTACCAATGTTCACTGTAAGCTGTGAACTTGTGCGGCCACTCAGGAGAAATTCAAAAGCCACCCAGCTAATTAGCAGAGCATCCACAGCTGCCTTTTGTGTTTCTACTGGTGGTGCACATTCACACATACCTCAGTACCCACAAAAAATTATTCTGCACATGAATGGAAAAACTCTCTACATAGATGGAAAATATAAGAGGGACCACTGATTGCCACCTCAAGTAAGGATTTAGTTCAGAGCAAAAGTCGAGTTATAAAGGGTCTTATGGCATGCAGATTGTCTTAATTCAACCCCGATCGCCATACCTATTAATTGCACTCGCAAAATGGAGTCTTCTCCCCAATTATCAGCAAAGATTTTATATGAGAACTTTGCTATGAGATCACATTGTTAAAATGTCATTACTTTCACAAAAGGCATATCATGGGACAGATATTACCATAATGACTAAAAATCGAAACTACTTGCACTGTTGTCTTGAGTATCCTGAAATCACTTCAGTACCAGGCCTACTGTTTAAGTGTGCCAAGCAAATTAAAATGACTGTTCAGTTTTACTGCTATCAAGAACCCTGTGAGCCACAGTCAAGAAGTCAAGAATCACATCATTTTCATATTATTGCTACAGGAAGTTAGAGATTTTGCTGCTGATCCTCTCTCCCTCTACATATACAGTCCTATTCATGGGGTGAAGAGCTCAAAAAAAGGATGGGGGAAGGATGTACACAGACTTCTCTAGTGACCCTCGCCAGAAGGTTCTTCGAAGTGTCAGAGTAGTGGAGATTCATCTACTCTCAGCAGTTAGAAGTGAGGAAAAATTGTCCTTTGGCTTGGGCTCTAGTTTGGGACTCCAAAGATCTCTCCAGACTATGACGCAAACTTTCCAGTACGTTTGGGCTATATAGTTGCTCAGGGTTTCAGATCCCTGTCTGTAAAATGGAAATCATACTCACTCCATACGTTCAAGAATTTGGTAAGAATTAAATTATTCAAATTTGTTAGGTGCTCCAGATACTGTGCTGTTGACTGGCCAAATACAGGTAGATGGCTCTGGAAGGAAGAGAAGAGACAGAAACTTCCCTTTCCCTTCCAGCAACCATGTATAGGAAATTTCACATTTACAGGACACCTATAGGCCAGACCTTCCATAAAGGATTGTTCCTCCAATCAGAGATCATCCACTGGTATGAGCCTGTTTCCACAGCTGATAGAAAGGCTGAGCTTCTCACCAGTGCGCGCACGCATACACACCCAGGTGTCACTGGGAGGCCCCCTCACTTGTGGCTTTCTACATCTGGCTTGTGTTCTACTAATGGTAGATGTTTGGTATATTTTTCAGTCTCTGATAGCCAATAATATTTGGCTCCCCCACTTCTTATGCATTTTCAAGCAGGGTCAATAGATTGTGAATGTGTTATGTGGATCGTTCCGTGGTTGTGTGTAACTTAGGGTATTTTCACGGTTTTGTGCAACAGTTTCAAAACCTGATGCTCCCAGCTGGATTCTCTCAGACTGCCCAGAGGACAGTATGAAGTGTCATTGTTAAAGATGCAAAAGAAGTTCATTGTGAGTTAAATGCAGGGTATTTGTAGACAGAAGGTCAGTCTCTTATAATGCATGTCTTTGACCTCTTTTCCTCTAAGCAGTCACCTTTTGAACTGTTGTGGACTGTTTTAATAGGCGGGGATGAGGGGTGGGGGAGAGAATGAAAATTATGTACACACACAGTCCTGCGAGACTGTAAGGAATGGACAAATACTTTATCTTTATAACAGTGGTTATTCATGCTGAAGAGCCAAGACTGAAGATATGAGCACTAAAAAGCACAGAGTAATTTCAAGATAGCAGAAGTGATTTCACTTTTCCACAGCTTGTCTCTCTCTACTAAAAAAAACCTGCAGGTCAGTTAAAAATCAAATGATTGTCTCATTTTATAAACTGTCCTTGGCTCTTTGGTCTCCAATGTGTAGTTTAGCTGAAACATGTGGTATTGAATGTGTGGCCTTTATCTGCTTAGGGCACAGTTCGTTTTCAACAATCAAAGAAAAGCCCAAGGATTCTGGAGGAAGAAAAGCCAAAGCAGTCTGAAGAAAGTTTTAAGTATCATTACTTGCCTTTGTTTCCCTGAAGCAGCTAAATGGAACTCAAGAGTGATGGAAGATAACACTCATTATGTCCAAGTACTGTAAGTACCTGCTTAGCAGTGCTCAGCCTGAGGGAAGAGAGCTCTTATCTCCACACTGCCTTGAAGCTTCAGAATTGTCATTCATGCTTAAATTTGACACTTTATATATGGGTTTAAACAAAGACTCTAATTATCTCACCCATTACAAAGATAGCTTCCCCAATTATCACCCTTAATGTCATTACCCCACAGACACTAACCTTTCCCCCTCACCCCGACTCTGTTCTAAAATTTGATTTGTCAATTTCACATGCCTTCATTTTTTTGATTGTATCACACTGGTATATATGGTTGTGCTGATTTTCTTCCACATATTGATCTGAGGAAGTGGGTCTGGCCCACAAAAAAGCTCATCTCCTATAAACCATCTTGTTAGTCTTTAAAGTGCTACTTAGTTCTGTCTTTTGTTTCAGCTACACCAGACTAACACGGCTGCATCTCTATCACTTTCCTTCCTTTTAGCCTCCATGGTTACTTTTGATTAAGACCTTCACAGGAAACTGCCCTTTTCCTGCCCCCAGACCCAGCTCATATCCAAAATGGCCATCTTCTCTCCACAGCTAATGTGGTTAGTCCTTATGTGCTCACACTGTAGTGAAGGCTCAGGGTCCCTCCACCCAAGATAAGGAATAATTTGCTGGGATTGTTACAACTACACTTAACAGAACTGTTTTTAAACCTTTTCCCTTTAAAAATGCTCCTAGGAGAAAAAAACATACAAAAACACTGCATTAAAAAAAACATTACTGAGGTTGCAAAGTCTAAGAGCCAGAATTAAGGCTGCCTCCACTTGGCCTCTTATGCATATGTATTATGACACAAACTTAAATTACATATTGTTTTTTCCCCAGGATTCTTGCCTCATTCAGTTGGCGAAGGGCGCTCAAGGACTCAGTCAGGATTGTTCAGGATTCTGGTTTCCAGAATTCCTTTATTTACTCTAAAAGTTGGAAGATGTGAACTATTTGTAAGTACTGGAAACAGGCAGGTCTAGACCCTCCCATAGTTAGAGGCCCACCCCCTCATTTGAAGGGGAGGAGCCATTGAACCCTGACTGAAGCTGAATACCAGAACAAAACATTAATAAAAGGGGACATGAGTAGGGTTGCCCACTTTCTAATCACATAAAACAGAACACCCATGTCTGGCCCTTCCTTTTCCAAGGCTTCACCTATGCCCAATATCCCACCCCTTCTCCAAGGTCCCACCCGTCACTTGCTACCTCCCTTCTCCCTCGATCATTTGCGTTTTCCCACCCTCATTTACTTTCACTGGGGTGGGGCAGGGATTTGGATTGCAGGCTCCAGGTGGGGCCAGAAATTAGGGGTTCATGATATGGGAGAGGGCTCTATGCTGAAGCAGGGAGTTTGTGTGTGTGTCTGAGGGAGGGTGTAAACTCTGGATGGCGTGTGTGTGAGTGTGAGTGTGAGTGTGAGTGTGTGAGAGAGAGAGAGAGAGAGAGAGAGAGAGAATGAGGGGTCTCAGTGGCACTTACAGGAAGTGGTCACCAGGTCCCTACACCCTTTAGGCGCATGGACAGCCATCACCAACACAGCTCTGTGTATACCCTGCAGCTCCCACTGATTGCAGTTCCCAGCCAATGGGAACTGCAAAACTGGCATTGGGGGGTCAGTGGCAGTGTGCAAAGCCTCCTAGTATGCGGCCACCACAAAGCCAAGTGACTGCAGGGACCTGGTGTCCATTTCCAGAAGCAGGACAGAGACAGGACAGATAGACCTAAGAGAGGCTCCTTAAGGCCCCCATTGCACCACTAACTGTAGACATAAGAGCCACTTGTGAAATCCAAATTAATATTACTATTACTTGTAATAATGGATTCAAAATATGGATGTGAACGACTAGTCGACTATCTGATAAGCAGATGCTTATCGGATAGTTGACAGGCTAGTCAACTCATCGCTCCCCACCTTGCTGCCTCTATCAGATAGAGGTACTTCAAAGGTACTTTGAAAGCAGCAAAGGTACTTCAAAGCAGCAGCCACGTGCAGCACGGGGCCAGCTGGGGTGTCTCCAGGCTGCACGTGGCATTTCAAAGTGGCAGCGCTGCTTGGAGCCTGGGATCAGCCTGGGACTCCCCACCCTACCCTGGGCTTAGTGCGGCACTGACACTTTGAAACACCATGTGGAGCCTAATGCTGGACTCCCTAGGGTTGTTGCTACACTTCAAAGGCTGATGTGCCCTATCGACTAATCAAATAGTCAATACAAAATGCATCGACTATTTGATTAGTCAACTATTCAGTTTAACATCCCTAATTCAAAAATTCTCCTGCTCTTTTCAAGGTCTCTCAGCAATAAAATTAATTCTTATTCCCAAAGCACAACTGGGGATTTTGCAAAAAATTGCATTCACTGTACCATAAAGGTTCACTGTCTTTTAGAATGACCCATATGATCTGCTAACACACTATATCAGGGGTTCCCAAACTTTTTGACACGGGGACCAGTAAATCCATTCACGAGCTTTTGGAGGACCGGTAACATTCATTTGCATATTTGCATATTCAATAAGTAAATGATGAATATTCAAATAAGTTTTTCTGGTCCTCCCAAAGCCCCCAGTGCCAGCGTTAGCAAAGGTTTTGATACAGTCACCCATGATATTCTTGCCAGCAATTTAAAGGAATATGGAGTGGATAAATGGACTGTAAGATGGATAGAAAGCTGGCTAGATCAGGGTTTCCCAAACTTTTTACTTTAGTTGGAACCCGTTTTTTTTTCCAGTACTATCTTTTGCAGCCCAAAAATAAACGCATATAAAAAAAAGAATGAATGAATACATTTTCAGTGTTTCACCCAGCTGCATCCTCCACCCAGCCTGGCCCAAGGCTTGGGGGACCCGGCACCGCATGAGCACTTCAGGAGGCGGGAGCAGGAGCAGATCGGGGGTAGGGTATCTGGCTAAGAGGGAGGGTACAAGGAGGGGTAGGGTTGCCAGGTGTCCAGTTTTGTACTGGACAGTCCGGTATTTGAAGGTTTTGTCCGGGAAAGAAACTGAGAAATTACCAGACATAAAATGCCTGGTATTTTGTAATTAGGTAAGTTTTATTATAATTAGGTGTATCAATCCTTAGCTGCGAACTGCCTGGCTGGTAGATGTGCTCACACTGTCTGAGTG
>JANRFK010004149.1:64201731-64224269 GCA_030068395.1 Apalone spinifera
TCATACTAAGTTTGCACTGCGGTGCGGAATGGACTAAATTCTGTCAAAAGGTTGTCTTAACTTCTTACTTTATCTCTTTGCAGTACCTACAAGGAAGACAAGCAGAAAACCTCTAAGAACCAGCAAGCAAATAGTAGGAAAGAAAGCAAGTCACTTAAGGCAGAGAAGGAAAGGAACTGTGGACAGAGTGAGCACCCCATAATTAAGACTCAAGTTAAAGTGGGTATTGAGCATTTTGACATCTTGAGCAGTGTGACCCCCCTATAACTGGGGTTCAGGTCTGTGCTCTCTTGGCAGCTTGGCATAATGCTCCTTTAATTGGCTACTGAAAGTGACTCCCCTGTAATTAGGGCATAAGTCATGATCCTATGATTTAGGGTAAAGTCTCTTGCCCCTTCTTACTGAGTGCGAAGTTGGGATAGATAGATAGATATATGTATTAGCATATCAAAAAAGGGAATTACTTCTTAAGTGTAGTACCAGTGTTTTCGAGGCCAATTCACTCAGAGCAGATGTGGCTCACGCCCAGCAGTTATGCGGAGATACGAATACCAAGACAAGGAAAATGGCCTTATTCAGTCCTAATTTAATCATGTTAAATTTGCAAATGAATTTCAACTCATCTGTTTCTCTCTGAGGTCTGGATTTGAAGATTAAAAGTAGTAATTCTTTTACAAAAAAAAACTTCAAATTGCTTCCCATGTGTCCAGGTTAGTTAAGTGTTCTCAATGTGGTTTTTGTATGTTACATATTTTGTATCTGATTTGTGTTCATTTAGCCTCTGATGCAAAGACTGTCCAGTTAGGCCAGTATGCATGGCAGAGGGGCATTGTTGACACATGATGGCATATTTCATGTAGTAGATAAAGAGGTGGTTGAGCTCCTGATGGTGTGGTTGACTTGATTAGGTCTGTGACGGAGTTTCTTGTATAGATATGAGGACAGAGTGGCAATCAGGTGTGTTGCAGAGATAGCTTCCTGGGTTAGTGTTTCAATGGTGTGCTGTGAGGCTGCTCATGAGTATTTAACATGATCAAATTAGAAGTGAACAAGGACTTAGAAGAGTTAGCCTGCAAAAAGGCAATTTTCCCTCTTTCTATTAACACCTGCCCATCCTGCACAGAGAATGCGCCACATCCACCTGGACTAAAGTGTCCTTGTTAACATTGGTCCTACTTTTCCTAAGTAACTACCTTCTCTTCAACTGCAGGTACAAAAATATATCCTAACCTTGAGGATTTCAACTCCATCAGTCTCATGCAGTGATTTTCACCCATGAAAGCAAATGCTAAAATAATACTGTTAGTTTTAATATGCCACAGGAATTCTTGTATTTGAAGAAACTGAATAACATAGCTACCCATTTCTACCTAGTGAGAAATATGCTACTGTAATGAAGGGACATTGAGCTCTTTGGAACCCAGACCAGTGAGACCTCCCTGTAACGAGAGCTCAGGTCTCTGTTAGCATGACAAGCCTGCAAGTACAGTGCATGTGTCACGAGTGCCGAACCGTTTTTTCTATGGCGCAAACTGAGGCTTTGGCTGCCTGGACCAGCGAGACCTCTCTGTAACTGAGGGCAAGGTCTCTGCCCCTTCTCATTTGGCGTCCATGCGCCTTTTCGCTGGTAACTCAGGCTCTAGGTTGCCTCCCTTCTTGATCTATGGAGGCAGGAGCAGGGGCCTTATTGGTAATGTGGGCAGCGTGGTCTCCCTGTAACTAGGGTTCGAGCCCCTGCCCGTTAGTTGCTTGACATTATGCTGCCGTAGGCCACTGGTCAGAACAAGCGCCTTGTAAGCAGGGCACAAGCCTCATCAGTCACTAATCCTCGTGCCCCCGCCCCTCCCTCCTCCACCCAAGCAACTCTGTACAGAGTCCCGGCCCCTCGCACCACCTTGCTAGTTCATCTGGAATTCCACAGCATCTACCCCGCTTCCCTGCTTGGGGACAAGATATCGTGCAGCAGTTGCTGGTAAGTTCCCAAAGAGAGGTTCCCTTGCTTGTTTGAAAGACAACGGATCAGAACCCAGTACCGCTGTCGTGCACACAAAGTCAATGGTGTCAAGTAATTTCACAGTGCCCTTAATCGTCTAACTCTTGATGTCTTTGTGTTAAGAATCGTGAACTGCGGTGTGCAATAAGTGTCGAGGGGCAATGCGGATGGAGATGCTGGCTTAGAAACAGGATTTTGGTGGCAGCATGGTCAGCTGGGAAAGGCTGGGCAGGCGGTGGAAAGCCGCTCCACCTCACTCGCTTGGGCGCCGCCTCAGCTCTGTTCTCGGGCCGCCTTTATATCTCCTCTCATGCTCTCCCTCCCTCCGTTTGCAGCACCACCAAGGAAGAGGAGGAGGAGGAGGAGAAGAAGAAGAAGGAAGCCTCTAGGAGCCGGCAAGCAAACAGGAGAAAAGGAAGCAAGTCACAGAAGGCAGAGGAGAAGGAAAGGGACTGTGGACAGAGTGAGCACCCCATCATTAAAGCTCGGGTCACAGGGGCTGTGGAGCTCTCTCACACCTTGAGCAGCGGGACTGTACTGTAACTGGGGTTCAGGTCCGTGCTCTCTTGGCCGCTTGGCCTCATGCTCCTTTAACAGCGTGACCTCCCTGTAATTCAGGGTCAGGTCTCTGCCCTTTGGCCCTTTTGGCATCATGGCCTGTTGGCAGTCTCGTCAGTTGGACGGTCCTGTAGGGATGAATCTTGGGTAGCCTGATTCATATGTAATCCTGTCTTTATAGTGCTATCTAGCACAGAAGGCTTGACTGCTCTGTTCCTGTCAGCCCACTTTGTTCCAAGAGATAAACTCCTGTGGAAGGTCTAAATTCTGGAACAAAAATTATCAGAGGTATAGCTTTAGTCGTCTGTATGTGGCACTTCAAGCACATACAGATTTATTTTTTGCATAAGCTTTTGTGGACAAACCCACTTTATCAAGTGCTTTTGACTAACTTGGTTTTTGCCCATGAAAGGTGATGCCCAAATAAATCTGTTCGTGGTTGAAGTGCCAGAGGACTCTTCATTGCTTTTCAAAAAGTGCGATTTGTTTGGCAGTTTTAATATGAGTTAGGGTGAACTGTCATTTATTTTGTAATATATGTCATTTTTTTAATGCTGTTCTAAATGATCCTGCTGAATTTTGTACTGAAAATTTTTAAGTATTCGCTATGTGAGGTGTCATAGGGAAATTTCGGTATCTTGGCTTTTAACATGTATGGCTTTTTTTAATATTCTTGTGTAATTTTTTGTGTAGTATGCTCAATTCAATAAGCCAGTAACTATAGTTTTCTCCAAAATATATTGCAGTTATATAATAGTCATTGTTTGTTATTCCCCTTTTCATTCTGGAGAAAGTTCTGTTTTACTACTTCTTTTATATTTCTTGTCGTTTTTGTAGTCATGGGTGATTGCTTTGTTCAAGTTTTACATTTCAAAGTTCATGCGTATTTCCGTTAATTTGAAAATTCTTGAGTTCATTAGACTAAATTAGTCTGTATACAATCCTTTTGTCATTTGATTTTAAAATTAATTTGGTGCTGCTTTTAATAATTTGTTTCTAGGTTTTGTTTTCAGAATTTTGACCTTCTTTAAAGTTTTGCTAAAGCTCTTGTATACGGTTTCCAGCTTTAGGGACAACTTGAGAAGAAGCAAGCCCCCAATTAAAAAAGAAGAACAATTTTTTGAAGGAGCTATGAAAAGCAAATGGGAACCACATATTGAAAGCAAATAGCATTTGGAAATCCCTGTAATTATGGAATACTTTACTGTATGATTGAATAAATCATACAATAATCTCGCACAGGAAATAAAAGTTGAACTATTTTAATTCACTAAAGCAATATTAATTATTCCTTTTGAACTTCATAATAAAGATTGCATTTCAATCTTTTTTTTTTTTGGTTCTCTACAGGTTTATTTCCATCACTGTTGCATCCAAAAAGTACTGGAAGGATAAATTTAACAGGAATGACTACTCTCATCTATTACAAGTTGTTTAAAAGCAGTAATATCTCAATCAATTTATTAGTCATTGTAAAAGAGAATTTTTAGTGAACTAGGACACCAACGATTCAACAATTTACTGCTGCATCCTTTTGTTTTTCCCTCTAACTGCTTTTGTAACAAGAGTACACTGATAATACATTTTATATAAATAGCATGTGTATCCTCCCAAGAAAACAGCATTCAGCCTTTGTAGCATGCTTTGTGGTTCATATGGTCACATTCTGGGAAAATACAAGATGGGGCTTTTGAGTTTAATTAATGAAAATTAACCTTTATCATTTCTTAATAGCCATTTTGATAGTTATTTAGGAATCTAGGCATTATGTTTAGTAAGCAAGTCACTTCGACATTCTTAGTCTATTGGCTACTATAACTTGTTCCAAGCTCAAGAACCATTTGGAAAGGATGTAAGAAAGCAGCAAGATTTCTTGTAGCCAACCTCAAGAGGTTGATAAACCTACGTTGCCCTTGTGCTACCTATTTATACTTCTTCCTTCTCTCAGTTAAGAAACTCCTCTTTTAATATTCAGCAGTGCCAGTTATGTGATATAGAATTAAACTAAATTCCTACCTATTTTGAGGAAGCCAATTAAAATAATCAACAGAACTAAAGAATTTCCATTTAATGTTGATTTCACCTTGATAAGTAGCAACATTTAAAATGCATGTTTTGTCTAGGTGACTAGCTGGTTTTAGATTAAACAAATAATCGCTTTTTAGACAATGTGTTCTGAATGTTATTTAAAATATTAGTTGCCAAGCTACATAATTTGTACTTCTGTTTTTATTAACTGGTTTTTCCTAGATACAGAGGAACAATTGTGACTCTGTGAAGTAAACATCCTAAATACAAATGCTGAATGTATTGTTGTCGCTATTCTTGATTTAAATAAAAATGAAACAAAACACTATTTCTCACTAGCAGTGCAAAGATTTAACTGGAAAGAAGGGATGTATGTGTGTTCTACCAACCAAAAAAACCTCTAAGATCATTTAAAATTGAAAAAGTTAACTCTTACTCCAGATAATGCCTCAGCTAATATTTTAAAGCTCCTTATATACTTGTAAAAAGAAACAAACCAACCTAGTAAATTAAGAGGTAGGGTTTCCCTCTTTGCAACTTTTAAGTACTTACTCTGTTTTAATTGACACACCAACCAAACTATGCCACGTATTCAATTTTAACTTTGCAGCTCTTGGGTTAGTGTATGTTTGACAGTTGGCATCTTGAGTTGAGTGGTGGTAGTGGTATTTTTCAGGTTTTGTTCATATTATTAAAAAAAAGCAAGCTTATGGAATGATGTTATGGAAAGTTTTTGTAGGAATTTATTTCAAATGTTAGCAGTCAATGTTAGGGTAAAAGGGCAGTTTTGTGATTACTGTTTTTGAGGTCTGGTATGAAGAACAATATAAGCTGTAGAAACTTGTGGAAAATTATGTAGACATTTCTGTAAAATGTTAGCTATCAAAATTATTGGTGTAAAGGTGCAGTGTCTTGTGATAACTTTTTTGAGGCCTAGCCTAGCCTCAAAAAGTGCTGTGAATTGTTGAAAAGTATAGATGTTTTTGTATGTATACATTATTAGATGTAGCAAAGAGGGCAAGTTGAGGTTGCTTGCATGGTGCTGTTTGGCTGTTGTGAACATTAACACAAAATGGGTGCTTGAAAGTAGCAACATTAAAATTTTAAGATCAACAGGAATCCAGGTTACCTCAGCTCTTAAATCACAATTTTGTGATAAGAATGTGAAACGATTTAACAAAGCTTGATTATTGCTATTTGTTGAACTCTTTGATTTAGCTTCAGCTGTCATAACGATATAGCTTTATTTCACTTTCTGTAACTCATTATCCATTATTGTAATTTACTTAATGAAGTTTATTCTATGTTCCAGTATAGTTGCTATTATTCCCTTTAATGTGTGATTTTGATTGCATACTTTCATGAGTTTTGGAATTAACTGACCTGCAATGTTGCAAGTTTAATTTTTCTCTTGCTTTCTGAGATATTTTTTTTTCTGGGTGGGGAGGGCAGACTGCAGTGGAACCTTGAAATGAGGAGGCAGAGCTTACCACTACACTGACATAACATTTTCCTTGAGCTTGAGAGTTACACAAATGGGACTTTATTTGTTCCTTGTAGATCCACAGGCCTTCAGTCACATGTAGATTTTCTACTCCTGTGGCTCTCCTTAGCTCTACTGAAGCAAACACAAACTCCTGCATACTTGTTACATGAGGTCCCTATGTTTTATACAGTAAGAGGGGCATATATAGGTGAGCCCCCTCCCCCCCGATTTTCTGAAGCATTCCAACACAGGAAAACTCAAGAAGTGATCAAGTAAATTAATTATGGGGGCTAATACTACAATAATTCCATTTAATGCTCATAAATTAATTCCTTTTATGATATATACAAAAACCTAAATAGTATTGAAAATGTAGTAAGTGAGAAACTGCATTTGGGTGACAGACTTTGAGGAAAAAATGTTAAGTATCTGTACCTTGTTCTTATGCTTCGATCAAAATTTTAATTCAGAATTCACCAAGAAAGATAGGTTTTTGATTCCTGACTTTTGATACTTCCCTTAGATGCTCTTTGATAATTCCCTTATATTGCATTAGATGCTCTTTATTGTACTAAAATATATGGGGATGTGTTAAGACAGGGGTGGGCAAGAGATGGCTAGTGACCCAGATCCGGCCCGCCAAGCCACTGAATATTGGCCCATGGCTGCCTCGCCCAGTGAATCCGCAGCTGCTTTAAAGGTGGCTACTCTATGCTCTGGATACTGGGGAAATAAGGAGGGTGGCTCTGCGTTCTGTTCTGGCCCTCAGCAAAATCACTCAGCTCCCAATGATCAATTTCTGACCAACAGGAGCTGAGAAATTTTGCTGGAGACACGCGCACCCAATGAAGCCTGCTCCCTCCCACCCCATTCAGAGAAAAGCCAAAAGGAGCTGACTGCAACTGCAACTAAGGTTCCTTCAGGGCTGCTGGCTGGGAGTTGCCTAGGTAAGCACCTCCCAGCCAGAGCCTGCCTCTGGCACCCACCCCCTTTTTGCCCCCCCAACTAACTTCCCCAGGCCACCACCAAATCCTCTGTACCCCTTTCCCCAGGTCACAACTCCTGCCCAGACCCTGCACCCCCTCCTACGCCCCACCCCCAGCCCAGAATCCTCTCCTGCATCCATACCTTCACCTGCACTTTGCACAGCAAGATTCTGCCCTCATCACAACCCCCTCCTTCACCCAAACTCCCTCTCAGTCCCCACACCTCCTTCTGCACCCAACTCTGTCCCAGACCCCGCAGCCCATCACAATTTCCCAAAATCTTGGAGTGACCCCTCCCCCCATTAAAAATTATTTCCAAGCCCAGTGTTAAGGTGCAACTTCTGCTTTATTGCTCTACCCCTCCCATGACTTTGTTAAGCAATTTGGAAAGCATGTAATCCAATATTAGGTGATAGCTCATCCAACTTCTGTAAGAAAAGCAGAAGGAAGGGAAAAAAATTAGTCCAACACAATTTCCTAGATGACACGGATGGAAAATGTGCACACACACAATTGATTTGCATGGAAGAAAGTTGGCTTGAAGCACTGTCTACTAAATGAAGTTGAATCAGGGTGAACGTCAAAGCTTACATTTTTTAATAAGTCTACTGTTTGCAGTTTACATTTATGAGTAATATAGAGGTTGGGGGAAGAGGAGAAAGAGAGACCCTCTCTGTTCAGCTGCCTGCACTCTTGGGCTGAGCAACCAGAGCTTCAGGAAGAACTCTGAGATACCCTACACAAGCCCTTAGCCTTTTTCACAAGAGAGAAAGAGCTAAACATCCCAGAGTTTAGAGTGGCTTCCCTCAACCCCTATGAGCACTAGCATAACTCTTCCTCCTCACTTTTCTGTTGTTGCCCCATGAACAGTGTGGTAGGGGAGACACTGCCAGCGACACAAGGTCTGAGAGGAAAAGCATGAAAAATCCCCAAGAGCACAGATGACGCAAGGGTGGCAGGGTTGTATTGATGGTGCTAGGAATTTTGGATTACACCCTATGAAATTTTAGTTAGCTAATGCTGACATTTAAAAACACACTTTTTTCCTATCAAAACATGGAGAGATGCTGTATGTCTGTCTTTAAGTATTGCTAAAGTGGAAAGAGAGAGAGGCTGCTCTCTGAGAGGTAACTAAAATGTACCTCTGCCCACCCCGCTCTTCTCTCTGTATCCCAGGATTTTACTCAATTTTTCCTCCTCATGTCCTCAATCATTTATCATTTCTGTTACCTTTAATCAATGTGGCATGTATTTCCATTTTGGACAGTAGAGTAGAATGTGTCTTGGACCTCCAGTCTGTCAGTGATTTCATTGTCACACTGTGTTTGGACTGTTCTTTAGGTTTCCCAGATTCCTCTACTTTATGGTTTTTTTAATTTGGTGAGAATCAGGCTGAGTTTTGCACAGACACATTCTGTCTTTAGAAAGCAACTTTATGCCACCATGTAAGCACTCTGATGTAGAACAAAATATTTGGTGTACAGCTCCTATGCCATCAAGCTTCATGCTACTCTCTAAACACTGGGATTTGTTCAAGTAGCTTTTCATGCAACACTTCAGCACCATGATTATGTGTGTGAAATATCAGGATTGATTATCCCTCTTAAGTGTTAGATACTGTGCCCTAAGGCATTTTTGTTTAACTTCTAAAATCAGGTGTTTATTTAAAAATTACTTACTTTGAATCAAGGAATGTATATTCCATTATGCATATTGGCTCTTTTGTGCTTAGCTTTCATGAAATTAGACAATGATGGTGCTTGTACTGGATGGGGGTCAGCCAGTCATGCTGCGTCTACACTACAAGTTTTTTCAGCAGAAAATATGCTAATGAGGGACTGGGTGTTTTTCCTGATAAAGGTCTCATTGCAGCGTAAACACTCTCACTGTTTTGTTGCCAAAATGCATTTTTTGGCGACAGAGCGTGCCAGGGTAGACAAGCCCTAAGAAGTCCCCTGCAGAAGATTGTGGTGACGTTGGTACTAGGGATGTTAAAATTAGGTTATTTCAGTAATTGAGTAGTCAAGGCAGCCAGCTCAGAATCTGCTAGCACTGGGACCAAACCCTGCTGCATCTCTTGCAATGCAAGAGGCAGTAGGAGCTGGGTAGCCTACCCCCCAGCTCCTACTGCATTTTAAATTGCAGAGCTGCAGCAGTGTTTGGTCCCGGCATGAGCTGGGACTGAGACAGGCTGCCTGTCCAGCCCATAGCAGTCCCTGCCTATGGCGCCTGGCTGCAGAGAGGGGCTGCTTTGCAGCATCAGCCTCTGTCTATGGGCAATCCCAACTTCCTGCTGGAACCCGCCCTCTCTGCCTCCCCCCCACCCCCAGGACAGGAGCTGTTGCCACAGCAGCCTCCCCTGCCCTCCCTCCACTGATGCCTCCAATAGAGGCAGCAGTGGGGGGGGGGGGGGGGGGGGGGGGGGAGAGAAGGGGAGAGCGGAGACAATGCTGGGGGGAAATCAGCTTTTAAGTCGGCTCCCCCCAGCACTGGCTCCCGCTCTCCACCCCCTTGCTACCTCTGATACAGAGGCAGCAAAGGGGAGGGAATGCGAGTAGTCAACTAACTGACTACTCTCTTACATCCCTACTTGGTACTACTAGAAGACAGGCTTGAAATAGCAGCATAAGATATGATTGGCACAGAAGGTGGTGGAAGATGGGACTAGCACACAAGAGTGCACCCAGCAGTGAAAGAGATGACTTTCTTGGAAAGTTTTATTTCTGTCAAAATTCAATAGAAAATGGACCAATTGAAAGCCAATCACAACTCTATTAAACTCACTAGGCAATGCAATTTGTGTGTTGAAAAAAAATCCAGTTTTATGATTTTCTTAAAACGTGTGCAGGCACGACAAGCATCCCTCAGCAAGAGAGTAAGCCAAAAACATAAGAACACTGCATCACCAAAAAAGTGTCACCTATCGGCAGCTGGAACAGGATGCTAATGTTTAAAGACAAATTAATCTGAGGATAGAAGAGGGGAAAGGATCTTTTAATGAAAGAGCAGCAGCATGAGGCAGAGTAATAAACATGACAGTCTGATCATCTTCCAATATTGTTCAAGGAAAACAAAAAAGGCAAATGACTACATCTGAAATGTTCACAAGAGAAGAAGGCTCTGCTAGCATTCATCGGATGCTCAAATTGAATAGGCAAATTGCACAGATGATTGCACCGGACTTGTAGCCACACTACTTTGTTGATAATGAGGGTTTTGAGAGAACTGATTCTGTATGCAGAGCATTGCTTCAAGAGCTATTCCCTTACATTTTATAGATGTGGTATGAGAGAAAGCTACTTCTAAAAGACATTTGAGAAGACATCTGCTGATCCAATGACATGTACACATCTTGTTTACAGCAAGCGCATGAACTGTCCAAAAGGTGACAGCAACCTGGCATCAGTTAATTAGACCATATATGCTGCAATTTCTACCCTCTTCCATTACTGAATCCAGCAAGCACTCCAATGAAAAATGGCATGAGGCTCCACTGAAAATTAGGCTCTATATGTTAATTTAATATAAATAAATTATTCTTGCCTCTTCCAAATTATTAATAATTAGCATGGTACTGTATAATACTACACAACATTGTTACTCATAGTGCCTCTACCTCTTAGGATATTAAGAACAGCCAATAACATTTATATACCCAGAGAATGAAACACTATGCAAGAGCTAAATATTGTAATTATAACTAATGAGAGGTGAACTCTATTAGACCTGATCTATATTAGAACATAAGTCAGCTTAATTATGTCACTTGAGATGTGAAAAATCCACACCCTTGACCAGTGTAGTTAAGCTAACCTAACCCCTGCTGTAGGCATCACAACACTGAAGGCAGAATTCTTGTCAACATAGCTATTGCTCTCAGGAAAGTGGATTACCTATCCTGATGGGGGAGCCTCTCCCATCGGCATTGGTAGAGTACACATGGAAGTGCTAAAGACGCATTGCTGTAGTATTTCAAGGGTTGATAAGCCCTCAATCTGAGTACACAGTGTGTGTGGCCTTTGCCACATCACTTAACATTACTGTCAACATTTCCCCTTCTTAAAAAGAGGGAAAATGATATTTATTTCCATTTTACAACATGGGCAAACTGACATAGATCGGCTTAAATGATTTATTCACAGCTACGAAGGAAATCAGTAACAGAACTAGGATTAACCTGGGATCAGTTGATTAGACCATATATAGTTCAATTTCTACCTTCTTCCATTATTGAATCCAGTTACATGCTCTTGCTAATGCTTGGAATCTATTTTTATAACTTTAAGAACACCTGACCCCTTTCAGGTTTAGTCAGTCCTTAAATGACACAGCTAACATATCTGTGATCATTTTTAGTCACTTAGGCTAATTACATTACCAAATGCTATACAAAACCATCTACTCAAATATACTCAGAAGAACCAACTAGAAATTCAGCTTTTGCAAAATTGGCTCATTCATTAGTATTCTGCATCTAGAATGGAGAGAAATTGAGGGGAAAAAACATAGGAGGACATCAAAGGTAATAGAAGATATTTTCTTAAATGATAAACAATGGACACTCACAAATCATTTGTCTTGCATTCTTAAAATCTTTTGAATCTATAACAATGCAGCCTTCAGCCAGCAAACATATGACACTGAATACACTTCTTGAAGAAACAGGAATGGTGAATGATTTTATATTGAATGGGATACAGCAATCAGCAAAGTATTAGGAGCTGGATGAAACCTTGCTACGGTTTGGCTGAAATGCCATCGAGGTGAATAACTTAAGTATGAGTTCACATTTCACATAAGTGGAAACATAAGCCCAAAGACAAAAGGAGTGCATGAATCTAGCCCAGGAGCTTTTGGACAGGTATGTGTGGGAATGTGAAAGAATGCAGATACTGAGGTCGCAGACAAGAACACAGAAATGCAGGAGAAAAGAGGCAAGAAAAGCCAAGCAGGACAGGAGCCTGTAGGCATAGTGTTACCCTGGAATAAACTGAAGTGAGCTTTTGGAACTGGTGTTGTCTACGGAAGCTTGAGGTGTAAGTTAAAACACTTCTCCTTTTGTTCTGATTTCCTTCTGAGTTCAGAGAAACACGGCTTTGCACATGCCTTGTAAATAAGTCTGCACAAAGAAAATATCAATTTTTACTTTCAACTGGACCACCCTTATGGACCTAAATTTAGACTAACTCAGGGGTGGGCAATAATTTTTGATTGAGAGCCATGCCAAAATTTTGGAAAGTGGTCGAGGGCTGCACTCTCCCATGGTATTAATGAAGGAGGTGTGGAGGGTCTAGGATGGAGGTTGGGTGCAGAAGGGATCTTGGGGATCTGTGCTCTGTACTACAATAAGCATTTTGAAAGAGAAAAGAACTTTCCCATGGCCTAGAGTCTTGTACCTATAGACCCTGTTAGATTTTATTTAATTTTTATTTTAAAAATTCCATTTACTGTCACAGTAACCAGAAATTCCATTAAAAACACTAAAGTAGTAGAATTACCTGAATGGATTGACAACAGACACTGAGCTAAATTCTACATCCAGTTAATAGAGTTAGTCTGGTTTAATTGAGAGCACCACTTTGCCTGTCCACCAATCATCAGAGGAAGATTAGAAGTAGTAAATTAGGAAAGGTCGCTTGAGTATTTACAGTAATAACTGAATCAACAAAGACTCTTTCTGCTGCTTTTAAAGAAAATCAAACACATGCCTCAACAGTGCAGTTACCAACAATTCTTATAATACAGTGGGCTAAGGGCTAGAAAGAGAGGATAATGTATTTAGTAAACAAATACAAAGCTCACATTATTACATTGCATACCCAATATCAGCAGAAGCCACCCCTAGTTAACAATTTCCATCAATGTTTATGAGATTTGTACCTCAGAAAAAAAGTCAAGTCAAAGGCTCTTCACAAGCACATTTAATTGGAAGCCAGATGCCCACATTTTCACCATGAAATTACAATAGATTTATGTTGCACCAAGGGATTCTCTGAGACACAAAGTTACATAAACAGAATCATTCAAGTGTGCAAATGATACTGCATATACTTGAACAGTGCCATTGGTACAAATCTACTGTTTAGATTTTTTTTTGTCATTTTTAATAGCATGCCCAGGAGAACAAAATCTATATCATAGGAAAAAAATTAAACGTTACAACTGACCCTGAGGAAGATACAGTTTTACTCAATAAGTGAAATTCCAACCCACAGGCTACTGCTTCTTTGCTGGGCACATTGGTGTTTGTGTTTTTTTTTTTAAAACCCTCTCAGTAGAGGTCTATTTTCCTCTGCAAATGTATATGTAACTCATTTTTCCTGTGTTGCAGAAAATCTATTCAGAACCTTCCTGACTTATATAGCATTAAAAGTATTTCATACTATATTTCTTCAGGAATGGAATACTGTTCTCTGCTTTGCTTTCTTCAGCTGGCTACATTTTAACTCATGTCTTCAGATATCTATTATTCCCAAAATCTCTACATTTAACTTATTGCTAAAAAGTTGTAGAATGCTCATTTCAGCTAGAACTATAAAGATGCTGCAAGTGGACTTTACTGATTCTCTGAAATGGCATTTGCTTTAGTTTGTCTAGTATTACTTCTTCCAATAAAATTAAACTAATTTATAAAAATGCATAAAATACAATGTATGGGGATTAGCGGTAACAGGGGAGGCTTAGAAAAGCTCTTTAATAGCTTGATCCTACAGTCAATATTGTACAGAGAGGACAATGCTAATTTCCACAGAGTATTCATGGAATTGAGAGCACAAGGACTCAAACATATGGTATGATCCCATACGCTATAACAGCATCAGTCTGAAGCTACTTGCTTGTTCTCCAGAATCACGTCTTTCGTTGTTTTAAAAAGTAAGTTTCTAGCTATTACTGTTGCAGAAAAGCTTTCAATTCGTATTTTTTAAATTAACTGAGGTGGAGATGAGTAGTCTACAGAGAGACTGCAACAACAACTGTGGGAGATCAATGTGTACTGCCCCATTCATCTCAGAGAAGGGTTATCTCCAACGCTCAGTCATGACAATTTAAATATGAAGATAGTTAACTATTTCATTCCTCACTAGAAAGGAGAGAGATGATTACAGATTTGCATACAATACTATAAGCGACAGCTTACCTTGGTGCCACAAAGCAAGTAGCATTTCAGAAATATGACGGCATATTTTTAAAGGAGGAGCCAAGCAGCATATTCAAGCCTACCAAGGGAAGCCAATATCAAAGAGGCCAATGGAGTCCAAAGGCATACATGCTCATGTTTTGAGTATCTCCATTATCTACTTGGAGGCTCATTTCATTCTGACAATTCACACGGAGAGAACCTATTATGTGGATGGATATTGGAAGTGTGCATCCACCATGAGCACTATTCCTTGCTATAAGAATTTTCAGGATCATGCCCTTTAAGGAAGAAAGCCTAAGTTCTTTTTTTAGTAACAATTTAAATGGCATCCTGTCATGAAAAAAACCTTTATCATGAAAATCCTGCGCTGTCCATTCTTGAAATAGAAATCTGCAAAATGCAGACTGAAACATGAGACACATAGAACAAGACAACACACACATAAAAACACTAATATTAACGTGCAACTCCATTTCAAATAAATTGTTAAACAATCTTCCTTTAAGAGCCAAATAAGAACAGATGCAATTATGGTTACAAGAGTAATATACACACAGTTATGGAATATTGACTGCCTTAAAGGGGAAAATATTTCCATTATTTTTACCCAAAGACAATTTTTTCCTTCTCTAAACCACTGTTGCCCCTTCGATTTATGTGCTCAAGTTTTTATGTCCACATAGATCATATAGTGCATAAAAACTACACTAGCTAACCAGCTCCCTCAACTTCTTCTAACCCAGACTATCCACTAGCCTAACAGTTCTTTTCACTAGCAAGGTAACACCAGCTAGTGTGCTCCTCCTCCTACGGAGAGATAATGGGTTGGCTGACTCTGCTTCTCAAGAGAGATTTTAGGCCATCCAGCTGTCTACTCTCATGTAAGATTGTGGAGCTGGCTGCCAAAAAGGTTGGCCTTTTCCAGGTGTCTGTGTCATCTGTCAGAGAGGACATCAGTTCTAGAGAATTGTATCCCACAGTGTTCTACTATAACTCTGATACACACACGCTGGACGTGTAATACTTAAGAGCCTTTTCAGTTTAAATTCAGCACATGAAAATGTTTGATAAAATGCAATGTTATTCTGGAGCAGTGTTGCACCTTCTAAAACTGCAATGTAATGGACCTAACAATAAAAGGGAACTTGTCAGTCCAGCTGTCAGAGGCAAGAAGCCGTTCTTCTTTCCTCTCAAAAACAGAAGAGGAAAAAAAATCACTTGCTTAATAGATCAAAAGCTAAACCACATTCTTTGAAACCAATATTCTTGGTGTGTATATACTGAGATCCTAGACAATGGGGAAAGGCTTTGCAAAACTGTAAAACTCTACAATTGATCTACAGATAAGGCTGATTCTACAGAAAATTATGTTTAAGTTCACACTGGCCACTAAGTCCCCTGCACCCAACGCCGCCCCCCCCCCTCGTGCCAGCCTCCCTCCAAGACCTACAGTGCTGGCCCCCCTTCCAAAATGCCTCAGTGCTAACCCCCTGCCCCTTAAAGCCCCCCAGCACCAGATGCTCCTCAATGCCAGTCTCCTGCTTCCAGAACACCACTGCACCCCCCAGGGCTTCCCCCAGTCCCCAATATTAGATCCCAACCCCCCTCAGTATTAGCTTTGCTCCCAGAGCGAGCCCCCACCTCTTTAGAGCCTTCCAGCACTAGCACCGCCCCCAGAACCTGCCCCACCCCCATCACCTAGCCCTGAACTGCCTCCCAGCTACCAGCTGAGAGCTGCAGCCCAGGTCATAGCTGGTCTAAGGCTGCTGTGCAGGGCTCCGCACAACTCTCCCACCACACAGTGAACCACTCTTCTGCATCTGGGAGGAGACCCTGTCCGTTGCCTGGTGCTGGCTGGCTGAGAGGCAGGGCAGTACATGCCTCTCCCAACAGCCATGGAGCGAGGGGAGATGCTGGGTTGTGTATCCCAGCCCTGGTCCCCAGAGCTGCCACAGCGCAGAAGCTAGCGGTTGGCAGACCAGCACCAGTCCGCGGACTGGCAGTTAGGAACCACTGCCTTACGTGACCAGAATGCCAGGTCTGCTTTAGGCTCCCAGTACTCTTTGCCTGGGGAGTGCAGGACTGTGGGTTCAAGTCCCACCCATCCTGGGAGCAAACCAGACAGCCAAGGCAGGCCCATTCCTAAAAGCAACTGGCATGTACAGCAGTGGCTCCATGTGCTGCCCCTCACATACAGGCACCCAAACCCTAGAGCAAATGGGTTTACACACTTTGGGACTGTCCCAGGGTACAATCCTTTTGTAAACAGGAAGTTTAATACCATAAATTGAGCCCTCCTTAAAATTACTTGATAGAACTTCTGTTTTGGGATATATCTTATCATTTTGGAATCTCACCAACTCACGGAAAGCATGGTTCTCTAATACAGGATTTGTAGCCAAAGAGCATTGTTTAGATCGAAGAGCACATTGCCTCTAGACTTGAACAGCAATCAGGCTGACCTGGCTGCTAAACAACAAGTACTGTTTCAGAGAAGTCAGACCCCGGACAACTTGAAAATATTTAGTCTGACTTTTAAGAAATCTTAGATTAATTCCTAGCATACAAAAATAAAATTGGCACTTTTCCTTCTCTGCACCCTTTCATTCCTGTTCCTTTCCATTCTTTATTTTGTTATTTTTTTCTTAAATCTAATATTTGACAAATACAGAATAAAAAAAGAACAAAAAGCTTTTTTCAAAGCTTCTCTGATTTACAGCCCCCCTTGCGGTACTCTCCTTATTGCCCTGATGTATGGCTGCTTATAAAATATTGGCTAGGCACTGTGCTTGCCCCCCTACCATCGTGCCATATAACTTTGCCCTTAACTCACAAATATTATGGAGCACACAGCATGCTACCACCACAATGGGAATGTTGCCTTTGCTGAGGTCTGACCTAGTCAGACTGCAAAACCTTCCCTTTAAACGCCCAAAAGTACATTCTACCACAATTCTGCACTTGCTCAGCCTGTGGCTGAACTGCTCTTCACAGTGGTACAGGATGCCTGTGTTTGGCTTCCTGAGCCATGAGAGCCAGGGGAAGGCTAGGCCTCCAAGGATCATTATTTACATTTCAATACTTCTAATGTTATTTTTCCAGTCTGGGAAGAAAGTTTCAGTTTACAGCTTTCTGAAGAGGGAGGAGGTCCTAAAAATACATGAGTCATCCACCATTCCTGACGATGATGTCAATGAAATGGCCCTTATGATCCACCAGCTCCTGTAGCACCATCGTGAAGTACCCCTTGTAGTTTATGTACCCTTTGGAAAGGTGGGTGCCAAGATAGGGACGTGTGTTCTGTCTTCCCACCACAGTTAGCAAACCCCATCACAGTAAAGTAGTCCCCTATGTCCTGCACGTTTCCCAGAGTCACAACTCTCCCTAACAAAAGGGTACAGATTGCTTTGGCTACTTGGATCACAACAGCTCCCACTCCAAACTGATTCCCAACTGACCAATAGTTGTCTGGCCTCGCAAGCTTCCACAGGGCTATTGCCGCTCCCTTCTCCACTGTCAGAGCAGGTCTCATTCTGGTATTGCGCTTCAGGCAGGGGAGGAGGGAGGAAGCAATTTGAAAATTTTCAAACATTTTTCAAACGTAGACAAACGTTTTGCAGCCACTACTGACCATCCCATCGCTGCACCCTCAGCAGTCTGTGCATGTCTCACAGCACCAGAACCAACGTTCCACTGAGTCCACGGGATCCAATGCCAGTAGCATTTGCCAGTCGCTCAACTCAAGTGCTTCACAGAAGAGCATGAACATGGCCTCCTGAGATTCTTCCTTATTCCAGTGGACCCTGAAGACGCTCTGGATATACTTCAGCATAAGATGCAGCATGGTTAATATGATTGCCATAATACTTTGCTGCTGAACAGGTTCCATGCTGGGTTCCATGTTTACCCTGCTATGGTGTCTGCACAGATAAACAGGGAAAAAAGGCACGAAAAGATGGTCTGCCATTATTTTCAAGCTGGGGGGGGGGGGTCATTATAGGACACCAATGACATGTACCCAGAACCACCTACAGCACAGTTATGGTCCCAGGATGCACTGGCAGCATAACCCAGAATGCAAAGGGACAGCAGGAATTGTGGGATAGCTACCTATAGTTCATGACTCTCAAAGTTGATGGTAGCCACCCTACTGGGGATTAGGGATGTTAAAATGTGTACATTTTGTAAACGTGTAACCGCTGAATTTTTCAGCCATTACTCATTTATATGAGAGGACAGGTGGGATCCGGTTTTAAGCCAGCTCCCCATGAACACCAGCTCCCGTCCGCCCTCCCCGCACTGCTACTTCTGTGAGAGGCAACAGGGAGGGGGAGGTGCAAGCGGCTCTGTGGGAGGCAGCATGTGGAGTGACCCAGTTTAAAAGACGGCTCCCCACACACACAGGCTCCTGTTTGCCTGCCCCCCTGCACTGTTGTCTCTGTGGGAGACAGAAGCACAGGGGAGGAGGGACAGGCGGCTCTGCAGGAGCCAGTTCCCCACACGTACCAATTCTCACCTACCTCTCCCCATTGCCTCTGATACAGATACACAGGTCCACATTCACATCCCTAACCATAATATTGCACTTTTGCCCGCATTGCTAATACTAGCCTACTGAAAAAAATAAGCTACACCAACAAAAACTGTTTTGGTGGCGTAAGTGCATCTACACAGGGCCTTTTGCCAGCACAGCCGTTTGCCAGGGATCACTCACCTCTTCTAACACCACTATGTAATGCAGACCAGGACACAGTGCCTGTCCTAGCCAAGGAAGCTGAAAAACATGGCAAGAGACACTTTCCACTAGCCAGAGAAGTGACAGGAAAAGGAATGAATCATATCGTTATTAACAGGGCTTGACAAATAGTGTAATCTACTCGCCCGTGGCAAGTAGATTACACCCCAGAAGAGCCAACGCAGAGCGCAGAACCGCGCAGCTGGCGAGCAGAGCTCGCCGCCACTCAGCGAGCCCTGATTATTAATGTACCCTATCACAGTCAATCCACAATGGGTTGTATTGAAGACTCAAAGGAAGGGTGGCTATCAACCTAATATAGAACTAGCATTGCACTTTTTGTTCTGGAAATGCTTGGAATTTAAACCTTTCCTTCCCACCCCATCACCAACAGACGATTAAAAAATGGTGGGTAGTAATAACAACAACCAGACTAAGAGTTTACAGAGTAATTTCCACTATGAAAAGTAGTGTACAAATATTAGCCAATTAATTTTCACAACTCTGTTTATACAGGTGGACAAACTGAAGCAGAAATACTGTAAGATACTTGCCCAGGACCACACAGTGAGCCATCTTACACCTGCATGCCCACAGAGGTTAGTGGCAAGGCAACAATACATTAGTACTACACTAAAATAGACAAAATGAGAAATAATAATGAAACCAAGGATTGAAACAAAGTGCATCAGTTATGAAAAATACAAAGAAAATTCACTTAACTTCTGTAGCATTTACACAAAATTGCTGTTCACAACATAAAATCACAACATAAGAGAACATAGGTCCAATAACATTCACTTTAGGGGATCAGGAGGAAAAGGAAAGGAGGAGGAGAAGAAATTTAAAAAGGGGCAGAGAATAAGGAAGAAGAGGAAGCATCCTTCCTCTTTTTAGGGATAATTTAATTTATTCTAAATTAAATTATCCCTAAAAGCAAAAACCTCACAGAAAAACAAACACCCCACAAATATACAATATAAACTTGTAAACCAATACTTATGTGGTCAATAACTAACCAACTGATCTAAATGGCATTGCAGAAGTAATCCCAAAATAAAAACAGTTTTTGAACTATTTTGTGAATGCATTAACTGTAAGAAAAGATGCCAACCAGGAAGGTACTTTTTCCAAGAAATCTTATATTTACACTGGTCAAAGAAAACAAAATGTTTTGATGTTGCTTTACCTTAAGGTTCAATTAAAAAATGTAATGCCTCTTTAAGGTGAAAGATTTCCCGCGGCATTTCTTAAGAATTAATTATCCTTAAAAGGTTATCAGTCTTTTGAGTTCTGAAATGTGCTCTTGAAAGAGCACTATGTGGCAAACTAAAATAAAGCAAGAAGCAGTAGAATTTGGTATTTTACAATTGATAGAAGACATTTCTAAAGAAACTCTGCACTCTCCAGAGTTATTATTTCTCTAACTTGTTAGTCTTTCTATATTTCTTGAATTTCCACTTCAAATAGTGAAGGCAGGAACTAAATAATGCTTCTCTAATATGTGTGTGCATGTGTGTAGAGCGCATTTGGAGTTAATACTCAAATCGTCTTCCTGCCCACTTCCATTTGGAAATTCAGGACATCCCCACCCAGCCTCTTACCAAACAGTATGTATTACCTCATGTATAATGCATGTGGGCTGAAAAAAAAAAAAAGAAGCTGACTCTGCCAACAGCAAACGTTCCATGAGCAATGAAACACACACACACACACACACACACACACACCCCCTCATTTACCATAGTATCCAACAGAGATGTCCGCAGATAGCCTTTTAAACGATTAATCGATACACCTGGGTTAATTGGTTAATCCTAAAGACTACACACAGAGGTAGCAACAGGGGAGGCGGTGCTGGATCCCGCAGAGCTGTATGCCCTCTACTCCCGCACTCCTGCCTCTGATAGAGAGGCAGCAGCAGCATGGACAGCGAGGGGAACAAGTGGGAGTCAATACACACAGGAAGTGAGCTTTCAAGCTGGGTCCCCGCACATATCAGCTCACAGGGAGCTGCCTGCCTTCCCCCTCTCCCCTCGCTGCTGTCTCTATCATGGAGCTACAGCTTCTAACCTAGCTCCCCATGAGCACTGGTTCTGTGAAGGCGGGGCGGGGGGGGGAGTGAAGGGAGAGAGCAGGCAGGATTGCTGGATCAGCCTCCATCTGTGGGGAGCGCAGATTTTTAAACCCACAGAGGGAGCAGAGCGGGGTGGCAAGGAGTTCCCTAGAAGTGGGGCTGGGAGTGCACTGGCTACCAGCCTTACCCACGAGAAGTATTTTAGTAACCACTTAACTAAATTTTTTTTTGCACTTACACAATTACTAAAATAAACATTAACTAACATCCCTAGTATCCAACCAAGTTTCATTACTCAGTAGCAAGAGTTGGCATAATTGCTCCCAAGACTACTTGATTAGATCCTCAGGTGATTTAATCAGCATTGCTTCATTGGGCTCATCCATTAACCTTCAATTACACATAGGGTCCCAGTACATGCAAGGAGTCAGCTGAAAATCTGGCTCCCAGGTAGCTGCCTGACCCCTCCCCCTTGCACTGCTGCCACTGTATCAGTCAATCAGGTGGGACCCGTTATGCACAGGGAGACAGCTTTTAAGCTGGCTCCCAGGGAGCTAACAGCCTCCCTCCCTGCATGTAACTGTGTTAATGCTGACATTTTCAGCAGTTAGAGTTACTTACTTAAATGCATTTTAACATCTCTAGAGTCCCAACCAAAATTCTAGTTTGGGTGACTATATTCTGCTTGTGGAATGCTCCCCCTCTATTTTCAAATTGGATATGGCATTATTCACTTCTGTGCAAATTTACTGTATGCGGTTGCTATACATGCTATAGTGCTGCAGTGTTGCACAGTGATGGTCGGCCCCGGAGGAGGAGACACATGGGGGTTTCCCCATGCTGCGGGAGGAGCGGGTCGGCCCGGGGGGAGGCATGTGCTGGCTTCCCCTGCACTGCGGGGGAGGGTTGGGGGGTGGGTTCAGACCCGGGAGAGGCACGCAGGGGTTCTCTGTGCCGCAGGAGAGCGGGGTCGGCCCTGGGGGAGGAGGCGTGCGGGGTTCCCCACACCGCAGAAGGGAAGGGGTTGGCCCTGGGGAGGCACGCACCGGCTTCCCCTGCACCACGGGCAGCTAGTCTAGGGCCACCCCGATCACATAGGGTATGTCTACACTACAGAGTTATTTCAAAATATCTTATTTCGAAATAGTTATTTCGAAATAACGCATCTACATACAAAATAGCTTTTTGCTATTTCAAAATAGCACATCCACACTGAGTAGATATTGAATCGCATTTAAGGCCGGCTGGAACCAGGTCTGGAAGGGCATCAGCCTCAGGCAGCAGCCACCCAAAGTAACACCTGACTTATCTGAGGCCTGTACTTAAAGGGACACCCCCCTTGAACAGCCAGTTCTCAGGTTTCCCTTCTTGCTTGCCTACCTCTATGAGGGACAGCAAAGCATTTTGTGTCTGTGCGCCTCTGGTTGCCCTCACTCGGGACACCACAGCACTCTGCAACATGGAACTAGAGCAGCTCCGGGCACTCTGGTGCTTCTCATGGACGTGTTGCTGAGAGCCTGGCTGCACTCTCTGC
>JANRFK010004149.1:64233855-64250259 GCA_030068395.1 Apalone spinifera
AAAAAAAGAACTCTGCAGGAGCTTGAATGCTTATACTTTCCACCAATAAAAGTTGGTTCCATATTTCCTCATTCACCTTGTCCCTTTCATTAAAGGATGTAACACACAAATACAGCTACCCCAGCAGTGCAGTAAAAGTAGTAGCTGTCAGGCATGTTAGGTATGTGCTGCCCTTTTCTTTCTTTCTTTCTTTTTTAAGATAAAACACTGACAAAAAGAGAGACATAAGTCAAGGGGAAAAAATGAAATTCAGGTTGTCCAAGTTTACTGTAAACAAGCATATTTTGAACATAATTTGTCACATACAATACAGTCAGGCTTAACAAAATAAATTGCTTGGAATCCGGCCATACCAAAATCTGTATTTAATTTTCCTTTACATTGTCCTTTTATTTTGACATCCATTTTATGGTGGTAAAATGAGAAACAACCTTTTTTTCTTTTATCCTTGTAAAAATGTCCTGTCTTATCACTAGCTGGATTTTTTTTATTGATATTGACAAATTAAATTATTAAATTGAAGTGACTTTGTAATTAATGCTTTTGATGTACATCCATAAACTGTGTACCATTTATTACATTTGCTAATTAGGAGCTGCAGGGTCTTTATCTTTTTGTGTATGCAATTTTATGCACAAAATGCAGCAGCACTGAAAGCAATATCCTGGGTTAATACTGTAAATGAGTTTAGCACTGCCAAAATGTCAGTGGTTTTCTCTGATCATAAAGGTCTCAGTTTATTCAGTTCTGCTTTTTGTAATTTTTAGTAAAATGTCAAAGCACAAATTAGCAGACTACTAGATTGGACTAAACTATGTTATAGTCTAGTATCATTTTTAGTCTTCTAATATTATTAATTGCGTTAATTTTTCTTTAGTTTTCGATAAAAAATTTTCAGTGTCCTTTAATTTATTTTCCTCCCTTCCAACTTAACTCACATGGATGACTGGATGACTCAAGTGGCAAGAGGGAGAAGGAGTTTGAGAGGCACCAGATCCAACAAGAGATATGAATGTAAGTCCAGTTCAGGTCAATTGGAACCAAAATTCATTACCATTTCACAGTTCCCAAATGTTATAGTGAGAAAGGTTTACCAAAAAGGAACATTTTGTCCATTTTTGAAAAGTGGTCAAACAAGGAGGATAGAAGAAAGATCTTGAAGAGCGTTTCCAACCCAGTACTGTTTTCTCTATTGTTCAAAAGAATAATGACCCAAAAGTCTAATCTGAAAATATTTAAATCTGAAAAACAAAAGAATATGACAATGTCAACAAAATGCCAGGTCAGATTCTGACTTTTTAGAAAGCCCTCGATTGCTATGACTTTTTAGAAAGCCCTCCCACTGCAACTAGCACCTCTGTAGTCACTACGTACAGGAGGTGCTCTCTGGCCATCTCCTGAGCAGAGCTCCAGAACTCTATGACCACAGACACCACATCTAGAGCATCATTCCCAACAAGATCCATGGGCACAGTGATAGGACTAGAGCATCATCACATTGCCCAGACTTGTTTGAGCTATAGTATATCTCCACAGTCACACAGAGGAACTATGGTCCAACTATGATCTGTGATTAAAGATTTGAAGGCTAGGTTTCTGTATGTAGGGAGCTGGAGAATTCTGATCACAGAATAGCTACCAAGAGCAGTCCCTTTTTAGGCCGATCGAACATTTTTCATTTAAATCTTCTACTGAATTTGACTAAACAACATTTGCTCAAAAGTGTCTCTTTTCCATGGGAAATTGAATTCTGTTGAAAAACGGAGTGTCCCAAAACCTAAAAAGTTTGGTTTTCAACATATGTCGAAAAAGTCGACATTTGCAGCAGAAGATTTTGACAAAAACACTAAATAAATAAAATTGGTTGTATCCACATTTGAGGAGGAGAGGGAAGGGATGGGAAAAACCTCCATTTTCCAACCCACTCTAACCCTAGCACTAGAAATGTGGCCTAAAGTTCCTGTGTCATCAGTCTGAAGCGCTCCAAATCAAGAGACTAATGCTCATGGTGGAGAGTAGTACAGAAGGTATCTAAACATCATGAAACCACCAGTCACTATAGAAGAACTAGCAACTGCAAAGTCACAACTATATTAATGAGTAATTTTCCATTTTCATTTCTCCCCTTAACACCTTTGTTCTTATATTGTAGTTCAGAGATAATTCACTGCCCAGTATGTACCCAATCCAAGTAGCTAGCCTGGGTGCTAGAGAGAAGTACAAGTGGGAGGAGAAAGGACTCCTCCTCCTAAGGCGGATGGGCAAAAGGGCCTCCAATTAGGGCCCGGAGGTGGGAGAGCGTGCAAAGTTTCCTCCATTCTGTCACTACCCTGTGAGCAGCACACGGCGCTTAAAACCACCATGCGCTCCTGGCAGGGTGGGAGGAGGCTTTGTGCACTCCCATGCTCCCAGGCCAATCAGGGAATGTGCGAAGTTTCCTCTGCCTTGCCCCCCCCACCCCCCCACCCCCCATGAGGAGCACACAGCACTTAGCAGTGCCATGCACTCCTGGCAGGGTGGGAGAAGACCACACACTCCCCTGCCCCCGACTGGCTTGGGGGTAAGGGAGCGCGCAAAGCCTCCTCCTGTCCTGCCAGGAGCACATGGCGCTTTTACGCATCATGCAGGGCGGGGACAGAGTGGAGGAAACTTCGCACGCTCCCCGATTGGCTTGGGGGCGGAGGGGAGCCTCTTCCCAGCCAGAGGCATGGGCACCTAGGAGGAAGGGGGGAGGGGTGTAAGATGCTCTCCCACCCCCAGACCAACAATGGTCTGGGGGTGGGGAACCCAGAAGTATCCCATCCCCACCCCTTCCGTTCAAGGCCCTGCCCCTTCTGGTGCAGCCGGGGCCACTTCAGAAATTTGTGAAGTGGCCCCCAGAAAAAAATTATTGCCCACCCCATCCTAAAGGCAAAAAGAAGCTGCAGAGCTGCTCTGTGGACATAACTTCCATTGTGAGGCCAGAGCAAGGAATGGACCCTAGAAAATCCCCTTAGTAGAGAGGTAAAGAGAAATGGAAGATCCATGCAGACAGGATCTCTGACAGCACTCTTCCCCCATCCCATGATGACATGTTGCATGCTATGATGCAGAGAACACAAACTGAAGAGAGAAGAGTAAATGTGTAAGGAGAGATTTAACAGTGATCTATTCTCCCAGCAACCATGCATGCAAAGTCCTCCAACAAAATCCTCAGGCTTTGTCTATGTTTACCCAGAGATTGATCCTGATTTAGTGGGCTTAGTAAGGATCTGCTGAATTGGTCACTGATGGCTCCCCCATCAACCCTGGCGTAGTGGGGAAACCATGGCAAGTCAAGCTAAGGTGTCAACTCCAATTATGTGATTGATGTAGCTGGAGATGCGGATCTTAGTTTGACTTTCTCTCCCAGTGTAGACCTGGCCTCAGGCATCAATGCTCAGTTTTAAAAATGGTGTTGCTTACTTTCACTACATTTAACTGATTAAAAGTAATAAAAAGGGTTGATCAAATAATCTGGCTAGAATGAACACAAAACAACATGCATTTTTGTTCAAACAAAACCTACTGAGTATTTCCTCCATACTAATTTAATTATTACACATATATTTTTGACCTATACATAAGTTTGTGTAACTATTATTTAAATTTAAAGTGTTCGATTGTTAGGCACTATACAAACATATAGGAATATATGATCTCAAAGAATTTACAATCTAAAGCTTTATCCAGGACAAATGCCAAGCACTCCCATTCTACAACCTTTTTTAAAAATTAATTTAAGCCTGAATTGAATACACCCAGCATTTCACATGATTAAGGCTTAATTAGAAAAGGCAGGCAAAGGTATGAGAACTGCACATACATGCAAACAAAGTGATCTGCAATGATTGTCAAACATTGTGTAAGGTGCACACTGGGGTTTTTGAGCTATCATACAAAAACAGGTAAAGCAAGGGAAGGGCAACGAATTAACAAGTGTAAAGCAAAAAAAGGAGGAAGGGATGGAGAAAACTGAAAGGGGTGAAGGGTATGGGAGCATTGAAAAACACAACCATAGAGAATGTAGTTGGTGATCAAGGGGCTGAGAGAGAGAAAGAAAGAAAGAAAGAAAAAAAATAGAATCCTAGGGCTAGAAGAGACCTCAGGAGGTCGAGTCCAGCCCCCTGCCCAAAGCAGAACCAACAAACTAAATCATCCCAGCCAGGGCTCTGTCAAGCCAGGACTTTAAAATCTCTAGGGATGGCGATTCCACCACCTCCCTAGGTAACCCATTCCAGTGCTTCACCACCCTTCTAGTGAAATAGTTTTTCCTAATATCCAACCTAGGCCTCCCCCACTGCAACTTGAGACCATTGTTCCTTGTTCCGCCTTCTGTCACTACTGAGAACAGCCTCTCTCCATCCTCTTTAGAGCCACCCTCCAGGAAGTTGGCGGCTACTATCAAATCCCCTCTCACTCTTCTCTTCTGAAAACTAAATAATCCCAAATCTCTCAGCCTCTCCTTGTAGGTCATGTGCTCCAGCCCCCCCAATTTGGTTGCCGTTTGCTCTCCAATATATCCACAGCCTTTCTGTAGTGGGGAGCCCAGAATTGGCCAGAATACTCCAGATGTGGCTTAAGCAATTCCAAATAAAAGGGAATAATAACTTCTCTAGATCTGCTGGAAGTGCTCCTCCTAATGCACCCTAATATGCCATTGGCCTTCTTGGCTATCAGGGCAAACTGTTGACTTATATACAGATTCTCATCCACTGTAATCCCCAGGTCATTTTCTGCTCAACTGTTATTTAGCCAGTGGGTCCCCAGCCTGTAACAGTGCATGGGATTTTTCCATCCCAAGTGCAGGACTCTGCACTTGTCCTTGTTGAACCTCATCAGATTTCTTTTGGCCCAATCCTACAATTTGTCTAGGTCGCTCTGGACCCTATCTCTGCCCTCCAATGTAACACAGGTTGAAAGCACCATCAAATCAGGAAACAAAAGAATGCTGATGTCACTTGAGCTTAGGAGTTCGGAATACTGATGATGGTGACCATCTGCCCTAGCTTCCACCACAGGAAGTCCTCTACCTGCACACTTGCTCCTGATCTGCCTCTCTACCTTAATATTTAAGGAAAAGGGAGGATTTGGGGAGCAGATGTCTCAGGAATTAATAGTTTTGTTGATTTAAAAATAGGGTTATGATTGCTTGGTAAAAAATTTCCACTTTGGTGCAATGGAATTTCTTCTGTTACTTTTTGTTCAAACGGCAGATAAGTGTTCATACCAATAGTTCCACTACATTGTGTAATGGTTTTACTAGTAATTCTTCTTTAAACATACAAGTGGGAGTCACTATACCTTTTTATCTATGAATCCTGAAAATCAAGCATTATTTTATCTGTCGTTTCAAAATTACTAAACCACAATGCTTCCAACCCTACCACTCAAAACCATCATATCTCCTTAGGATTTACAATATCATTTTTTTTAAGATGTAAGAAGGTCCAAATTCAATCCACCATTTAATGGATTTTGTAGAATTCCTTTAACTGTATTTCAATTCAATTTCCCTCTTCCATCTCCATAACTTCTAATAGTCTAGACTTTTATGCCCAGATAAGATGGGCTCGCCTTAACAATGCCAAACCAGGCAACAGGAATTGAGTTATCAGATTGGCTAATAAGATTTCTGACAGTGACTGTAATAAAATATAATTAACAACTTGGAATGTATGAGCCTCATCTTTTTAACAATATATTTTATTTTATGTTAGAATTTCAACAAAATACTCCAGCTATAGTGCATTCATTTACTTTTCTAAGACATACTGTTTTCTGTGTCTCCTATTTCTCAGTTCTTTTGACAATACACTCCAATGTTTCTGGTACCACAATCTGCCAACTGACTTCAGGCTATGGAGGAAGGGAAGATGATTAGAACTGGAAAGGTCAGTGTATGGGAAAAACTGCAATCTGTGTTTCTGCTAATTTTAAAGCATGAGAGGAAGAATCAGGTAAACGATTTGTCCTCCTGCTTTTCACACAGATTTTGTATGACTTTAAATAAATTGCTTAATCTCGGTGTGCCTCATTTACACCTCTGTACAATGGAGATATTACCAAATCGGTCTCAAATATACTGAGACACATAAATTATGTTTTTAACTTGATTTCAGAGAGACAGATGAAAAAGTACCCGACTCTTGTGCACTAATAATGCTGAATACATACACAAAACTGGAGCTTTCATCAGCCAGATGAAAGAGTTACTCACTTGTGCAGTAACCTCTGTTCTTCGAGATGTGTCCCCCCGTGGGTGCTCCACTAAAGGTGTTGGGCTCATCCCTGCGCCGCAGTCCAGAGAGTTTTCATTAGCAGTAGCCCCACCCCACTGGAGCGCGCATGCACAGACGCCGTCTCGCCGTCTGAGGATTAACCCAAATGGACTCTTGCATGGGGGGCCGCAAGGTACCCCAGCATTTTCAGGCAGGTGAGTATGGGTGTTTTGGGGGCGGTGAGTCGAGTATTCCCTAAGTCTTGGATGGTAAGCGACCTGTTGAGAGGTAAGTACGTGGCCTCGGTTATGGAATCCAGTCTCGCCCCGATGAACTCAAGAGACTGAGAAGGAGCTAGGGAAGACTTCGGGAGATTGATAACAAGCCCTAGGGCTTCAAATGTTGCTCTGGTTGCACTGACCGCCACCATAGCTTCTTTTAGACGGCCTTCAGTAGGCAGCCGTCCAAATAGGGGAAGATGGTGATGCCGCAACGTAGAAGGAGGCAGCTACGATGGTTAGGGTTTTGGAGAACACTCTTGGTGCTGCCGAGAGGCCGAACGGTAGCACCCTGTACTGATAATGATTGTCGCCCAGTATGAAACAGAGGAATATCCTGTGGGCCGAGTGAACCGTTATGTGGAAATGTGTGTCCTGGAGATCGAGGGACGTGAACCAAACTCCTTTGTTTAAGGCTGGAATGACAGAGGCTAATGTGACCATCTTGAATTTTTGTTTTCGAAGGTGGCGGTTGAGCCTGCGGAGGTCCAGGATAGGCCTCCATCCTCCAGACTTCTTTTGAGTGAGGAAGTACCGGGAATAGAAGCCTTTTCCTCTGAACTGATACAGTATCCTCTCCACAGCCCCGATGGTAAGTAGGTGAGAGACTTCTTGCTGTAGAAGAGGTTCGTGAGAGGGGTCTCTGAAGAGGGACGGGGAAGGAAGGGTGGGAGGGGGACGGGTAGAAAAAACGGAATGGTGAGGCCAGATGTGACGATCTCCCTGACCCAACCGTCTGTGGTTATAGCAAACCAGCAGAGATGGTATGGTCACAACCGATGATGAAATAATTTGGTCACGTTGTGTGGAGCCCCTGTAAGGGGGACAGTACGAAGTCCCTTGATAGACACGTCAAACCTGCTGCCAAGTGTGTTGTTGGTTGGACGTCTTACTGGATTGTTGGTGGCATCGCTGAGGTCTCTGTGTCTGTCTCAGCTTATCACATGGCCTAAAGCAGGGCACAGCATAGGAAAATGGTCTTTGTTTATATAGGAGCTAAATCTCTTCTGAATGGTGGAGTATACATTCTGAGCATCCTCAGAGTGGTGCGAGAATCTTTACCGGAATGAAATATCTGATTGGTGTGCTGAGCAAACAGCAACTGATGATCAAACAGTAAGTCCTCGACCTTTGGTTGGCAGTCTTTTGGAAAGGATGCCAGGTGGAGCTAGGAAGCACAGCACATGACCACTGACGTAGCTGTAGCCCGAGAGGTCGTGTCAGCAATGTTGAGGGCAATATACAGTGCTGTACGAGCATCTGCGTAGCCTTCCTGCACCACAGCTTTCAAGATTTGGCTCTCAGCATCAGGGAAGTACTCCATGAGGGCGATAAGTTTGGAGTAATTGTCGAAATAGATTGGCAAGTTGAGCCGCATAATTAGCCATCCTAGCATTGCCATGGCAGAAGAATAGACTTTTCTGCCCAACAAGTCCTGGTGTTTGGCATCCTTATCAGGAGCTGCGTTCCTGCCCTGTGTCATCTTCGACCTTTGTTGTGCATCATCCATAACTATGGAATTTGGCTGACGATGCGTAAATAAGAATTCTGTATCTTTAGTGGCAACAAAATACTTCTTGTCTGCATGCTTATTGGTAGGTGGTGCAGAAGCTGGAGTTTGCCAGATATCATTGGCAATTTCCAGGATGACTTTGTCCAAGGGTAGAGCCAATTTAGATTTCTGGGACAGCTGTAAATTTTTCAAGAGACGGTGTTGCCTCTGTGGCATATCCGTTGTGTGTAGTTCCTGAGACTGGGCTACCCTTTTAAACAGCTCCTAGAACGGTTTATAATTGTCTGCAGAGGAAGAGTCGCCCTGAAAAACTGCATCGTCCGGTGAGGACGACGATTGATCTGTGGGGGAGTCCATGTGCTGTTGCTCTCGAGTGGGGAGGGAGGGGTTAGACTGTCATCCCCCTCATGGTGGCTAGAAGTAGAGGGTGCAGTACCCGTGGGTGTCAGAGGAGCTTGTTGAGGAGGTGGAATGCTCAGAGCTGAATGGTGTGGCGATCGGGATTGAGCCGGTCTGTGTGATCTGGATGGTGAGTGCACTGTACTACGCGAGCCTAGACATTCATAGTAGTAATAAGTGTAACGCCGGCTATGATGGTAATAATCGTCAGGGGAGTGCCTCGTGTGCTCCTGTAGTAGCGAGAGTGCCATGAGTGAGTTGGAGACACCAGTGACCTCGATCGCACTGTGTAGTGCGAGGGTGAACAAGAGCGATAGGACCTGTAATGACGAGGAGGGGTACGGGGCGGACGTGGGGATGTGAAATGTCGTCGTGGAGGTGAGATGTAAAGCGCATGGCAGTGACTTCCTGAGTGATGGGGAGGTGGAGGAGAAGGCTCTGGAGTAAAAATAGCCATCTCAGGGCTCGGCGTTGGTGTGCGCATGTGCCTAGTTTTCCATTGTGCCTTAGTTGGTGGAGGCATGTGAAGGAGGCAGAGCCATGACTATGGGGCTATTAGGTGCGGAGTCAAAGGATCTCGGTTTCGACCCCTCTTGGCACCAAGGTGGCATTAGCGGTGCCGGTGTTGGTAATGCTGGCGCTGGTAGCAAAGCTGGACCCGGTGCAGACGAGGCCGGTACCGATGGAGACAGAGCCGGTGCCATCCACTTCGGTGCTGGGGCCTCCGATCTCGGAGAGGCACATGGTTGAGTCGGTGCCGTCGCCAGTACCGATTCAGATCGCAGTGCTGTGCGTGCCGCCGGCACCAGCATAGATGTAATAGCGGGACTCGGCACAGAGGTACTATGGCCTTGGATGCCTTGACTGCCGCATGCTTGGACAGCAACCCAGACGTGCTCGGTGCATCCCCTGCATTAACACTCCTGGCGGGAGCGGAACTCTTCTTGTCATGGGACTTACGCGCCACAGCAGTTTCATCTGTCGAATGGTCTGCTGGTGACTTTTAGCCACATTTCTCTGTCCCGCCTTGCGCGGGCCATTAGTTTTGAACAATGTGCACACTTTTGGGGGATGTGGCCTTCCCCCAAGCACTTTATACAATGGGAATGGCCGTCCGACGCCGGCATTGCGTCCCAGCATGAGGCACACTTTTTAAACTCAGGGGATCTGGGCATAATGCCAGCAAAGTCCGGTACAATCTCTATGAAGTCAGTCAAGAGACTGAAGAACTATGTACATAAGAACTGTTCTTCTCCCTGGCCTCCCCCCCCCCTTTTTTTTTAAACTGGAACGAAGTGAACTAACTAAACTATAGGGAGGGGGGCAAACTGGGACGAAAAACAAACTTTCTACACTCTAACAGCTTTTCTATCTTTCTCCTCAGGACGGAGGAAGGAGCTCGTTCCAAATCTGTCTGCGGCTGTGGATGGTTAGGAGGAACTGGTGGGCCGGACCACGCATCGCAGCAAGGGCATGAACAGCGCGAGACGGCGTCTGTGCATGCGGGCTCCCGCCCGGGGGGGGGGGGGGGGGGGGGGGGGGGGGGGGGGGGAGGAGGGAAGGGGAGAAAGGGAAAGGGGCTACTGCTAATGAAAACTCTCCAGACTGCGGCACCAGGACGAGCCCATCACTTTTAGTGGAGAACCCACGGGGACACTACTCGATGAAGGGTTCCTCTTTTCATAATGTCTTTCTGTCATCCTTGATAAGAAACTCATTTAAGTTCTGTCTATACATACAAAATCTGATTTTCTGCTCTGCGCCTCCCTTCCATGTTTATGAATTATGAGCACATATGATCAGAAATGCAGTTTTGCGCTCAATCTGTATTCTTAATTTGTAAGAAAAAGGTCTCAAACTTTTTTTAAATAAAAATTTAAAATCTCAGAATTCCTATGTGTGATTTAAATTACTTGCATTTTAAATATAGTTCTATTTTAAATGTCACGTCATTTTTACAGTAATTGCCTATGCTTATTATGTGTCTGACTTGATATAGAATTTGATTAGTTTATAAATAAAATGGAGTTCAGGTGATGCACCAGAAGAAGAGAGTCAATTTTGATTCTCAGACAACAGACTGAGTTGGGAAGTTTGACAGGTAAAAAAAAAATAGACAATGTAGGATTTACAAAATAAGCATATCTGATTTAGTGATGACTGGGACATAACGCAGACATCCTATACTGCCATTTTTCTAGTAACTTTGCAGATTTATTGTACTATACCAAAAAATGGCTGCGTGAACTCCCACTAATATGAAAAGCATAGCTGTCACTCATTCAAAAAAATCTGGTTCTGAGAGACTTGCTTTGAGTATATTATTAGTAAACCATTTTCCCACAGCCTCATTCATAAACCCAGGAAAGAATGAGATGACAGGACAAAAAGGAGCTTAACTGGTTACCAGAACACTAGTACAGTTGCTTACTGTTAGTCCAATACTTTAGAGTTAAATAGTATTTCAAAAGGTTGGGGAAGATTTCTTCAAATTAAACAACTTTTTGCTACATTCATCTTAAGCAAAAAGAGTTGTGTTTCATCTTCTGGTGAATTCAAACTGAAGTACATGCTTTTCCTAAGACATCTATTACCACATTTTATTTTTATAGTACAGAGTGAGGTATGTATACTGCTAATCTAAACATTGGTTTGATGTCAAAAGTCACTTTGATAACAGAATTACATTTTAGCAATGTAAGAGATAGGAAAATTCTTTGATCAAGAAAATTGCCCCATGTTATAATGTGACTGATTCCCTTTTTTGGAGCCTTTTGCTCCATCCCATATTTACACAGAGTCAAGGCAGCAATTTCTCACATATGGGGCACTCTGTAACAAATAATGTTAAATTGTAAAGAGCTCTCCTAACCAAACTAGAAATTGTACAGATATCCTTGGACTGGATTTATTGCTGAAACCTCTCCTGGGAGGTTTCCTGCACAATGGATTAGCAGTAAGATCACAGTAACTAGAAATTCCTGTCTTACTGCACTTCTGTTACCACAAGCACAGAATCCACAGAACGGAGCTAGCAAACACCAGGAAGGCTCAATCCAATCTCATCCCTTTTTTATCACCACTTTTGGATTGGAGATGCAGACTGGTGTTTGTTAAACACAGTGAGTGTCTTTAAAACAAACCATACACCAAAAACTAGTAAAGCATGTTTTAGTGCAGACTATTTACCAGTGTTCCCTGTAAATTAAGCATTTGAACAGCCACCCAGGAGAGATTCAAATGCTGTCCAACTGACTGTCAGAGTGCCCACAGCTGGCAGTATGTGTTTCTACTGATGATGCACATCTGCACATGCCTTGGTGCACATAAAATTTATTCAGCACTTGGGTGGGAAAAATTAGAAGAAACATTGCTAGTCACCCATAAAAGGTTTGTTGGAAAGACCAGTTGATTCCACAGAAGGAAACTCTGGTCCTGACTCACTCTCCCCCTCTGGAAAAATTTATTGTTTTCTTTCATAATAGCGGAGTTGTCAGACTGACAGTTTTGAATGGCCTTGTCAGCCTGGAACTCCTGCTAGAAGGGTTAGGATCTCCCAGAGAACCTGCAGGACATGAATAAGTGAAGCGGGGAGCAGAGGTTGCCTTATGTGGATATTTATTATTATTAAATATGTATGCACGAAAAGACTAGCTTGCAGAGTGCTTTAGGTTCCTTTTGAGATGACAAGTATTATAAATAAACTCATGATATTACGACAGCATTTTCACTACTCTCATTAGGGTATTCCTTGGTTTGTTTCATACATGCAATAGGGATTTTGGATACTGCATAACTGAATAACCGTGTAACTGCACAAAATATTGTTGCGGTGCCTAGTCCCACACCAGCTCCAGCTGTGAAGGGGCAGCAGGCCAGGTGGCAGAACCCGATGGCCACAGCTGGGTGGCAGGCCTGGCGTTAAAGCAGTTAACTGTTGTAACATCCCTACAATAAATGTCATGTGCTACACTGCAGACAAATTTAGTTTAAGAAGTCATATGCACACCACATTAGATTCTGATTGTATCAGTCTAAGTTGAAAGGAAATATTAAAACAGATTAAAAATGCCATTTTTAACTTATGTTGTCAGTTTCAGTCTCATATATGACAATAGCCCCTTGAGACTGAAATGCTTCTAGCAGAATTAACCTTCTTACTGCTGTCTCAAGTAACCCTTTTGAGACTATTTCTTCGCTGAAACTGTATCACACCTTTTTGGTCTAACATGCACAATGGTACAATTATGCTCATTACATGTTGGGACAGTAGTTCAAGTGTCTAGAGACATGCTGATGAAAACTGAAATCTTATTACTCAGGAGTATTACTACGTCACATTCTGAATGATGGCTACCCTTTCCTGATCAGAATCAATTTTTTAACTTTTATACTATGATACACAAGAAAATGGATTTAGCATGAAACATAACAGTAGAGAATACAGGATTTTAAAGCAATTTCCACAGGATTAAGAGAATAATTCATCCATGAAGATGATTATAATAATTCTTTCATTTGCAAATTGAATAGGTATTGAAACTCAATTGCATAGACTTTCATAGTTCTTAAACAAACATAATTACCGATATGCACAAAACCAGGAAGCTATGCCTGCGGAATGTGGAAGGCGATCGCTGTATGGAACAGTATGCTTTCAGGAAAGAAAGGTCTCTATAAAGCCAAGCTGAAAGTCACCTTTGACACACTGGTATCTAAACTTACATGTGTAAATTATCTTGGGTAAGAAACAGAGAGACTCAATTCACATTTTAAACAACATTTTGACAAGACACAAGCCAAATTGAAAATTACTTCTCTTGTGTATGGCAATCTGACTTACTATTATCATCTATAGGCAAAATAATATTTAAATAGATTAATAACATCACTGGATACGAACACCACATACATTCCTGAAGTATCATTTACTGGAACAGATCAAAACGGCCTAATCATTTCATTTATATTGAAAGCAACAGCATACTTTATCGAAAAAGGGCCAGAGGCTTTCTTTGAACATCTTTACTGCAAGGAACGGTGTTAGATCAGGTAGAACAATTTCACACCAATGAAACATCACAGTGAAAAACATTGTTATGTGATTGTGTTATATCTTCAGCCCCTGTAAATTTCAAACACAGTTTGGGTCTCTGGAGGTAAATAAACTGCTCTTGCAGGGACCAGAATATTAGACAGATGCTGGGGGAAGGGAAAGGCTGTGTTTGTAAAGAACTGCCTGTTACACAAAGATGGACCAATAAAAGTTTGTTTGAACAACAAGAGTCAAACAAATCTGCACATCACAATAATAGCAGCATCGCTAATTAGCATAACCTTTGCTAAATGTGATACAGGAGAGCCAATATTTGTAGAAGCAGCAACAAAAGGCTATATAAAAGGCTCCAGATGGGTACTGACAACTGACCATATTCTATTACTAAGCATGCTGTACAAGTTAGCATGGTGGCAAGATAATGCAGAGGATTCTGCTTGGTATGTCTACATCACAGCTGGGAATGAGTCTCCCAGCCCAAACAGATAAACTCATGCTAGCGGGGCTCAAGCTATCCCAATAAAAACAACAGTACAGACTTTGCAGCTTGGGCAAGGTGGGAGCACTCAAATACTAGGAAATGCCAGCTCAGGCCACCTTCATTCATTGTGTACATGAAGTATGTGACAGTCTTTAATTACATGATCATATACTATTTTATCATTCCAACTACAGCTAATTGTTGATAGACAACAATCTTATTTTGTATTTTCAAAAACTTTTATAAAGATTAATAAAGTGTCTTGCCCAGCCAAGTTCTCCACGCACTCCAGGTCCTTTTCTGACCCCCATCTGTATTTGAATCAGACAGTTTCTGCCCTAGATATGCAAGTGACTAGTCGACTACCTGATAAACATATGCTTATCCGGTAACTGAGTAGTGACTCAACTAGTCACTCCCCCCACCCCCTGCTGCCTTGATCAGAGAGAGGCAGTGGGGGGTGGGAGAGAGCCAGTGGGAGCCAGCTTACAAGCTGGTTCCCCCCAGCACTGTCTGGGGAAGTGGGGGAGGCAGGGCATAGCTGGGACCTGATGAGTCAGGAATCAGCTGATTCCTGGTTCACACCCAGGCCCAGATAATACATTTAAAAAAGCAGAGGTGCAGTAAGAGCCTGGCAGCTGATTCCTGGCTCACACCTGGTGTTCCCTCCTCCCCTGCCTCGCTACACCTCTGCCTTTTAAATGTATTAAGAATCACTAGGCTCTTAGTACATTTAAAAGGCAGAGCCGCAGTGGGGTTAACTTTCAGGGCCAGGAGATAACTCCACTGTGGCTCTGCAGTTTCCCTTCTTATCAACTAATTGACTATTCAATGGAAACTCCATCAACTACTCAAGAAGCTGATTACATGCAATTTAACATCCCTAGCCCTCACACACTGCCTGGGCCCAGGGGAGTCACCGCAAGCTCCCTGCTTTCATTTCCTGTACCTAGACTTCACCTGGCTCAGAGCAACAACTACAAGTAACTCTTGCTAAGCCACAAGCTAGTTTGCTAAGTGCAGATGGGACTCTTCAGAGCTCTTAAGCTCTTGCAAGTCTCTAGTGTCCATGTGTGAACACATCTGGCAAAAGGCACATCCCTGACACAAAGGCTATGCTCCTGACAGATTTCAAGTCCCTGCTCCAAAACTTTGGGATGACAGAGCTTTCCAAATCTAAAGATCACACGAATGTTAATGTGACCAAAACAAGGTATTATTCACTAGCATTATTCTTGGAATCATCAGAACCATTTTGGCTATAATTTTCCAATTTTAGTTTCATGCAGACACTTGGGTTGAAAAATTTTAACCCAAATGATTTAAGTTAGGAAACGTTATAAGCAACTGAAACCAATATCTTCTAATGAGAAGTGTTAGGTAATCTTAAGAATACATGGTGTTTCCAGCCCCCTATAATGCAGTAGTGTTTATAGATTTTTATCACTCCAACTACAACTAATTGCTGATAGCAGACTATACATACCCAAATCTGCTTATTTTAGATTTTGAAAAACTATTGTAAAGATTAATACAGTTTCTCAAGTTTTTGACATGGTATTAAACGTTTATAAATATTTAATTCACCAGGACAAAGCTGATACTCTAATAGGTATAAATAAGCTGGTTCTACTTTCCTCCCCGCACTCCCATTTTCTATATTGCAATGGAAAGACTACATTAACTGTTCTTTATAACAAATGTTACTCTTACCAACAAAATTATCAGTAGTAAATAAAAATACAACCATGAAACAGAAATATGTACTGACAAATGTCTTCAAAGTGATTATTGTTTTAGAAAATGTCACCAATACAAGATACTGGAAAACTTAAGAAATACCAATAGAAGAATTTAAGGGTGTCCAAGAAAAAGGGTGAGAAGGAATTAGAGACACAGAAAAGGGAAATAACTCACCCATACTCACAGACATAGACCAGTAGAGAGCAGGAAATAGTATCCGGGTCTCTTGGGCTATGTCTACACAACAACATTATTTCAAAATAACATAGTCCATGTCTACACAGCCAAGCTGGAGGACTTCTTACTCCAACTCCCATAACCCTTATCGTACAAGGAGTAAGGGAAGTTGGAAGAAGAGTGCTCTATTTTGAAATAAGCGCTGTGTAGACAGCACCAAAACTCGAAATAGGCTATTTCGAAATAAGCTACGCAATTGACGTAGCTCAATTTGTGTAGCTTATTTTGAATAAGCCCTGACCTCAAGCCAGACACACAGTTTGGGAACTAGAAACAGAACCACCTTACACTTCTTAGGTTAAAAAAGTTACGTATTTTCAGTAGCACTTATACACTTTTTTAAATTGCCGATACTAATGATTCAGGTTTACAGTACACAATTTATTGCATCTACATACATACTCTGAATTTTATCTATATAGATATATGTACAGAATATTAGTTCAATTATTTGAACT
>JANRFK010004149.1:64250359-64264859 GCA_030068395.1 Apalone spinifera
GACCTCTCGAGGTCCCTTCCAGTCCTAGTATTCTATGATTCTATGATTTTTAATTTGGTGTGATTGAATTAGATTTACTTCAGTCATTAAAAAAACAATTATTTTCATTTTAACTACAAAATTTTAATCCTAGAAGTCAGCAACAGAACTGATCTCTTAATATGTTATCTTAACACATCTACTATTATACAGGTTTGTTTAAAACAATATCTAAATAATTCATGCAGACAGAAGACTCATTTATATGACAAACCTTAACATAGGACTAATGCACTGTGTCTCAGGGACTACTGGTAATTCACCAACACTATCCAAATCTACCTCCCTCTTCCCCAAGAATCCTCAAATTCAGAGATCACTACATCTCCCCACAGTGTGTGTTTCCACTGACATATTATTACTGTATGTTAAAGGGGAGCTTCCACAGGTTTTCCTGTTGTGTTTAGAAATCAACAGTTACCAGCACATAAGTGTAAACTGAACATTTAGCTGAAACACAGTGCCACATAATTAATAATACTTCTTCAATGACTAAAAACAATAGCAGGAACATATTCTGCATCTTAATAATACATACATCTACTCATAGTTCCATGCCAGAATCAACATCTCACTCACACCCTTACAATAACCTTACAATTTCCATCTCCAAACCCTTAATCTTCCCCTCCACAGTTCTGTCTCTGCAAACTGGTAACTGAAATCCACATTCAACTCAGAGCAACAAAAATCAGCTTCTGAAAGACACACAACATCCTCCAGCTTTGGCTTGGGCCTTGATAGCTCGAAGGCTGATCACTTAAAACCGTGATTTTCTTCTCTTACCACAAAGGTTGAGGCCGCAGTGGTGGGGAGCCTTTTTTGGGTCCGGGCCAATGACCCACAGAAAAATCTGTCAGGGGCAGCACACAAGTGAAAAGCAATGGAAAAAATACCCCCCTCCCCAAAATCCTCGCTTTTGTGGCCCCCTGACTGAAGAGGAAGAAAGACACCCCTCACAATCTACTGGCACACAAGAGCCTAGTAGGGCCAAGACTTGTAGATTTTGTGTTCTCCAGCCCCGTGGGCTCTCCAATGCTGGGGGGCAGCCCTAAACCTCAGGTGCCAGATCCAGGCAAACCGGGGGGCTGAATTCAGCCCTTGGGCCTGAGATTCCCCACCCTAGGTTGAGGGGATCTCTTGATCTTTAGCTAAAAAACCTGTTCCCAAGTATTGAGTTACTGGCACTATAGCTCTAGGAATAAAAGCATTAAACCTCTGTAAAAACATTTAGGGAATGCAATATGTTGTGAATGCTACTCTCCCATTATACATTTGTCCTTATTAAATCTCCAGGTCATGGGGCATTTTTCCAATGTTCTGTCTTAATAGCTGGAAATATTTCAATATCAGGCAGATAAGTTACATAATCTTTGCCATTTTTTCATTAGGAGTCTGGAGAACGGCATTATCTGCACTGACAGTGTCTGGGCGTTTGAGTAATCTTTTTATAGTACTTCAATTTAATAACATCCAAGCCTGAAACACTGTGTGCCTGATAAGCAGCTCACAAAAACCAGAAAATAAATGTTCTTTGAAGTTCGCATGGTTTTTACACCGGAAATGCCATGCACCAGTCCCACTGGAAATGACATGCACAGGTCATGCCAAAAATGCAACCCCCGAGACAGAAGTATCTGAGCTCATGTTCTAACCCACATTACTAAATTGGCAGCACAGCACCCTGATAACATGCCATCAAGCCAGCCTGACAAAGCCAATCTGTTAATACCCGTGTGCGCACACAGTATCTCAGGAACGTCTCATCTCCCCCTCTTTTAACGGGTACTGACTCATCTTCGCAATTCATCATAAATGATCACAAAAAAAGCATAAAAATAAATTAGATTTAGCAAAATTATGAATAACCAGGATTAAAGTTTATCTGATTAAGAAGTTACATCCAGACTTCCTGGCTACCATCCCTAAGCTTTATCATTAAGATTCTCCATTCAAATCCCCTCCTCAAATGAAATATCTGCAACAATGTGAAATCTACTATAACTCTTTAGGTGCTGTAGTTATACCATCTGTCAACTGCGAGAGTAGGTAAAAGCTGGCCCACCAAGCCACCGGATCCAGCCTGCAGCCCAATAGACACTTCAGCCAGGCTCCCCCTCTGCCCTTCAACCCCACATGGCTCAGAGCAGCCATCTGCAGTGGCCATGTGCTTCTCAGGGGGGGAAGATGGGGAGAGGCTTTGTGCACTACCCCTACCCCCAGCACAGTCTTGCAGCTTGGCCAATGGGAGCCGCCTTTTTTGCGGGACAGGGAGTATGTGAAATATCCCTCCCCCCCCACCTCCTGGGTTCACAGACCTCCGAGAAGCACATGGCCCCTGCCGCTGCAACAGACTCTCCCAGACACAACACTTCGCTGCTGAATGGCTCTTGTGGTGCTGCATGGAGCCCGCTGAAGTCCAGCTGTGATGGGAGTGAGGGTGTGTCCATCAGGAATGGGAAAAAACAAACAACCCGCCCTCCCCCCCCCTCCACACACACACATCCCACACCTGTGGCTGGCCAGGTCATTTCACTTGGACTTGCAGCAGTTTTTCATCCCTGGAGCCCCTGCGTATGTGTTTGGGCTCAGGCTGGAGCCCAAGCTGCAGGATGCTGCAAGGCTCCAGCTGAGTGAGAACATCTACACAGCAATTTTTAGCACTGTAGCCTGTGTCAGCTGACCCAGGCTTGTCATGGCCATGCCATGAGTCTCCTACATATGTGTAGGCAGTGGAGCTGTAGCGGGCTCGCTGCACTGCTGCCCCTACCCTATTGATTATCTGAATAAAATCTGCACCCCCATTGCTAGTGTATTCTAGAGATCGGGGTGGGGAATCTAAGGTTTGGGGGCTGGATGTGGCCCCTGGCTTGCCTGAACATGGTCCTCAAGGTGGGGCTCCCACTCCAGCATTGGGAAGCCTATCCTGATACTCCAGCTCCACAGCCCCTGCAATCTTGGAGCACCCAGTGCTGGCTCCCCGCTGCTGGAGAGGAGCCCCAACCTTTGCAAGCAAGCCAGAACCTAATCTGACCCACAGTCCCTGCCTGGAGGGGGGAAGGAAGCCTATGGGGTCCTCCCAAAATCTACTAACATGGGCCCCCCTAGTGTGCGAGGTGAATGTGGAGAGCATCTTTCTGCTTCTCAGTCAGGGGAGCAGGACGGCTTTTTTTCCTTTCTTTGTTTGCTTCTCACTTTAGCGCAACCCCCGACAGATTTTCCTGTGGGTCAGCTGCCACTGACCCCCAAAAAGTTCCCCACCCCTACTGTAGAGCAATGGGAACCAAAGAAAAACAGGCCAGATCTACCGAAATGATGCTCTGAAGTTTGGTGGTTGCACAGCGTACTTGCCTTGCCTTACAAGTATCTCATCTTACATTAGGTAGTTTGTGATGTGAGAAAGTCATTTTTACCAGACATGCCTGTTAGTGACATTAAATTGCAACAGAAAGCAGCACAGTTAGTTTGGATTGATGTGATCCATATGAGCTGTTTGCTTATTATTACCCTTTAGGTCAAGGTATGAATCAATTCTTCAATGCTTAAAGTGCTCTCAATACTGCCAGGTCTGCCACTGTCCAACAATGGAATGTCATTAACAAACAAAAAACCAAGGCCTTTTCAACTTGTATATATACAGTTATCACCAGTTTTCCAACAAGTGCCAGAAGGCTTATCTTCAAAGTATAGGGGAAAACTGAAATCTCTCCTATTTACCAATATGTAGTATGTGTCGCCTTTTAATAGCAATCTCTGTATACCTTTAATGCTGTTTTTCTTTCCAGGAGGTCAGGCACATGTCTTGTAAACCTATACAGTGGAGTGAGAGAGGGATACCCATGCAACATGGAGTCCCTATGCCTATAAATGAGTACTGCATGACTGCAACTACCCCACTGCAGCTTGGCCAGTGAGGGATTCACACTGCTCTCTTTGACTGTCCCATAACAGCACTGCATCAAATTCAAGATGTTAAAACTCAGAAGACAAAAATAAGGCCATAAGATTTATTTCCAACCTGAATCATGTACAGACCTGTTCCCAGTTCCCCACATATAGATTGCAACACTAGTGCAAGCAGAATCATGTGCTAAAAAAAAACCAGGACACATACAGAAGAGTGGGGATTGCACACTGGGCTTGTATGACTGTCAGGCTCCCTCACTTGTATCCACCCTACATTCTGGCCCACCTGAGACAGCAAAATGTCTTTGTGCTGGGTACCGTATGTGACTCAAGCAGTTTTGTCCTTTGCATTTTGTTCCTCTTCATTACTTTCTTGTAGTGGGAGCAATCAGGGTAGTGATGGTAGTTAAGTGGAAATACAAATCTGAAATTCTGAAGGACATCACTAGGTCACAGGTTCCTGTTTTGCACCTCTCAAACTTGGCACTGACCCTTTAATTCTTCATACCTTACACTATGCACAGAATTATATCATTCCTCTTCTCATGCACTTCACTCCTCAACCTCCTCCCACCAAAACAAAACCAAAACAACAACGCCTTGATTTTTTTTGGGGGGGGCGCTAAGGTGACATAATATTCATACACCACTTTGGTGACATTTCTCTCTCTCCTTTAAATGGAGTGCTTATATTAAATACTTTGTTCCTGGCATTAAAAGTGGTTAAAAAAATGGACAACTGTATCTAAGAGTGCAAGCAGCTATGTTAATTTTCAGAACTGCTGAGATCGAAGCAGAGATAATGAAAAGCAAAGGAACGAAATTAGGCACCTGAGAAGATGGGATATTTTTAATTTGCTGCATTGGAAAGATACCAATATCCATTAGAAAAATGATGTCCCTATCACGGCTTACACTGCAAAGAGTAAAAGGAAAGCACCACACAAAACAAACCACAATTAAAATAATAAATGTTTTGCACAAATTGCAGCCCTGAGTCTACAGAAACCTTTCTTAGGGCCTAATTCTGTCCTTGGCAGATGTGCACAGCTTCCATTTACTTCGACAAGAATCATTTTTGCATAACCAAGGGAAAAAACTGGGCCCTTAAGTATATACCTGATAAGGCCCCAATCCTGCAAATATTTGGCCTGTGCTTAATTTTACAGTGAGTAGCCTTTGTAGACTACTCAGTGGGGAATTACAATTAAGCACATGGATAAACAATAACTATATATATTAGGGATGTTAAAAAGCGGTTAATTAGGTAACCACTAACCTCTGAAAATTCTCAGTGGTTACACACTGCGGGCTCTGCAGTATACGCTTCATACTGCAGAGCTTGCAGCTCAGGGCGGCAGCAGGCTCTCTGGAAGCTAGTGCAAGCCGGAGGCTGGCTTTTAACCTGGCGCACACCAGCTCCCACCTGCCAACCGCACACTCCTTGGGAGCCAACTGCCTCCCCACGCTGCCACCTCTGTACTGTAGGCAGCAGCCAGATCCAGGAGCCGGCATGTGATGGAAACTGGATTTTAAGCCAGCTCCCTGGCTGCTGCACCACGTGGCAGGCTCTCATACAGAGCCATCGGTCTGGGGTGGAAGCCAGCTCCACAGGAACAGGGCTGGGAGCCTTCATGTAACCCTTTGGTTAACCAATAAACAGGCTTATTGGTTAACCATTTGAATGGTTATCCTAGTACATCTCTAATATGTATATGGAAATAGACTGCAATAAGGACACCTCACTGTGCAAATTCACTCAAGTATGCTGCAAAAAAGTGGGAAAATTCTGCAGTAGACACACTTGGAACACTGTGGAAAAACTGGGGAGAGGTATATCTGTTACCTTTGTAACTGCAAATACTTCTTCTACATTATTGGTCGCCTGTAACAAACTGCTTAGGTGGTATTCATGATGTCCATTTGTAATAACACATTGTGTTAACTTACACTCTCCATAGTTAATGGTAGCATTGGACTAATGACACAGGCCTGAACAGTGATTATCTAATTCTGGGTGTCCGATCCCAGACTGATCAAACCTCAAACATATCCATCACCACAGCACTAGCAGCAGCTAGCCTGTTTCACAACACTACAACCAGGCCTTATGGGACCTTATTAATTATTTACCATGTTAACAAAGTCAATCCTACATTCTGATAAGTGGCAGCAACATTGCAGTCAGCAATTTCCAGATTTTTCTGACCAGACTCTCCTAATGTGTCTTTCCCCCCTGAATTGAGCATCTTTCATACAGTATGCCTTCTTACTTTGTAATCCGAACAGTATCTTTTTAATTTCTCACTGAAGTTACCTCAGGCTGAATATGTCATATGGTTAAAGGAATGAATTTCTTGTTTTTTTGGCGGGAGAGTAGAAGGAGAAGGTCAACAAGAGAAACTGCTGATACTTACACCAAGAATGACAATCTTCAACTCTGGAGTTCAGCAACCACCGAAATCAAACTACTCTGATGAAAACATGACTGGCTTACCATGGAAATCAGTTTTCCTTGGTTTCTGTGTGAACTTCATAGGGGAAAATAGGCAAAGGAAAAGAATGTACTAACTAGGTACCAAATTTTGTTTACTTTTATAATAAATCAGAGCTTAGATCAACTTTTTTTTTCCAAATCAAAAGCAAAACACACACCACACATTTGTATAAATGGTGGGGGATGAGGTAGAGATGTAAAATCCCCTTTTATTGTTTAACCAGTTAACTGATTAAACGGGGGTGGAGGGCGGGGAGGAAGGCGCCGCTCCAGCCTGGCTAGAGCAGCCCCCCTGCCTGCCAGTGGGCTGAAGCTGTTCCCCTGCTGCAGGCAGGTGGAGCACTAGCCAGTCTGGAGCAACTTGTGCCTGCAGGACACCTGTGCCTGCTGTAGATAGAGGCTGCTCCAGCCAGGTGCTTCACAGGCAGGGGCTGCTGCAACCCAGCTAGAGCAGCCCCTGTCCACTGCAGACCCCCAGGGGGCCTGGAGCACTTCCTGCTCACAGCAGGCAGGGGGCTGCACCAGCCTCCACCAGTTAACTGGGGAGGCTTACTGGTTAAGGTTAACCAATTAAACATTCACATCCCTTTGAGGAGTTAGAGACATAAGTTCAGTGATATCTATATTTCCCATTAATTCTAATGATCACTGTTCCTTCATTGGAACTTTGTGCATTGAAGTGAGGATATAACTCACCTAAATAATAATGTGCATTACTGACCCACTGTCATGTTTTACACCAAACCAGATGCACCAGGTCTTGCCAACAGCTACAGAATGAAAAACTCACTAACACTGGAAAATTCCCACTGCAGCCAATTCTGCTTGTTTCCTTTAAATTATTTGCTATGCTCTTCTACTGGGCAAAGACAAAAGCCATAAGCAGGACAGAAAGCCTGAAGAGTCTAAAAAGAGAGAGGGAGACAGGAAGACCAAGAAACAGGTGCCCTGCAAATCCACATATATCCACTTTGCATCTGTGGATATCCATGGCTCATTTTTGCAGATGTGGATGCAGATACCAATTTTCTGTGTGCAGGACTCTTAAGAATAAGTACAAAACATGGGGAAACAACCAAATGCACTTCACATCAGTAATAACATTCCAAAGCAATATACCAAGATGCAAATGCTATTGAAAAATGGTGTGCTCTTGATGACTGTCCAAGAGTCACCCTCCCAAGATGCTGCACTGGTTTGAAACTTTTATTGCTGAAAGAGATACACCAAAAACACACACACAAAAATTAGGAAGCATTTGAGATTTTGCTGGTGTCGTTACAAAAAACAAAGGGGACATAATCCAATTCTCATAGATGTCAATGGCAACACACACCTTCACTTCAGTGGGAACAAAACTAGCTTCTAGTACTGCCCCGTAAGAACTGCACAAGAAGGGCTGGCCACCATCAGAGGCTGCTCCAGCAGCAATCCCTGTTCACAGCAGCCTCCCCAAACTGCCGCTGCCTGCAGCAGCCTCCCCAAACTCCTGCCACCCACCCCGCTGCTGCCTCTGATAGGCAGTAGCATGGAGGAGGAGGCACTGCAGAGATGGTGCTAGGGGAACTTAACTTAAAGAACACTCTTCCTTCAACTTCCCTTACCTCTCATAAATGAGGGTTACAGGAGTCCAGTAAGAAGTCCTCCAGCTCGCCATTATTTTGAAATAATGGCTTGCAGTGTAGACACTCTCTTATTTTGAAATAATGTCAGTTATTCCAAAATAATGCTGTTATGTAGAAGTAGCCTTACATCCCTACTGCATGATCCTACTTAAAAGTAGCATGGTCAGAGGTGAAGTGCTATTCAAACTGCTGTTGCACCAACATAGATAAGGTAAAAAAAGAATAGGCTCTCATTTTAAAAATCAAATTATAATAGTGTTCATCCCAAATATAACACACACACACACACACACACACACACACACACACCATTAAAATACAACTACCGCAGGAAGGACTCCATCAACCAGCAAGAACACAGAACACTGCATATAAGCTAGAAGGGGGTTAGTTTTGACCAGACACACCAGGGTTGTCTCCCACCCTACAGAAACCATCATGATAGCTTTAGTTTTTATGCTGAGAAAACAAGACCTACATTCTTAAGTTCCCCTTTGAAAGATCCACACACAGTTAATGAAATGAAACTCTTATTATTTGAATGAGTAGTAAAATACACAATTGTATTATGGAAGAGAATTTAAATAAAAGTACTGTATGGATTCCTACCCTGAACTGCATGATTCTGCATTGACATGGACCTTTACTCCTCACTTGTGCCTTTCCCACAGTGTTCCATAGCCCCTAATGCTCACTGGTCTGCTAGAATGCCAATTTGTTTCCTTATTAATTTTATGTTTCCACTCTTTATCTTGATATATCCGTTTTTTCCCTAGCTGTATGACAGTGATCATACCTAACTCTGTAAACCATACCTGTCTCCTTCCTTCTGGGAAACATTGTATGATGCTTTTCATGAGAGACAGGAGAAAAATAAACTGTATGGCGCATAAAATGTGTGCCAAAGGAAGAAAAAAGGATTTTTTAAAAACCAAGACAGTATGCTCTGTGGAACATCAAACCCATGTTTTAAGCCCAATAAGATGCTCTGGGCTGTATGTGGTGACCAATATCAGCACTTTCCAGTCTAATCAAAACTACCCAAATGATGTGCCCAAGGCACTTCAATAACTGTAAAAACATGCAGCTTAGAAAAACTGTTTAAATATTTGCATAATACTGGATGTGGCTTTAATTTAAAATCTACTTAAAAACATAATGCTGTCAGAGCATAAAAGAAACAGACACATCTACAACTGTAAGTAATGAATACTACAGGCTTTTACCCTGTGCTGCAAAAGAAGAAAAAGTTCCCAGTTGCTTATTTTCTCTCCCTTCCCCCCTCCCCCACCTAAAATAATATTCATCTAATCTGAAGAAACATTCCGTTGGCTGAACATAATCAAATACATCATGTGATTCTACCAAAGTTGTTGGCTGAATAATGCTGTTTGCTTTCCACCCTCCACTCCAAATTAGTAACCATCTGCTTAATCTCAATTGGGATCGCTGTGTATTTTACCTACTGCAAAGAGGAACGCTGTGTATAAATGCAGCACTTGGGAAGGTGGAGGAATCCTTGCTGCAGGACGACAGAAAACAATGTCTCTGCATAGTTATAACCATTTGCCTTTTGCCACTTATTTCTGACTGAAGCAAGTTCAGGTCATTTCCTGACTAGTACTGCAAGTTAGAAAAAAGATACACACTCTATTAATCTTTGATTGAAGTGCCCCCAGACTAAAAGCAAAAAGGGAATGATACTGTATTAAAAAAAATTGAAAAAACAACCCAATGATATTGAAACTGCTTACCTCGCCGGGTTCCGCAGAGGAGTCATTTCCATATTTCATAGCAACTCCAGAATTCATGATTAGATGAGTCTTTTCAGAGCTCAGGTATTATAATCTGTAGAAATGCTTCCAAGCTTTGCTCGATTGATTCAACACTCCTTTCTTCTCCAAGATTTTTCTGTCTTACACATTTTGCTCTAGACAGCCATTTTCACTTAACATTTATAGAGCCTAAATTAATGATGCAAGGTCTTCTAAAGGAGCCAAATTGGTTTTCATTTCACAAACAATCCATTGCTGAAAGAGACTCATTAAAGCTGCAGATTGCAGGGTCACAGAGAACGCAGTCAGTCATGATCTCCTGGATACTAAAACTGCCCAAGTCCATATGAAATCTGTTTCAGCTTTGCCTCTAGTTTTACACTGCCCTTTTCCAAGCTAGGTTTGAGAGCATCTCCCATAAGAGTTCAATATCCTGGCAACTATTTGGCGAGCTTCACATGAATTCACAGCGAGAACACAATCAAGTACTGCTCAGGTCTTAGGAAGGAAAAAAAACCGAGACAAACTGATGCTGCACTTCACGCTAAAGTTTCCCCCTCGACTAAGCCCGGAGTTGTAAGTGGTTTATGATCAAACACAGCTGTCTTGCTTCGAGCGAAAGGGTGCATGGAAGGGGCGGTGCCAAAGCAGAAAGGGAGGGGGATGGAGAGCTATACAGAGTTCATTTTGGAATTGCAGGCTTCTGTCCAGCTTTCTGTAACTAATTACTGCAACCAAAACTACAAGGTAAGCATGCAACAGTAAAAGTTACCTGCATAGCCACATACTTAGATTCTTATTTCCCCTATTTCCATGTGCAATTAAATGAGGATCTTTTTATGATTTAAAAAAGTTTAAGTAAACCTGAAGTTATATTTAAAAGCCAGGAATTTTACATGGTACATTAAAATTTTACAAAATTTAGGCCAGATATGACTAGATGCATTTTTTTAAAAATCATTTCAGCATCTAACTAGTAGCCCAGGAAATTCCTAGGAGTATAGGTTTTTATAAAGAATGTGCTAATTTCAACAAAACAGACAACAGAAGATTTAGTGACAACCTTTTCCCCTCAGTCCTTGCCTACTGTAAGTACTCCACTCAGAAAAAATGTATACTGCTTTGCACAGCTGGATTACATTGATGAAGTTAGAAGTTTGGAGTCCCTTACTCTGTGACTAAAAGCGGCGAGGAGTCCTGTGGCACCTTATAGACTAACCGAAGTGTTGGAGCATAAGCTTTAGTGGGCAAAGACCCACTTCGTCAGATGCACGACTACCCCTCTGTGACTAAAGTGTATCTGCTCACAACCTACTTTTAAATTATCAAATCCTGGGAAGAGTTTTTATAAAGAGCAAAAATAAAATTAGGACAAATAGGACAACCTCAAAACTTGGCAAATCCATTTACACAGGAAAAAATGCTTACCAAGAGTAGCATTCTAAAAAAGACCCTCTGAATAGTGTCAGAGGGCTAGCCAAGATAGTCTGTAACAGGAAAAACTTTAAAAAAACAACAACAAATAGTCTAGCAGCACCTTAAAGACTAACAAAACACGCAGATGGTATCATGAGCTTTCGTGGGCAAAACCCACTTCTAAATAGCGATTACTGACCCTTTGATTAATGCAGATAAGGATAATTCTTCTGAATCACGATAAAGTCTATTCAGATCTCAGAGGGAAAAAATAAATTACCATAATAGCAACTAAACCTTTTGGGTAGCAGCACATCCTGCTATAATATCAGGATCTGTGCATTGCTTGCCACCCCAGTCATGCCAATAGCTGGCAGGTATAGATGCTGCAGTCCCCCTGTTAAGTACATTCTCTTTTCGTACCCGCCATGGATCCATTTTCCATCCTTTCTTTTCCTTCCTGATTTTGCTTTCTATCCTCACTTATTTGTTTTCCTCACCTAGATTCTTCCTTGTCCAATATTTTTCACTCAATTTTCTGCACCCAATTCTCTTGTATTTCCTTCCCTTTCCCACCTCCTCCTCCCTCAGTGCTCTCTTGCATTCTTGCCTGTTTATCTCCTTTGTCCCCTGCCAGTGTACTCTCCTCGCCTTCCCCCAGCTGCTAGCCACGTACTGTGCTGCTCTCTCCTGGTAGAACGCTGGTGTGACTAATGCAGGGAACAGCACTGAAAAGAGCGACAGAGCCAGAGTACACGCTAGGGATGTAAAACCCCATTTTAAAAGTTAAATGTTAAGTGTAACTTGTTAATGGGGACTCGCAGTGCGGTGTAGTGGGCACGGCCAGGCAGGAGGGCCACTCCAGCCCAGTAGCTCTCCAGAAGAAGACAGAAAGATGGACATCCCCCTCCTCTGTAAAGTCTGATGTGCTGGACAGGTTGGGAGTCCAAGTGTTGAGGAATATATGTCCTTATTTTCATATGTGGAGTAGTTACTCACTATAACGAGAAGGCCCATGTTTTCTCTTGTGAATACAGAGACACCGGATGGCGAATTATCATAAAACATTTTGATACAGTGTAAACCTTGAGTTATTTTATGCCCAGGCGCACCCTCCATGGGTGCTCTGGGGTTGGAGCATTCACATGAAACGGTAGTAGTGGGCACTCAGCACTTACTGGCAGGCCTCTTCTCCCCTGTTTCCCCAGTACGTCCTGTCACTGATGGGCTCCACTGATCCGCTTTTGTCTGTGCCCAGCATGTCACTAAACAGGTGAGCTAATGGCAGCTGATGGGAGGCGGAGAAAAGGAGACGGGCCTGGGTGATACATGGCTCAGATAATGGGAGAGGAAGGGGCGGGACCAGCACCTTCCAAACCAGTGGCTGGCAAGATGTGGCCCAGGGCCCGCCAAGCCTTTTAATGCAGCCTGCAGCCCCCATCCCTGGGATACAGAGCAGCTTCACACCATTCAAAGCAACTGGCTCTCTGGACCATGCCGGGGGAGGCTTCGTGCACTGCCCCCACTCCCAGCACAATCTTTCAGCTCTTATTGGCCAGTTTCTGCCAATGTGTGTGTGGGGGGCACCCCACCCCCTCCTAACTCTCAACTCCCTCCCAGACCCTGAACCCCTCCTACACCTCTCCCCCAGGTCAGAAACCTCTCCTGCACTCCTGCCCCAGGTCACCACCCAAACGCTTTGCACCTTTCTCCCCCGTGCCCCACATCACATCTCCCTCCCAGATCCTGCACCCTCTCCTATACCCCTCTTCCAAGTCAGAATCCTCTCCTGCACCCCAATCACCTGCCCCAAGTCACAACCCAAACACTCTGCACCTTCCTCCCTCCCTCCCTGCTCCAAGTTTTCAACCTCCCCCTTCACTCAAACTCCCTCTCAGACCCACACCCTTTCTGCTTCCCAGTCCTCTACCTCAAGCTCCCTCTGCACCCAATCTCCATCCCAGATCCCATAGCCTCTCCATAGAAAAGTGCAACACTTGACCACTTACCAAAATCTTGGAGTGCATCCCCACACACACATTAAAGATTACTGCCCACCCCTGTTCCAAAGGCTGAAACTCTGCTCTGCAGCCCTGCTCAGTGGTTGCCTGCAAGAGCCTGGCTTGGGAGGTGACTTCCACTCCCTGCTGAAGCTTGGGTGCTGGGGTTCTCGACAGCTGCCTCCTCATCAGCCAGGCTCTCTCAAGCAGCCACCAGGCAAGGCTGCAAAGCAGCAACTGGGAGCGGCCAGCACTAAAATCAGCTCTCTCCTGCTCCCTGACTGGAGTTGCAGAATGGGAAGTGAGGTGCGGTTGAGAACAGAAACAAGCATGGTGGGAGGACATAGGGTTTCCCACCCTCTGCAAGTACCATGCAGCAGGGAGAGCACAGTGGCCCTGGAGCTGGGCACAGGGAGGATAGAACATGTAAGACTAACCTGCCCATGTGCAGGGCCCCGGGCGGCACGGCGCATGCGTTGCGCACCGGAGGCACGACGCATGCCCCGTACGTCTTCAACGTCACGAGCATGCGCTGTGCGCCCACACATGCAGTGCCCCGGGAGTACAACGCATGCGTAGCCTCCAGGCACACAGCGCATGCGTCGCTTCCCTGGGCGCGGGGCCCTCTCAGGTGTGGAATCGGCTGAATCAGCCTAAGGCTGGCCCTGCCTACCCATCCTGGCTAATAGCCATTGATGTACCTAACCTCTATGAATTTATCTAGTTTCTTCTTGAACCCTGTTAAATCCTGGTCTTCACAACATCACCTGGGAAGCAGTTCCACAGGTTCACTGTATGCTGCATGAAGATAAACATCCTTTTGTTTTAGGGCTGTCAAGCAATTAAAAAATTAATTGCGATTAATCACGCAATTAAAAAATTAATCGCACTGTAAAACAATAATAAGAATACTACCTATTTAAATATTTTGGGATGTTTTCTACATCTTCTAATATAGCCGGTCCCCGAGTTACGAACGCGTCGACTTACGACCAACCTCCCATTAACCCCATTACAGCCGGTCCCCAACTTACAAACGCACCTTCCGCACTTACGAACAGCACGGCTGTATTTAAAAGCATGTATTCCCAACTTACAAACAAATCGAGTTACGACCAGGTGTTTGGTACATAACCCATTTGTAAGTCGGGGACCGGCTATATACTGATTTCAATTACACCACCACAAAATACAAAGTGTATCGTGCTCACTTTATATTTATTTTTTATTACAAAACATTTA
>JANRFK010004149.1:64276428-64288620 GCA_030068395.1 Apalone spinifera
CTTCCCCTATTATCACCCCTATGTCATTACCTCACAGACACTAACCTTCTCCCCCCACCTCCACTCTGTTCTAAAATTTGATTTATCAATTTCACATGTTCTTTTTTTTATTGTATCATTTTGGTATATATGGTTGTGCCGATGGATTAGCCTTCACCACATCCACTGGCAAGGAGTTCCAGCGGTTGACTGTGCGCTGAGTGAAGAAAAACTTCCTTTCGTTTGTTTTAAACCTGCTTCCTATTAATTTCATTTGGTAACCCCCCTAAATGAAAATTTGGTGATTTCTCCCAAGCTGCCTTCCACTTTCAAATTTTCAACCAGTTCCTCCCCTATTTGTTAAAATCAAATCAAGAACAGCTTCCCCCTAGTAGCTTTCTCAACCTTCTGAAATAAAAAATTTTCTCCAATTCAGTCCAAGAATTTATTGGATAATCTGTGCCCTGCTGTGTTAGTTTCCCAACATATGTCTGAATAGTTGAAGTCCCACATCACCACTAAATCCTGCACTTTGAATTATTTTGTTAGTTGTTTAAAAAAAGCCTCATCCACCTCTTCTGCCTGGGTAGGTGGTCTGTAGTAGACTCCTAGGCATGACATCACCCTTATTTTTACCTCTTTTAGCCTAACCCAGAGACTCTTAAGTCTCTCTCTTACATCCATCTCCACCTCAGTCCAAGTGTATTCATTTTTAATATACAAGGCAACACCTTCTCCCTTTTTTCCTTGCCTATCCTTCCTGACAACCTGTACCCTTCTATACCAATATTCCAATCATGTGTGTTATGCCACCAAGTTTCTGTGATACCAGCTATGTTATAGTTGTATTAATTTATTAGCACTTCAAGTTCTTCCTGCTTATTCCCCATACTTCTTGCATTTGTATATAGGCATCTAAGATACTGATTTGATTTTGCCTCCCAGTTCTGCCCTCTCCCTCCTTTATCTCTGCTATTATAGCTGATGAGCCTTCCCATTTCTCACCCATCTCCCAAGTCTCCATGTTTTTCACTTATCTGTGGGCTTTGGTCACCTGCCACCGTCAAACCTAGTTTAAAGCCCTCGCATTAGGTTAGCCAATCTGTGTCCAAATACTCTCTTCCCCTGCCTCAAAAAGTGAATCCCATCCCTGCTTAGCCGTTCTTTTGGGAACAGCATCCCATGGTCAAGGAAACCAAAGCCTTTCTGGCCACACCATCTTTACAGCCAGGCATTCACCTCCAGGATATACCCGTCTCTGTCTGGCCCCCTACCTTTGACAGGAAAGACTGAAGAGAATACCACCTGCGCTCCAAACTCCTTCACCCGTACTCCCAGAGCCCTGAGCCCTGTAGTCACTCTTGATCTGCTCAAAGTCACACCTTGCAGTATCATTTGTGCCCACATGGATGAGTAGCATGGGGTAGTAGTCCGAGGGCCAGATAATCCTTGACAAAGCCTCTGTATCGTCTCTGATGTGGGCCTCTGGCAGGCAGCATACCTCCCAAGATGATACGTTAAGGTGACAGATGGGTGCCTCCATCCCCCTCAGAAGGGAGTCTCCAACCACCTCTACCCTATGTTTCCTCCTTGCAGTGGTGGCTGCAGACCTCCCAGCCTTGGGGGTATGAGGCTTCTCCTCTTCTGCTTTAGAGGGTGACTCCATATCTCCCGTATCCAAAACGGGGTAATGGTTCGCCAGTACCACCGTGGGAGGGTTGGGAGCAGGGGTGGAGCACTGCCTGTTGCCAGAAGTGACCAGCTGCCAATGTCCCCCCCGAGACAGAGCCATCTCCTCGTCCACCAGTGGTGTGTCAGCAGTCTTTTGTAATGGAGTAGCTTCCTCAACCTCAGCAGTCTCCACATGAATACTCTATAGGACTTCCTTGTGGATTTGGATGCTCAGCCTAGCCACCTCCTCCTGTAGCTCTCCCAGCTGCTTCCTGAGAGTGTCCACCAGTAGGCACCTTTTATAGTGGATGGTCCCCCCAGCCTGGATTTCAGTAAGTGGGAATTGCAAGCCACAGTCCCTGTAAAACCACACCAGGATCTGGATAGAGGCATCTCAAGTACTGCTCCTCTGTCTCTCCCTTCTGTATGGCTGCATAACTCCGACTGAGTTACGTTATGTCCAAGGTAATTTATAGGTTCCTGGGACAAAGTCCTTTTACTTGGATCAGAAATCCCCCCAGGTAATTTTGGGTGCTGTTAAAACAAATAATATTTTTCTCTCTCTCTTTCTAATACAACACACACACATATACAGTTTCCATATAAAAATCAGATTCATCTAATAAAAATCCTTAACATTTCTTAAAAAATACATGGCATAGAATACTCCCACGCCATGACTTTCCTAAGACTATAACTTAAAGTAGGCAGCATAAAGTAATAGAAAATGCAACGGGTAGGAAATTGGAGCTGGGCTTTTAGCCTAAGGGCACAGCCCTCATTGAGGCACATAAGTAAGGTTCTTATTACATTATGAACTCTTCATAGAACAGAAATGGCCCTTTCTGAAATTCAAATAGTTTATTTTGCTTGCTTCCTACAAAGAAGAAAAGTGGAATTTACCAATCCATTGACATACGGCTGTTATCGTAATCAGTCTCCCTGCTGTGGATATCATAATATGAATTTGTATTTTGAAATGAAGAAATCACACTGAAGTGTTTCTCCACAAAAAGAAAGATGTGCGCAGAAGCACTCATCTCCCCAGACATTTTTCCTGCAATGACACCAAAACTGTTCTGAAAATCACATAGTATTGCCAACCAGTCATTCATTAACAAATATTCATAATCAAAAATAAGCATGGGGTTGGCACAGGGCTCCTTCAAGTTGATTTCCCAGGGCTAACAGTGTAAGGAGCAGAAATCTCAGCCCCTGGAAAGCAAGGGCTCTCTGGCCAAGTTAGCAGTGGTACTACAGAACTATGTGTTCCTACGGACGCCCTATCCAGTGAACCTTGGCCAGGAGGATGATGGCAAGACACAGAACTGGGGCACTGAAGGTGCCATAAAGGTTGCTGCTCCATTATGATGGAGCTTTTGAAAGCATTGTTAGACTGTGGTTTCCCCTGTGAACATCGAGCTTTTAATTTTATTCGTGGAATTACCATACCTAGACCAGTCACGGCACACAGCTTTATTAAGGTATTTAAGTGGATGAGAATTCACCGAGGCTAAACATCTGTTGGGGTTAGCCTTTGTGCTCTGAGAACAAACAGAATACTCTGGCCTTGTAAACAGAGGCTGCTGCAAATATCTAGGGCCAGGAAATTACTCCTGGGGAAATTCTGTGCCACTGCATGTGCACAGAATGCATGTCCTCTCAATTTCTTTGGCACCAGTGGAAGCCAGAGACATGGACCCCTTTGAATCACCAGACCCCGGAGCAAATGCCCTTTTACCTCCCCCATTGATGGGCTTGTTTATACTTCCCCCACCCTCCAATTTCTTGCTCCCTTGTCTGCTTAACCCCCATAAATTCACACATTCCCATACCCAGACCTCCCCTCGCCAAGCCTCACCCCTCTTCACCCGGAATCCCCCCAAAATCTCCCTGCAGCTGAATTCCCATCCTGACAAGCCTCAGTCTATGCACCTGGCCCCTCCCACTGAGCCCAGACCCTCCACAGCAAGCCCCCTCTGCATCTGGACCCCTGCCGAGCCCCTGACCCCTACAACCAGACCATGGCCCCTGCTGAGCCCTAGCCACAGTCTTCACAGCAGATTGTGAAGAGCTTCAAAAAGATCTCACCAAACTGAGTAACTGGGCAACAAAATGGCAAATGAAATTTAATGTTGATAAATGTAAAGTAATGCACATTGGAAAACATAATCCCAACTATACGTACAATATGATGGGGACTAATTTAGCTACAACTACTCAAGAGAGAAATCTTGGAGTCATTGTGGTTAGTTCTCTGAAAACATCCACTCAGTGTGCAGTGGCAGTCAAAAAAGCAAACAATGTTAGGAATCATTAAAAAAAGGTTAGAGAATAAGACAGAAAATATCTTGATGCCTCAGTATAAAACCATGGTACACCCACATCTTGAATACTGCGTACAGATGCGGTCACCTCATCTCAAAAAAGATATACTGGCACTGGAAAAGGTTCAGAAAAGGGCAACAAAAATAATTAGGGGTTTGGAATGGGTCCCATATGAAGAGAGATTAAAAAGACTTGGACTTTTCAGTTTAGAAAAGAGGAGACTAAGGGGGGATATGATCATGACTGGTGTAGAAAAAGTGAATAAGGAAAAGTTATTTATTTATTTCCACAATATAAGAACTAGGGGTCACCAAATGAAATTAATAGGCAGTAGGTTTAAAACAAACAAAAGGAAGGTTTTTTTCCCCCACTCAGCACACAGTCAACCTGTGGAACTCCTCGCCAGATGTGGTGAAGGCTAGAACTTTAATATGGTTCAAAATAGAGATAGATAGATTCATGGAGGTTAGGTCCATCAATAGCTATTAGCCAGGATGAGTAGAAATGGTGGCTCTAGCCTCTGTTGTCTGGAGGCGGGTGACAGGGGAGGAATCTCATGAGGATTATCTGTTGTGTTCCCTCCCTCTGGGGCATCTGGCATTGGCCACTGTCGGCAGCCAGGATACTGGGCTGAATGGACCATTGATCTGATCCAGTATGGCCGTTCTTATGTTCACCTTCACCTGAACCCCTTGCAAAGTCCCATTGTCACGGCACACAGAACCCACCCAATGAGCCACCTTGGTGCATCCAGATTCCATCCTCTCCTGCCCTGGGACCCCAGCCAGACTGCCACACCTAGAACTGTCCCACCCCACAACTGGATCCCCCACACTAAGTCCCTCCACACTTGGATCATGACAGGCTTAGTCTGCCTCTCATACCTGGTGTACTTGACATGGAAGGCAGGGCCTAGGGTGCTACTGGGACAAGCTTGGCCCTTTCCCTTGTGCTGTATCAGGGTGGGTACAGCCTGTCCACCGAGTCTGTGTCCCAGAGTTGCTGGGAGGGGCAGGACAGGCATCTCCCACATAAGGGCAGCAAGTGGCCTGTGCCCCTCACTGCCAAGCTGGAGCCTCCCCATTTCCTCATTTATTGATACATAAAATGTTCAGAATTTTAAAATATTACGTGCAAACATTTTACTTGCTAGGCACAGAATTCCTTTGGGAATAAGAAATATCAAACTGTGCTCATACAAGCCCCTGCTGCTACGGCTTTTCTGCAGTCTTTTTTGGCAGGCTGGAAATCACTGGGTTAACACTACTACAAAGTTCTTGTCCAGGCCCTCAGGCTCCACTTACCACCACTGTATTTCGCACAACATCAATACAAAATTCTATTTAACTATCTGGATTGGCTTAGTCTAGGCAGCCAATTGCCCTTGATTTTAGTCAACTGGAAAAAAAAGTTTTGAAAAAAAAATCAGATCTGAAAGTTTGGATCTGAGCCAGCACCCTCCTCCTAATTAGGAGGAAAGAAACGAGATTTCTGAAACACTTTCTAAACAGTATGGTGGGGGGAGGTTATAAGCCTTTTTAATTACATTAAATTAGAAGGCTTGAATCTGTGCCCCAAAACTTCACAATCTATTTTTATTTACACACACATTTATATACAGCACACTTTGCTGTAACACCTGGCCACCTACACCATTTTCAATACACAACTGGTGCCACCTGCAAAAGAAGGCCACAATACACCATTTTGCTGCATGGGGGCTTGCCTATAAGGGAAATCATCTCACTGCCGTATAAAAGATCCAGTTAAAAGCCTCCAGTAAGAGCATTTATTAAAAGGCTGCCTGAACAAATGTGCCTTGTACTGTGCTCAAAACCTGCCACTTGGGGCTCCAAAGGCAGTGGTAAAATGCTGGGGTGACCTTTTAAATACAACACAAGTACAGTATTAAAAAATGTAAAAGGGGCTTTGATGTAATAATCTACTATTGAAGCAAAAATGGCACCCATCTGCTAGAGAGGCAAGCTTTTGTAAGAGTTCAATATTTTCCTCTTGCTCATCTATATTTCTGTCATGATCCAGTAAGTTCAAGAGGCAGAAACACTACATTTCACATAACACAGATGAGTCTTGGCACATCTAATCTACAATCTCCACTTTTAATTTATATGAGAAAATGAATGACTGAGCAGTGCTATAGGGATATAAAAGCAAGGGTCATATAAACACAATATATAATCCTATTACACCTGATGCCCAGCTTTGAACAAATAAACTCCATTACAAATGCTGGCATGGAATCAAAGCCTGAAAAACCAAACGGCTTCCCCCACCCCCAAACAAACATGTGAACGTCTGTCAAACAAAACAACTTTCAGACTGCTTTCAGACAAGCCACACTTGCTAAATCCATATTCCTATAATCAGTTTCCATTTCAATAGAATCATTTTCTAATTTAAGCCTGATAGAATGGAAATGATGGTAGGATAGAAATCAAAGAGCAAATGAGAGTTTCATCTCAAGCTGAGGTATTTTATACAAGTGGATTTCACTGTCCAGATGCCCTATTTAGACAGGTTTCACTGGCAGAGATCATTGGATTGCATTTTTAAATACTAGTTATAAGACAAATGTTGGGTAGGGTTGCCAGGTGTCCAGTTTTGAACTGGACAGTTCAGTATTTGAGCTTTCTGTTTGGGAAACAAATTGAGAAAATATAAATGTCCTGTATTTTCTAAATACTGTAAGATGTAATGTAGGTTGTGATATAATGTCAAGTGTGTCCGGTATTTTTGTTGAAACCATCTGGCAACCCTAACATTGGGATTGTGTGCATGAGAGACAGAAGACGACAGACTAGTGAGGAGAAAATGGACAGAAGGACCTGAAGCTATTAGAACACATGCCATTCCAGGAGCAGGAGAGAAACCTGTATACCTTAGTCCCAATGTTCCTCTGCTGTCTACATAATAGCTGTGAAAACCACTTGGAAAAATGTGTCGGAAGGGGATGAGCCATGTACCGGATCTTTAGGGGATAGGCTTCCAATACACTTCCCACTCACTCCTGAAGAGGCTGCCTGCTCTTGAGATTCAGAGAAGACTATCTGCTCCTGCAGCAACAATGGTGTGGGGGCCTAACCTTACATTAATAATAAGAAATCACCTAGTGTGATGGAGTGTAGCAACACCACACAGAGCTAATGGGAACCAATGGATACAATCAGCCTTGCTCCGCTACATTTGCAGTAGGCAGGAGGAGGTAAAAGGGAAAAAGGCTAGCTCATAGGTTGGGCTTTTCCCCTATCAGTCATTTGGAGACTCAATCAGGCATACATGCTTGATGCCTTACAATGGTAAGGAAAAGGGAGATGGAAAAGTAGGCACAGAAACTCTACATTTTTGAGCACAAAAGACTCTCATGGTACAATGGGAAAAAATACCAGGGTTGTATCTGGCACTTTACTTCCAGTATAGCATGTGATGTGTGAGTTAAAACCCGAGACTGAGAAGGCCCGCAGTACGCTGTTTAAAGTAATAAAGAAGTTCTGAAATATTAAGATCTTGCAGACAGTCATTTTATACCATATCCCCATTTGCTATATTAAAAGCAATACTCACTGTAAGTGTTGACCATTCACTACTTAATTTATAGCTATCTATATGCCACAGTAGGCAAATGGTTACCCATTATTCAGTGTAAAGAGACCATTAATGCTGTTTTGGGCAGCCATCCAGAATCTACTGCATTGCAGTCAAAAATAAATTAAATCTTCAGTGATAATCTTGAATTTGTTGTTATGTGGATAAAATCTATTTATATAAGTGGAACACACTACAATGAGCAATTACAATCTGGTTTTGATTGTAAGGGACATGATTTCATGGTGAGAAGGGAAAAATACAAGAGATACTGGCTGCTAGATAACTGTCACTAGAATAAGCTATTTCAACAAAAACAAAATAAACTTCTTCCCATCCTGAAATCAGCTGTTCCATCATAGCAATTCTATGCCCTTAAGGGAGAGTAAATTAGGAAAATGAAGCTGTATTACCAGGGTCTAAAAAGAGAATATTACACAAACTATGTCTTTTGGATAGGTGTATGCTAGAACACTTCCTAAGAAGTTACCATTTCACCAGTCAGGAAGCAGACCAAGTTCTGTCTCTTAACTTCTATAGACAGAACTATAAAACCCCTCTTTTCTCTGTATTGTTTTCTCTTGATCTGGCTGGGAAACCTCCAAAGAATGCTGTGTAAAGTGACAACAAATAGTATTTTCCCCTCTGAGTTAGCTAAGAACTAATACCCCGATGTTCAATCAGGCAATATTGTATATTGGAGTTGTTGTCTTTGAGATCAGATGTAAACACAGAGTCCTGATTGCAAGTGGTCAATAAAAACAGCACAGTATGCTTTTTGCAATGGTCAGCATGAAGTTCTGGTGCCCAAGTTAACTTCTAACTCAGGTAACTACATCCTAGCTAACTAAATTTCTTCATCAGATGTTTAAAAGAAAAAATGCATTTACAATTTCTTCTCCTCGTCTGTTAGTACTCTTGTTAAACAATTGCAATTTCACCATAGATGTACCTGTATTTAAGTGGCAGATGGAATGGTCTTAAGTTTAAAGCTTTTGTATCAGTTTGTAATATATATGGAGAGACCTTTGAAGGGAAAACACTGTGTAAAATATATCAACTTTATTAGATAATGTCCATTTACATGACAGCGGTAAAAGCATCACTGGTCATCACCAACTTAGAAAGCAGTTTAAAAAATATTTTAAGCCAAATTTTCAAAATGTAGAATCTGTGTGTGCATGTGCTTTTTTAACATTGACATTTGTGTGCACATGAAATAATACAGAAGTAGAATATTATCCAAATGAGTTGTGTGTCCGTAAGTTCTATCATTGTGCTCACAAATGTGTTCTACAGTCTTATTGACAGTGCAAGCAGACGAGAGAGGTGAAAAAAGTGAGCACATAGGTGTTTGTGCACAAAAAAATACATATGTGTATACGGAGGTGCTAGATTTGAAAATAAGGCACAATGTAGAAACATATGAAAGCCTTATTCCAGAGTAGTCACTTACGGAGAGAAGTATGGTAAAGAGGAGCACATTGATCCAAATCCCATTACTTCTAGGGATGTAAAAATCCAAATTAATCAGTTAACTGGTTAAACATTGGGGTAACCTAACATTTAACCGGTTATTTGACTAAACGGGGTCCCAGGCGCAGGACCGCTCCAGGCCAGCTGCAGCAGCCCCCAGCCTGCAGGGCTCATGCTCCCTACCCCACGTGGGGCTGGTGCAGCCCTCCACCCACAGCAGGCCGCAGTCAGGGAGCTGTTCTTGGAGAACTGGTTAACCGTTACCTGGAAACAGTGGTTCTCAAAGTGTGGTCCATAGACCACTAGTGGTGCGTGACTATCTTGCAGATGGTCTGCAGGCTGGGAGCTTGCCCCTCCCCTACAGTCAGGAGCCTGCACCTGTGCTCCAGCCCTGCCTCTCCCCCTGCAAGGTCATCGCGTCAGAGCCAGCTTCCCACTGCAGGGGGGGGAGGGGAGAAAGAGGGTAAGCCTCACGGTCCAGATCGGGCTTGAGGGGGGAAGAAAGTGACTCTGCATGCTGCCACTCCGCCTTCCCCCACCTACGGGAACTGCAGAAGAGGAAATTATTCATCTGGAGGCTTTCCCTGCTGCTCCCATTGGCCAGAATCACGGCCAATGGGAGAAGCGAGAGGCAGTGCTTGGGGGCAGCGGCAGACATGGAGCCAGGTAAGTGCCCCCCGCCATCATCCTCATGCCCAGGCCCTGTACCCCTCTCTCCCTCATGCACCTCCCTCCCACCGAGGCCCCCAGGCTGCTCCTGCACCCTACCTCCCAGCCAGACCCAGCACTCCCCCTCCCCTGCCCTGTCATCATAGTAGGTTGGCCAGTGAGCCACAAAAAGGTCTGCATTGAACATGGTAGGCTGTGGGCCAAAAAGTTTGAGAACCACTTCCTAGAAAGCATCACCCATTCACACCCCTAATTACTTCCACCTATCAAGTGCTAGAATTCCAGTGAAAAGGCTACATATCACATCTGTTGCTATGTGGAAGACACAACTCCTACCACCAACTCTCCCATCCTGCATCAGTTGTACAAGGAATGATAAACAGAAGGAGAACCAAGACTGTTTGCATCTCCATTAGCCCCGAAGGGGGCATGCAGCTGGTAGCCCATAAATCAATTAATTTTTTCACTACTCAAATTTAGAACTGTGGTCCAACTCTGATGTTTAAAATACAATGAAATATGTACCCCAAATTCCTGACAAAGCTGGAATTTTTTGCTATCTGCAAAGAGGAAATTTTTATTTGTTACACCCAAGTATGGTTAAATTAAACTTTGCCAAAGATTAAATTTAGAGCCTATATAATGGCTCCTGTATACAGTATTTAACCTATTGGCTCTAGTAGGTGCACCAATAATAAATGGTGATGGTGTCAACCAAAGAATCAATATATTAGGTATAAATTTTACCAACCAGGTGAAAAGGGTCAAAGAGAAATATGCTCTCCATATGAGACCTAATGATAGAACAGGGAGAAAATGCCACAAGATTTGTGTCTATAAAATTACAGATTTTGTCTCCTAAAACAAAGAGCTAAATATGAACATGTTAATAAATCAAGGCAAAACAGATAAAACACACACATTCTGGGATGAGTAGTCAGTAACTGTTGTTGGATATCAGAATGTGAAGATATTTATTAATCAAATCATTCCAAGAGACCAGAATAATATGTCTCTAAAGAAAGAATCATCCTCACTTTACATACACTTTCCACTTAGAAAAAAAGTATGCCTTTTTTTAAAAGTCATTAAAACTCCATACTTCTAATAGTAGTTTCAAGTTTTTGTGGAGACACTTGTACACACTGGGAAAAATCAATTCACACTGCACCAGGGGACAAATGTAACAGAGATAAATAACGAGTAATGCCATGTCACCTTAGAGACTAACAAAAAACCTACTTGTGGTTTTGAAAGTTACAAACTAACACTGCCGCCTCTCCGAGAGATAAACAAGAGATATGGTGCTGTACAGCAGGTATTATATCTTCACAAAGCAGAGTTGTACATTTATGCTGTTTTAAAAATGCATATGGATTTTTGTAGAAACAGTTAAAAATTGGACAAAGGACTGCTGCTTGTTTATACTTTTACATCTCTGAAAACCTTTGATTTCAATGTTGTGAAGGACATGGGGTTGCTCTGCATTAATTTAGGAATGTTATGTATGCCATACGGGCATCCAGTTGCTGAAAGAAACATTTTCTGTCTGAGGAATGTATTCAAAGGCGCTATCAGGAAAAATAAGCAGGATATAAAACAATGACTAGAGATAAGACCCCTGGTAAAACAGTTCAAGGTCTTTAAGAGAACAATAACTAGGCTATTAAGTTGGAAGAGCCTACCTGTCTCGGCTCCAGCAAAATTACAAGGCTTGTCTTGCCAAGGCTGGGAACCTAAGATTAAAAGAACACTAAACAGTTAAAAAGTCAGAGAGGCAGAAGTCAGGAGATATTTAGGGAACAGGCTGACAAAGAGAACCTCTACTGAAGCAGTCTGAAGATGCTAGACACACTTAGCTAACATGGGGGGCAGGGTTATATGCATTCGTACAAATTGACTGATTCTTTCAAAATCCTTGTTCTCTTTGATGTATGTTTTTGATGTTCCTACTGTTAAAAATAAACAATGTGTTGTTTAGAAAAGTTCACAGTTCACAAAGGGTAAATTTGAAGGTCTGAACCTTGGCAATTGAGACACAAAGCTTTTGTTGTTCATAGGTGCTTAAAAAAACCCTGAAAACAAAAGCTTTGCCTAGGCAAGTACTAGTGTAAACAAACAGTGATTTGTCAGCAGGAGTGCCGACAAATGCCACTTGGCGGAAGTTTTTGGTGGGCAAAAGTGCAGACAAACAGTATTTATACTTAAAAAAACAAATGGTCCGGTACCTCTTTAAAGACTAACAAAAACATGTAAGCTGGTATGAGCTTTTGTGAGCACAGACCACTTCTTCTGATGACGCAGGCCATGTTGCTAAAAGCTGTGTATTGTAAACTTACCCTAAGTCAGGCCTGCTGAAGTAATCATAGTTGGTATGCAAGGGTCTTAACGCAGATCCTTCTCTAGGGGTATGTCTACACTACAGCGTTATTTCAAAATAGCTTATTTTGAAATAACACGTCTACA
>JANRFK010004149.1:64312245-64329855 GCA_030068395.1 Apalone spinifera
TAAAATTCGACACTCTACGCATCGGTCTCAACAAAGACGCTAACTATCTTACCCGTTACAAAGATAGCTTCCCCAGTTATCACCTCTAATAGTATTAGCTCACAGACATTTACCTTTCCCTACCTCCAATACCTCTCGGAGTTATAGTGAATCACATATTGCTTTTGAGCCAACAACATATTATAGTTACAATAAGTCTAATATCCTGGGGTGTATTAACAGAAATGTTGTATAAAAAACATTGAATGTAATTGTCCCATTCTACTCACCAAAGTGGTCTGGCCTCAGCTGGAGTATTGTGGCCCCTTTGGTTCCCCTCCCTCTGTTGACAGGCCTGGCAAAGGTGTGGCATTTTGGAGATCACTCAGATCAGTAAAAGGTTCTGTCACCACCTGTCTGATGCTACGCTGCTATAGCTAACCCCCTGACACCAGCAAACAGACTATACAGACAAAGATCTCACCCTGGCTTCTACCAGCCTATTTACTCCTTGCAGGAAGACTCCCAACAGCTCTTCAGATCCTGAGTCTCCCCAAATCCATCACCCAGAATTCTTAACTGTCAGACACTCAGGCTTTTTCCCTCTGTTTCATCACACCCTGTTATGAGTTCACTTTGGCACATATACGCCTTCAGAGTTTGCCCTGCAGTGCTCTGCTTGGGGTAAAAATAAACACAAGGCTTATTTAACAGAAAAACAAACCACAGATTCAGAGATGTAATAGTGAGAAAAAATAAACACATACAAGTTATGCAGAAAATAAAGATACAACTTCAGGCTTACGCTAGCATATTAATGAAATTCCCTTTTATAAAATAAGTTATCTATTGCCTCTGACCAGCCCAGTAGCTCCTCTCCCTTACTGAGGGGATCCAGCATTTCATTGACAGCTTCCTGCTTAAATGCTGCCCACAGTGTCTGGGTGTTCCTCACTTTAAACCTGTTCTCTTGTCAGGGTTTGCAGGTTTTTCCATCTCTCTCAGAGGATATGTCTACACTACCAAGTTTTGTTGACAAAACAGTGAGAGTGTACATATTACAATGCAACTTTGGTCAGGAAAAATACTCAGTTTCGGCAACAAAAATCTTCCTCCCCTAGAAGAGACTTTTTTCTTTTCTCCTGCTCTCTATTGTTGACAAAAAGCCAATGTAGACTCTGCTGTTTGTTTTGTCAACAGAAATGGCTTTTGCCAATATCCCACAATGCCTGCCCTGATCACTCTGCCTAGTGTTTTGATCTCTGTTACCCTGCAGGCATACATCCCTCCCCTTTGCAAGTTCCAGGATGTATATGACAGCTGAGTATGCTGCTCAATTTGGGGAAAGAAACAAAGATCTAATAATCCGGCTTGCCCTGCGCTAGGAACAGAGTGGGTGCGTCTAGACAGCACCCTTCTGTTAGAATAAGCTACGCAATTTGTGCTATGCAAATTGCATAGCTTATTACAAGTCTAAATTGAAAGAGCTCATTTTGAAATCTGACTCTATAAAATTTCAAAATAAGGCACTATTCCAACAAATCCCTTAACCCTTGTGGAGCGAGGGTTACAGGGATGCCAGAATAGCACACCCGCTATTTCAGGAAATAGCAGGCACTTTTAAAGATATGGTGTTGCTATTTCGGGATATTGCTCTCGAAAGAGCAATACAGTCTAGACGTACCCATAGCGGTATGCAGACTGCTGCTGCAGGCAGAGATAGCCAGGCAGCTGTGCTGCTTTGACTTTCCTCAGCATGGAGAGTTCACAGAGCTACTCATGATGCCATTCCCAGTAGCTGTACATGCTGTGGGAAAACTTGAAAAGAAACCTAAGATATTCAGGGATCAGCTCCGCCTTCCCACAACACTGCACTGTGGGATACATACCCACAGTGCACTACTCATACTGTCAATGATGGTGCTCCCAGTGGAGACCTGATCTGTTAACAGAAGGAACAAGTGTGAACACCCTTTGGGGATTTTGTTTTGTCGACTTTTGGTTGTGGACATAAGTTACGTCCATAAAACTTGGTAGTGTAGGCATACAAACTATGGTGATTCAGAGTCAAGAAAACAACTCTCTCTCTTTGCCTACGTTTGCAATTGAGTGACAAAGCTTTTATCGTTGACCAGTGCTTAACCCTGCCTCTCAACCTCAGCAGCTTTGCAGCGGCAAGTACTACTGTAGTGTAAATTTGGCTTTGTGGCAAGAGTGCTGATAAAGCAAATTCCACTCAAGCAGGAGAGGGGACAAAAGTGCAGACAGTGTTTAAACCGCCTGACTTTTAGCGATACAGCTGTGTTGACAGAGCCCTGTCACTAAAAGTTGTTCAGTGTAAGCATACTATCAGTTCAAGATGTTTCAATGTTTCCTCATTAGCTGTAATGGCCCATATGCTTTTTTCTAGTTTGACAAAGGATAAGCACTTGAATTTAGTTTTGTGCAAACAACTGGCTTGGAAAAAAACTCTCCCAAGTGTGAGATTTATTTGAAATTGGAGCACCAGTCATCATCACAATATTCTCTAGACCTAAATACATATACTTATAAACAGTCTGTATACATCTTTCATAATGACCATCATGTGTAGAACTTCATAACCTCATCCAACATTTTTAAACACAACAGCACTGATTCAATTGTTTATTCTTTGAAGTTCAGACCCCCATTTCTCCACTTGGGATGCTGGGACCCTGATTGACACAAATGATCTAAGTAAACTTAGTCACACTTCAGAATGTGGAGATGGACCAAATGACCTCTCACGGTCCATTGCAGCCATACATATCTATGATTAAGTCTCATAACAAATTTAAATAATATTAGCCTTCTCTCTCTTTAATCTTGCATTTTTTTACATATTAAGTTTTACACTAGGTATTAGGTAGATGCAAACATTTTCTTTTTTTTAGTATATTTATCCAAATTATGAAAATGTTCATATTTTGGCACTGAACTCTCCTAAAGCCTCCTAAATCTATCATCCCAGGGCTTAGCAGTAAATCTATCATTCCAGAACTTAGCATTTCTAAAATCTGAGATAAACTGTCCAATTACAGTAATTCTGTGTCACTTAAGATTCTTTTTGCTAAATCCTAAAATTAGGGAAATATACTTTTGTAAAACTCTTACACTAATTGCAATTTTTAAAAAGTCTGCAACAATTTTGGGAGGATTAATCTTTATTTTCACTCTCTAGGAACAAGCTGGGGTCTATTCTTTGTAATGCTGATGGTCTGCATGGCAGACACATTATCCAAAAGTTCTTTAGTATATTCAAAAAGCAAAATTAATCTGAAATCTTAGAAAAGTAAATACACAGAGTGCTTACATGAAAACCAGAAGAAAATAAACATGGTGTGCCAAGAACAAAACCATGATGTAATCATGCAAAGTCAAGTGTCATGTTATCTATTCAGCCTCATGAGTTTAAAACATAAGATTGCCATAAAAAAAAATCAAATAATTGGCCTGGAAAGAAAGTATCCTGACTCCAGCAGTGACCTTGCTTGACAATGCTTCAGTTGAATGGAAAATTTCCTACGATGTACTGGCCATCTGTCCAATGCAGTTTCATGGATGGGAAAGTTTCTTTCCAAATCTGTGAAGATGATCAGTTTACAGTCTGAAGCATTCAGATTTATTTCAATTAAACAATCTTTTTAAATTGCTATCTTAAAAGCTTTTAAAATTACTCTAAAAACAAATGTTTGACCTCTCCTCTTTTAATGCACAGCTACATGTTTGCACATGTATACTAAGTAATAAAGCAGTAAACAAAATAAATCTCTAAGGAAATTCTTTAATGCTGCAAGTGAATATATTAAAAGATCAAAAGGGATAATGAGATATTCATGCCTAATTAAACATCACTTAATGAACAGAGAATCCTTTTCTTACCAGCTAACCAAAAATTTTTATTGCACAAACATCTAAAAAGCTGGCTAAACAGTATCACTGAAAATTGGAACTGGTTCAAGACACCACAGAGCAAGCACTACCATATGTCTGGCTTGAATTAGATAGTACTGAGAGATGTTTTTACATTTATTTTTGGGTAGTTTTACTTGGTTTATGATCCCAAGAATATTGCCAGCAGTGACATGTTGCGCCTTATCCACATTAAGACCTCGCACCAGATTAACAAACAAAACCTAATTTTTATGTATTCCTTAATTAATCTTAACTGACATGAAGTGATTGCTACAAGAGAATTTCATTAAATATATTATTTAAAAGTACTATGTGAAAGAGTGTCTACAACATATATACAGGCAAGAACAAGAGGATACTATAAACTGATATGTTATTGTAGGCAAACACAATCTGTGGTAGCATAGATATTTAAACCTGGAATTTTGAAATACTACTGTGCCCCTTGACAATAAAATCCTTAAAGATGTTCTTTCAAACAATGAAAATCTAAACGTATATCACAAAGAATTTAAGCTTTTCGCATGTTACTGTGACTCTTTTCCCAACTAAGAGATCAGATTCATCAAAAACAGCTTCTTATCACTGGTACCTCATTTTCTCCTTCTACCGGAGTCTGAAATTACTAATGTTGACTTTGGAACATCACAGTCATTTCCTTAGTAAAGAACATGAACCTAGAGATAAGCCTGAACTGAAAAAATCGTATTTAGAAGTGAAAACGTCCAAAGTGCAGGTGTGTTTGTACCAAAGGTGTTGATTCAGTTGTGTATCGCAAAAATTAGTGTAAAATCTAAACTGTTCCAAAGTAGAGGGTCTTCAGATCTGCAATTTTGGTTTCAGCCAACCGGTGAAAAAAAACAAAAATTATGTCAGACAAAAGACTAAGACTTCACTGAAAGACTAACAGGGGAAAAGATCTTGTTCAGTCACAAAAAGCAGGATTGGAAATGGAGCTAGATTTATGTATGCTAAAATAGGAGCATTCAACTCCTACAGGAGTATATTGATCATCACAGTGTTCAGGAAGAAATGTCTTATCCTATGAAAAGCATTGCTCAACTGGGGAGCAGCAGTAGGAGATTGGGGTTCACTTCCTCTAACACCTCCGTAAGGCTAATCATATTACACTCAATAACAGCAAAAAGAATCCAGAACAAAGACTGCCCAACTAAATCCATATAAAATGCTTTCCTCAATTTTGCCCCTTAAAAAGATGTTCTATAGCAGAGGCAGGGAACCTTTTTTTCAGTCGGGAATCATGTACAAGTGAGAAGCTTTAAAAAAAAAAAAAGACACACCTCATTAATGCTCAACACAGGGCATTGGGGCTCGGCTCACACTCCAGGATAGAGTTTTAGCATGTGTCAAACAAATGAGTGAAGAGGGAAAAGACTAGATATAGGACTATGAACAGTCTGATATGAACAGTACTGAGTAATATAGCACCTCAGGCTTCCAACAGTCTTCTTTACTTTATTGTATTTATTTATTAGCCACAAAGGGGATAAGTCATTTCCCCTCTGCTGTAAGAAGGCTGGAGTTAGTACTGTAACATGATATTGCCTATTACCAACATGAATGCTTTAATAAAACTACAAGCTATCGGTGCCTCTTGATAGCAAGTGATTTTCAAATTATCTAGATAATAAACCTAATCTAATAAAATGACAACTGACATTTCTACAGCAACTTTTGTCAAAAAATCCCAAATTTTGCAAGCTGCAGTAGAATCTTTGCCAGGAGTTGTTATAAAGGCCAAAACTACAAAAGGGTTCAAAAAAGAACTAGATCAATTAATGGAAGTAGGTCTATCGATGGCTATTAGTCAGGATGGGTAGGGATGGTGTTCCTGTTTGTCAGAAGCTGGGACTGGGCAACAGGGGATGGATTACTTGATGATTACTTCTTCTGTTCATTCCCTCTGGGGCACCTGGAATTGGCCACTCTTGGAAGACAAGATAGTGGGTTAGATAGACCTTTTGTCTGACCCAGTATGGCTATTCTTATGCTCTGGAGTACAAGGCCATAGCTCCTTTGCTGTGCACTGTTATACCAAGCACCACCTTCAGGATGAAACATTAAAAACACAACATCCAATGCTGCAGTCAGCAGTTTGAAGGTTGCTTCTTCAGACACAACAGCAGCTGCCAACAAGATCCCCAAGTCCCACTAAGCCCTGTTGTGTCATTCCTTCCCCCCGACACCTGCTCTATAGAGGGGGCATAGACAACTTGACATCAGGACACCCTCTCCCCCCAAACTCTGCACCACAAGCTAGAGGCTCTCAGGAAATCAGGGGCTCCAAAGCAGAGGGAAGGAGCAACCAGGACAACCCTTCAGTTGAATGGAAAACTGAACAGGGCACTTGATAGCCTGCTGGGCGGCAGCCCAGCCACACAGCTTGGAAGGAACTTAGAATGGAACTACAGAGGAAATGTTAGGTAGGTAAAATTTACGTAACCAATCAAACTTGACCAAAATACACATATACTTGCAAAAAAGTGTATTTCTATCTAATGCCTATGAATTGTTAGTTCGGTTTAATATTACATCCGCAGTCTATATTAAAAAGTTCAATAATATTTTTCTCCAGAAATTAATTAGCTCTACTAAAAAGTTTATAAAAGAAAGAGGTGCATTTATCTTGAAATAACACAAAGGTTAGATGAAGTTCAAATGTGCCCTCCAAACTATATAGGTGAACCATAGAATACAAATATTTAAATATGGTTGGACAGACAACAATATTTTCTCTTACATTACAAAAAAATCCCATGCATAAAACTAAACAGCCTAATCTGCCTTTTTTACACTCCATATATTCTGGATTTTCATCAAAACTAAATGAAGTCATCATTATGTGGGCATGCCATTTCAGTGACCAAAACCATCTACAGTGAGTCTGACACATTGGCAATTACACCAAGGAGGGTGCACACCATTCAGGAATGTGGAAGTGGAGGAAAAGATGATAAGTGACCTGTGTAACTTAATATTTTTCTCTTGTTAAAAAAAAAAGCAACAGTGAAAAGCAATGCTACCCCAGCTCTGAGTTGAAATTTACAAATATCCTGTAACAGTAACAAATATGCAGAGTGCCAAGGCACTCTAATCACTCCTATCCACAGCAAAAAACTGCAGAGAGAGGGCAGGATTGTGGGAACTGTGCTCTACCATAAGCACTTTTCTGGCAGAATTTCCACTGCTTAGCAGTGTATGTCAGTGGTGGTATCCAGAAGGAATAATGTCATGAATTGGCAAGGCATCTTCTACAATCACCAGCTTAAATAAAAGTTAATCACTGAAAATCTACAATTTTAAACCCAAACTACAAGTCTTCAACTGAAACATTAATTCCACTTTAACATACAACCTGAAATTTATCAAAGGCACAGCAGATAGGCAAATGACTTCAAAAACAAGTGTCTCCAAAACCATTAAGAATTAAGTGGATAGAATTTATAGCCAATGTTTAGATTGATTAGAGTTTAACAACTACTTATCTCCAAAGTTATGTAGAAAAGGAGATGGCAATATCTAGACGTGTTCAAAATGAAACCAGATCATTTGTCCACATGCCATTGGGTAGCTATAGGAATATGTAAAGGGAGACAATCAAAATAATCCCTCCACTAAACAGTACTAAGAGAAGGAAAACATATGGGATTTTGCAATACAGAGAATATGCAAAGAAGGGTGCAGGATAGATAGGGATGGTGGTGACTTTTTTGTGCCCTGAGAAATGAATGACAGGATGAAGATTCAGATTGGCTATGGTGATAATGGTTCCCCAAATCTAATAGAAGCTCCAAAAACATGTTTCTTTTCAGAGAGAGTTAGAGTCTCTATGGTGTAAACAAATTTACTTACAGCTTGGTTCTACTGACATAATCTCTACTTCTACTATCCAACAATAGTGGCTTAATGGATGGACAGGTTATAACAACAGCTACTGGAAACATGAATGCAAAAAGTTCTGAACCCCTTCGATACCAAGGATTAACTAAACATCAATAATGGCAGCTTTCCCTCCCACCACAGCACCTTCCAGACCTTCAGAGAAGAAAAAACTAAGTTAGGGAGAAAGAGAAAACGAGCAGCAGCACAACACTTGGTGAGGAGGAGGCTAAGATGAAGGGTGTGAAAAGAAAAGATTATAACAAGATTACCACCAAATAATTCTGCCTTGCCATGTATGTCTCTTCTTCAAAACGATCACTGTAAATTACAGCAGATGTGGGAAGTGCTAACTCCAGGAGGCAAGATACTCTTACTGTGGGACTAGAATGGCCCTACAGCCACACTGAGAAACAGCGAGGTCCAGTTGAAACTCCATATTCAGGAGTCAGCAGATGACCATGCTGCCATCCAGCAAACCTTGGTGTGACGGGCCAATCCCGGCCTGCACTTGGGGGGGAGCTGCGGCTTTAGCCCCCCCGGAAAACTCTGGCGGCGTGCCGCAGCAGAGCTCCCGCGGGGACGCCGCATCCCCCGCGTCCGACACGAGGCAGGGACAGGCAGCATTACCCGGCTGCTCCGGCGAGTCCAAGCGCACCAGGAGTAGGGCCAGCCAGTGCGTAGCCCCGCCCCCTGCATCGCTACGTAGGGAGGCCGGGCACGCCGAGGACAGGAGGGACACTGGAAACGCTGGCCCCGGCGGGCCATTTAAACCCCGGGCCGGGGCCAGAGCAAGGGGGAAGACGCCAGGCAGGCGGTCTCTCCCACCCCAGTTGAGGAGCAAGCCCCGAATGTCGGAGGAGGACGGAGGCAGCCAGGCACAGGCCACCACGGGGGAGGTAAGCGCCCCGAGGTCACGTTCTTGCCAGATCAGCCGGGGGGGGGGGCACTTAGTCTGTTTCAGCTAGACCAGACTAACACGGCTACATCTCTATTACCATTCTCCAATGAAGAGGGCACTACTCTAGCCAAATGGAGTCTAAAGTTCAGAACACAACCAACAATCTGGACATGTGCTGTGAGAATGCAGCCTAAAAAACCCCCAAGCTATGGTGGTTTTGTCACTGCCTTGCCCCTGTTGTACCTCCCAAACCAAATCAACAGCAGCTTTGATCATTTATACTTTTGAGACTGGGGAAGGTAAAACTTGATAATATTCTTACCATGAACTAACACATCCTTTTGTCACAGAGGAAGGAAGATGAGAGGGGGTTTGCCAGATGGATTTGGTATAGGTTGAAACTCTCTGTTCCAGGACTCTCTGGTCCAGCAACATCCGAGGTCTGGCAGAACCATGGATGTTGCTGGAACAGAGAGCCCTGACGACTGGGAATGGAGACTGGCTAGGAGTCCAGTGGCCAAGGAGTCGGTGGCCAGAAGCCCAGCCCGGGGACCAGCTGCCAGGAGCAGAACTGGTCTGGTGGCCAAGGGATCAATGGTCAGGAACCTGCCTAGGGCTGGGAGCAGAGACAGGCTAGAAGCCCAGGGACAAAGAGCCCATCCAGTGCCGGGAGTGGAGCTTGATGGCCAGCACTGGCAGCCGGGTCAGCAGCCAGGAGGGGAGCCCATCTAGGAGGCTGGCAGCCCCTCAGGAAAGCATGGAGGCTGTCAGCAGAGGTGCCAGAATTGACCTCCCCTGGTCCAGAAATTCCCTCATTCAGAACTGGTCAGGGCCCCAGGGTGCTGGACCAGGGAGGTACAACCTGTATTCACCTTGCGAACAAGTTCAAAAGGAAAGTTAAAAATCAGCCTTCTGAAAAGTACTAAGCAGAGAAAATGAAAATGAATTAACTTCTTCAACTGTCCAATATCAGCACAATAGAAAGGCCAGTATAAACGAAAGTCTGTCTTAAGGGGCAAATGGAAGATCACATCTGAATCGGCAGAATAAAGATCAAGTCCCAGTGATGGCACATCAGATAAATAATTAATACTCAAGACCCCTCTTGAACACTGACTGAATGAACTCCACAACACCCTAAACTAGAGCAAACAAGGTAAGCAATAATGCTTCTATTGCCACAAGAGGCCACAGAACAATTCCAGATCATGGGAGAGAGAGGATTAAAGGGACTTTCCATTGCTCCCCAGACAACCTAACAGATCAGAAAAAAGATATCCCTTTAAATAACATCTTCCAACTTGTATGTAGTCAGCCTCAGTTGAACATGGTTGCAGAGCACAGGGCATCAAGAAAGCAGGTGCAGGACATAAGGAAATATCCACAGGGATGCTCATTGCAAGGCTTTGTCTAATCTGAAAGCCTATGGAAGCAGAGTCACTTATTCCTGAGCACCTTGGGAAGCAGTATCTCCCTCAAAAACAGAAGGATCAATTTTCTTTCTGGGAACTGGGAACTTGTGCCAAAGCTGAAAACCCCGGTCAGTGAGGTTAGCCTGCATGTCATCTGTGACCACCTCTTTTCCAGGACAGGTGTGTGTGTATACAAAGTCAACAAACAGATCCGTTATTATAAATTCAATTACCCCCAATGTGTATGTACATAAGCTAGATATTCACAATAGCTATACAAGTCAAATAAATCCTGGGTGAAAATTTACGAGTAAATCAGAGAAAGAAGCAGCACTACTTGATGGTACTGTACATCTGAACGATTACTCCATAGATTTTAATTAAACATAGAATAAATAACTTTTAATTATCACTGCATCAACTTCTGAACACAATTTATTTACAGGGATATCAAATGCGGGAACAACAGAACAAAAAGCAATGATTTCTCAGCCCCAAATGACCCTCTTTTCGTATTTATCCATAAGATTAATTTGAGTTTGAAATGCTGGTTATTCCTTACATTTTTTCTCATAATTGCTGTGTAATCTAAATAAATCATCATTATATCATAAGCCCGGGGGTTTCATTTTTGGAGGGAGACAAGGAGAACTGGTTACAAATTAATTATTTATGATCTGCTAAACTAGAACAGCTCAGAATTGCTTATAGTCTGGGTTTTTTTTTTCTTGTCTGAGCATCTCGTCTGTAGAATCATATAAGTAGCCATAGTGCTCCCAGTTGGACAGCAAAACCACTCACTTGTCTGACTGAAATAAGATTTTACTGATAAAACAATTTCATATAATACCTGTTCTCTCAAAAATTATGCTGTGCCTGATAGTTGTATTCTTAGTAGAATACCTTTACCACTGAAGAGCCAGTAAATGCAGTAGTTTTCTGTAAAATGATAGGCATACCTATAGATATAAATAAATTGTAAAGCACTGTGTGAGAAGTGGACTATGCCCAAATGCTCCCTGTTGGAGATTGTAGCACTCTGCCACATCCATCCCAGGATGGGAGCAAAGGAAAGGTCCTCAAGGCAAGCTAGAGTGGCGGCACCTGAAGCAGCCTATCAGGGCCCAGAAGGGCCATATGAAAAGAAGTTGCAGAACAGAGAGAGAGAAAGAGTTGTTAGATTGAGCTGCTACTGGGAGCTTGAGAAGGATTACAACACAACACAGATAAGGAAGAGGAGGCAGGGATGTGGCGTGAGAGGCTCCTGGCTGCCTGCTCAGACTGAACAAAGGCCAGTTGCAAGCAGGGACCAGGAGAGTACTGAGGGAGCTCCAGGTTGGCTGCAGAGACTGGGTGAGGACTGAGCCTGGGGAGAGCCCCAGGAAACTAGTGTCTTCAAGGGGGAAGCCCTGGGGATACATATTTCCATACCAGGGCAGAGACTGGTTAAAGACAGAGCACAGGTGGGACTACAGAAACCACCTGAGAACCTCTGAAAGGGGTGACCAGAGGAGAAAGAGTGCAAACACATGTAACCACAGAAAGCGCTCAGGAGAGATGGATGCTGACTATATCATGCATTTATTATCACTTTTTCCATAAAATATTAATCACTTTTCAAAATTTTAAGAAATACAGTACCACATATGAAACACTCCACTTGTAGTAGGTAACTTTTCTGTTTTAAGAAATCACAAGAAAATAGCCTTAAACACACAATTACTCTGCTTGATTATTACACATTTCCTTTTCTTAAGCAATCAATTTGTCAGTCTCTTGAGTGGTCATTTAAAACAGGTTATTGAATAATGTCACCAGGTCTCTCAGGAGACACTTGAAATTCTCTCAATATTTCCTTCTGAAGATTAATACTAGTGACTGAGACTGGACACAGATACTGCAGCTCCCAATAGCTGACTTTCTAAATTCATTTTACCTGTGTTTTATTACTTTTACTGTGTTAAAACAACAACAACAACACACAATATTTAAGCAACACAACTTACTATACTATTCATGTGTGCATAGGGTTAGGCCCTACTGACTTGGAAGACATTGTTAAAACACTCACTGACTTTAATGGTGTAGGACTAGACCCAACATGCTTTTTGAGAACCCTGGAACTAGGGCATTAATGAAATGAAAAATGTTTTTCTAGAGACTTCAAAAGTGTTCTGTTTTGTCATGTATTCAAATGGAAGCGTTAGTCCACTGTCATACTCTGTGTCATTTAAGTGAAATGGTAGAAACAGGTTTCATAGATTCTATGGCCAAAAGGGACCACTCCCACCATCTAGTCTGACCCTCCTGTATTACTTAAGCCAAAGAACCTCCCCAAAATAATTTCCAGAACAGATCTTTTAGAAAAACATTCAATCTTGATTTAAAAATAGTCAGTGATGGAGAATCCACCAGGCTTGTGGTAAACTGTTCCAATGGTTAATTACTCTCACCAATATTGTGGTCTAGTGTATTGAACACAGAATGGGGGGCGTGGGAAGGGTCAAGAAATTTTTAAGTTCTAATCATGATTAACACTTCTCTTTCCCTGGCCTCAAGATAGTTATCTCCCTAACTTGAGCTGTATCCCCCATCTGTAAAATGAGGATAACAATACTTATTGGCAGGGATGTTAAGACAATTCTCAATGATTGCAATGAGTGAAAAACAATCAGAATTAATTTGAGGGCCTTGTTAATCTGTACCTTTAAAACCAAGTAGTCATGTGGCACCTTAGAGATGAACAAAAATATATAAGATCAGGAGCTTTTGTGGGTAAAAACCCACTTCATCAGATTTTTGTTAGTCTCTAAGGTGCCACATGACTACTTGTTTTTAGAATTATTTATTATGAAATTTTACTTTTCTCTTTCTTTTACCTTGTTTTGTAATGGGATACAGTGAGTATAGTAAATACAAGTGTGTGCCTTTACAGTAAGCATTGTTAATACAAGTGAATAGTTCTACTTTAAGGAGGTATTTTGTACCTCTTTGAGAAGATAGCTGCAAGTCCTTATATTTCACAAGGCCTGAACTATGAGCTCTTTGTACAATCTCCAAACACAATCCTCAATGTAAAAGTCCTTTCAAAGAAGGCAGATTCCTTTGCTGCAGGTCACAGGACCCCTGCTGCTCAGTGGCAGCTAAATTAATTTGGAGTTTCTGTAATGTATGCACTTCATATGGATGTTGGATAGAAACTTTCAAGGGGTAACAGTGGCTGACACATCACATGAAAATAAATCTTGAGGAAAAGCCTATAAACAGTCTTTGAAGACACCGGTTATTAAAAAGTGCACCCCCCTCAAAAAACCTAGCATCCATCAAGTTTATTTGTATTAATTAGCACATTTTGATGTCTCCTGTCTTAAGCAATGTTTACAAAGCAATAGGGAACAGGTTCAAATAACATCACTAGCTCTTCAAGTCCTGACTAAATAAAAAGAGGATATATGCCCCTGAAGAGCTGAAAGGCAGTGAAACTTATTGCAGCTCATTAGTCAGGACCACTAGCATGCTCCAGGTCATATTATGTTTGTGCCCAGTGAAGTGTTTTTAAAAGCAGCATGATCACTGAACTTCTCTAGAGCACAGGAAGAAAAATCAAAGCAGGATAACTGTATAGAAATCATGAAGTTTCCAAAAGGCTTAAAAATATAACCAAAATTTAAGCCAAGTGACAGATATAAACCTAGATTTTATCAGAATGGAATGGAAAATAATACCATGGGCAGGGAATTTAGATGTTCAGTCTGCTTCTACCATCTCATTGACACACTTAAAAAGCTGTGAAAATATATCAACAATATAAGAACGATATTAATTCAATTGTCCACGTAAGAAAATGCATTAAATAAACTTTATGTAGAAAACTGGTAAAATTGTCAAGTGTTACGTTTGTGTGTTATTTTGTTTCGTTTAGTTTATTTTGAGACAGGATGGGAAAGTAAAGGACAGGATTTTGTATTCTACTCAATCATAACACACTGAATTAGATGAAGTGATTTTTTACTCAGGCTGGCAACTCTCATGTTACTACAGAAATATACTAAATTAAAAGGAAATCAGAATTGGACACCAACTAAAATAGGGTCAGATTTGCTTGATAAGAAAGATAGAGAAGACGGTACTATGTTCTTCTGGTCTTTAACATTTCTAGCTATATATTTGTTCAGGCTTTCCAGTCAATGTAGTCAGGGCTGGCTTTAGGCCGATTCCCCCAAATCGGGCCCCGCGCCCTAAAGCCAGAAGTGTGCTGGCATGCCGGGCGCGCTGTGGGAGGGGGCATCGGCCGCAGGAGGGGTGAGTCAAGCGCAGGGGTTTCCCTGGGGTTTGGCGGGACATGACTCTTCCCTGTAGCTGGGAATTTAAAGGGGCTGTGACTCTTTTTGGGGGGTTTTTTGCTCAACAAAAAATCCTGGCTGCCGGGGCCCCATTGAAACTGTTTGAATTGGTCCCTGCACTTCCTAAAGCCGGCCCTGAATGTAGTCACAAAGTTTCCTCTCACTTTAGTCACCAGCTGAGCTCTGTGCCTCATGTCTTTTCAGGAAAGTGAACCTGTTTCTGCAGTAGGCTCATAATCTGTGTGCCCATAATTTTTTAGGAAAAGGCTGTTGTATACTTTTTCTATCATAAATATGAGTTGACCCAATACCATGGTGATGGGCTATTATTCATTAATGATTAAAATCTGTTATCTGATGATCTTATGCCACAGCATATTTGCACAACTCTTAGAAATCCCATTGACTTTAGCAAAGACAGGATTTCTGCCTTCATTATTTATCCCTGGAGAAGTATTTGAAAATGTACCTACCCAAACTGTTATCACTACTCGTTGGCCAGGAGGCTATTCTGTCCCTTAACTTCTTTTTACAAGAGTCATCTGATTTCACAGAAAGCTCCACTTCCTCTTTCCTGATTTCCCGCACAAGCTGCATGCGACACCGAGTAAAATCCTGAAAGGAAATCTTCCCATTTTCATCTGCTCCCAGCTGGTGCATGATCTCAGCAACAGACTCCTCCATATTCAACTGACGGCACACCATCAGCAAGTCATTCCTGGGGGGTAGAAAGAGGCAAGAACGGGGTGGGAAGAAGGAAGAAAAAAAGCAATTTAGTTTATAAAATAATCATAACCCTGTCTAATCTGGAAATCAATTTATTCACAGACATTTACATCTAATACAGCCACTGTGAATTTTGTGACTCCAATAAGGGAATTGTGATGTTGGCAGATTTCAATCACAGGAATAATGCCTGAACAAAATAAAGTTATGAACTCCCATTGCTTCTTAACAAAGCTGAACAGGATAATCCCTGATGAGGCTGTATCTCCAGATTTTAACAATATTTACCAGAAAGATTTAGACTCCTATTCCATTATGATGAAGCAAATGCACCACAGAAAGAGCAGAAAAGGGGAAAAATACTAAACAACAATTTTATTAGTGTATAAATCTCCAGTCTTGCAGTTATATTAACATTTCTACTCTCAGAGATGCACAGAGCTAATGAGAACTGAACCTTGTGCCATTACACCAATGGTCCCGCAACTGTGGGTCATACCCCAAATGGGATTTTCGGTTTAATGAGTCAGACTTAGCCCATGAGATACTGCCATCTGCCCCCAAACACCAAGCCAGAAGCTACCATTTTAATCAACAAAATGGTGGCATCCATATAGCATGATCTCACATATACAGTCCATTAAAAAAAAAAAAAAGCAGCTTCATGGAACTTGTGAAGCAGGTGCAGGCATATTCACTCTGAGAAGGTGGCTGTGCAGATACCATTTTGCCATATATGTATCTGGCTGTGAAAGCATCCAGGTGAGAGACTTGAATCAAGTTTTTTGTGGGCAGCAGCCTTTGCAACAGAGCGACTTATGCTGGTAGGACCTATGTTAACCTTTTCTGAGATATGAATCTGCATAGGCTTGTAAGCACTTTTAAGTCAAGGCAAGGCCCATGATTTTATGCCAAGCAGCATACCCTATTAGCACTCAAATAATCAATCCAAGTCGCTTGTTCTATGCTGCAAGTCCCTCATAGCCACAGGTGATGACTGAGCATCTCAGCCAGCATCTCAGTTGAACACATTGCATCCTTTTTTCCCCAGTATGGACATGCCAAAGTATGGATGGAGGGCAAGCCTTTCAGTGCAAGCATAGCTCTACCAGCAGCTGAAATTGAACAGCTCATCAACATTTCTTAACAATTGATTCTTGCAAAGAATATATGCCCAGCCCAAACGTATTCTCCCAGAGTTCTGGTTCACTGTTAGGAATGAGTACCCTGAACTTTCAACACTTGACTTGAAACAGATAGTGCCATTTTCAAGTACATATTCGTGTGAAGCTAGATTCGGCACACTTGTGTCAATCAAGTCTTGGTACCAATCTACTGATTAGATGTTCAAACTTCTAACATACTGCCAGACTTCAGGAACCTGTGTTGCAACATACAAGCCCATGTCTCAGTTTAACAAAGCCCTGGCTGGGTTGATTTAGTTGGGATTGGTCCTGCCTTGGGCAGGGGGCTGGACTTGACGACCTCCTGAGGTCTCTTCGAGCTCTATGATTCTATGTCACATTAGAGAGCATTAAATAAAATATCAGAAGGGTAGCTGTGTCAGTATGAATCTGCATAAACAACGAGAAGTCCTGTAGCACCTTATATCTGGTAGTCTATAAGATGCTACAGGACTTCTCGTTGTTAAATAAAATACTTAACGTATGATTGTTATGTTGTTGTCTGGGGTCACAAGAAACAGTAAGTTTCAAAATGGCAGCAATCCCTGTAAGATAGTTCTAAGAGGTAGTTATCAGGAATAGATATTTAAATAACTAATTTATCAGAAAATCGGTGAGTACTCTGGTTTCCATTACACTCAGGAGCGGTAAAGCAATAAGTTAAAAACCCAAGGAGGGAAGAAAACATGAAAGGAGAAATATTATTTCGAATAGCTGGTTTCAAGCCTGTTCCCAATCTACCTTTTAAAACCTTAATTCTTCCAACTGTTCAATGAAAGTAACAATAAGGAAGGAAAACTCTGAATTCAGATCCACATATTCTAACAAATCTAAAAAAGCAGTAAGAAAGTTGCAACAAAAATCAATTCTAAAGGTAGTATAACTGTATATATCTTTTGGCATGAAATGTAATTAAGATTGATGCATGTAAATTAAACTAAACACACTGCTAAAGAAAAACTATTCAAGGACACTGGTATTAGCCTCTGTTTTGTCTGAGAGGGGGAAGAGCCATTGGAGAGTCCCTTGAGTCAATGAGAGGTGATGAGGAAGAAAACTTTCACAAATGTCTCCTATCCAGAAGATCGTTCTTTTACTTTTTCTTCAAAAGAAGACATAACACAATTTATAAAAGATTAATAAATGCTAGTGTAACCGCCACTGGGCGGATCTGAACCTGGGACCTCGGGAGCTGAGTATAGGAGCCTCTACCCTCTGAGCGAAAAGCC
>JANRFK010004149.1:64333886-64346724 GCA_030068395.1 Apalone spinifera
TGAAGATTTCTGCTCTGGGATGGAACAGCACCTTCCTCCCTGGGGCCTCTTTGACTTCCCTTTAGGGCTCTGACTCCAGCTTTCCAGCTGGGTCAATCTAGATCAGCCGCTTTGGGGAAGGGGCAGGTAACTGGCAATGGACATCCCTTCTATGGGCATGTCTTCAATGGCAGCCAGCCAGAAGCTATTCCATGGCTTCCCTAATCCCTGCCAGCAACAATCCACCTTCACGATACAGCCAGCAAGGAGCACCTTTTGCATTCTGTCTCAGCTAGCAGAATGAACTATTCAGGCCCTTTAAGTTCCTGCAGCCAGCCAGGAGCCATAGCTTCTTCTCCAGCTTCCAGCAGGAACTCCCTTGTCTATGGCTCTGTAGTCATTTCCCCCCTCCAAGACCATGGGAGGTATTTTCTACTTTACAATACAGCAATATTTTAACAATAATATCTTCACTCTATAATGCATCCATTTTAGAATTAAGGATGTTAAATTGCGTTTAATCAGCCAATTGAGTAGTCGATGAAATTTCCATCAACTACTCTATTAGTCAATAAACAGGGAAACTGAAGAGTCGCAGGAGGGTTAGCTCCCACTCTGGGAGCTAACCCTGCTGTGGCTCTGTCTTTTAAATGTAGTAAGAGCCACCCAGCTCTTCCTACACTTAAAAGGTAGAGGCACAGTGTCTGGGACTGGGCATGAGCCAGGATAGTGGAGTCCCAGCTCACGCCTGGTCCCCTGCTACGCCTATGCCTCCCCTGCCTGCCCACAGAGATAGTGCTTTTAAGACACCCCCTGCCCCCCAGCACTGACTCCTGCTCCTCCCCTTGCTGCCTCTGATAGTGATTTGACTGCTTAGGTTTATCAGGTAGTCAACTACTCACATTTACTGCAGAGTTCATAAGTTGCAAGAAAAAAACCTTCTGCCTAAATAGACACTTTTTAAAATTCATGACCCATAACTGCTTAAATGTACTAAATAATATGTTTTAATGATACTGTGGCAATCAGAACCAAGATATGTAACACATGTCTTGTGGACAATTCATAGAATCATAGAATACTAGGACTGGAAGGGACCTCGAGAGGTCATCGAGTCCAGTCCCCTGCCCTCATGGCAGGACCAAATACTGTCTAGACCATCCCTGTTAGACATTTATCTAGTAAGAGAGTTAAAAAAAAACAACTAGTTTGAGCCCCTGCTGACACACAGAAAATGGTGAACAGTTCTTTTAACAGGATTATATCAGTGTGCAGGTTGTTATTCTGTCAAGTTGTGTGGGTTTTTTTTAAAATGATTTGGCTGTTCTTTTTGGCCTTTCTACTCAGAACAGCAGTAAGTTTTTCAACTTTCCAAATCTTAGCCATTCAGATGAGCAAGTACAGGATTTATGCAAATATGAATAATTATAAAATGGTTTAATTGTAATAATTAATACTTGATATACAGAAGGAATTTGAACTATTTAGATTCTTTTTCTCTTCACTGAGAAAATGTAAACATAAAAATGTATGTAAGTGTACCAACTACATGGTATGAAAGACAACACTATTATACAAATGAGTGGGTAAATTATAGGCTCATTTTAGAAATTATTATTGGGGAAAATATATGCATTACTAATCCTTTTATTCATAAATGGAATTACCCAAACTGCAAGTTTTTGTAGAGTGATACATAAAGTGCATTCATCAACTATGTAAAACCATCTTCCCTACAATTTATATTTTTAAAGCAATCTTCAGTTGTACGTTATTCTATTGATTTGGGGAATGAAAAGAACTAACTGCACAAGGATGTGTGTCACTTGCATGTACACTGACACATCTTTCCTGTCATTTATATAATGAACAATAAATTATTGGATTATATAAAATCATCAGCAATTATGAGCCCCTTAAACTTTAACAGCTGAAAATGCTATTTTGCTAGGAAATTAGTTAGTCACTGTTGACACAATAGTCATCTAAGTACATCTTTAATTTTCAACTTTCTGCTTCATAAGAAAGTTATTCCACAAAAAATTTCCTAAAAGCAGTGTAAAAAAAAAATCTATTCCCAGATATTTAATGCATAAAATACATTTCTCAATCAATCTGTAGACAGCTAGAGATCTATTTCAAATAATATTGAAGATTCCATTCTTCCTGAACATTTTGTAAAACCTAAGATAAATTACATTATAAGAATTTAGCAAAATAAAATATTTTTCTCTAATTCATGAAATTTGTAATGCTTTTGATAGCCCTTCATGTAGAATCAGTTCATAGGTTCACTTCCATAATCAATTAGATCACAGTCCCAAAACTATTTACACAAACAATTTTAAATACAACAATCAGAGGAAGTTGATACCGGTGCAGAAAGTGCTGGGGAGAGATTGATGGATGGGTTGTGGTTGTTGACTTTGTGGTAGAAATCTATGAGTGAGTTTTGGTCATCTGTCCACGGCATGAAAATGTCAATGTAGCTCAGCAATATCATTGTTTTTTGTGGTGCAATTGTCCAGAAATGTTTCCTCTATACAACAATCAATAACCAACCACTAACTCTTTTGTCCTGCAAATGCAGGGGTTAACTGCTTGCTTCCAGGATGGGCAATGATTTTTAAAATGGGGTCACTTCATAAATTTGTGAAATGGCTCCAGGCTGCCCCAGAAGAGGCAGGGCCTTGGGTGGAACGGGCGGGGCCAGGAGACTTTTCATGCTCTCACCCACAGACCCTGATTGGCCTGCGAGTGGGGAAGTATGTTAAGTCTTTCCTGTCCCCACCCCTTAGCCTAGAGAGACTCACTAGGTGTTTTAAAACAGCTGACAGTTGCCTCTAGGCGGCACAAAAGGAGGACACCTTGCACACTCCCCTCACCCCCAGACCAATCAAGGCCTGGGGGCAGGGAGAGCGCACAAAGTCTCTCGCCCCCTGTGCCCGTCCTGCCAGGGGCGCGTGGCAATTAGAGAAAACCGCCGTCTGTTTTAAAAAAGCCAGTGTTTCCCTCTGATGCCGTGCACCCCTCACAGGGGGGAGGAGATTTCGCACACTCCTCTGTCCCCAGGTCTCAATTGGCTGAGGAAGCGGCAGGGCAGCCGTGGGCTGGATCCACTGACCTGGCAGGCCAGATTTAGCCCACGGAGGCCCCTTGGCCCACCCTGGCCTACTTCATTTTAAATGTCCTCTTATACCATGTTAACATCTTATTCTGTACAATCTGTTTCACCTTGTTATTTGACTGTGACCCTGACTACCCTCCCAGACCTGAAGAGCTTGGTGTAGCTTGAAAGCTTGTCTCTTCCACCAACAGAACTCCAATAAAAGATACTATCTCACATATGTCTCTCTGTTATATCCTGTGACCAATATTGCTACAACATTGTAAGTAGCATAAAAATTACCCTCACTACCTTCTGCCCAAGCTCAGTTAATGCTAGGATACCACTACTGTTGGACTGCTCAGCTCTCCCTAGAAAGCCACTCCCACCTCTGGGGGAGAAGAAAGCCATCTGCTCCTGTAGGTCAACAGCTTAACCTTTTCCAGCAAGATCAGTATCTCTTAACAAGGTGCTTCAGGAAAAGACTTCAGGCCTGTTAAGTGAATTGCTTCCTTGAGAGTAAGTACAAACCAACATTTGTATAATTAACTTCTTAGAAATAAAATAAATGTCCCTTTCAAATGTTATTCTGACCCTTTGTCTCAGAATAATGATACAAACTGCTTCTCCTAGTATAAGGAAAGGGAAAAGGAAAAAGACACAGTCTTCTCTAGTTGCATCTTGTGTAAGGTGATAGGACTACTACTACTGTAATGTATTAATTTTGGGGAAACAAAGATCTGTTTATCAATAAAATCTGTTGATGTTCTGTGCTTTCCCTTTGTTTTAATTTTCTAGTTTTGAACTCTGCTATTTAAAATACAGCAAATTATTAAAAATATATTAAAATAGTATATTTGACATGGCCCACGAAATTCACTACAGGATAGAAAGTACAAAGAATTCAATTGTCACACTCCAAATGTAGCATACTAGCATTGGTTTTATACAACTAAATTCTGCATTATTAAATTTAAGAACTTAGTTCTCAATAAAATTCTCAGCAGGAATGATGTGTTAAATGTGCTCTTTAAAGATACCAATGCTAATTAACACCACAATGCTAGGGAACAGCAATTGAATAGTAGATATATTGCATACTTACACTGCCAATTCTAGCAGATGCACGTGAACGCTCTCACTAAAGGTATAAAGAAGATTTCAAAAGCCACATATAGTTATGGGGAAATTAGCTTTTCCATACCAATTTCCAGACTTGTCTGAACAACTCTCTCACAAACCCATCCTGTTGATAAGGCTCAATTAAATGCTCCACTAACTTCATTATTCCCTACCCCATACTTAGTGAAACATAAGATGTTTCAGTGAATTTTTTTATAATTCAGAACAGTTTCAACATTCAGAAGATGGCAAATAATATTCCAAAGTGAAGGGTCAGAAAGGTAACTGAGTCTTCACCTGTTGTAGGCCTTCCTACAACTCTATTTCAAGGACTCCTCTATTACTCTATAGATATCATCCAATTCACCTTTGAATTCATATTTGGGGCACTGTGTTCAATGATTTGGATAGGGATAAATAAACTCCATGAGGAGTTTCTGGAAGTCAAGGGGTGGGATAACAAAGGCATTTGTAAGGACATTATCTCTCAGGAAACTGGATAACTTTAAGGCTAAGTCTACACTGGCACTTTACAGTGCTATAACTTTCTGTCTCAGGGGTGTGAATACACACAGACACCTCAAGTGCAGCAAGTTACAGCACTATAAAGCACCAGTGTGAACCAGGCTACTCTTCTGTGAGCCACACTCCCAATTCTGTTAGCTATGCCCCTCAAAGGGGTAGTTTACATCGAGCGCTGGGAAAGGTTCGTGTCATGGCCACACTTTCAGTTTAAAGCAATGCCACCACTGCGCTTTAAACTTTTAAGTGTAGACAAAGCCTAAGAACATTCTTAAAAAAGCCTCTTTCAGGAGACATAGCTTGTATCCACAATGACCCTGAACTATTTCCTAAATATTTTAAACAGTAGTTACTTCATCCTGTATGCTGATTTTTAAAACAATGTGACTCCTTTCCAGCCACCATAGCCAGCTCAACTGCTTAAAACTATTTACTTATCCAGTGGCCCACCATAATCTGGCAAGATAAGGGAGGAAAATAGAATACAATGTATTAACTGCCCAAGTGGTGGGACTTTTCCCTTAGCTAAGTATCTCCCAGTACAGGCAATGCACTTTTTTATTATTATGATTTTTAATTGCAATGTGTGTTTGTTTTTTTAAATTCTGAGTCCCACTAAAAGTCTGGTATTTCTTCAGTAACTTGTGCTAAAGCAATTGTGGCAAACCAGCAGTCCACATGCCACCTGGGGCCCATTGGGGATCTATGGGTAACCCACAAGACATTTTGTTTATTGTTGCCATGTACAAGTTTGTCAGATTCCAATGGTTTCCATCCACATAGGGTTTTCCTACTAGTATTTTACTAACATGACACGCACGTAAGGTGCATGTTGATTGCACACAACACTGACCACAAACCTGCATTCAATCAAAGCGCCGCTATGGTTCAATTGGTACACTGCAAATTCTAGGTATGTAAGCGTTGATATCAAAACTACTCTATCCTGGAAGACTGTCTTGGTTACAAATAATCCTGCAGCCCACTTAGATGAAGGACGGCCACTCACGTGGCCCACTCACTAGCCTATGTTGCACATCACTGTGTTAAACCATGTAATTTACTTACATCCTGATCTTGTGCTTGGTTCTAAGCAGACAAAACTCCACACCCACCCATACAGAACCCTCGTGCCAAGTTAACTGCAGTATCAGGGTCTTACTTATGCAGCCAAAATGATGGCTTGGCTCACTTTGTACATTATAACCAAAGTAAAAAACGAAACTGAGCGTCTTCTGAAAATTATTTAGCTTTTCTAGATGACCCATTCTACAAGATCGTTAGAGAAAATTTTCAGCTGAACAGCTCTGTCTTCCCATGAATAGTTACAGTCCCCTAAGAACCACATAGGTTTGGATCTCACACTATAATAACCAATAACATAAAATATTGTTCTGTTTCCACCCTTACTAATCAGTAATCAAGAATTTTAAAAGACAAGAAATAACTTCAGTAGTAGATAGTTAATTGTTTCAGTAAATTGGATTTTTTTTACAGGGAAAAGAGGTACAACTAATATAATTTCATATTACAGTCTGTGTGAATATTAAGGCCTCTCCATAACAGTGAAAAAACTTAATATCCTAAATCCAAGATTTATATTTAAGTAATTTCTTCTTGGATTACTAACACTCAGATGGAAGAGAAATAAAACAAGCTAAGTAAAACACACAGATATGTACTAATTTTCAATTATGAATGACTTCAATTAAAAAGAAATATTGCTGTTTTCAAAGACCATCCTGATGTTTACATAGAAATTGAATAGATGGCTAGATTTAATTATTAAAGATTCTGAAAATGTCAGTTCAAATATCCTCTCCATGATTGTGCATTGATTCTGACAAGTACAGTTTTTGAAATGAATGAAATAAATGTTAATTCGTGGTACGAATGCTAGTCACAGTATTAGACAAAAGGATTATTTTTTTCATCCCAAACCAAGCATAGAGTTGTCTTTAGCCTGCCTACCTTCTCCCTCTCTTCCCCTTATTTATTCTTGTGGCTAAAATGCTCTGAAAGGACCTGCAGAGAACAAATGTGGAATTATGTCACCTTCATTCATAAAGCTACTGGATGAGGAGCAGCTAACTGAAGCAAATCCCAAGAGAAACATATGCTGCAAACTGGACTGTGCTCATGGACACAACAACCATGCACTTCATTCACTTAACTTCTGGGCTCCTTTTTTTTCATATACGACACACCTATACAGAAAAACACTAATACAAATTGAATCTCTCTACTCTGGCAACATTTGTGGTCCAGCATGATTTTAGTTGACCACATCCATGAGAAGTGGCCATCCAGCTAAATTTCCCACAATCCAATAAAGTTTGTTTACAGCTGACACGCCTGACTCTTCCTTGGATTGTGTCTGTGTCTCACTTGGTTTCTTACTAGTACTAACTGCTGTACTTGGAGTGACTGTGTCCACTGACAGGTTTTGTTTCTGGTCACTATCAGCCAACAGAGAATAGCATGAAAGGGTTAGAAAATATCTGCACTTGGGACGTTAACTCGTATGTGTGTCAAATCTCAAGAGTGCTTCACTGTTTATATACATGGTGTCCAACCAGTTCTGAAGCAGTAGCGAACTAGCCACACTCAATTGGCCAAATAGTTACATATGGCTAGTGGCTAGCGAATTGGACACCATGGGTTTATATGAATATAAGCTGTTGGTATGATTAAATTTAATGTGGAAAACCCATGTTCAACCACCAACTGCAGTATATCCTGAAAGGTAGATGAGCTTGAAAATTAAAAGCTTTGTTAAACATGCATGTGCATGCTGAGGATCTGATGATGTTTTAGCGTCATTTTGGAGGCAGACACTCTCCAGATGATTATCAATTCACACAGTGCTCTAATGGCTTTTAAAAAAAATAAATCACTATATCACTGTGTTGAAAAAACACTAATACCACATGAATGTTCATTGCTGCCGTCACCTGGTATATTTGGCACCCAGGTGTTCAATGGAAGCTTCAAAGATATAAATCAATTGGGCTTTTTTCTGCACTGTACCCTAGGGATGTGAAAAGTTAACCAGTTAACAAGTAAGCATCACCCTCAATGAGTGATGCTTACTAATTCTGGTTAACTGATGGGCGCTGGAGCAGCTCCTCACCTGCAGTGGGCAGGGGGCTGATTCAGCCCAGCGGGGCCCACTGCAGATGGGGGGCTGCTTCTGCCTTGCAGCAGCCCCTGTCTGCAGTGGGCCTGGGTGTGCTGTAGGTCGAGGCTGCTCCAGACATCCAGAGCACCCTCTGTCCCCGGGCACCCCACAGGCAGGGGCTGCTCCAGCCCACCCATCCTTTAATTGGTTAACTGGTTAAACGTATTGGGATTTTACATCCCTACTGTCCTCCTCCTTCCCAATATCAAGACCCAGAAATATTACTCTTCAAATCTGACATTTATATTAAATAAGTTTACTGACAGAGTCCGGATTTTCTTTTAAAGCTCCAAATTCCAGAATAGCATCTTCGAGTTTTTGCAAAGACCCAAACAACAAGCAAGACAGACTTCAGTCACAACTTACAACATGCTCACATACCATATATACTTAAACATAAGCCTGTTCGTTCATAAGACGACCCCCCTCAACTTACAGAAAAAAAAAAGTTAAAAAGTCAATGACACATTTATAAGCCGATTCTATATTGGCAGTGTACAAACTTCCAGTTCTAGCTCATCAGTGTCAGCGCAGGCTGAGGAACATGCTGGCTATAGGCATGGAGCCTTTCAGCTCCCACTGGCTGCTGTTCGCTGTTCCCAGCCAATGGGAGCAGAGGAAGAAGTGCGGGTCAAGGGATGTGCTGGCTACCACTTCCCGCTGCTCCTGTTAACCCAGAATGGTGAATCACAGCAACTCGGAGGTGACAGACTCCATGCCTGCAGATGCTCCAGGTACATAAGACATCCCGGCATACCAGCGGTTTGCCCAGCTGGTCTGGGAATTGAAATTTGCCAATCACACCCTACAGTGAAAAAAAAAAAAGTGAAGCACAATGACCTGAGCATAAGCCGACCTCCGCTCTTCACAGCATGATTTTTCACCAAAACAACTCAGCTTATGATCAAATATATTAGGTAAACGCTTGTCTTGATCCCCTTAAAGATGCCCCCCAACTGGGGCTTCATCAATCTCTAACTAAACTGCTACAAACAGCAGCCAGATGATCTTTTTTTAATAACTGCATCCCATGCTTTGGACCTAACAGCAACTTAGTGCAAATGGTGGATGCTTTGGAAACAGGCCACAGTTATCTCAAAGGTCTCAATAAAAACTACAACTGAAGAGGCATAGTAGCTGTGCAACCAGCTGCTGATTTGCAGGAGAAGGATTCATTCCTCAAGATATCTTAGATCCATTTGCAAAGCCCGTGTTCTTGGACTTATTGCAAAGAGAGGCATTATCTTAGAGCAGGGCTACTCAACATGCAGCTGCATGCAGCCCACTTGTTTGTGTCCCGTGATGCGGTTTGGGTTTACGTGAGGCTCAACACGCGGCCCTGCCCACACGTAGGATCCCTTGAACATGGCCTCTACTGGGAACACGCTCCACAACAGCAAGTCAACATAATATTCCTCTGTTGAAATGCGCTCTAATAGTTAAATTCCTGGTCTGTCATTGCTCATTAAAAGAGCTGTCATATGGGTGAAAATCAGGTAAATATTGCAGTTTATTAATATCAGCAAAACTGACTTACATGAGGCCTGCATGTTGTGTAGTCTTGCCTTAATCTTTGTATTCATGCCCGTCAGTGTGAAAGAAGCTATTTGCATACATCTACATATATACTTGCATGTATATGCAACCACACTTAAGTTGCCCAGCATGTGCTATGAGTATCATTGTGGCCCCTGGGAATTCCAAAGTTTAGTAGCCCTGTCTTAGAGTGTTGAGCTGCTTTAATATATGAGCCCTCTGCCCCTTCTATTTCATGAAAGAACAATAACTGAATTACAGTAGTTTGCAGAGGTGATGTACCCATGTTGGTCCCAAGATCAGAAAGTGACTGAGCTAAAGACAAGTTGGAGATATTAAGTAGGGATGTAAATATCAAGTAAAAAAAGGTAACTGGTTAAGCAATATATTTTTAATCATTTAACCAGTAAACCGTGGAGGGCTGGTGGGCTCCAGTAGCACGGGTCCTGCTTGCCAGCCTATCATGAGTAGGGGGGCTGTTCTGGCCCCATCAAACCTGCTGCTGCTGGGGTCCTGCCAGCCAGGCTGCCATGGGGAGGGCTGCTCCTGCCAATCTGGCTCTCAGGTGAACCGGTTCCTAGGTAAGCATGCTGGTAAGAATAATGCTTATCAGGTAACCAGTTAAACTTTTATATCTGTTGTTAAGCAGAAGGGGTTATTACATCTTAACGTGTATTTAGTACAAAAGCTGGTTTTCTTCCCCAGAGTCTGCAAAGCTCAAAAACTTGTACTTTCCACCAACAGAGGGTGGACCAATGAAAAAGATATTACCTCATCCACCTTGTCCCTCTCATAAAATGTTAGTTTTCAGGGATTGTTGGAAAGAGTGTGACCTAGGCTGCACTGCGAGCATGTCTTGGCAGCTTGATTACAGTAGCTTTCAGAAATGCAACTGAACATTTATACTACAGAATGTATGTCAATCTGAGAGGTATCATTCAAGATCTTGAACTGAACTAAAGACAGACAGACAGCTGGGAATAGAGTTTAATACAGATGCTTACACACAAAAAATTGGTGTTCATACACGAACAACAGAGTCTGAAATTGTTGCACTGGTGAAACACTAAGTTTTCAAGGAAAAGATCTAGCTGTCTCTCTCATGGGAATCCTCCCGGCAGCAATCCATCAAACAGTAGTAGGAACAGCAACCCACTTTAATATACCAAGCTGCTGGATAATGGCCAAAAACTGAGGAAGGGAATAAAGTTACAGTAACAATAGAGCCCATATGAGTCTTGTCTACTCCACAGCTTGCGTTCTTCCCAAAACTGGCAGACCAGCATTGACAAGCACAGATGGTGTACTACTTGTCCCATTTTTGTCAGCATAGATGCAGCCCACTTGACTGCTCTCACTGCCATCGAAATGTTATTTTATTTATTAACTAGAATATTTACCTGGTGTTGCTTGTGTGCTTAACTCAATTAATATTGTTTTTTTGGAAAATAAAATGAAAATGTGCATGCTTCATTTAAATCATTGGTCTGGGACGGGGTTGAGATTGAGGGGTGCAGTATGCACGCTGCCCTGGGGAGAAAGGACTACCCCAGCCCTCTCTCACTGCAGCAGCTTGGGGCCAAGTGAGAAACAGCTCTCCATGGCTGCTACAGCTCCAACTGGTGCAGCTGGGAGAGTGGTGCATGTCTTCCAGCTGGAGCAGATCTAGTTTCATTTGACCCCTGCACTACCCAGCTAGAGTGAGGAATGCAACAAACAGCGCACTTTCCCCTAGCTCCTTGATTAAGGAGAACAGCAAGCAAGGTTCCCATACAAATTGTGATGGAGAGAGGAGCTTCAACTCCTCCTCCCCTACTCTCCGTAAAGGGCACCTAGCGTGTGGGAGGCTTGGAGCTGGGTCAGTCCCAGATGCCTGCCCCCCAGCTTGCTTCTTCCCACAGAGACAGCAGGGAGGGAGACAGGCAGGAGCTGGTGCTGAAGAGAGCTGGCTTTCCACTCAAATCTGTTGAATCCTTTGCTTCTTTGCTGGCAATAAAGAAAATATTGTAGGTTCTACACAATAATAACAGATATTTAAACACATACACAAATATGCACACACATCTTTGAAGATTATTTTATTTAAAAATTCATCCATTATTAGATTAGAAGTACCTCCCCACACCAATTTTGGACAGATTAATATTAGGGTTTAAATGAGAAGATAGTATAATATTTTTTTATCTACAGAAATTCTTAATAAATTCAACAGTCCTATAAACAGATCAAGTTCATGGGTTTACATGAATTACAGCATGAAACTCAAATAAATACTTTTTCATTTTTTTCCAGTGGACTACAAAGACATGAGTCATTTATTTATCTCCCAAAAACTGTAACTGGATGTCAATTTGACATGCTATATTGGTATGCTAGATCAAACACAAATCTGAATCTAATGTACTTCAAATAGTTTTAAATACAATGGCCAACTTTATCCCTGGAATAAGTCCACAAACCACAGGAAGTTACACAGATGAATTTGGACCATTTTAATAAAGTTGCAGTTAGGCTGCCAACTGTCTAATCACACAAACACCTTTGCCCTGCCCCACCCCTTCTCCAAGGCCTCCTGGCCTCTCTCTGAGGTTCCACCCCACGCGCTCAATCCCCCCCCAACCCTCTGTCACTTACTCTCTCCCACCCACACTCACTTTCACACTGCTGAGGCAGCCAGTTGGGGTTTGGTCTCTGGGCTAGGGTTGAAAAGTTCTGAGCGTGGGAGGAGGCCTAGGGCATGGGGTTGGGATGGCAAAGAGAGTGCAGGCTCTGGGGGTGAATTTGGGTGCAGGAAAGAGCTCAGAGCTAGGGTAGGAGGTTGAGGTACAAACTCCAGAAGGAGTCTCAGTGCTGGGGAAGATGACTGAGGTATAGGAAGAGTAAGGGGTGCAGGGTGGCACAATGAGGCTAAGGCAGGCTCCCTATCTTCCTTGTCTCAGCGTCACTCCCAAAAACAGCCAGCAAGTTCCTGTGTCCCCTAAGAGGCAGGCAGGGGGTTCCACGCAATGAACCTGCCTGCAGGCACCGCCCCCACAGCTCCCACTGGCCACTATTCCCAGCCAATAGGAGTAGCAGTTTCAGTACTCTGAGAGGGGGTAGTATGAGGAGACTGTATGGCTCTTCCAGGAGCTGCAGGGACATGCTGTTCGCTTCTAGGAGTGGCATAGAGCCAGGGCAGCCAGGAAGCCTGCCTTAGCCCAACTGCACCGCTGGACTTTAACTGGCCTAAAATTTCCCAGCTTGACTTCAGTAGCCTTTGGCAGATAGATTCTGATACTGGGAAACTCCTGGAAAAGCCAAGAAGGTTGGCAGCTCTAGTTGTGGTTACATGCTAACAGGCTTGCGAACAGGCACTGCTAATAGGGAGTTTGAAGAGGGAGTTTAGAGGGGGA
>JANRFK010004149.1:64346824-64365152 GCA_030068395.1 Apalone spinifera
TAGATGGACCTTTGGTCTGACCCGGTACGGCCATTCTTATGTTCTTATGCCATTAAAAGAAGAACATAAATATCTCCTAAGTATAAAAAGTCTAAAAAAAAATTTGAAGCAGATTATCAAAAATAGGCACATTAATATTGAATGTTTGACAACCTGAATGATACAATGCAATTTTTTTAATCTATATGCTCAACAACATATAAAGCACATAGGATAAGTAGGGATGAAAAGGACACCAAATGTAGACAAAAGAAATAAATGGAGGTGGGGCTTACAAAAATAATTAGGGATTTCAATTAATCAAAGTAAATGGATGTATTTACACAAAACAAATTAACTAGATTAAAAAAAAAGTTGTGATTAATCAGTGTTAATAGCACCATTGAACAATAATGGAACACCAATTTGAATTTATTGTAAAGATTTTTGGATGTTTTTCTACCTTTTCAAATACACCTAATCCGGAAACAGCATGGTACTAGCAGGTAGAAGAGGAAGTGGCTCCGTGCACTGCTGCTTCCCTTCCTTTTCCCCCAACCGGGGGAATGGCAGCACAATGACGTGCTTCCCCTGAGCCTTTTCCTCACAGCTCTCATAGGAGCTGGGGGCAATGCCACAGAGCATGGAGCCACGGGTGCCCCTGGAGTAGGGTGCCAGGTAAGTGCCCACCCCAATCCCCCTCAGGCCTAGACCCTGCAGCGCCCTCACTGCCCCGGCAAATTCTTTAATCCAACATATCTTGTTTCCCAGGGTTGCTGGATTAAAGAGGTTCATGTGTATGTTGATTTCAATTACTACACAGAATACAAAGTGTACAGTGCTTACATTATTATTCCAAATATTTATACTATAAAAAGAAATGAAAGAAACAGCATTTTTCCATTCATCTCATACAAATCCACTGAGTCCTACTTCTTGTTCAGTCAGTCACTAAGACAAACAAGTCTGTTTACATTTATGGGAAATAATGCAGTCTCTTCTATCTACAATGCTACCAGAAAGTGAGAACAAGCATTCACTGGGCACATCTGAGGCCCACATTTCAAAGTATTCACATAGCAGATACATTAGCATTCATATGCCTCTTCATATCTGACTTGTAGGCTCTAAAGTTTGACACTGTTTTTGTTGTAATTGCAGGTATGTAAAAAAAATTATACATTTGTAAACTGCACTTTCACAATAAAAAGATTGAACTACAGAACTTGTATGAGGCAAACTGAAAAATACTCTGATCTTTTTTACAGTGTAAATATTTATAATAAAAATAACAAAGTGAGCATTGTTCATTTGGTATTCTATTATTGTTTAACAGTGAATTTAAACTGTGTTTAATTGCAACTTTTATAAGTACTGCAATTATTGTTTTTAATTATTTGACAGCCCTAAAAAGTTTATAAGGAGGAATTATGCACTCAGGATGAGGAGACATGAATACAGAAATAGGAGTTTCAGCAAAGAAAGGGTTACACAAGCAGAGTTACAGACCTCCAAAAGGCAATAGAGTTCAGGACTTCCTGACAGTAAGAGTGAGTATAAAATTTGAGTAGAAGAGAAAGGATGATGACAGAATATTGACGGAAGGGTTCTCACTAAGCAAACCAAGTACTAAAACTGTCAGTTGAGGATACAGCAGATAAAGTTATGACAGACACATGATCTAATTAAACTAAAAAAGCCAGAAAGTGAGGAGAGCACCAAAACAGGTAAGAGTGGGGTTCTTTTATCTGCACAGAAGATATACTAATGACTGAATTTTAAAAGATGACCATCCAGATTGGGATAGAAGAGAAGCCAAGATGACAGCTAGAGACAAACCTCTATGGCAGGGGTGGGGCAAAGCCTCTCAGCGGGCCAGATACTGCCCCCTTGGGCTTTGATCGGCCATGCAAGGCAATTCCAGGCCCCGCCCCCAACAGGTGTGGGGGGGAGGGGTTCAGCCCCACCCCTCCATCCCCCAGCAGCTGCTGCAGAGGAAGCAGTGCTGTGGCTGAGACTCCTCAACAGGGCCAGCCCCAAAGGCACCGCTTCCACGGCCAACTGGTCTGGGCTGGCCCCAAGCTGCAGCTGCGGCGCCTCCAGAGCCAGCCCCAGGCCACCTGGCCACGGTAGCGTCACCTCTGGGGCTGGCCCCAAGTCGTGGCAGTGGCACGTCCAGGCCAACCCCAGGCCATTTGGTCCCGGTGCCTCCGGGAACAGTCCCGGGGGCCTCCAGGGCCAGTGCCAGGCCACAGTAGTGGCACCTCCGGGGCCTGTGGCTGCAGTGTCTCTGGGGAGGCCTGTGGCTGCTGTCCACAGAGGCAGGTCTCGTGGCCATGGCCACAGCACCTCCGAGGGCAGCCTGTGGCCGCAGCACCTCCAGGGCCTGCCCCAAGCCATGTAGACACGTCACTAGTGCCTGCAGTGCCAGCCCAGAACCACAGCGCCTCCAGGGCAGCCTGTGGCCACTGTCCCTGGAGGCAGGTCTCGTGACTGCAGCATCTCTGGGGCAGCCTGTGGCCACTGTCCCTGGAAACAGGCCTTGTGCCTGTGGCAGCAGTACTTCTAGCCTCTGGGGTGGCCTGTGACCAAGGTGCCTCAGGGCAGGCCCTGGACCACATGGCCATAGCAGTGGTATCTCAGGCCTCTGGGACCACGTGGTTGTGGCAGTGGGACCTCCCTCCGGGGTGGCTGAGACAGTGTGGCTGCAGCCATTGCTGCAAGGGAGCACAAAGCCAGGTAAGGTTCCTCCTCATGTCCAGAAACTCTCACCCCAATCCCACCACTTCCCTTCACCCCCACCCCCAAGACCCAGCACCCCCAGCTTCCTTCAACATGCTCCCTTATTCTTGCACCCTCTCTCCTGGCCACATGCTACACCCTCCCTTGTTTCTACTCTTACCACCTGGCCAGAAACCCTATTCCCAGCCTGCTTCTGCACCCCAACTCCCTCCCAGATCCTGCATCCCATCTCTATCCTACTTGCTAGTAGCCCTGTCTCACACACTGTACCCCTCATTTTTGTCCCTACCCCAGAGCCTAAGGAGATCCATAAAATCCACTAACTCCAGAACCCCAGAAAAGTAAATCTGGTCTCTGGGAAGCCCTGAACCTCAGTTTCCCCCTTCCCTTCCCCTCACCCCATGAGGCTGGGGCACCAGAGGAGTGAGGTGTCTCAGTTGGGGCCACATCAATGAGCTTTGGAGGGGGGGAAGGGATTGGAGGAGATTTTGCTTCTCACTTGTGTGATCCCCAACTGATTTTTTTGTGGGTCAGTGACCCCAGACCTGAAAGGGTTCCCCACCCCTGCCATAAATAAAGAAAACATTGTGTGGGCCAGAATATTTTACTTTATTTAAAATGAAGCTAGATAAACTAACATGAGAAAGTTAAAACGCTTGATCTGTTTCATAATTTAAACTGTTCTTACTAGCTGCAGCTGGTTCAGAAAATAAGGTCACCGTAACCAGCAGGGTAGTTCTCAACCCTGCCCCTTACGCCTGAGGCCCAGCCCCTTCCAAGTCAGCCCGCAGCCACGTCCAAAATTTAAGTGGCCCTCCTTCCAAAATTATTGCCTACCCCAGCTCTATGGAGAGATGTCAGTTACAATAAAAAAAATGGTTGTCTAGGAAATCTATGAAGAACTACTATCAGCAATAGGTCTCCTTGAACTAGTGCCAATTTGCCTGCTAATGATGAGTTAAAACTGTAATTCTAGGAGTACTGTAATGGAGACCATCCCCTTCTCAACAGAGTGGGGACTCTGGATAGGACCAGAGCTCTGTCTTTTGTCTAGCAATTAGCGGAAGATGATTTTAAAATGTATCAAAGAGGCTATCATAAAAGATGGAGCCCCCTAAGAAATAACTAGACACACCATCCTAACAGAAATCCCACTCCCCTTGACCTTCCCAGTTGCACTGGGGAGAGAGAGTAGGGATTTATTACATCATTTATGGCAGCCACCCATCCTCCAATTTTATATCTCTCTCAGGCAAGTAGGTTTAGCCTTCCAGACAGCAGATGTCTGGTGCACTTTTTCAAGCCTGACTATTCTGTTTACTTGCCTCAAACACATGAGAACTAAGGAACACTATAGATGAAGTTCTGGTTCGACTGAAGTCACTGACAAACTCCCATAGAGCAGGTAGGATTTCACCCTAAACCTTTATCTCATGATAAAAACGTTATTAAGCTATAAGTTATACATATGTATTAAAATTAACATACAAGTTAAGAAACCCAGATAACACACATTTCCAAATTTTTAGTAAGATAAAACATTTTAAGAATGTTACAAAGTCCCCTTAAGATTTTTTTAAACTGTACATGTGGCCCATCACCACAGATTTTGCAGAGCTACCAAGTGATTATGGGGACTCAGATGTGGGTCAAAATGAAGAGACAGGACTCCTGTGGCCCATTAAATACTTAAGTGACAGTCTGATTGGAGGGCCAGTGAGTGTTCACAGATCTATTAATGCCATTCTTGTAATGTGACAAGTCAGGCAAGTTTCCTAAGGCGCTCCTGAGAATCAGTATCAAAAGAAGCTTTCAACATAGGTTTTAATGAGCTGTACCAACTATGTATCAGATAGGCAGGTTCCATGACCTCTTACAGAGCACTAGTGTTTCTTGTTTTCAGTTTTTACTAATTTTCACAGATAAATTACCAGATTTTTTTATTAAAATTTAGTTTTTACTGATTTACACGCAGATATCTATCAATCACTCAGTAGTTTTTCAGGTTAAAGCTTTACACAATTGTTTTGTCCTGCAACTCTGAGATTGAAGCAGTTCCAGGGTGCAACACACAGAACACAAATGGTGGAAAAAAATCAAACAACGTTAATATCGCACTATGACTGGCTCACAAGGAGAGGTTGCTTGCCTGTTTCTGAGTCCATTTAGTATGGCACTGCATTTAAATAACCAACCCTCCACAGATAAAGATATGTATTGCCCTCTATTCACTGATTACTTCCTTTAGTGCCCATGGTTCTTCTGGATGCCCACACAACCAGTCCTGCCATTTCCATAGCTGGCTCCAGACTACCCCCAAAATGGCTTCTCTCCCCTCAAGGGCTCCCAGGAAGGGCATCTCACTTCCTACTGATCAGGCGAGCATTTCTTCCCGGGGTTTCCCATCACTTTACTCTGCCACTTCCTCTGAACAGGCATGCCTTCAATCCTTCCCCAAACCAGCAGGGACTCTATTTTTTACAAGGTTTCTCTCCTCTAGTGCTCTGGTATGTCTAGCAGACTCTGCATCAGACCTTGCCTTCCCCTTCCTACCAGGGAGAGCGCTCCGGGAACCTAACTCCTTGGAGCTTATTGCTACAGCTAGACAAAGGTAAAATGGGGTAAAAATGCAAATCTATGCACAAATACCAACAAGAAAATCAGTGCTTAGATATTTTCATAAAAAGTAAAGGCAGGAGTGAAGACGATGCACTTAGCTGCGAGTGCTGCAGCACTGAGATCAGTACTTGTGCTGGCAGAATAAAAGAGCATGTTGAAAGCAAGTGACACAAGAAGCTTAAAGAAGAAAGAGACTTCAGGATAATGAGTCACTATCAGGAGCTTTCACTAGGGCTTTAATGAAAGAGAGGACCTAGCATGACTGTGTCAATGAATTTGTATGTGCTGCGGGTTTCACCAGACACTGCTGTTAATTGCATAGTGTCCTATCAATGTCTTTGTGCCACAATACTGTCCTCCCTAATGCAGAAATCTCACTCATAAGATGCTCTAGCAACTAATGGAATGAACAATTGGAAATATGTTGTCTAGTCTAATTTTTGATAAAGCTCCTGAAGCTTTAATCATCTGATTCTTAGTCTTTTGTATTATTTTTATTTCAAAGTGAATAAACTCATCTTGTTTTGTGCCGATATGATGTTAACCCCCTCTGCTGACAGTCATTTATCAATGCAGCAATAACTGACATGTGTAAGATATACCAACTAATTTGGAAAATGTGAGCACAATTAATACAGATTGTTCTGCTTCCTGCATGGCTAAGTTTGCATGGGAGGTTAAACGCAATCAGAAACCAGAAATAGTATATATTACCTGTCCTACTTCTCTGATTATTTTGCATTGTCAGTACTGCTACAGAAGAAATGAAAGATGTGAAATCTTGCATCTTGAATTTGGGGCTATTTTAAAGCACGCAAACGAGCTGAACAAGACTTTGTTTTACATAGTTCCAGCTGCCAATTAAACTACCCCTCTTGTGCCACATCAGTAGATAAGTATTTTGCTGCCTGTTATGTAAACAATGTGTGGACTGTTCTACTGGGTCTCCTAGATCATCCTGAATATGTAGGTTCTGAAGCAGACTCTCTAAAGAGCCTGCAAATAAACTGACCACTAAATTCTACCCATTAAACCTCATTTTTAAGGAGTAAGGGTGTATTTCGAAAGAAGGGGTTTCCTTCAAAATAACCGTGTCTACACGGCGTTTTTTATTTCGAAATAGGGTATTTCGAAATAGCGGCCGGATGGGATTATACAAATGAAGTGCGGGAAATACAAATCCGCGCTTTATTTGCAATTTCGCTCAGTTGCATTTGCATTCCTCTCTCGAAAGAGGAATGCAGTGCAGACATATCCAAAAAGTCTAGCAGTTCTGAAACTACTCTGTGACCATCAGTGGCCCCAAACCAGCTCTCTGGGGATGACAGGGTGCTTTCTTTGTTTTTTTGTTTCCAGCTTCTTCTACAGATGTCCACAATCTTCATTACAAAGCTGAATTGCAGGCCTGCAAAAGGAGCAATGAACAAGGAAGGACCTGTATCTATTAGAGGTCTAGGAGAGAAGGCAAAGGAAACAGGAATTAAAAATGGGAACTAAAGTCACCAGTGGACAAAAAAGTAAAGAAAAATCCAGAGAAGTAGGACAAGAGAGGAAGCCAGGCAGCATGTCTAGCAGAGTAGAGAGAAAGAGAAGAGAAAGATGCAGCAGAAAAATGAAAGTATAGATAGCAGGTTAAGATTAAATAAAAAAGCAAAAGCAGACAGTACAATTAACATTTCAAAAAGGACAAACACGTATTACATTAAAAGGAGATAAAATTCAAAAGCACGTTCCTAAAATTATTTTTCCATGTAAACAGAGTGCCACATGAATGTTGTGTTATTGTGAATGGGAAGGAAATGTCTGAAACACAACCACCTCACTGCAGATGACCCATGAAAATGCCTGAGAACCATTGAGCATACCCACTTCTGCAGAATTTAGGTAAAGTACATTAGAAGAAAAAAAGTGCAGTATGCAATGTCAAGAGAAGGATACAGATCCATGTCCAAGGAAATCAACATATTATCTGTGCCTTTTGCTTAGGACTAAAACCTAATTGATAGGCTTCAGAAAAATTAGATGACATAAAAAATACCTTGATCATTTTCCTAAAAATAAGATCTATATTACTTTTTTTTGGACCAAGTCCATATACCATTGCTCAACTGAAAATACATTTACCTTTCCAAAGTAGGTTATTAACCATCAATAATGGACCCAAAGTCACCCGATACCTTTGCTCTGGCTTTCAACCCCTTTCTTTTGTGTTATATTTGTTTCCTGATGTATTCCAGTGCCCCTCCTACTCCAGTTTGAAATTTTAGAAGCTCAGCCTCCAGAATTTTTGGCTGAGATTTAGAATGAGCTGTGACAGTAATATACAATTCACTGATTCTCTCTTGAATAGCCTAGAAATGCACTTTCATTTAACATTTTTAAGTGGGTCTCTTATAAATGAAGTTATCATTCTTTGCAACTATCTTCTTGAAAGATTGATAATTCTAAACTTAGAGAACTATTTTCTAGCTCTTCTAGGGGAAGGGCTTCTGTGAAGAACATCAATTTGGTCTCCTTTACATTTCCATTTAGCTCTTGCTATCTGCAGTGAGATTCTGTTTTTCTGGAAGATTTCCACTTTAGAAGTTTTATCTTTTTTATAGTTCTCTCTTTCATGTTACTTCCAATACTTCTTCATAGTGTCATTTTTTTTTCCTTTTTAATTAAACTGTTTCCCAGCTTTTGAGATAAATAGGAGCAAAGCTAATTTAAAATAAAGCACTCTGGTTTGATGGCTCATTAGTGTCCCCTAATTGTCCACACAAAGCAATATATTAACATTTCATTAGCAAGTTTTGAGTACACTAACTACAGTAGTTGATTAAACTGCACTTCAGTTTACATAGGAAAAAAAGTAGCAGTGATATAGCAGCAAGTTATTATAATCAGACAACATATATTGTAAACAAGCGTTTCAAGTTTTCTGACAGGCAAAATAATTTGTATGATATACAAACTAAAAGGCAAATGCCATATTGGGTTGATACACTGGTATATAAAAGTGTACATTTTAATTATTTTCATTTCAGAATCATCATTAAAAATAGCTCCCTATTTGGAAAAAATACTCAATGTCTATTAAAAAACAAATGGCAAAATGGCTAAATAAAATGGCTCTTTTTAAAATAACCTACAGATATAAAGTCCCATTATTTACTGATGCATAGTATTTGAGATTTTCAGTAATTGTCTAATTTCAAACTGTGTCAAGAATTATAGCTCACTTGACCTCTATTCAGCATCATGTTCTTAGGTGTCAAAGGAGGTCTTAGGCTAGACTAGTAACTTTCTCTCTCACCCCAATTTTTCAAAGGCGCAGAGCACCTGCAGCTCATACTGAATTAATTTGCAGCTACAGGTACCAAACACCCTTGAAAATCCTATTCTGAAAGCTTATAAACAAATTTGAAGGCCTTTTACAGAAAACACCCTGCCACTAGTCCTCTCCTGCTTAAAACAGATTGCTGCTAGCTACCGATGTACGAATATCTAGGGTGTGATATGTATTTCCAACAACATGCACAGTACTGCACGCAAGACATTTAACGCCCATCACTGCTACGAAGATTTTATCTGATCCTTAAACTGACTTTGTGTGGGTACAAGAGTCCACACATGCCCACACAATTGCAAGCATATCATCTCAACAAAGACACAGCTACAGCTATATGCATGCACTAGAACAGCAAAGGAAGTTTTAAAGCATTGTACACCACTTACAACTAATATGTTAGAGCTGGGGTGGGGAAGCTCAGGCCCAGGGGGGCTGATGCAGCCCCCGGCCTGCCTGGATCCCGCCCTCTGAGGCTCTGCATTGAGGAGCCCATACTGGCACTCCAGCCCCTCTGCCACCCACGCACAGGGCTGGAGCACACAAACTCCACCAGGCTGGGCCCCCCTAGGCTCTGGTGTGCAAGGGGAATGTGGGGAGTCTTTCTCCTTCTCACTCAGGGGCTTCTCACTTCGCTTCACACTTGTGTACAGCTCCCGACTGATTTTTCTGTGGGTCAGAGGCCTCCAACCCAAAAAAGGTTCCCCACTCCTGTGTTAGAGTGAAGACATCTGACTCATAGGGGTTAGTCTTTGTGGGCCTTTTGGAAGTTACCTTGTCTGTGTTAATAGAAATGTCAATAACAATCAAATCTGTTACAATATTGTAAAAAGATGTTGGCCCTGGGCCATGATGTCTGTACAAAACCCACCTTGATTCCTAACCACCCATTTGGTAATACTGATGTGATGTATAAAGTATACTAAACTTTTGGCTAATCCCTGCTACTCTAAAGAAAAGGAAAGTTATCCAGAAAGGAAGCAAGGCAGGCTGAGCCAATATCACTTTTCCAACGCAGAAGTTTGGAACAGAACACCAAATAAGACACATTTCAGAAGAGAATATGGGATATGGCTTCATAGCTGTAAATCTGAGGCAAATGATTCATCCAAATATTGTGCTGTAAAGTTTGAATACTAGTGCAACAGCATCATGCTGTTCCTTTGAGAAACTGCACCAGCAGAATGACTGAGTGGGTGGGACTAGAGATGTACAAGCTAGACTTGCACAGGGCTAACTTCCAGAAGTGTATGTGAATTCACCTTCCTACCTGCTGCCCACAGTAGCAGGACAGTGCAAGAATTTTGCCCCCTAAAAGAGCTCTCACCTCCTTTTATGCTAAAAAAGGGCTCAATCTCATTTTACATCATCTGAAGTTGAGGCAAAACAGAAGCATCGCTTGAGCCAAGGATTCTCGTAAACACTACACGTGGTGCCCAGCTCTGCCCAAAGGAAAGATTAAAACGACTAGCCAAGAAGGTCCCGCAAGCTGAGCTGAGAAAGGATGGTCCTACTCTCCAGGCTGCCCCTATTGCTCACGGGAGAGGCAGCCCCGACTGCACCGCGCCGCTGGCCGCAAACTCTCCCGGAGAAACTTGCTGAGAACTTGCGGTTTCACTTTTTGAGGGGCGAGGATCCCCGCGCCCCGCTGCACAAGCCCCTGCCGCCCCTCGCGGCTGTTACCTGCTGATGTAGCCGTCCCCGTCGCCATCGCAGGTCTGGAAGAGGCGCCTCATCCTCTCCTCCTCGCCGGTGCTGGACGTGTCGCTGCTGCTGCTCCCGGTGCTGCTGGCGCTCACCTCCACCACCACGGCCGCCGCTGCCGCCATCATGCGGCTCTGCTCAGGAGTAGGCAGCGCAGCCCGCGGTGCTCGGGACCCTCTGTCCGCACGAGCCCTCCCCGCCGTGCAGGCAGAGCGCGGCTCGCGAGCAGCGACGCAGGGCCAGCCAGGGGGTGGCGAGCCCGGGCGCTCCGCGCGCACGAGCCCAGCGCGCGCCCGCCCCGCTTCCTGGGCCCAGGATTCGCGTTCCAGCCTGGAAGGCGCCGGGGGAGCGCGCGCCCGCCCGCTCACACTTCCCAGCTCGGCTCAGGCGCGACCGCCAGAGGGAGGAATGCGCCGGAGCCGCGGGTGGGGAGGAGCGCCCGGCACAGCGGCCCCGGGCCGTGGGTGCGGCTTTGCTGCGGGTGGGACCCGGTCCTGGGAATCCGGGACGGTTCGGGGGAAGCGGAGCCGCTGCCGCACGCCTGAGTCTGGCGCGCTGCCCACGCATGCTCTGGGCGCCGGCCCGGCGCTGTGCCTGCCGCAGCCTGCTGGGGAGCTTGCGCCCGGAGCCCGCCTCTCTCCCGCACCCCAGCCCGCTTCCCTTGCCAAGTCATGGAGCGGCCCAGCCTGTTGCCCAGCTGTGTGGAGCTTCGCGGGTGTCTGAGTGATGGGGAGGGTTTGCCAGAAGTTCGGATCCGGGGCACAAGAGGGGTCTGTGTCCATAAGCTGTCCTGTTCTGCTGACTCCCTGGGAAGGGGTGTGAAAGGCCAGGTGCTGCTAGATGGAGCATTGGACTGACCCTGGAAGGCTGTTCTTTTCTGGATCGCTCAATAGTTCTGATGTTCAGAGGTTGCTGCAACCTTGTGCAACCAATAGGCATTTGTAGAGCCCCATGAAAATTTTTTACACGGGTTGGAGAGAGTGTTTTATTGTGTTTCAGTCCCCACAAGATGGAAGCTCTTGGGTGTGAGTTTCAGACAAATCTGCCTAGCACACATCCTGCAGTGATCCTTCATACAGGGCTGGGCAGGCATTGCAACCTGAGTGCTGCTCAGGTTTGGTCCAGCCCATAGGCTACTACTGTGGAGGGACAAAAAAGGGGGCACCTGCCACATGATGGATCCTCTCCACCCTAAACCCCACCTCTTACGCCCCCCCCCCCACACCTTTCCCCAATCCTAAATCCTAAATGGATCTCAAAATCTGGTACAAGAGTTGACTATAGCTGGACTACTTGGAAATCCCTATGGTGGGAAAAACATCACAGCAGCCCAACACTGTGGCATTTAATTTCAGGAAGGGGAACTACACAAAAATGAGGAGGTTAATTAAACAGAAATTAAAGGTAGTGTCAAACGTAAAATCCTTGCAAGCTGCACAGAAGCTTTTAAAAGACACCATACTAGAGGCTCAACTCAAATGTATACCTCAAATTATAAAAAAAACAGTAACAGAACCAAAAAAAGTACCACTGTGGCTTAACAAAGTGAGAGATAAAAAGGCATAATTTAAAAAATGAAAGTTAAGTCCTATTAAGGAAAATAGAAAGGATTATAAACTATATCAAATGAAGTGTAAAAATATAATTAGGAAGGTCAAAAAAGAATTTGAAGAACAGCTAACCAAAAATTCAAAATTTAATAGAAAAAAAAGTTCATCAGAAGTAGGAAGCCTGCTAAAGAACCAGTGGGGCTACTTGGCAATCGAGATGCTAAAGGAGCATTCAAGGATGATAAGTTCATTGTGGAGGAACTAAATTTATTCTTTGCATTGGTCTTCACAGCTGATGGTGTTAGAGAGATATTCCCAAACCTGAGCCATTCTTTTTAGGTGACAAATCTGAGGAACTGTCCCAGATTAAGGTGTCATTAGAAGAGATTTTGTAAGAATTTGATAAACTAAACAGTAACAAGCCACCAGGATCAGATGACATTTACCCAAGAGTTCTTTCAGAACTCTAATGTGAAATTGCGGAGCCAACAACTTGGTTTGTAATCTATCCTTTAAATCAGCTTCTGTATCAAATGACTGCAAGATAGCTAATGTGACACCAATTTTTAAAAAGGGCTCTAGAGGTGATCCTGGCAATTACAGACCAGTGAGTCTAATTTCAGTACTGGGCAAAGAACAGAATTGTCAGACAAATAGATGAACATAATTTGTTGAGGACAAGTCAGCATGATTTGGGAAATCATGCCTTACTAATCTACTTGAGTTCTTTGGAGGGGGGTTGTCAATAAGCTTGGGACAAGAGGGAATATAGTGTACTTAGATTTCCAGATAAAGCCTTTAACAAGTCTCACCAAAGGCTCTTAAGTAAATTAAGCTGTCATGGGATAAGAGGGAAGATCCTCTCATGAACTGATAACTGGATAAAAGAAAGAAAACAAAGGGTAGGAATAAATGGTCAGTTTTCACAATGGAGAGAGATGGTGTCTAGTATCCACCACAGTCTATACTGGGACCAACCTGATTCAACATATTCATAAATGATCTGGAGAATGGGTTAAACAGTGAGGTGGCAAAATTTGCAGATGATACTAAACTGCTCAAGATGGTTAAGTCCCCAAATCAGACTCAAGAGCTTCAAAAAGCTCTCAGAAATTAGGTGACTGAGCAAGAAAATGGCAGGTGAATTTTAATGTTGATAAATGCAAAGTCATGCATATTGGAAAACAATCCCAACTATATATAAAAATTATGGGGATTAAATTAGTCATTACCACCTAAGAGAGACATTTTTGAGTAATTGTGGATACCTCTCTCAAAACATCCACTAAATGTGCAGCAGCAATAAAAAACCAAACAGAATGTGTAGGAGATTCTGTGAACAGAATCCAGTACATTTTGAAAGAAACCCACACAAGCACCACCAAAAATGAGGACATACCTAGAGGCTGTTTGTACTTGCAACATATGGTACAGTCTGACAAACTTGGCACAGTTGTCCAAAAAGTTTGGAAATCTCTGAATTAGAGATTTGTAAGCTTGAGGTACAGTTTGTTTTGTCAAATACACAAAACAACTTAGAACCTGAGTAAGAAAAGGGGGAGAGATGCTCTAAGGACATATTAACAATAATGTGAAAAATAGTTGTTATTAAAACAGTTAATGCAGCATACCCACCTGTACTTCTCACGTTGTTGTCTCAGTCATAATAGAATTAGTATTTATTTTTGTAAAGACTAAAATTCCTGGCAATTTAATGTTTTTAGGAACAAAGAAGCCCAAGAAGAAGATGTGAATTATATGCTAAATTAAAAGAAGCCAAATCATCATTGTTGGATCTTTCTGGACTTGTCTTTTAAAGACTCAGTCAAAAATTTAAAAAGTTGTATTTTCAGCAGCAACAGTAATTTAGCCAATTGGATGTTAAACCAAAATGGATACTCAGAATGAAAAACCTTCTGCTATTTTAAATATATAATCTCTACTAAACAATATCATGATGTGTAATGTGGCCAAGTTACAACTTCTATGGAAGCTTTTAATTTCCACTCTTCATGCATATGAAATATTAACTATCTATTGCAGGTTTTGTGTCAGATTTCCTGGCTGCAGACCACTGGGAACAAAGGCAGATTGACTTCATGTCAATCTAAACTAGTCACCTCATGTGGAAGTGGTTTGACAGCAGAGACCTGCATTTCAACTTTGTGAGATCTTCAGCATCCACGAAGAAGGGGATTGCAAATCCTACGGAGTGTCAGCCACTCTGTGTTGCTGAACTTGGCATAGAACTTAGGGTGATGGTGAAGATTGCTTTTTGCCTTCTCTGTGCTTACTTATCCTGTTACCAGCTAGTAATTTCTTTGGTTCGGTGGCTGCCTTATCTTAAATAGGCTGCCTATATTTGCAAGGGGACATTGCAGAAGTTAACATGAGTCAGAGCACAAGGGTGCTTATATTGTTCTGACAGTTATATTGTTCTGACAGTTAAGGCGCAGATAGCTTGTATTAACATTATTGTTTAATTTAAAACCCTACGTAACACAGCAACAAGATCCTGCTGTAAGGAGCTGCCTGTCTTTCTGGTCCAGAATCCTTTTTTTTTTTTTTTCATTTTTATCAATATTTTATGGGGGAAAATATGTTTTCAACCAGCTTTATTATCAGCTACTTCTCAAACTAGGTTTCAGACTAAATTATTTAACATGTAGGATTTGTGAAGATCTGAAGCATATTTTAAACTCATGCATACTCAAACTTGTGATCAAAATCCACTTGTAGATGAGTTTTTATATCATAATTGAGTTTCAACACTTTTGCTAGGCTGTATATGCCCGGTATGTAGGTACAAATTATTACTTCTCTGATATGATTTAGAAAAGTAAATGAAATGGTTACAAGCAAATATGCACCTTGCTCCTGCAAATCCTACATGCAGGATAAGAGATATAGTCACACAGAGAAAGTCACTTGAATAGAGCCCTGCAAATCCACGGATATCTGCTTTCAGATGTGGATGCAGATCCATGGCCCATTTTTGCAGATACAGATGTGTATATAGATATACATTTTGTATGTAGAACCTTGCAGATTTGTGGATGTCCACTTTATATCCTCGACTATCCATCCGTGGCTCATTTTTGCAGATATGGATGTAGAGACAGATACAGAGTTTGTATCTGCACAGGTATCTAAAGACTACTTAAATAAAGTTTTGCCAGATCAGGCCTTTTGAGTATTTCTAACAATTAAATCAAAACATAACAACCAGGAGATGAGCGATGATCTGAATACAGAGTATATACTTTTTGCTCTTTGCATAATCTTTTTTATAGGTTTGTCTACCAGGGAAATTTCCCAGCATAGATATTTGGCTATAGAGCTTCAAGTATAATTTAGCTGTTCTGGAGTAACTTCCCTGTTTGAACTCCAGACCAAAATAAAAATGAGTTTATATCAGAATAATTACTCCATTCCTGAAGTCAATTAATTTTTTTTTAAATAAAGTCACTTTTGTTTGGGCATAAGAGTGTCCACATAGTTATTGTGGAGCAGCTATATCAGAACAGTTATTTTCCTGTAGATATGCCTCTCAATTTCACCTTGTTATTGGAGCCATCCAAACTGGATAATGGTATATATGTAAGAGCTCTAATGAGGTGCCTGATGAATCCACTTATGGCTGACAAGCCAATCGAAGAGTGACACAGCTTATTACAAATTTCATAGATCCATGTATTCTCTGAGTTGGAGTCCAAGGTTGCAGCATACTGCTTTCTTTCTTACTTTGCTTCCATCAAAGCCATGTTGATCATGTAGAGAAGTGTTTCTTGAACTTTTTAAAATCGAGGAACACCAAACAATAATTTTTTTTATGAGGAACACACACACACAAAAAAGTCAGGGTAAAGTTATTGGGGGGGGAGGGGGGGGAAGGTCACCTGCCCCTTTAAGGGTGGCCATTTTGAACTCTGTTGTTCTCCGCGGCACACCAGTATGCCGTGGAACACAGTTTAAGAAACACTGATGTAGAGCTATACTCCGTGCCAGAAATCCCTTCCAAATTGGACAGCATTTTTAATGCTTCTCCCTACATAAATGATAAATAACTTTGTATCATTTTAGCACATGTGGTACTGCCATAAAGTGTGGCCCTGCTTTCTAGAGATGTCCCCAAATACTGTTGTGCACATTATTCTTCGGGATAAGGTCTCTTCCCTGACACAACCAAGCTGTTGCAAATTTCTCTTTTTCATAGTGGTTTCTAATTTCTCTTTTTGATAGTGGATCAGCCCAGTGCTCTCCAGCATCTCTGTGGTTAGTATTTTGTCTTCCTACTTTATTTTCAGAATCATACACACCATCTCACATGGAAGCTGTTTGGTGTCTTGATGTGCCTAGCATTTATAGTCCATTTTTCTGAACCATAAGCAAGGATGATACTTGGTATACAAATCTCATAAATTCACATCTTCACTTTAGCCAATAATTTGCTGCAATTCTATGCACATCTCTATAAAAGCCTGAAATTCTTAACTGCTTTTCCAATTCTGTTGGTTCAATCTGAAGCTCAAATTTCCTGCTAATCATTGACCCCAAGTACCAAAGCTGTAGACAAGCCCTTTATATTGAAATGATAAATGCCAAACATAATACAGACATACAAGCAATTTTTAGAAATACGTAGAGAAGAGTAATATGGGGGATGTGAAAGTAAACAAGAAATCATAGTTATGGGAGATAAACTATCCTAAACACGTTATATTAAACACGACATCTCGCTGGCTTTGAAACTTGTTAGCATGACAACTGGAAGCCTGGAAAATCTCCTTATGAATGTGGAAACTGTTAAATATTTTCTGTGCCAAGATTTGCTTTACTTTGCAGTGGGAATCATTTAGAAAGCTAATATTACATGAATGAATTGAGCAACTATCACAGTGCAAAACAAAGTATTAAATCTGGTGAAAGTTTTGGGGGTCCTAGTTAAATTTTATGATATATAATTTATATAACAATACCTCCTTGTAATTTTACAAATTGTTGCATGTTTGTGCATATTAACCTGTTTTGTCACCACCAAAATATAACAGCAAAAAGTGAAAGATATTAATACTTCATAGTACTAAAGACTTGAGTATTTAAAATGGCTGGTTTTGAACAGATTCATTACAGCAAAAGGCAGCAATCACCTTAATGTAGTACGTTAGAAATATTAGGAACATGGTCATATCTGATTTTGTGAGTCATCAAGCTGAATGTATAAAGGAGTTTATTGCAAGCACTTATTTTAATTGAAGAAGCAAATTGTCTAAGAAACATTTTCTTAGTTCAAAATGTTATTCATTCAAATTAAAAGGTTTTACAAGAAAACAGAGTTTAAACTGCCTACCTAAAAATTCTTTTCTCTTGTAATAGCTCAATTTTCATTGTTTTGTCTTTTGTGATCTCACCATTGTCTAGGAAGGATCTGAAGTTGCAAAATTTAAAAAAAAGTTTCTGATCTTCTTTATAAGTAATTTTAAAGAGCACAGTGCCAACTTTTTCTTCTTTGCAGGTCATCTTTTAGTTAATGAGCACCAGATGCATGGATAAGGGTAGAACGTGCCCTTGGGCTTAGACCATATTCTCCAAAGAATTTTAATTGACTGGAAATGGAGGGGCCAGCCCAGTGATCGACTAAAGGAACTTCAATGTATTATTGTTTATTGTTCTATTTATTATGAGGCCCATTTTCGGTACTTTTCTATACTATATTTCAAGGAGTGGCAAAATTTGTAGAAATTTTGAGGGTGCCTAGAATGCCAAAAGCCCACACCATGTCCCCACCCAACTTCCCCTGACCCGCCATAGGCCAGATTTACACTAGAGCTGGAAGGTCGGGTTAAGGTACGCAACTCCAGCTATGTAAAATGTATAGTTGGAGTTGGCTTACCTTTTGCTCCCATTGGCTTCCCTTGCTCCTCGTGACTGCAAGAAGTACCAGTGCCAACTGGAGCCACTCTTAGTGTTCGATTTAGCGGGTTTTAACTAGGCCTGCTAAATCGAACTCCAGAAGATCAGTCTCTGGTGCAACAAGTGAAGACGTGGCCTAAGGCCTTGGGATGGAGAACACTAATTGCTGGGGTTAGGAAAATATGAGTTGTCCAGAATGCATTTTCCTGTTTAGCATCTGGTGAGGGAGAGGGGGCTTGGTCTCTGTTGGAGACAGAATGCCACACAGGATGGAATACTGGCCTAATGCTATATAACACTTCCTACATTCATATAGATATGCAATAGACATCCTCAGGCAAATGCCTGCAATTAGATGAACTTCTAGGTTATGAGAGGCCTGAGCTATGTATTTTAGAAAGAAGAACAACCCCGCAGAAACAAGTGAGTGTCTATATATTGTTTGCATATATCATTTTGACTAGAATTTTTCTCAAGTCCCGCCCCCCCC
>JANRFK010004149.1:64375528-64390409 GCA_030068395.1 Apalone spinifera
ACCTGGGCAAGGGAGTGGGGAGGGGAGGGCCGGGTGAGTCGTGGCGGGGGAGGTATGTTACAACGCACTGCTGCCCCCGCCCGGGTGGCTGAAGCTCTCGGAGGGCACCCTGGGGCTCTTATTTTGGGAAGCAGGTTGTAGCTATTGACACTGACAGGAGTAGCTATTGAGGTGAATTTAGTGTGACGGGTCTGGTAGCGAGTCACGTTTGCGCTATATGTGTCTCAAGTGCTTTTATGCGTTTTTGACTGGCAGACACTGCCCATTTAATGAAGCTCAGTGCCACCCTATTATCTTTTGAAGTGCCGTGGATGCTTACTGCATCTTTTATCCCAATCAGTTGTGTGAGCTCTAGTCCAGTTCATGAGCCTCCTCTACCCAGTCCTTGAATTGCCTAATTACCATATTGGCCAAAATATTCAAGGGTGAATGATGGACATGGCTCCCTGGCACTTGTTTTGCTGAGATCTGACCTGGGCCTGGCAAATGACTGCAGCTGCTTGAAAAAGCTAAGAATCCCTACAGTAAGTAGTAGCATGGATTTTGTGTGTGTAAGTGGGAATATAGTTTTACTTCGTTAGTGACATTTACAGGTTTGCCTCCCCTTTTGGGAGATGGTAAATTAGATTAATTTGTTGTAGTTTAGGAGGATGGAATTTATTTAAATTGTTGATTTAAATCACCAAAAAAATCATTGATTTAAGTCAAGTTACTGAAAAACCTAAGACTGACTGCTTAGAGCACACTTAATTGTGGAGTAAGCCCAGTTTCTGTTTTTTGAGAATACAAATATAGAATGGGGTTCCTTTAGAAAAGCTGAATTGGGCTGAAGTAAAATAGGAATAAATTTATGGCATCACCATTATGGGTTTGTGGCCATGATATTCCAACATAAAGGTCATGTATTATGTAATACAAAATAAGAAAATGACACTCCGTGGTTCTGAACCTAGTTTAGTTAATCCTTATAGCTTGTTTAATTAGTTAACTAAACTTGTTTTCTAGCAACATCCAACACAGTAAACCACTTGGGAATTTACTTGTCATATCACCCTTATTCTAAAAGGCATAGGGAGTTTCTTGAAGAATGATCCATTGCAAAGTGAATTATTTAAGTTACTAACCAGCTGATTCACTCAGCCATATCCACATCTTCATCCACTTAGTTTTCTCCCAACATGCAGTTTACCGAATGATATTTAATTCTTGTAGCTAGGCCTTGGATCATCTTCTTGCACTGCTTATACTTTACCCTTTTTCCCACAGGGAATTAATTTCTTCAAAGTATTCCCAAATAGTGTCACAGTTTTTCTGTGGCAAAAATGTGGGGAAATATGAGAAGGTGTGGGTGTGTTGAATAATGTCTTCCCTTTTTCATTTTGGTCCACTTCCCTGTTCCTGTCTACGTTGCTTCCGTCCTTTCCTTTATATTGTCTCTAAGACAATGTCTTAACTAATCTCTGCCATAGGGACCTCCACCAAATAAGCACAGATCTAAACCAGTCCTGTCTAGGTTGTAGCTTTCTTTGAACGTGTTACTTTCTAATCTGCTGAGAAACAGAAATCGACAGCCCATAAGTTTCAAGAAGCAAGCGCTAGTAGTTAGGCTGGACACAGTAGAGCCATTAATTCACTTTTATGAGACTGCAAGCATATGTATAGCATGAGTGTGATAAGATTTAATTGTAACTGTTACTTTTAAATTAGAAATTTAATATTTTAATTATTATTTTAAAAAATCAATAAATCTGATTTAAATTTTAAAAAATCAAATTTTATCAACCCTGGAGATTAGAGATCTGTGCTTATTATTTCTTGGTAAAGATTGCTTGTTTTCACATGGAAATATGCAAATATTTTCATTTTGTTTGAAATAGGAAAGAAGTAGCATGTTAGTTATGTGATGTTATATCTGCTGATTTGTTTTTGTTTCTAGAAATGGAATTTCCTTCTTCTTTGACTAGTACTGAAAGAGCATTTATTCACCGACTCAGTCAGTCTCTTGGTCTGATTTCGAAAAGTAAAGGGTAAGTTAATGTGAAGTCAGTCGTTTTAATTACTGAAAATGATGGTCTCTTTAAAAGGCAATTTATACTTCTGATATTTATTGTACCTGGGTGGAGAACCAGATCATTCATTCTTTTCCAGGGAAAAACCTTTGAGGAGTATCTAGTTAGGGACGAGATACTGAGATTCCTTGCAGGGCTCTTTGAGCGCTATTTCTGTGGTCAAAGAAATGTGTAGCCTGTACGGTTTAGGAAGCCTTGCCCCCATTCTTTACCTTATGGATCCATTAAATTTACAAAGAAAGGACTCTGCACACAGAGCCAGGAGTCATTCTTTTCTGAACTTTATTACCTCCTGACCAAGATTCTGGATGGAATCTGGGAGCTTGATAAGGGACAGTATCATTGAGAGCAGCACCTCTTTTCCTCCTAGAAATTTGTGGGAGTGTCTACAGAAGAGCATCTGTACAGAGTAATGGAGGAAGGAGGTACTGCAGGGATGGATTTACTCCCCCAGTTGTTCCACATGCCAACCTTGTAAGTAGAAAAGGAGAGATCTTCATTCAGATAACTCCTTTGACATAGAGATAAACAGAAGCTGATCAAGGCCCAGAAGTTGTAGGGTCACCCAGTAGAAGAAAAACTGATCAAAGTATATATAAGGGATATAAAAATCTGGATTTGCTGATAGTTCTGTTGGGGAAGTATCCTAAGAAATGTTTTGCTCAAACTCAGTCTTTTTTCCTCCTACGATTCTTGAAATAACTTCTGAAGGTGAACCGTCAAGGTCCAAAAGCCTCATCACGACTGCTTATCATCACCCTTAACTGCTTTTGCTGAGTTTAAAATGTCTTCCTGAATCCTGACAGTAAAATTGATACTTCAGAACAGGAGATCAACATTTTTATAAAATTCACTTATAGTATCTTTTGGTATCACTTAAAACTCTGTACACAGCAATTCCTTGAACAGGAGTATCTATATGAATAATTGTGGTAGCAACAGTCATGTATTTCATAAATAGATGTGGATGGTAGAATTTATTCCATTGAGAACATGAAGTCACTAGGTTTATTAACTTTTATTCTTGAAATGTGCCATTTATTTTAATTTTAAACTGCTACTTAGACATTCACTCGACACATGCTTTTTAACCACCTTTTTAGATAAAATTTGAGTAAGTTTTAGCCTTCTGAGGTAAGTATGATGTGCTGTTCAAATAATGTAAATGATTAGATGGAATTTTATTTATTTTACAGTAGAAATAATATAAATTTTAAACATTTTATCATGATCTCTGATTCATGAAAATATGGAGTATTATTAAAGATATTTTTACTCATTAAAATTTAAAAACCCTTTGAAACAGAAATCTAATGATTTTTGTGGGCACTGGGGGTGGGAGGTGGCAGGATATGGAATTTTGAAATTTTATTAAGAAGCAAATGGAGCAGCAGTTTCTTTGAGAATCAAAATATAACACATAATGATAACTGAAAAACCCCTTTGGAAATATGCCACTGAGATAATAACAGGTCATAAAACCAGGTTGACCTTTTTGTTAGACATCCTTTTGGATCTCTTAAATTAATAATGTGCTGGGTGTTTTCCTTATTTTGTATTTTTGTGGGGTTTGATATGTTATTAGATTTACCTTTTTTTTGTAGATTACCTTAATGCAATTTAGGAGTTAATTGTCAGAAGATCTGTAAGTATATGTAAAATGATTACTACTTAGGTAAATGAGAAAATTTCTATCTCTTTCAGCAAAGGAGCAAACAGATATTTAACCATCAAGAAGAAAGATGGATCAGAATTGGCTCGTACCGTAATGGCGTGTAGTTTGACACCCAATACAAAGCATGCAATTAGAAGCCTAATTCAGAGATTTCCTGTGACCAATAAAGAACGCACTGAACTTCTACCAAAAACAGAACGAGGAAATGTTTTTGCTGTTGAAGCTGGTATGTGTAGTATAATCTGATAAGAGTTTGTTAATCCATAATGTGAAAAATGTTGTTTTCTATTATTGACTTTTTCCTATTAAAACAAGAAGGAATATTTGTATTCTATTGAAAACATTCCCATTATAGACATGGTCTGTAACCTACGGAGTTTACAATTCAGAGTTCTTAAATCTCTGCTAACTGAGAGAATGAGTTAAAATATACATTTGATAAATTACTTATGCCAGAACACTGACTTTTTAAAAGATTTGTTACTTGAACATGTATTCAGCTATGAGGACTTAGGTGGTTTTCTGTGTAGGAGGTTTGGTCTAGTGCACAGAAAATTCTTCTTCCTTTTGCATTTCAGCTTTTATGAGGATTATGTTCTAAATACTGCATGTCTCTTGATAGTCTGAAGGTCATATTATAATAAGGTTAATAAGACTGGAGTTTTGTGTGGTTGGAAGTCATGGTTCAATATCTGCGTGGCAGTGCTTTATGAGGATGGGTGTGTATGCCTTGATACAATAGTACACAAATAGTAAGTGTATTTACCTATTCAACCTGCCTAGCCAATTGTTTGTTCCTGTCCAGGTCAGCCTGGTGGCCTGTGTCAAGAAGTGGAAATAAAGGGCTCAAGTTTGTACTGAATTTGCATCTTCTGACTTTTTCCTAGTATGAGGGTGTTTCTTAAAAGTTAGATGTGACAGTCACAGTAATCTTATACTAAAACTGATGTTTTGCAGGATGCATGAAAACCTTCATAGAATTAAGTTTATTCAATAGTAATCAATATAAATAGTTTAGTTTTAGGCACTCTTGCAGAATAACCTTTTGTGCGAAAGATTTTTGTGATCCTTGCATGTTTATGGTTAGAACCCTACCAGTTTCACAGCTATGAAAAATGCATCAGACCATGAAATCTCATCTACCCCTCAATGAAATCTTGTCTTTTAGTATACAGACTTCCCGGGGGAGACAAGTGTTTCTTGAACAGGGAATCTAACCCAAAAAGGAGTTTGTAAGGGGTGGGGTGGGGAGGGCATTATTTTAAGAGGGTTGCTACCATTACCGTGAATTAGCGAATATAACCCGCGGGTTATACATGTTTTTACAACACCCTCCACCCTCCACCACGGGGTATACATGTCTGTGTCTTTTACAAGCTGATTTTTACTCAAATTAAAAGAATACAAGACCAACATGATAAAATCAGCATCTTCGATTTAATAAGAGCGGCAGTGTTGTTGTGAGTACTAAAATACATTAAAATACATTAAAAGTTAAAATGTTACTTACTGTGAAGCTACTAAAAATAAATACATTTGTAATACAATTTTAAAAAATTAAAGTTTAAAAAAATCCATCTACGCATTGTCATAAAATAAATAGTACATGCTGCATGCTGAATAAGTGTATTCTGCATCACTTGAGTCAGAACTAGCATCCTCCTCCTCAGCATCTGAGTTTTCAAACCATCAAAACTGTCATCATACTCGCTATCTTGAAAAACTTCCATAACCTCGGCTAGGCGTGTTTTGGTGACGGTTGAGGTCTGTAGTGCTGCGTCAGAATCGTTATCGTAGTCGCATTCAGAGGTAGGCGAGTCGACTTCTGGAAGAATTTCACATTTACTAAATCCATTGCGAATAATAGCCGGTTTTATTCTTTCCCAAGCTGCCGATACCCATTTGCTAACTTCCACATAAGTTGCACGGTGCTGTCAATCTGCCGGAGTGAAGGTGTGCTCCCCATTTGTCATCCAATTGTCCCATTCCTCACGGATGAAGCACTTGAATGGGTAGTTGACAGCCACATCAAGCAGTTGCAACTTGCAGGTCAGTCCACTTGGAATTACGGCGATATGTGCTCCCACGGCGTTGATATGTTTTTGAACCAAAGTTTCTTTATGGGCGGCCAAGGCATCTAAAAGTAGCAGAGATTTTGGATTAAAAAAACCTGTCTTTTCATGCACAAAAGCAGCTATCTGGCCACGTCTTCATCATATCTGTGTTCATCCAGCCCTTTTTGTTACAGACCCCAGAAACGCCAACTGGTAGTTTTTCTCGTGGCATCGTCACCCTCTTAAAAATTACCATTAGTTTTAATTTCTCACCACCAGCCGTGCATGCCAAGACAACCGTAAAACAGGTGCGTTCATGACCTGTGGTTGCTACACCGACTGTCTTCACTCCAGTTGCTGCAACAGACCGAGTTGTGGGTATATTGAAGGACATGGGCACCTCATCCATGTTAATGATGTTATTTGGTTTCAAGCCCAGCTAGTTAATTTCTTTATGGACAAAATATTTAAAATCATCCATCTTCTCCCATTCGTCAGGAAGCTGTTGCGCCACAGATGTCCGTGCCTGAACTGAAAGGTGGTTTCTTTTCATAAGTTTGTACACCCAGTTACCTGAGCTCCCTTTAAAATCATTGATTTTCATCTCCACAGCAATAAGTCGAGCCTTGAGCTTTATGGCTACCACTGACACCGCACGTTGGCTATCTCTCTGTGCAAGAACCCGCTTCACCAGATTTTCTTCTCGTTTTGGCAACTTGGCTTTCTTTCCTTAGCGCACTCTTTTCTGAGGATTTAATTTTTCAATCTCTGCTGCTTCTTTTCTCCACTCCCAAACAGACTTTTCATTGACAGAAAATTTTCTCCCCGCTGCTCTATTGCCATTTTCTTTTGCATATGTCAGAACAGATCATTTAAAATCGGATGCATATGATTTGCGTTTAGGCATCCTTACAAATATTTTGTTATAAACTGAAGAGGTTTTATAACGGCGTGGTTCGTAGGGCTTATATACCAGTAATAGGGTAGTACTTATTGCTCAGCGGCCTCAGCTGTGGTTCATTACCGGTTCGTTACCTGTGGGTTATGTATGTCCGTGGGTAATCGAAGATTTTTTTTTTACGCATGAAAGAAAAACCGCGGGTAATACACGAGTGCATGTTATACATGGATGCGGGTTATATTCGCTAATTTACGGTACTTCTGCACTGTTATCAGATCCAGATATCAGAACATCAGCGGCAGTTAGCCTGAGGCTTAGCTCAAAGGCAGCATCCTGCCAGCAGCAGCACAGAAATAAAGATGACCATACCATGCCATCTTTACATCTGCAGTGCTTTTGGCAGCAGTTCTGCCTTCAGAGCTGAGCTTCCAGCCAGCAGCCACTGCTGTCCATCTGCTCTGCTCTGAATGCAATGTTGTTGCCGGCAGCAGCTTAGAAGTAGATATAGCAATATCACAACTTCCCCCAATAACCTTGCAACCCACTTCACAACTCCTTTTTGTATCCAGATCCCTATAGTTATAACATTCTGAAATTTCATATTTAGATAGCTGAAGACATGAAAGTTATGATTTTAAAATCCTTTCCTCATGAAATTGACCAAAATGGACCATGTTAGTGCAGTATGTGGTGGTGTTTTATTAATACAGGGGATTCTAAAATTGTCAGTATTCAGCTTTGCATTGAGCTATAGCATTTTTGGGGATACCTTTAACACTATGCCGTTAATTCTGTTTTTTCTTAGAGAACAGAGAAATGAGTAAGACAAGTGGGCGACTTAACAATGGCATCCCTCAGATTCCCGTGAAAAGGGGGGAATCTGAATTTGATTCGTTTAGGCAATCTCTGCCAGTTTTTGAAAAACAGGAAGAAATTGTCAGAATTATTAAAGAAAATAAAGTTGTTCTGATTGTGGGAGAAACTGGATCAGGAAAAACAACTCAGGTATGTCTTTTTGCTTAATTAAATTAAAAGGACAGAATTAGTTCTGTATACTGCTGGACTAAGCGTATGTGTTCTCTGTGTCAAAATGAATTCCTGAACAATATTTAATTGGTGTCTCTTCTTATTACCCCATTGGCCTTTCTTTGGCCTGTTCTCCATTTAAAATAAATGTAGAAATGTACTCCATTAAAATAAATCATGTTTTCTGTCTACTGCAGTTGAAATATTATCTATTTAATAGAAACACTTGGTTTATAATAGAGTTGTGAACTTCCCCTCAATAATACATGACAGAGGAGAGAGCAGACAGCCATGTGTTCCTCCTATACCTTTCACCACTTGTCCTTTTCTTTAGTGGTTTTCAGCTATCTGCCTCCATGCTGAGTATTAAACACCCAAAATACCCTAACATAAATAATTGGGAGTTGTAATGAGTTATTACAAATTGAATCTTCCTCTTTATAACATGAGGGTCAATATAAACTGCTTTAATCAATAATTCTGCTCAGTTACAGATTGTGTTTGCAAAGATAGGAAGGTTGCAATATCAAATTAAAAAACACCCTTTTTCTTTTAGATTCCTCAGTTTCTTCTTGATGATTGCTACAAAAATGGAATTCCTTGTCGCATATTTTGCACTCAGCCAAGACGATTAGCAGCTATTGCTGTGGCTGAAAGGGTTGCCGCAGAAAGAAGAGAGAAAATTGGTCAGACTATTGGCTATCAGATCCGATTAGAAAGCAGGTAAAAAATTATTAATCATTATGTTAAACAAACCCCTTCCTCCATGTTCTATGCCTGAATCTAACTCTTTGAAGAAAAGTTAGATTTTAAGTAATCTTAGGTTATTTAAGTGACATAAGCAACATTCTTATCTGCGATGCTGCATTATAAATCATCAATTAAACACAGATATTGTGTGAAGTGTAAAACTTCAAGTTCCTTCTGATCAGACAACATGAAGGTGCAAAACACAGAATTTTGTTTGCATAGACTGCACTTTCTGGTGGTAGAATAAAAATCTCTGCTGACACAAAAAGTGAGCCTTAGTTTGATCTGGAAATAAACATTTGAGGAAATGAGGACCTAAGCTTTTCCTCAAGCACAAAACTCAATCTATTTTAGTGAAAATAAAAATATATTTTATTCATTATTTGTATAGTTCTAAAAGTTTTAGGAGCTCTGCAGAAGACAGGGCGTTGTCCTAAATAATTTAATGTAATGTATACTGTATAGTATTTAAAAGTGTAGAAAACAGTGGGAAACAAAAATCGGTTGAGACCTTGCCTTGTGGTTTTTTTTTTTTATGTTTTGTTCATTTTTATTTTTATTTTAATTACCTAGTACTTTCCAGCAGGAGGTTCAGTAGACTGTTATGCGACCCATGTGTTGTTTTGTTTTTTCCAAATGGGGGGGAGAGTGTTTGGATGCATGGGTGAACAGAGGATGGGGTGGTGGTTCCAGGTATATGGTGTCCTGCAGAAGGTAGTGAGGAGTCAAGTGGGACGAGGACACTATGGGCTTTTTACAGCATGAGTGTAGTGGACGTGCTAAGGTAAGTGCAACAAAAGTAGAGGAATAATGAACTAGGTGACCTTGAAGGTGAATACTGAGGCATACATTTGGTGCAGAAAGTCACTGGAAGCTGGTGAAGGGTTTTTAAGAAGGGCTGATGATTATGAAAATAGCAAGTACAATGGATGATTGACTTGCATTAGTGTTTTAAAGTCTGAAGAGGGCTTGGGCAAGATGAGTTTCTGGCAGGCCAGAAAAGAGGCGGTTGCAGTACCTGAAGGGAGGGACAATTAGTTTCTGTAGGGTTTGGTGGCAGGGAGAGATAGGAGCACATGTTTTCCTAGGAAATATCTCCTAAAACAATAACTGTTTTCTAGAAGGAGCTTGAATGGGAAAGAGACAAAGAGGATAGTGGAATTTCCAACAATAGTGACAAGAGAAGGGAGTATTGGAGATGAAAAGTAATTTTTTTTTAAAGTTCTGCTAAATAGTACGTGACTAGGGACTACCCAGAATCAGAAGTTATAGAGGCTGTTTCAGATTTGGAATCTGAACAGAAGTAGATTAGGGATGGAGAGAATATACCTTTCGGCTGGTTTCATGAGCTGTCTTCCTTTTGAGAGGCTGAATGAATTCTCAGCTCTGTTATCCTATGTGTCTCCCTTTGCTGCTGCACTTTGTATATATTGCTAGAGGTGGATGTTAGTCAGGCATTTGTTGGGCCTTGAATTGGTGGGGGAGAAGTAGTGGCAGTCTCCCAAGCTCTCCCCACACACTTAGCTCTGCCTATTGGGGACACCAAAATAACATCTGAGTGCAATTCAGTTTTGCAGATATTAATAATATAATCACATGGGAACTGATGACATGGAGCTGAGATTCTGGAGAATAAGATACAACCCCCCTTTGGCTATGTCTACACAATCACTTACTGTGGCATAACTTATGTTGCCCAAGCGATGTAAGTTGCACCGATCTAATCACCAGTGTAGGGCTGGGTTAGTTAAGCTGACAGGAGAGCTCTCTCCCATCTGCTTAGAGGGGTTGCATTTGAGAGTTTATAGCAGTACACCTGCATTGCTGCAGCTCCACACTGTACGCTCTCTGGTGCAGTTGTAGCCTAAAAAAGACTGGCTTGCCAGCCAGGCTGGTGTGACGTATCTGATTTCAAGCACTGATGGTTGAAAATATTATTCAGTGTCATAAGCTGGAAAGTTCAAGAGCGCTTTTTTTTTTTTTCCCCCCCAACAAACTAGACCATTCTGTAGATTTTTCCATATCACTAAACAGGTTGACATATTTGTATGTTGTCAAGGTTCTAATCTTAGGCTTTTTTACTTTGAATCTGACCCAAGTTAAGGAGTCATTTCTTAGTGAGCAAGTTGCATTCATTTTTAATAAGAATATGAAATAATGCATATTTTAAATTATGTATAATTTATAACATTGCAGAGAATTTGAACATGTCTGTTTCATAACTATTTAATTAGGGTTTCCCCAAAGACGCTGCTAACATTTTGCACTAATGGTGTACTACTTCGCACGTTAATGGCAGGAGACAGCACACTATCAACTGTGACGCATGTTATTGTGGTAAGAACCCTTAGGTGTTCATACAGCGTGACATTACAGAGTCCTTGACAACTTGAAATCAGGCTTTATTTTTTCTCATTAATTGACTTTATATTATACTAGTCTCAAATATTCATGTCAGCTGAAGAAAATATAAACAATGACTACTGTATTTGCTGCATTTGTAGTATGTATACTTATGTTTTTCTGCATTAAAAATGCTGCCTGCCAGTTTAATGGGCTCAGGTGGTGTTTGAAATTAATAAGAGTACACAGATGTATTGAGGGGAGGATAGAATCCTGAATTGTTTGCAACATCCTTTGGGGCTAACTACAGTAAGTCTTAGGACAGCTTATATAGTAACTGTGGTGTCTGATGAATCTATATCTGAATTCCATGTCTTGTGTTTCTATTTGCAGGCTAAATCAAAGCAAAACTTCCATTAGTATTCTGTACTTCAAAATGATGAGCATTCTGGCCTTTATTCTGCAAATCACTTAAGCGTGTGATTTGTCCTATTGCAATTTATGTGTGATGTTAGTGAGATATTTGTATGCTTATGGTTAAGTATGTATTTAAGAGCTTTGCTTCCTAGAGGCCAGAGAGCTCAGAACTAAGTTCTTAGTCATTTAGGTTACATCTGGACTGCGCTACACAAATTGCATATTTTTTTCGATTTAATTTCGAAAGGGGCTATTTTGAAATTTGGCACAGCTACATGGTGCCAAATTTCAAAATAAAGTGCTCTTTCAAGCCATCCCTTATTTCTCATAGAATGAGATTTACAGGGATGGCGAAAGAATGCCCGTTAATTCGAAAAAAAATTCAAAATAGTGGACGTGTTCCTTGGACACAGCATTGCTATTTTGGGATACTTCCGGTATCCCGAATTAGCAATATGGTCTAGATGTACCCTTAAAGAGCTCAGGATTTGTGATAATTCTAGCATCCTTCTCACTTGCAAGAATAGAGTTAAGTAGAACGTTGTGTTAAATGCTTGTGGATCTCTTAAATTATTTTGGGTGGTTGGAATCTGTAATCAGGAGCTGGTATTAGTAGAAGTAATTGTAGTAGCGCTACAGTAGTACCTAAAGGACTTCATTCAGGACCATGGCCCTATTTGTGCTAATTACTGCACAAACATACAGAAAAGTCCTTAAGCTAAGGAGCTTAAACTAATTTGTGTCTTGCTTCATATTATAAAAGAAAACAACAAAGGTAACAATCATAAGGACACATGGTTACATAGAGCAAGATATGTTCAGAATTTAATGGTTCTGATTTATTTGACTTAGAAAAAGTTACACAGTATATATACTTTGCACAGATCAGCTATCTGTGACTAAATTATCTTTCACTGAAAATTGTATGACTTTTTTGTTTTTATGTTCTTATGGTAAATACTGATAAACTCTGAAAAGTTATTTTATAAAAATAAAATTATGGAGATCCTGGTTTGTCTCAGTGATTTCCAGATGAGATTCCTTCAGGGAGAAGGAGATTGTTTTGCAACTGCCAGTCTGAACATGTAATTGAAGATCTGAAAATCTAGCTGTGTTTTGTGAATCATGCGTTAACTTTAATAATAAGATTTAACAGCTGAATTCTGGTCTGAGAGCTGTGCAAAAGCCCCCCTTTTTTATTTTTATTTTTTTATTTTTTAAACAGCTGTTTTGCTTAACACTATTAAAAAGGTATTTTCTTTTCGTCAAATACTTGTGTAACTTATTGGCCAACTGTACAGGTTAAGAAAGGTACAGTTTTCCCAAATTTTCATCCTGAATCTGGGATGTTTGTCCTTTTTGTGCTTATTACAGGATGAAGTACATGAGCGGGATCGATTCAGTGATTTCTTGCTAACAAAGTTAAGAGACATATTGCAAAAACAGACAACTTTGAAATTGATACTTTCTAGTGCTGCCCTGGATGTGAATCTATTTATCAGATATTTTGGAAGCTGCCCAGTGATACACAGTAAGTCAAATAATAGCGTATGTACAAGTATTAAATCTCACAAATTTTAAAGACAAATTCTAGTTAGGAAAAAAAAGTATCACATTTAAAACATAATGTAATTGAATAAAGGTTTATTTAATCAAGGATACTTAAGGGAATCAGAGTTGAAATGGTATGCTGATGTGTATTCCTTAAATTGCTGGATTTTGAAACATTTCTATAACCATTCCAGATTAGTGTGTATTATGGAATATTTTTATATTTTTTGTGTAGTTTAGTGGTAAGGAAATAAAGCGGGATATAAAAGACAAGAAAACAAGTCCGGCTTTATGCAGAGAAAATTAGAAGTAACTTTGAGTGTGTAATTCCTGCCATGTTGTATTGATACGGTTTTAATCCAGACTTTCAAATGTAAAAAATTTAGCTGGTTTTTGAGAGGAAATCCCATAGAAAAATAAAATTGTGTAATTTATGGCCTGGGGAAGAGGTGTAGGAGGGGGTGCAGGATCTGGGAAGGAGTGGTGACCTGGGAGGGGGAGGGAAGTATAGAGAGTTTGGGGCAGGAAAGGGTGGTGATCTAGGGGAGGGAGTTGCAGGGGAAGAACGGTCTGGGGCGCTAGAGGCGAGCTATGGCCAGGAGGTGCTCACGTAGATGGCTCCCAGCCAGTAGCTCCCTGCCTGCTGCAGCTCCACGCTGCTCCATGCTGCTTCCTGTGGCTCTCGTCTCCACGCGTTGGGGTGAGAGAGAGGCTTTGCATGCTGCAGCCCCTTCCCCCAACAAAATCTCTCAGCTTCCATTGGCTGGTTTTCCCCGGCACCCAGAGCAAAGTGACATGGGAAGCAGCTAGCATCTTACAGCGATGTGGAGTTGCTCTGAAGCAGCTGGCTGCTCTGTGCCTGAGGCTTCCAGCGGGGCAGCCCATGGACTGGATCTGGCCCGCAGCCCGTATCTTGCCCTCAAACTAGGACTGTCCTATGAGGCCACTACTTCTTAATATAGTATTATTTGAAAGTTCCCATTCTTGCAAGATCTCTTATTTATCACAGTGGGCTTATTGGTTGTTACTACATGTTATTAGAGTAGGAAGAGAATGTGTTAGGCCTGATTTATGTGGGGATAAACTCAGTTAGAAGGGGCAGCAGTAACCATATTATCCTTCATCAGAACAATGCATATAAAGGTATCATTGAACAATAAAAGCAGTCAGAAAAATTGGACTGCTTCCTGAATCAAAAAATATTTGGGCTAACCCCAGTTTATCTGCATTCATAAGCAGGTGTCAGAGGAGTAGCTGTGTTAGTCTGGATCTGCAAAAGCGACAAAGAATCCTGTAGCACCTTATAGACTAACAGATGTATTGGCGCATAAGCTTTTGTGGGCAAAGACCCAGTTCGTCAGATGCACGTAGTGGAAATTTCCAGAGGCAGGTATAAATATGCAGGGAAGAATCAGGCTAGAGATAACGAGGTAAATTCAATCAGGGAGGATGAAGCCCACTTCTAGCAGCTGATCTGGAGATGTGAACACCGAGAGAAACTGCTTTTGTAATTGGCTAGCCATTCACAGTCTTTGTTTAATCCTGAGCTGATGGTGTCAAATTTGCAGATGAACTGTAGCTCCTCAGTTTCTCTCTGAAGTCTGGTTCTGAAGTTTTTTTGCGGCAGGATGTCTACCATTAAATCTGTTGTTGTGTGTCCAGGGAGATTGAAGTGTTCTCCTACAGGTTTTTGTATATTGCCATTCCTAATATCTGTTTTGTGTCCATTTATTCTTTTGCGTAGGGACTGTCCCGTTTGGCCAATGTATATAGCAGAGGGGCATTGTTGGCACATGATGGCATATATTACATTGGTAGATGTGCAGGTAAATGAGCAGTGATGGTGTGGCTGATCTGGTTAGGTCCTGTGATGGTGTCGCTGGTGTAGATATGTGGGCAGAGTTGGCCCCAAGGTTTGTTGCAGGGGTTGGTTCCCGAGTTAGAGTTACTGTGGTTTGGTGCATAGTTGCTGGTGAGAATATGCTTCGTGTTGTCGGATTGTCTGTGGGCGAGGAGTGGCCTGCCTCCCAAGGCCTGTGTCCAAATCAGATATTAGGAATGGCAATATACAAAAACCTGTAGGAGAACACTTCAA
>JANRFK010004149.1:64396770-64420750 GCA_030068395.1 Apalone spinifera
TCACCCTGACATCAGTTCCCCCCTCTTTTCCCTCCCATACCCTGCACAGCAAGCAGGAGGCTCCTGGGGGCAGTTCCAAGGCAGGGGACAGGAGCAACATGACAGCGGATGGAGGAGCAACTGAAGTGCCAGCACTTGATAGCTTCCTGGCCAAACCAGTCAGGATCACCTGTCAGAGGCTCCAAGATCTACTGTAGATCCCGATCTACTGATTGGTGACCACTGAAATAGAATAACCTTGATTTTCAATCATCTGTACCCATTAATTCATTGTTCTAGCTATTAGGAAAGATAACTTAAGATGATGGTAGATCATTGTAATACAAATTGAAGTAGGATTTGTTCTACCAGTGGATTTATATCAGGCAGATACTCCATATCAGAAACATGCAAAACAGACTTGATTTTTGGGAGCCAACAATACAGTTGGCCTTAGGAGAAGGTAATAAACAAAGATCTTCATTGTAAAAAAACAAATTTTTGTACATATGAATCTCTTAATTTATTTTGAAATAATAACTCCCAAATAACTATTTCAAAATAATGTGCCCACACTACAGTGAAGCCTTGAAATTAGTCCGAGCCAGGCTCCCATAATGTGGACAAACTACCGCAACTTAGAGCCCCAGGAAGCACTGGGGAATAATTACTTTGAATCACTCTGGGGAGTCGTTATTTTGAAATGGCAGCAGTGGAGTGTCCACATTACTGCTATTTGAAATAACTATTTCAAAGTAAGTATTATTCCTCATGGAAAACAGCAATTATTATTTTGAAATAACCAGCCCATTATTTCAAAATAATGGGGTTGGTTGTGTGGATGCCCTGCTTGTTGTTTTGAAATAAGGGGAGTTATTTCAAAATAACTCCCTAGTGTAGACCAGGGCTTACGTATGCACTGAACATACTAAGTTTAACTTAGCCTTCCACATGGGTTTATGTCTTTCAGCTAAGAAGTAAAATAATTTCTTTTGTATTCTAGCTTGTTGGTATTTACTCTTGCACAGAGCTGTCAAATATACTTTGTGGGGAATTCTTTGGATATCATATGCTTCCAAGTGTGAAAACATATATCCAGTGAATACTACATTGATGAGAGCACAAGATATTAACAAGTGTTTAATAAGGGGTGTATAGAAACTGTAGCTGATTTATTATAAGGTCATGTTAGTATTTTTAGTTCTAAAATGAGACAGTAAAGATTTATAACTATTTCAGGATGGCTTTGGATTGGGCTAAACACTTTGGACAGACTGAGATTGTAGATCTTCTGGAATCTTACAGGTAAGATATTCCTGATTTGCTGAAACAGTTATTCAACATGTAAATGCCCTTTATATTAATGCATATTTTTCATGGATACAACATTGTTTAGTTCTCTAGCTTCTAAAATCTGGCACAAAAAGCCAATTAGCAAAATCATGTATAGCTCCAGAAGATATTCTCACTTAAAAAACAAAACAAAACAAAAAAACTTCCTGTAATAGGACAAGGTGGCTTAATATGTATTTCAAATACATTATAAAATTCTGTTTCACGTCCACTGTAGCATTCCCCATTGCTGGGTGACTGTGTAGAAACCAAGAGCAGTTCAAATGCTTCGTTTGAAAGCCCTGAAACTGTAAGACATACTCAGTCTTTGCTTTTCTGCTTGGATAGCATGTTAAAGTTCTTCTCTTTCTGTTTAAGTCTCTTGTTTTGCTTTTCCTTCCCTTTTGCTTTCAGGTGGGGGAGGTTTTTTTTTTTTTTAATTTACTTGTTAAACTGATGGTTTGAAACCCATAAGGATCACCCATTAAGCACTCACTGAGTCCTTCAGTGATGGAACAGCTAATGCAGCTCAGGAATATATATATTTTTATCCCATATGGCATCAGTGAGCCCCCTTATAGAAAATCTCCTTGCCAGTCCTTGTTTTCAATCCAGAAAGACCAAGATTGGCAAAAATGGGTGTCTAAAATTGAGCTCCTATGGCCATGTTTAGGCATCTTGGGTATTGGTCTGATTTTTTTCAAAAGCACTGAGCATCCAGGAACTCTCTTTTAAAGAGCTAGCACTTCTTCAATTCTGAGAAATCCTTAGGATGCCATACAATTCTTAAGTAAAAACTTTACTCTTCCTGCTTGCTCTTCTACCAGTTCACTCATGAGGCTGCTCATAGTCCCAATCAGATTATTCAGGTCACATTCAGGCAATATTCTTTCTTGAGTTACTTTGACATCATGCAAGAGAATGAATTGCACTCTTTAACATTTTAACCTGTAAAAGAAAGACTGCATACCACCTTTTGAGTTAGACTTTTTGAGATGTTGTGCTTGTTTAAGTTAATAAAGGTCTCGGTGGGGTGAAAGTAAATGGATCAACCACAAAATTAAGAAATTCCATTGGATTCAGGCTTACAAATTGTAGCATCCTTGAAAATGCTGAAATATTTAAAAGTCTCAGAGGGGTAGCTGTGTTAGTCTGTAACAAAAAAAAAAAAGCAAACTTAAAAAAACCCACCAAAAAACAACAAACCTTAGAGACTAACAACAAAATATAGATAGTATTGTGAGCTTGTGGGCACAACCCACTTTTCTCCTTGCTCCATTCATCTGAAGAAGTGAGTTGTGCCCACGAAAGCTCTTGATACTATCTGTATTTTGTTGTTAGTCTCTAAGGTTGGGTTTTTTTAGTTACAGACTAACATAGCTAACCCTCTGAGACTTGTAGATACTTCAGAATTTTCCAGGATGCTGAGATTTTTGAGCTTGAATCCCATGGGATTTCCCAAAGTCTCTTAAGGTACAACAGGACCATTCATTGCTGAAATAGGCAAGAAATATCTAGATATCTCACGTGATCATGTAAAAAGGCTAACGCTTTCTATGGGACAGATAATATCTAGTTTTTTCATCCCAATACAGACATTAATGGAAAACTCCAAATACTTCTAATGGAAATATTGGAATTGAAATGCAAAAGTATGTCCCCCTATAATTCTTCATCCAGCTGTTATAATCAGTTAGCCAATAAAAGCCACAAATGATTCAAGATAAGTGTTCTCACATTAGGGGTTATAAAACCAATTCTTACACTTGAGAGAATTTGTGAGCTGCATGCTATGCCTTTGTAGTTCAGAACAGACAGGTACAGATATTGAATTTCTGGAATAAGTCAATTCCCCTTGGGTTCAGCTTTTGTTACAATGTCTCCAGGGGCACGTCTACACTGGGGGGAGTTATTTTGAAATAACTCCCCTTATTTCAGAATAACAAGGAGAGTGTCCACATAGCAAGCCCGTTATTTTGAAATTGTTTCAAATAATGCCTACTTTGAAATTGTTGTTTTGAAATAGGGCTAGTGTGGACGCTCAAATGCTGTTTTTAATAATTGGCCTCCAGAGGCCTCCCACTGCTGAATTTGTGACCACTCTGGTCACAGCCCTGACAACTCTAATCCTTCCCTTCTCCTGCAGTCTTTAAAGCTTCAGGCAGAAGGGAAAAGGGCTTGTGGCACCACATGAGCCAGACCCAGAGGGTGGCATAGTCTCACCCAGGACCAGGTGTGGATGAATATTAAAGAACTGTGGCAGAGCTACACAAAGGCAGGGAACAGAGTTTCCACTCTGGAGCGGCACCTCAGACCTGCCACTTTTACGAGCGTCTGGATGCCATCCTGGGAGGGGGGCCAGCTGCTCCCCCCCACCGCTCTTATTGTGGACTCCGGTCAAGGCACTCCCACTGTCAGTCTCCAAGAGGGTGGGGCTGTGGAGGAGGAGGACAGCCAGGAGGAGGAGGAGGAGGACAGGCCAGCCTGGACACCATGCCTGCCAGCTATGAGGTCGTCATCAGCCTGGAGCCCATCTTCCCCCTCCCAGAATGTCTCCCAGGGTTCGGGCAAAGCTGGGGGAGGCAGTTCAGGTGAGTTCTGTCACTTTCCCTTAACACACGCGGGGGCGGGCGGCGAGGGACTGCGTGTTTCTCGGTTGGCCTTTTTGGCCTGGAGCTCACACAGCAGCCCATGCATGTGGAGCACCAGACTGGAGCTCTCAGCCTCATGACACTTTCACAAAGGAACCCCTCAGTCCTTCTCACAAGGTTCCTGCACAGACCTGCCTTATTCCGGCCTTTGTGGTAGGACACCTTCCCACCACAAGCCACCACGAAGGAGGCTGGGTCTTGGAAACACACTAGTGCTGCACATGTTACAGGTTCATGCCTGCACTCTTGGGCAGCATCTGCTCCCACTCAAGCTCAGCGATGCAGCGGACACTGATCCCCTGCATGGCAACCTTGTGGGGGGAGAAAAAGGAGGGGACCCCACTAGCACTCTCTCCAACAAGCAGCATCTGCTGCTCACACACCCCTCCACCAATATCCTCCCCCCCTTCTCCAGTGGTCAGGGACAGAAGTTGTCCCTCTGCAGGATGCTGCCAGTTCTTGGTCTGGCATGTGTGGGACACAGAAGGAAGCTGAGCTGCACTGTCCCCTCCTCTCACCCACAGGTTCCTGGCCTGGCTGGCACCTACCCATGCCTACTTGTCCCCGCGACATGGGGATAGAGAGGCTCGCCGGGGACTTCTGTGCCCTGTAGGAAAGTGTCTGCTCTGTGGGCAACAGATGGCATTGCTCGAAGAACATTGCCATCATCTGAATCAAGACCTTTGGTATTGGCTCAGATTAGGACTAGGCTTCATGTATTTCTAGGATGACTGCCTTTGTCACTTTTCTTCACAGCTGAATGAGCTGTCGGCGTGGCGCATCCACCACCTCCCACACCATTCTCCTAACTCCGTGAGAACCACAAGTGAAGGACCTCTGTTCCTTGAACAGGAACTTCGAGGATGGGCTCCAGGTGTGCCAGGCTGACCAGGAGCTGAGAAGGATGATCTGGCAGCGGCTGCCCCGCCGGCATGACACCATGTGCTCTTCCATCACCACTGCAGTGGAGAGCCTGGTCGTGGCTATCAATTAGTCCATCAGTCATGCCCCGCACCCTCCATCCCTAAACTCCCAGCACCAGCATCCACCTTTTGGCTTCTTGTCCTAGCCCCCCCAGGGGCCACTGAGGCCTGCAGACATGTGGCAGTGGGATCTGCAGCTGAGGCATCCCAAGATACCTGAGGCAGGCATCAGTCCCAACCCTCTCCTCTCTCCCTCCTCTGAGATTCTTTCTCCCCTGTTGCATATTCCCCATATAAAAATAACAGTTGTTTTTCAAAACAAAAAGTCCTTTTTTCTGCAGAGCAAGGGGGAAGGGTGAGCAGGGGAAGGGAAGGGTGTGGGATGAAAGGCACACATTGGCAATGGAGAGGCCCCTTGTGGGAAGGCCTGGGGGAGAGTCTCACAGCAACTCTTAGAACCTCCTTGATGAGCACAGCCCCCTGATGAGTTTGCCAAATGGCAGCAGTGCCCAGCTGCTTCAAAGCCCTGGCTCAGCCGCTCTACCTCTGCCCCTGGCAGGAAAGTCTCTCTATTGTTTTCAAATATATTGTGGAGAACACAGCAGGCTACCACCATCTGGGGGATGTTCTGGTTGCTGAGATCCAGGTAAGAGAGGAGACTCTGGAACTTCCTCTCGAGGTGGCCGAAGGCACCCTGTACAAACAATGATATGGTACCTGCTGAGCCTTCTGTTGAACTGTTCTTTTGTGGGGTCCAGCTGTCCTGTGTAGGGCTTCATTAGCCAGTGGAGCAAGGAGTAGGCTGCATTGGTTATGATGCACATGGGCATGTCCACTTCCCCAACCCTGATGATGCAATCGGGGAAAAATGTGCCAGCGTGCATCCTGTGGAAGAGACTGGAGTTCCTGAACACATGAGCATTGTCCACCTTCCCCAATCACCCGATGTATGTGTCTGTGAACTGGCCCAGATGGTCCATGACAACCTGTAGCACCATTGAAAAGTATCCCCTCCTATTGATATAGTCCGAGGCCCGGTGATCGGGGGTCAGGATGGGGATGTGGGTACCGTCAATTACCCCCCTGCAGTTAGGGAAGCCTATAATGGTAAAACCAGTGACAATGAAGTCCACGTCACCCAGGATGACCCTCTGCAGCAGGATGATGTTGATGGCCTTCACCACCTATAGAATCATAGAACCGTTAAACTGGTTTACCACCTATTCAAAGAAATGCGGTTGTGAGTGTTTGACTGGCTAAAGCTATATGTTGGTGGAAAAATGCATTTTTTTAACTACTGTTTAAAAGATAAATTGGGTGTCTGTTATTTCACTTGGTTTTTAAAGCCATCTAAGCTTAGCCCTAATAAAACAGTATTTCAGTTCATTAAGCATGAGTTGAATTGTCACTTAAATTAAAATTTTGACAGTAATCCACTGTTGTGAATATGCTGTTATTACCTAAACCATCTCAAATATTTTAGTATTAAATAAGACCTGGATATCTTGCTAGCTTTGATCTGATTTTGAATTAATGGCTGCAGTAAAGCCTGGTAGTATAATGCACCCTTCCACTCTTGCTGCTTGAGGATTAAGCTTATTTTATGTGTGTGTTTCAGTGCTTCATTAGAGTTTGGAAATCTGGATGAAAGTTCTCTAGTGCAAGCAAATGGTGGTGACCTTAGTGCAGAAGACAGAGAACTATTGAAAGCTTATCATCACAGTTTTGATGATGAAAAAGTAGATCTGGATCTGATTATGCACCTACTTTACAACATCTGTCATAGTTGTGATGCAGGTAAGCACAAATTAAAATATTTTTGTTTTAATAAGTTACTGTGGATAAAGTTTGTTTCAGATATATCAGTGACCACCCTTTTTTGTGAATAGTAATTAGAAAGGCTAAGTTTTAGTCAAAAGTACTTAATAAAAGTCATGGGCAGATCAGAGGCATTAAAGAGAAATTCATGGCCTGTGATCTGTCTATGACTTGCTTATACACCTAACTAAAAATTGGGACGTGGGTGTCAAGGGGGGCTCAATCCTGGAGCACAAGGATGCATGGGTGGGGTCGAAGCGTTGGAGGAGGAGGGCTGGCAGGCTACCCACCTGGCTTTCCACAGTTCCGCAGAAGCAATCAGCATGCCCTGCAGCTCCTATGGGAAGAGATGGGAGTCTGGGGAAGCTCCTCCATACACTGCCCCATCACAAGCGCTGGCTCTGCAGCTCCCATTGTCTGGGAACCACAACCAAAGAGAGCTCTGGGGGCAGCATGGGGAGGAGCCCCCAGCATTCCCTCTGCTTTGGAGCTTCAGAGACATCCCAGCAGCTTCTGAGGAGGGCCCTCCCCCCCGAGTGTTAACCACTCCTCTGAGCTCACCCTAGACTCCCACACCCAAACTGCCTCAGCAACAGCCAATGTGGCTGACCCTGGGGCCGCTGATTTGCTTAGGCATCCCTGGAGCCAGCCACTGCAGAAGACTCAGACAAACGCACAGCCTTCGTGTAGTAACTAAATACACTGATGTATTACATGTAAGTCCTTTGTGTATTACAAATACATATTATTGGTGCACCTTTCCTGTGATTAAAATGAGTTTCCTATGTAACGTCTGTATCCTACTTTTTTTTTAAAGGAGCAGTTTTAATTTTTCTTCCTGGATATGATGAGATAGTTGGCTTGAGGGATCGAATTCTCTTTGATGACAAGAGGTTTGCTGATAATGCTCACAGGTAAATTCTTTGGTTTCTATTCCTGATGCTTTTTCTCCAATATTTTTAAAAAAGTTTTCATTCTGAAACAATTTCACTTCTGTTTTACCATTAGATACCAAGTTTTTATGCTGCATTCAAATATGCAAACATCAGATCAGAAGAAGGTGCTAAAAACTCCACCACTAAGCATTCGTAAAATAGCAAGTATCAAATTATTTTTTCAGCTGTTCACTTTGATTCATGCTGTCTTTACTTCAATAGTAACTACAAAATAACTTTATTGTTGCAGATTCTTTCTACTAATATTGCGGAAACTAGCATCACAGTCAATGATGTTGTTTTTGTTATTGATTCTGGCAAGATGAAAGAGGTATGGTTGTATAAACTTTGGACTAATATTGCTGAAATAGATAGTGCAGAGAAGTGTGAACTGGTGCATATTTTAAGAAAGATGTTAATCTGTAGGAAACCTTTATTTGCAGGATTATTGCTGGCACGTTATCAAATATGTTTCATGTAACTGAACTCATTGAAGAGTCTTGAGTGCAAATCTTTATAACATTCTTTAAGTTGTCACAATGTGTAGTACAATTCTATTTAGCACTTTTATATCAAATTTAGGAAAATATCATACATTACAAATATGTCAAAGAAGAAAAATTTGATCAAAGTGCAATAACGAGATGTTTATGCTTTATCCTATGATAAAGCAAGAGAAAATGCAAATCACTTTCTGTGCTACACTATACATTATAAATGAAAATAATCTTATAGATAGCAAGAAAATAGCACAGATATTGGTGTTGACTTTTGATTATAGTTAACTAACTTTAAACATGACCAGGTCCAATTGCTTTAATTATTGTAGTTAAATTAAGCTTGTTAAGATTTGCTCATGTACCCTATTAAATCCAGTTCTTGCTCTTGTGATATAAACTCTGCTTTAATATTGTAGAAGTCCTTTGATGCGCTGAACTGTGTTACCATGCTAAAAATGGTGTGGATTTCAAAAGCTAGTGCCATCCAGAGAAAAGGCAGGTAATGTACATTTCACATGCCATCTTATTTCATAAACATCAACTTTGCATGCTTTATATGAAGCAAGGAGGCAGACCATTACCTTTATAATAGGAAGTATTATGATGTAAATGATTCATCTTGTGACCTATCAATGTATTCCTTTCATCCAAATGTAATTAAAATAATTTAAAAGCTTTGTATCTCTGTTACAATATTGGAATTACTACTACAGGGAAAACATTGAGACTCTAATCAGGCTTGAATAATGTTAGAAGACTTCACCTAACCAGAGTTCTGTATTGGAGGAAATTGTTCTAATATACAAGTCTGATGAAAACAGAAATTCACTTATTTGCTTTGTTCTTAGGGCTTATCCATATTGCAGATGGAAGAATTCTTCTGTTGACCTAGCACTGTCTCAGGGTTTACGTTAGCTGAACTATTTTTTCTGAGGGGTCCTGTGGCACCTTATAGACTAACCGAAGTGTTTGGAGCATAAGCTTTCGTGGGCAAAGACCCACTTCGTCAGATGCATGCATCTGACGAAGTGGGTCTTTGCCCACGAAAGCTTATGCTCCAAACACTTCGGTTAGTCTATAAGGTGCCACAGGACCCCTCGCCGCTTCTCCAGATTCAGACTAACACGGCTACCCCTCTGATATTTTTTTCTGAGGGGTTTGAATTTTTCACATCCCTGAGGGATGCAGCAAGGTTGATCTAAGTTTTTGTTGTAGACCAGGCCTTGCTGTTTGTTTGTTTTTGTTTTGTTTTTTAAATGTTTGGGCCTTATTTTCACTCATATTACAAGCATCACTTCGTGCTACTCTGGGAATTGTAGAGGGACTTCAGAGAGTGAAAATTATATTTACACCTACTTCAAAGCCTCTTCTTACTCAAAGAATAATATAGAGTTAAAGGCCAGAAAAAACTACCAGACCATTTAATCTGGCCTGTATATCACAGACCATCACCACTGCTGCCAGAGTCATGAGAGCTGATCTTTAATATAAGTGAGTGACAAATCCATTTGTATTTAAATCAGGTATTCCTGAAGAATTTCTATCTGTTCTTTTGGACTGGCAATGGAGTCATTAATTGTCCAGTTTAGTGATTTGATTTTCATTTTCCTGGAAAATTTCAGTTTGCTTGTTTAAATAAAGCAAACAATCTTGGTGTTAAAATGGATTTGATTGTAGATCTTTTGAGTTTTCTTTATGAGCATTTCTTTGCAGTTTCTTTTTACACATCTTGTATATAATTCTCAGCTGTCTTTCAAGTAATATTTTGTTTCTAAGGGCTGGACGCTGTCGACCTGGAATTTGTTTCCGACTCTTCAGCAGGCTGCGATTTCAGAATATGTTGGAATTTCAGACTCCAGAACTTCTAAGAATGCCACTCCAGGTGGATTTTCACTTGAGAATTATTATTTTTTTCCTGTTGTTTTACCTTAAGTCTTCATATTGCTTTATAAAACAGATGCTGAAAAAAAGATTCATGTCTTAAATATTTAAAGCCCGGAGTACATCATTAGGGATGTAAAAATATTATATGGGATAATTCAATAGGTTCCATGAAAACGTAAAGGTGTTGTGGGAGCAGAGATGGGTGCCAGGAGTAATATAAAAACATAGATGTGTGCTTGATATCTGTCAATTGGGAAACAGTTTAAGCCAAATCATTCATAGTTGAAATATAAAATGGAGGATGGGAGGAGAAAACAAGATGGACACTTGGAGAGCGTCTGGAGGAGCACAAGTGTAGTATTAGACGTAGGTGGATAGTTCAGTCAGTCAGTTTAAATTACTATATTTTTTCCAGGGATCTTTAATGTGGCTGTCAAAAATATCAGTGTGATAATACAGAAAATAGACTACAAGATCTGAGCCTATAGTTAAAATATAAAGTTGAGGTTTCATTTAATCAGCTTTCTAAATTGATATATTGTACCATACAGTAATATAACAGCTACACCCATGAAACTGATCCCATTGTTGTCAAACTCCTAAAGTGGCCAAAATTGTTTTGCTTGCACAATGTGTAGGTGCTTAAGTATTGGAAATAATATTCCGTTATTTTTGATGCAGAGTTACTTTGTCACATTTTGCATTCACTGTATGTCTAATGATGATTGTTGTGTGGCGAAAAGGTATAATATTGTATCCATTTTCTTTGTTGATTACACATTTTCTCTTATGACACATTTCAGGCCAAAGGTGAAGTCCATATTCAGTATAAGAAACTGATCTGTTGGAGGTTTTCTTAAATAGTTTTATTTTTAATTTATAGGAACTTTGTTTGCACACAAAATTGCTAGCACCAATTAACTGTCCAATTGCTGACTTCTTGATGAAAGCCCCAGATCCTCCACCAGCCTTAATTGTGAGAAATGCTGTTCAGATGCTTAAGGTGAGTAAATTAGATTTATACGTTAATATTTTGGTTGTTGCTTCTGTTATTGGTGGCACACACCTTACTGTAGGTGGGAGACGCTAAGTTCAAGAGGAACACTGTTCCCAAATGGAGGCTTTATCTTGGTAGTGGCTTAACGAAAGTCGTCTTGTTCAGGCTTTCACTTTGTGCTGACTGAGCTAACACTATACCGGGGGTAAGGGAAGAGATTGATTTATTCTTCACCAAACTTAACAATTTATCTGAAGCCTTTATCCATGTTATACAGGCAAATAAGGACATAAACAAATACTCAGCTGCAACATCTTTGTTTTCAGACACTTTTTCTTGGTCTTGTTACTACTGCTTACTTGTAGAGAGAGTAGCCTTTTTGACCTTCTGGTTGAAGGAAGTGGGAGGAGGAATAAAGAAGTCATTCCAAACTCAGGTCTGATCATGTTGCTTAGGATATAGTGTTTTGCTAATCCTGTTACTCAAATGGTGTTCTCTTCCTGCTACTGTGCTAAACTTCCTTGCTTCTCTCTCCCTTTTTTTTTTTTTTTTTTTAAATCAGACAATAGATGCTATGGACACCTGGGAAGATCTCACAGAACTTGGTTATCATCTGGCTGACTTGCCTGTAGAGCCACACCTTGGTAAAATGGTGTTGTGTGCTGTTGTTTTGAAGTGCCTGGATCCTATTCTTACCATTGCTTGTACTCTTGCATATCGAGATCCTTTTGTGCTACCTACACAGGCCTCACAAAAACGTGCAGCCATGCTGTGTAGAAAACGTTTTACTGCAGGAACATTTAGTGACCATATGGCACTTCTCAGGGCATTCCAGGTATTATTTCATCTACAGAAGGAATATTAATGGCAATAGTTAGATTAAATATAAAAGTAATGTTGCACTTTACAAAGGACTTGTCATCCAGCTATAACTTTAAAGAGTTTCAGTATTTCCTAAGAGACTCTCTGCATTGAACCCATTAGTAATATTATGTGATAAAAATTTTTAATCTCTTAAGCATGATTTTGCTGACCTAATTCTACTCTAGATGTTTTTATTTCTAAGTTTAAATTATATTTATATTACCAGAAAGTAATAATTTTGAGAGATATTATATTGACTTGAGGAAATAGAGAGAGGATTTTGCTTATTAACAGGAAAAAAGTCCAGAAGGCTTAATGCTTTTAGACTTTTGTTTCTGTTTTCAATTGAAGTACATTGCACTGTACTAAAAATAAAACAAAACACATGTAAGTTTTGAGTTTAAACATATTTGTAGATATTTGAAAAAATATTTTCCTGCAGGCGTGGCAGAAAGCACGAAGTGATGGCTGGGAGAGAGCCTTCTGTGAGAAGAACTTTCTCTCTCAAGCTACTATGGAAATTATCATAGGAATGAGAACACAGTTGCTTGGTCAGCTCAGAGCATCAGGTAACTAATTATTTAAAAAAAAATCAAGGGGTTTTTTTTTTCTGAAACTAGATTTATTATGAAGTAAATTAGTCAAATTTTAACTAGAATGAAATTCAGGGACATCCTAACTTCTTAGTTGTGTAGTAGTTATTAATACAGGCATTCAGAAAGCCAAGTTTGATGATTGAATTATGCAAAATAAACTTGTTTAGCTTGAAACGAGCTAACACAAAGTGAGTCTGATTCTTAAATCGGGTTGAGTTTTGAATGGGACAGATCTTGAGAAGAAGTCGAAGATGGCTCTGATCTGTCTTTCCTTTTTTGGGCTTAACTGGTGGACTGACTTGGCTTCTGTGGTGTAACTTGAAGTGACCTAATGGCTATTCTAAATTATTCTAACTAAAATGGTCCAGGATCTGGGTTGATATGTCTTTGGGATTTCTGTTTCATTAAATAACTTACTTGTACAATGTCTTTATTCTCAATACTTCTTTGTGCAGTGAAGAGCCACTTTTTAGTACTAAACTGAAGGTTCTCAACCAAATTGATGCATTAAGTATGAAAATAATACATACTAGATTACTTAGTATGAAAATTATAATAAGCGGTGTGGGATTTCATAAAATAAAGCACAAATAATTTTCACTCAAAATGGAAATTTAAAAATGTGTAACTTTGTAAAAACATTCAGTAATCTTTTTTTTCCCCTCCATTTAGGTTTTGTTAGAGCCAGAGGTGGTGGTGATATTCGAGATGTAAACACCAACTCTGAAAATTGGGCTGTAGTGAAAGGTGCTTTAGTGGCTGGGATGTACCCTAATCTAGTGCATGTGGATAGAGAAAACCTTGTATTGACTGGCCCGAAGGAGAAGAGAGTGAGATTTCATCCTACTTCTGTTCTTAGCCAACCTCAGTATAAAAAGGTAACGTTTCTGAACGAATAGCCCACAAGAAAGAACAGATTTCATTACATTTGTGAAAAATTTAAAAAATACTTCTTCTTGGTTTTCATTCCTTTAAAAAGTGTGCACAATTTACTAATATCAGGAAGATAAAGAAAATGTTATTGTAAATTGACTGGATGGGTTGGAGCCAGCTTAGGTTTTAAAAAGAGTATATATTTAAAAGCTTCAGAGGGGTAGCCAAGTTAGTCTGTAATTGGAAAAACTTAAAAAACACCAAATAGTTTAGCAGCATCTTAAAGACTAACAAAACATGTAGATGGAATCATGAGCTTTTGTGAAGTGGGTTGTACCTACGAAAGCTCATGATACCATCTACATGCTTTAAGGTGTTGCTAGACTATTTGTTGTTGTTTCTAAGTTTTTCCAGTATATGTTTAATCACCTTCACCTGAACCAGAACCACAGTAGTCTTACCTTGGGGAATGAGACAAGATTACCAAACAAAAATGTCATTGAGTTGTTTTGAAGGTTTATTGGTGTTTATTGTTTAAAGAGTCTCAGTTTAGAGAGGTTCAACCTGTACTGGCATTCCAAACTCATTAGTCTGACAACATCAGTGGTCCAGACCAGAGAGTCCTGGTAGAGGGCTGGGAGCTTTGTGGCTGGCAGGTGCAATGGGCTGCCAGCAACTAGGCTGCCTGGAGAGGCCAGGGAGCCCGATGCAGTTGGCAGGGCAGCAGGGCTGCCAGCAAGCTCGGGCTGGTGGCTGGGCCAGGTCTGGGGGGACTGCTGGTATGGGAGCCAGAAATGACCTCCCCTGGTCTAGCAAATTTCCTCATCCAGGACCAGTCAGGATGTACCAACCTGTAGCAACAAGGATTTCTACTCTGAAGCATTAACCTAGATTTTCTTTGGATATTTGTGTTTTTAACTGAAGAAACTTGGCTATAAAATGATATAAAACTATAATACATTTTAATTTTTATTGCACCTTGTTTTATAATCCTGAACTGTCTTTCAGTTTTTTTGGGCTGTAGATTTGTCATTTTTATTTAAAAAAAAATCCAGCAGTCAGTAAATGTATTAAGTTACAGGCCTGGGAGGAAATGCTGTGTGTGTAGTCATGGGAATACACTCTTTAATGGTAAGGGGAAGTTATGGGGAAATGGGTTCTGCCCATGGGGAGGGACTGCAGTAGGGGACTGTAGGGCCCTTCAGCAGTTAATCCTATCCCATGGTATTTGGCCTCGCTCCTTGCTGTATGGGGTCTCACAGTGCAGCTCAGTTTTGGTCTGGCCATGGTAAGTGGTCCTATGACCCCGTGCCCCAGATTGCAACTCCGTGGGACATGAGCCACTACTGCAGAGTGAGTTTGTTGTGGACTTATGGAAAAATCGGAGTATCATTGTTTTTAATTTGTGGATTGTATCCACAATTGTCACAACTGTGACAACCCTGCAACTCCAACAATTTATTTTAAATTGATCCTTCTCTAACAAATAAATGGTATGAGAGCCTTGTTTGCTTTTGCTAACAGATTCCTCCAGCAAATGGTCAAGCTGCAGCAATTCAAGCACTCCCCACAGACTGGCTTATATATGATGAAATGACTAGAGCACACAGAATAGCTAACATCAGATGCTGTTCAACTGTGACACCTGTCACTGTGTCCCTCTTCTGTGGTCCAGCTCGGTTGCCAAGTAATGCTTTACAGGAGCCCTCCTCATTTAGAGGTACAGCATACTTGGAATTAGACATTTTTCAAATACCAAACAATAGTCTGACATATTGGAACCTCGGTGCTGCATACACAGGAATATTTAATGCATTTTTGATAAGTTGTCAGGTCTAAGCCAAAACCATGGTTCTTGGAACCATCTAAAATGTGTTAATTGTCCCATATCAAACATCCTAGGATTTTAATAAAATATACTATTTAAAAAGTAAATAAAAGAATAACAGAAAATAGAAGGAAAATGAATGCCGTTTGTCCAGGATTAGCAGCATTAGATCCACATAGGACTTGAGGAATAAAAGTGTATTTTTTACTGTAATACTGATGTAGATACTCTAAATTAACACTCTCTTGTGAGAAGTTGCATTAGTCATATATTACACAGTTACATATTAACTTTCACCTTAATTAGAAGTACAAGGGAAAAAGAGAAAATGTTAAACAGAAAAGTTTCCAGACTTGTAGGGGAAGAAATTTAATTTTCATATTTAAAATCCAAGTACATTATTTTAATAAAAATGCTGACTTTTATTTTTTGAATTATATTAATTTAGTGGATGGTGTTCCTAATGATAGTAGCGATAGCGAGATGGAAGACAGAACGACTGCTAATCTGGCTGCATTGAAGCTAGATGAATGGTTACATTTCAAACTGGATCCTGAGGTAGGTAATGTAGAATTATTCAGTTAATACCCCTTTTCAAGGAGAAAGTGCTGTTTGCTTTTTGAATTTCCTCCCTTTACTGTCATTTTTAAATGTTTTTTTCAGAATTTTGAGCAGTTGAAAAATATAGTGCATCTTTCCTTAAAACACACACAAATAAATACCAATCCACTCATCTGTAGGAGACCTAAACAGAAACACTTGGTTGAAATGAACAGGAAGATTTTTATTTTATTTATTTATTTATTTATTTATTTATTTATTTATTTTAAAGGAATGAGTAACTGTGGTGAAGCGCTAGGCATGTCCTAGATTAAGATAAATATGCTAAGTTTCCTACAACTTTTTAAATATCTTTTGCAAATCACATATTTGTATAAGATGGAAGGGCTTTTGTACAACCTGTATTCTCCTTAATTAAATAATAAATATAATGTAATGCGCTTCTCCTGTTGCAACAAATTAATGGCCTTATGCTGCCATTAATGCCAGATAGTTGTATGAATGAGTCCCATTGACATCAAAGTCACTTGGAGTTTCATGGGTATAAGGATGTACATTTTCAAATACAGGATGAGAACCTGATGTTGTAAACTGGCTTATAACCACACAGGTAACTGAAAAGTAAGATGGTAAGGAAAAATTATTATAAATGGATGGAATACAGAAACATTGGAAATTATTTTCCCTATAAATCTGGGATTCTGTGTGGGGATTATATTTTTTTCCAGTGCGTGTCACTTTTCAAAATCTGTTTTCCCACCTTCTTTACACCAGAATCTTTTATAAAAGTAACAGCCTGGTAGATGTATACATCAGAGTTTGCTTTAAGACCAAATAAGAAACAGAAGTTAATGAGTCTTACATTTGAGGAATTTCCTTAAAACTTGTTCAGTAAATAAATGTTGGTCCTCATGCAGTGTATATGTGGCAGCTCAACAAAACATTATGAAAATGCACAGTCTTAGCTGTTTTCTTCTGGTAGCTGCTACATTTCTATAAAGGAAACTTCCTTTCATGTTTTCCTGTTTTATCTACACATGGCCATTAAGTGAATCTTATTGAGCATCAAACTCCGACGGTATGCTACTTCTACTTCCCTAGGTGGTGCTGCGCAGCAGGTCAGGGTAGACAGCCTGAGGAAAGGGGTAGTAGAGGCTAGAGCAAGCTTGGAGGCAAAGTGATCATTTCTGGAGTTGAAGAGGGAAAGTGGAGAGAGCTAAATATGAGAACTGCCATGGGTGATTCTGGAGTATACAGGTCTTGAGGAAGGTGGGGAACGAATGGTAGTGGTAATGATGATGATTGGGAAGTGCCAATCTTGGGCAAATCTGAGTAAAAGAATCTTACTGGGCACTCTTGGCAAAGCCGGGCACCAGTTCTGTAGGGAGGAGATGTTTGGCTGCAATTTGGAGTGACAGGAGAAGGAAAAGGCAAAGATTGTTGGAAGGAAAAATAGAAAATGGTGAGAGATGGATTTTAGGGGAAGAGGGAAGAAATTGTTTAGGGAGCAGGTGAAAATACACTAAAGAGCTAGGCATTTTAGCTTAATGCTCTCTTAAAATTGTATTCTACCTAAAACAGAATGAGGAGTGTGTGTTGCCAGGCAAAAAGCCTATAAGACCCCAGACCCAGTACTGATGAATGTAGAGGTATGTAGAAGGCTTTTAAAATCAGCTTGGAAGACTTTGATTCCACTTAATGTCCACATTCAACTCCTACTTACACCATCCATTCTAGTTATAAATCTATTTTAAGGAAAGACATTCAATTAAAACTTTTATCCAACTGTGACAGAAGAGTGCATGTATTTGGAAAGAAAGAAGCTAACAGAAAAAAAGGCATAAGATACAAGTAAAACAGATGAATAATGAAAACTAGGTTCTAAATAAAAAAACTAGAGAGCTGCCAAGAAAGCTGAACAAGAAAAACTCAAAAAATATTCTGTTTTGTTTTATATTTTACATTAAAAATAAGTTATTTAAAAAAAAAACTCAGGAAATTGAATTACATAAGCAAAAACTCATAGGAATGATTAAATGGAGAAGCAAAATAATGGTTTAAAATTATTTCAGAACAAAAATTTGGAGAAGAATATCCAGAAAATAAAACAACGTGATAGGATGATAGTTTTAAAATTGATTTTTTTAGTTTTGCTCAAAGATATGTTACATTTTGGACACTTTTCTCTCTAGACTGTCACACATTGTCTGCTTAGTGAAGGGACTCTTCTAACTGCAATCAGTCCTTTTTTAACAGAGGTGAAATTCATTACAGGCTGCCAGTCTGCTGCTGCAACTCAGACAGAAATGGCATAGTTTGTTTCTGCGTCGCATGCGAGCTCCTTCTAAACCTTGGTCTCAAGTTGATGAAGCAACTATAAGAGCAATCATAGCTGTTTTAAGTACTGAAGAGCAGTCTGCAGGCTTACAGCAACCTTCAGGAATTGGGCAGAGACCAAGGCCTATGTCTTCTGAGGAACTTCCCTTAGCCTCTTCTTGGAGATCAAACAGCAGTAGGAAAAGTTCAGCAGAAACAGAATTCTCTGATGACTCTTCTAATGCTGAAAAGTAAGTTGGTAGAAACCTTGCAGAGTCAATGGGTGATAGTTTTGGTAGGTGGAAATATGTTACCTGTGTGTCAGTCATGACAGTGATTGTGGGAGTAGAGTGAAATAGTCGTTTTCAGTAGCACAAACTGAAAGCAAGTCTGGTTCAAATGTATGTATTAAACAGAAAATTTTACTTTTTGCAATACAATTATTCACAAAGTAAACATTACGTCATTCTGTGTAGGCCTCACTTTCTTATTCCACTTGTGCTCATTCATCTTTCTGTCCTCCTCACACTACTCCCTATTCCATTTTAATTCTTCAGTCTCCACTTTGTTTTTGTTTCTCTTTCCTCCACATCTACTTATAAATAGCACTATGAAAAGCTGGTGCTTTGTTGAGACAGGAGCAACTTATCAAATTTACTGGTGTAACCATTTTTATATTGCAAAGAAAATGTTACTTAAGGTGCCATATTCTTTTAGAGGGCATGGTTGAGAACTGACTTAACAACTATTTTTATAGTAACTTTTACAAAGAGGATCACATTTGAAATCAGTCATGCCTGAAGCAGATGTGTAATTTTTATTGTTGTAGTGTTACGTTTATGGCTGTGCTATAGGTTTGATTCTTGTAAAGGATTCTTCAAAGATCTATATAGAAAAGTGTTTTAATTATACAAGGGTAAATTTCAAATTTGTCATACAGTTGCTTAAACTTTGCACAGTGCCTATGGATTATGATGCTAAACATAGGTTTGTTGTACAGAAACAAACACTTCTCTTTTCAAATTGCCTTTTCGAAAATAGTTGGTCTGAGGTTTAGTGTCTGTATAAGTGTAATACTAAGAAATGTATACTTTAATAGTAAAACACCAAACTTTGCCATGTGATACATCCGTGTTTGTTAGACACCTTGTACATGGTATATTGTGATGGCGTTAAACCAGGGGTAGGGAACCTTTTTTGGTTTGGGGGCTGCTGACCCACAGAAAAATCAGTTGGGGGCCGCATACAAGTGAGAAGCAAAGGAAAAACAAAAATTGATTGAGAAAGAGGAAGACACTCTTGCATACTAGAACTTAGGGGGACCCAGGTTAGTAGATCTTGTGTGCTCCAGCCCTGTGGGAGGGTTGTGGGGGAGCTGGAGTGCCTGAACGGGCTTCCCAATACTGAAGGGAGCCTGAGCCCCAAGGGCTGGATCCAGACAAGCTGGGGGCTGCATCTGGTACCTGAGCCTGAGGTTTCCCGCTGCTGCGTTAAATGTTGCTTCCTACAGTGGTCTCTTCCCTTTCTTGTATGTGTTTATAATAAGTTTCTTCAAAAGTAAAATGTTCTAATTTTTCTTAAAAATAAAAAGACCAAAATCATTTTTTAATTATCAAATAGTGATACTCTGAGTTCAGTTAAATTCAGAACCAGATTGAGGGGTAGAGAAGGGCATGATTTTTATCTCATGCATCATTAGGAAGGATGACCAACTGAAAGATCTTGCTGTCCTAATTATGGCGGTGTGTGACAGAATACTATATATTTCTAAACATGTCTGCCCTGTGAGGGGGCAGCATGCAAGCAGTGCACCCTTTCCACCATATTTGTTTCTGGAAAGAAGCAGTAGAATCTCCATCATCCAAAACGAATAACTGGTATTTAAAGTTAACTGAAAATTGTTTAACCTGCGTAAGTAATATAATACATGTAGTCATTCTTCAGGCTTTTGGAACTTTAGCTGAAGCTTTTTAAAAGTTTCTGCTATGATTGCTGTTTGTACCAACCATTTGTTATATTGAATAGTTTTATAGCTTCACTGTCCTTCTTCAGAGTCCTAATGAAATCTACGTCTCCAGCATTTCATCCGCCGCAGAAATACAAAGAAAGAGGTATCTTGCACTCTAAACGAAATTCAGATGATAGGTCAGATCAGTCATCCGTGAAGTCCACAGACAGTAGTAGTTATCCTAGTCCATGTGCCAGTCCTTCTCCTCCATCATCTGGAAAGGTAAAGTGTCCTCTTATTCATAAGTGTCAAACTATAGAAAATCTGAAGTAATCATGCCGATATTCTTCAGCGGTAAAAGATCATCCTATTATTTGTATTGAAGAGGCACCTGTGGACCCTATTCAAGGTTCTGGTCTTGATGCTTAAAGTGATATAAGAATATAAAGGATTTCATGCACTTAAGAGCTTACACTCTACAATAAATTACTTTAGTGCTATAGTATGAACACAGCAAAACTTATTACCAGAGGAATAGGGATGTAAAGGGTTAAACACAAGTTATGCTTTCGTGTAAGCTGTTAACCAGTGGCCCAGCCAGATTGGAGAAGTCCTTCATGGGACCGGGAGTGGAGACTGCATTCCAGCTCAGCTAGGCCCACCGCACTGCAGGGGTCTGTGTGCGTGCTCCAGGCTGGTTAGGCCCACTGTGGTGCAATGCAAATGGGGGGTGCTTCAGCCCAGCTGCCAGGATCCTGGTTAATGGGTTAAACTTAATGTTTAACTGGTTAACTTTTTAAACTGAATTTTACATCTCCATAGAGGATTTTTTCATAGAATGATGAATTAGAGTAAATGGGCATTAATATTTTTGGATGTCAAATTGATTGGCAATTTTACAACTTCATGTCTTAACTGAAATTTTCTTTTGCTGCATTTGAATACCTGTTACTCATTCTCTCCTTTTCTTTGAGTGCCTTCCACTTTGACTTCCTTTGTGTTCATCATCCGCTCTCTTTGGCTTACTATTATAGGAAATAGGGCTTTCCACCAGAATTACACTGTATTCTTTGATTATCTGTTTAATGTAACTGAAATATTCAAACTTCTTAATTACAAACATTTTTCTAAATCAGAATTTAGCCACTCTTTCATAAGTCTACTCAAACATTTTGTCAGGTGAAAATATATTTTAATAACTTCTGTAGCTGATATTGTTAAAAAAAGTATCAGATTGCCCGTGAAGTTGGTGTGCAATTTCTTAGTAGATTGAGTTTGAGCACCTGGTTTATCCTGCTATTGTGGCTTTTTTTTAATGAGAGTCTTTTCCTCTCCACTTCTTTTAATGGTGTGCATCAAGGCCACACTCTGGTTCTCATTTGAATTTTGTGGAACTTTCATTATGTCTTGTAGCTTCATTGTGGTAGGTATGTGTACTCCACAAGAACAAATATGTCAATGGACTGGTTGAGTCCTGCTCCCCTGACATCTGTAGGGAGTATGCCTTCAGTCACTGATTCTTCCCCTTTCTCACAGTATCCCCATAGATACTGATCCAGTCTGCTGCTTGCATTTCAGTAAGTATGTTTAGGGCAGGAGGCAATTTTGACTAGATCTGCTCTTTTTGCTCCTTGTTTATAGCAATATATCAACCCCCCCATCCCCAAGTTCTGTCTCTGGCAGATTTTTGATTTTTGGGAGGTATTTTTGTCCTAACCCTGAAATAGAGGGAGCAGAAATTGCAATTGGAAATGAGAAAGACATTAATAAATTACCTTAATCTTATCATGATGTATAGCCTGCCTGATCATCTGCTTTAACAAAAGGTCTATCAGTTTCTGATTGCTGCAGAATACTTAGGGCTATCCTATGAATTATTCTCCTACCCACGTTATTAATGTTCCCTAAGTCAATAGCCAAAGATGAACCAATTAATCTCAAATCGGATGTTTAGCTAGTTGTTATAATTTCCTTCTCCTTGTTATTTTGGATAGTGGTACTTCTATCTCATAATCCAAGGCGGTGGCAGTTGATCTGCAGAAATGGGAATTTCTTACATGGCAGTCCCTGTCTGCAGATTTGTGTCAACACTTGTCCTTCAGTCACTGTTAGTCAGATACCTAGTTTCAGTTGGCATCTCTTGTCACTTGGCTTGTTGAAATTGAAAGTTAATACATTACCACTTGACATTTCTATCAACAGAAGCAGTGTCTGTGGCTGACAGAGTTATAGGTGTTACTCTTTGCGCTGCGTTTTTTTTTTTTAACATGATGGGAACCAAATCTATCCAGTCTATACTGGTGTAGTAAGAAATTCCTGTTTCTGCAAGGCTATAGTTCTGCTAGAACTTAGTGAAAAGATGGCTAAGCAAGGGATTTCTGATTATTTTAAATACTAGAAATGTAATTTGCTCTATTATTTTTGCAGGGATCGAAGTCTCCTTCACCTAGACCAAATATGCCAGTTCGGTACTTCATTATGAAAAGCAGCAACTTGAGAAATCTTGATATTTCTCAACAAAAAGGTATCTGGTCTACAACTCCAAGTAATGAGCGAAAACTAAATAGAGCTTTTTGGGAAAGCAGCATGGTTTACTTGGTATTTTCAGTTCAAGGATCAGGACACTTTCAGGTGAGTCTTAAATGAGCATTTAAAATTAGCTGAATCTGGTGGGCCATAGCTGTGCAATAAAATACCAATGCATAGAATGGGAGTTTTGCTTATTATTTTAAATCTTTACAACTGATATAATAAGTAATATATAGAGAGAACATTTCATCTCTCTGGGATCTCTCCTAACATAGAAAAGTCTGAGTCCACAGAAAAGCTAAGGAAATCTGGATGCAGTTCAGTCTTAAAATGTTTGTATCCTCCATGAATTCTCTGGAAATAAACAAAAAACAATTAAAATTAAATTTAAAACAAAAGGGGGGAATAATTAAGAGTATCCTCATTCTTTTCTTTTTCTGATTGCTAAAAACATATATGTAATAATGTACATTTGCGGTCTTATTTTGGCAATTTGTAATGATAATTGGACTCTGCTGAATATTTGTCCTAGATCTTTAGATCTTAAGGCTGGAAGGTGTGGCCATTATGATCAGCTAGTCTAATCTTCCACATAGTACAGGCCATGTAATTTCACCCTGAAACTTCTGCATCAGATCCACCACTTCTACAGCTTGAACCTCTCTAGTCTGGCACCCACGGGATCTGACTGGTGCTGAACCAGAGAATTTGGCAGACCACAGGAGGTCAATATTTTCTAGCAGCATTACCAACACTTCCTCTGTGTACTGGGCCACTAGAAGACATTTAGAGGTAAATTCGAGCTAAATAACAGTGCAGAACACTGAGTCAAGACTAGTAGCTGTAAACAAACTTTATAGAACCACAGGAAACTTGGCCATATCCATAAGTGGACATCCAGCTAACTAAAATCATGCCAGACCACGGATTTTGCCAGACCAGAGAATGCTGGACTAGAAAGTTTAAACCTGTAGTTGAGCTGGAATCCATTTTCTTAAAATATATCAAATTGTGTTGGAAACACTGTAAGTGATATAGAATCCACCACATCTCTAGTTATTCCAGGGATATTTAGCATGGATCTTAAAAGCTTGGTGCCTTATTTCTAGTCTGAATTTGTCTAATTTCACCCTCTAGCTACTGGCTTTTGTTATGGCTCTGCTAGATTAGAGCCTCCAGTGGTTAGAAATTTCTTCATGCAGGTATTTGTACACCAGGATCAAGTAACATTTTAATCTTAAACTAAACACATTTAACTTCTTGGTCGGGACTAGTGCTTTTTTTGTGATGGTACTGTTCGGAACGGCGTACTGTCACCTATTTTTCCAGCACACAGAAAAGGAATGGTATTTCCCCCGTGCATACTGGCACCTGTGTTCCTGGGGCGGCTCAGAAGCCTGTTCGGGACAAGAGGCAGGGGTTTATTCCGGCTCTCAGTGTGGTGTT
>JANRFK010004149.1:64446399-64459790 GCA_030068395.1 Apalone spinifera
GCTTTTTGCGCAAGGGGTTTTTGTGCAAAAAGAAGCAGTGTAGCTGCTTCCGTTCTGTGCAAAAACCCCGTTGCGCAAAAAGCATTGGCAGAAAATATGCTAATGACACTGTGACATCGCGACTGCCACAAAATAGTGTAGTGTAGACAAAGCCTTAGAGACTAACAAAAAATGTAGATGGTATTGTGAGCTTTTGGCCCCTTAAACTCCATTCATCTGAAGAAGTGGGTTGTGCTCATGAAACCTTATGATACCATCCACATTTTTGTTAGTCTCAAAGGTGCTGAAAGACTATTTGTTGTTTTTTACATTTTTCCAGTTACAGACTAACACAGTTACCCCTCTGAAACATTTAATTGCACTGTTATCACAGCCCCTAACAATTTAATATTCATAACTGTATTTATGCAACCATCCATCTGTTGCTGAGTTCCTTGTTCCTTCCTTTACTTTCTTTCATGACTTCCATGTTATGACCGCAAAACGTACTTCCACGAGTGTAGGGGAGCCTGGACGGCCCTCCCTTGAACAGAACAACAACAATGTCTGCATTGTCAGGCTTGTCCTGACCTTGTCCAAAGTATGGATCTCTAACAAAGCAAACCCTAAGCCTGTCTCAAGTCTGGTGCATGTAAGCACGCAGACAAGGCGGGGAAGCTTTGAGAGGCAGGAATGCTTGCACAATCATGCAGAGACTGTAGACTACTGCGAGACCAGGCCAAGAACAACAGAAACAACCTGGTACTGGTACATCCCATTTTTGATAAGCAAAAAATTACAGATACAGCTATAAAACTGTTAATTAAGCACTTTGGCAACATCTGGAGCAGCAGGCTGTACCTCAAATACTGGCATAATAGGTATCTTACGCAATATGTAGTTGATTAGTAGATATTATTAGAACGACCAAGTAGAGTATAAATATAGGAGTTGAAAACCTAATCAGTGGGAGGGAATGGGTAAGGTGTCCCCACTGCCTTACTCACTGCAACTAGAAGGAGAACCAGTTCCTACCGCTTGATGCATTGTGGATGCCTCTGCGCGTGGGGATAGAAAGAGGCCACAGCCTCCCATCTGATAATCATAAGGGTCTTAGCATTGGAACTGCATGTGGTTTATAGAAATAAGTATATGTATATTCATATTCTTAAAATGGAGTATAGGGCTTGTGTATAGGGCTTGTGTATAGGGCTGCCAGATGGTTTAACCAAAAATACCGAACACCCCTTTGGGGGAGACCAAAGCTGTTGAGCAAAAAAAAAAAAAGCCAACAAGGCAGCTTCCTTGCAGAACCAGGGGAGGAGTGGGGGGCTGGGTCCAGTTGCTGAGTGTGTGTAGGGTTGCCAGATGTCTGGTGTTTTCACCTCCTGGCAGGGGAAAAAAATCAGAAAATACCAGACATTTTAGGTGTCCTGTATTTTCTGAATTTTTTTTACCGGACAGGAGGCAAAAATACTGGACTGTCCAGGTCAATACCGGACACCTGGCAACCCTACTTGTGTATTGTCCTAGGTGTAGGTGTTGTTTTATATTGCCTGTGCTAACTAGCCTGTGTATTGGAATAGATCTGTTTAACCTTGCATTGCTTTCATTTACTATTCTGTGCACAATAAAGTTAAAGAGAGTTTATCTGAGGTGTTTACTGGCTGCTCTCATATCTAAAACAAATCAAATCACATGACAGTGAGGAATATATTTTGTTCTATTTCTTTTAACATGGCTATCATATGTATTTAATTACAATTGCCATAATATCCTGAAAGTAGGAATCTATTGCCTTTAGGGAACCTCTTCTGCTTCAGGTGCTCCTGCTGCCAACTTTTCCCTCTGGCATGCTTTGGGCACCTATGAGGGCTGCTGAAGCATATTGTTACCTCTGTTAATTTGGGCTATGTCTACATTTAAAATGCTACAGTGGAGCAGCTGCAGTGCCATAGCACTTCATTGTAGACACTAACTCTGGCTAAGGGAGGGGTTCTCTTGTTGCTGTTAATAATTTATCTAATTCTCTGTTGAAGCCTGTTACAGATTTGGCCTTCACAACATCCTCGGGCAAAGAGTTCTACTGTGCATTTTGTGAAACAGTTCTTCCTTTTGTTTGTTTTAAACTGGCTGACTAATTTTATTGAGTGACTTCTGGTTCTTGTGTAAAGGAGTAAATAATAACACTACCCTCCTATTTAATTTCTCCACACCATTTGGGACTTCATAGACCTCCTATTGCTGTGGTCTCTAACCTCTGTAAGCATGAGATCACTTTTTAAATTTTAGTGGAATCCAGGATCTATCTCAGATCCAAATACCCTTCCCCTGACTCCTTCATGCCTCTTCTCTGAGGCACTACCCCTGCTCATTCCATCCTCCCTCTTTCCTCCATCCTCCCTCCCTTTCACCAGGCAGAAGCAGAGAGTTGGGACACAGGCTCTAGCCTTGAGCCTAAGGGCTTTGGAGTGTGAGAGGGACTCTGAGCTGAGCCTGGGGCAGAGAATTGGGGTTCTTGAGGGGGTTCAAGGTACAGGCTCTGTGAGGGAGTTTTTGTCTAGGGCGCTCTGGGTGAGGGCAGGGGCTTGGGGTACAGGAGAGGGTTCACGACTGGGGCAGGGGTTTGGGATTTTGGCTCCAGCTGGACACTGCTTACCTCAAGTGGCTCCTGGGTGGTGCTGCAGTAGGGGGTAAGGCAGGCTCGCCCTAGCCCTGGCCCTGGCCCTGCACCACTCTCAAAAGCAGCCAGCAAACTCCCTCCATCCCAAGCTCTGTGCCCCTCCCCATTCCATTCTGTGGAGATTGATATAAGGGTGCCCCACTCCCACCCTGTATTCTGTGCCCCCTCTTCCCCTTCTCTGCTCTGCACAGCAAGCAGGAGGCTCCGGGAGTGATGGGGCAACTCCAAGGCAAAGGGCAGGAGATGCGCAGCAGTGGGGCAAGGGGCAGCTGAAGTTATGTGCTTGATAGCCCTTTGGCCAAACCAGTCAGGATCACCTGTCAGAGGCTCCAATATGTATCAGTAAATCCCTATTTATTGGTTGGTGAACATTGTCCTATTGTATTTCTCCGAGGCTACATCCAGACTGCAGGCTTCTTTTGGAAGAAGCTTTTCCAGAAGAGATCTTCCAGAAGAACTTCTTTTGAAAGAGTGTGTCCACACAGCAAAAGTGCATAGAAAAAGTGATCTGTTTTTTTGAAAGATAGCGTCTACATTGATTGGATGTTATCTCGCATTTAAGTTGTGATTACTATAGATGGAATGGCCACAAGGGCACTTGTGCTTTTTCCTGGAGGCCTCTTCTTTCAAGCAAAACTCCTCTTCCCTGCCCACACATGCCTTTTCCCAAAAGAGCTCTTTCAGAAAGAGGTTTCTTCCTCATAGGAAGAGGTTTATTGTTCTTTGAAAAAACCCTTGCATTCTTTTGACTTTCTGTCGAAAGAACGCAATAGCAGTGTGGACGTAAGTGTAGCTTTTCCAGAAAATGGCCGTTTTTCCGGAAACACTCTGTAGTATACACATACCCTTAGTCATCTGTTTTCCAAGATGAAAAATTCCAGTGTTTTTTAATTTCTCCTCATAGGGAAACTGTTTCATGCCCTCAATCATTTTTGTTTCCCTTTGTTCTAACTTTGGGTACGTCTAGACTATAGGCTTTTATTGACAGAGCCTTTTTCGACAGATACTGTTGACAAAGCTTCTGTCGACAAAGAGTGTCTAAACTACATCTAGTTCTGTCAACAAAGCAAGCCGCTTTGTCGATATGAGAGTGTAGACGCAAAGGATAGTGTAGATGCAATAACGCCTTCTGTTGACAGAACTTTGTCAACAAAAGGCATTATTCCTTGTAGAATGAGGTTTACTGCTGTCGAAAATACTGCTGAGTTCTGTCGACATTATTTTGACAGAACTCGGCTGTAGTGTAGACGAAGGTATAGTTTTGTTGACAAAAGTGCACTTTTGTCGACAAAACCCTGTAGTCTAGACACACGCTTTCTGAATTCTAATTTTTTTTTTTTTTTTTTTTTTTTGAGATGGGAGTAACAAGCATCTCATTTGGGGCTTTACAAAACAGACAAGGGTTATTAAATGGCAGTCTAATCTGGTACAGCAGAATTTAAAAATAAAATACAATCCTGAACATCTTGTTAATTTGATTCAGTGAAAGAGTAAGCGTTCAATCTAGCACATATTGCAATCAGTGGAAAGACTACCAAAGTCTTGAAGGCTGTCGGAGCAGGCCATAAATGAGGAAAAATTGGTTTTTAAAGTAAAATGGCTAAACTACATTTAAAAAGAGAGGAATTTTAGGAGTGAAAAGGGAGCGAGAGACTGTTTAGTAGCCTATTCAATTGTTTAGTTCACAAGATAGCTCCCAATAAACCAAGTAATATTTGGAAAGCATTCAAACTCTTGGCATTTTACTGCTTTTCTCTGCCAATCAAGTTTTAATTCTTACATAAATAGACTCTTATCAGTAAAGCAGCTCTGCTTTGCAAATTTACCTCTGATTTATAGTTCAGCTGAGGCAGCAGATAGTCTGAAGGTCAAAGGTGGTCTCTTGGCTTCATGGCAACAGTTATATCTTGAAATCAGCAATGTGAAAATTGACTATTTCAGTGGGTAATCTGTCAGTTATTTAGCAAAATAATTATTTATGGAGGGGGGAATTAAGAATTTAAAGGTAGAAATGGGGGAAGGAACTAAAAATCAATAAAACTAACAAAAATAGCAACAAAAAAGTAGTGTGTTTTATTTAATAGGAAGTTGAAAATATGGTCAGCTGTATAAGGAAAATATGTTCTAGTTAGAAATGTACAAAGTGTCCATGGAACACAAAGAACTGAGCATGTCAGCTATCTGATCTATTACACTGTCTGCCAAAATTTTTCATTAAATGCTCATTGTACTGAAATGTTACTAATTTTTACTAGGAGAAAGGGTAAAAAGGGAACGGGAGTAGGATTTATGATAGGAAATAAATCAAAGCCCATATCCAGTTTTGTTATATATAATGGATTTGGAACTTTGCACAGATGTGAGCTTTTGTTATTGACTCTCAGTGATGTCACGTGGCAAAAATGCCCAGGAACTGTGTGGGTTTGATCATTTTTACTGCTTTGGATATAAATTCTATTTAATGGCAGTACTAAAGCACTTCAGACAGTGTTCATTTCTAGGGGATTATTTCATATCTTGATCTCCTGCCTTGTATTCAGGGAAATGTAGGGCTGGAAGGGACTGGAAAAGTAATTTAGCCCAGCCCCATGTGCTGAGGTAAGGTTAAACATACCTAGGCCATCTCTGACAGGTGTTTGTTAAAAACACTGGAGATTGTTAGCCAATCTCCAGTGATGGAGATTCTACAGCCTTTCTTGGAAGCCTATTCCACAGCTTAACAACCCTTATAGTTTGAAAGTTTTGCCTAATATTAGCATCTCCTCCACTCCTTCATCCAAGTCATTAATTAAAATAGCTGAACAGTACTGGACCAGGACTGGCCCCTGCAGAATTCCTTTAGATACATCCTTCTAGTTTGACAGTGACCCATTAATAACAATCCTTGAGTATGGCATTTCAGCCAGTTGTGTATCCACCTGTAACAGTAACCACAGTTCACTAGTTTGCTTATGCTCCTCAGAGATATATTAGAGTCATTCAGAAAGGCACTGACAATTGTTTTATTGCTGAAACTACACCACTTTTGGATTGTTTGATATTTAGAGAAAGAGCACAGTCATCTGGATTCAAGGCTCTCTCTGGTGCAGGTGGAGGAAAAAGATGCTGTATGATACGGGACATGACAACTGATTGTCTTATTTGGGGACTTTTGACCTACCCTCTTCCCCAGCTGCTTCTTAAGGCTTATGTCCTTTATCAGTCTTTCCTCATCCCCACACTACTTCACTAGACACGAACTCATTTTTGGTCTTCGATGAATTTTCAAAATGCCACCACCTGTCACCCTCCCATCTCAGTGGGAAGAAGCCTCTTGACTCTCCTACAAGTTCAGCTTCATTTTAAGAAGAAGTGAATAGTGATTGCTATCCACTGGGGAAAACCATAAAGTGACATTTGCAGAATAGTAATTAAGTCCAGGCCTGCTGGCAAGGGGGAAGCAAAGGAGGTGGTTGCCCTGGGGCTGAGCTCCCAGCTATTGACACTCTACTATGGCAGCCCGAGTCCCAGGACTTTTAATTCCTTTAGATACATCCTTCTAGTTTGACAGTGGCATGTTCTGGGCAGCTCTAAAGTCTGTGGTGGGGGGAGTGTGGCATGTTCCGGGTGGCACAGAGCACTGGCTGCTCCAACCCCGCCCCTTCCACACAAAGCTCCCCCCCCTCCAGAAGTGCAAAGTGGTTCCACCCATCTTGCTCAGGGGCCCCCAGGGACAGTCAGCACCCTTGATTAAGAGAAATTGAGGCATATTATAACATAACTGAAAGGAAAGCAGCTGTTTCAAGCTGGCATCCCAGAAGCCCTCCTGTTCCCAAGGCTGGAATAGGAGGGGAGAGAACAGCATTTTGTTCTGAGATTTGCCTCATTTATTCTCAGAATGAGGGTTGTTCAGTTCTAGTATTTAAGAATTTGTTTCTATAATATATTTTCACTATATAATTTTTTGTCTGGGTCTGGCCGTAGTGAACTGGGGAATCTCCGTATTGGGGGAGGAAGAAGAAGAACTGTTCCTTTGTGTATTCCTAGTATGTTGGAAAACTGGTGAAACACAATATGTTTGCTGATGAATTCTTGGGAGCTTACTGATCTTCCACCATGTGCAATCTAAAGTAGCACCTTGTATACACCAGAAACTTCCATGGAAGAACAGGATGGAAAGTGGTCAGATGATTCTGTTTCAAGAAGTGAAGGAATTCTGCTGGTTCTACGTAACTTACACTCCAGAGGAGCATTGTGGGACATAGCCATGATAGTTATTGGGCATCCTCATAAATATAGTAACCTAAGCAAACATAGATGTAACATGCAATCCTGTATGCAAATGATTCCTAAAACATGAGAAAAGACCCAACATAGGTCAGGGCTTGGACAGGATGTTGGGAGTAGTTGCAGCCTGTTATAGTGCAATGAAACAATACATGGAACTGCTGTATTCATTTAACTGCAAAAATCCTTTATAAAATGTATTACTGTCCTACAGTAATGATTCAAATTACAGTAGTCTGGACCATTAGAACATTGTAGCACTGTTTTTACTACAGATCTAGGAATCTTAAAGCTCTGGTGCATTTTAAATGGCAAAGTGTGGGTTCCTTCCAAATACTGGAGAATGTAAGAGCATTACAGGCCTGAAGCCACAGCTGTCATGAAAATGGCTCCTAGTCACTCATCCAACCTTCTACATGAATTTTGTTGCCAACAGAAAACACACAGAACATGAAATATCAGTCAGAAACAGCTAGGTTTCTCTGTTCACTGTCTGCTTTGTGTTTAACATAACTCAGGGCTGGGCAAGATGTGGCCTGGAGGCCAGATCTGGCCCACCTAACCCTTTGATTTGGCCCACGGACTGCATCTCACTGCTATTTATATCCTACTGCCAGTGCCACCGAATTTCTTGGCAGTGGCTCAGGCAGTGGGATACTATTTAAATGTCTCACAGTTATGGCATTACCCCAGCAGGGGCTACCCGAGGCAGCTGCCAGGGTATTTAGTGATGGGGCCAGGAGCTGCAAGCCTTTTGATGTATTTTACTTCAAAGCCTCTGGCCCAGACAGCTCTGGTGGGAGGCTAGTTTCCAGTGCCTGACCCATGACCACCTACCAAAAATCATTAAGTGGCCTTCCTGTGAAAATTATTGCCTACCCCTGACATAACTCATGTCTCTATCTTTCTTTGGTTTAAACGGGCTCCCAGTTTTATAAAAGTTTTGAGACAAACAATCCAGTGCCTTTGACAAGCATGTACAGTATTTTGAAGAGCATCATATAAGAAACGTTTTCATTACAGGCTAAAAATGGCATAGAACATAACTTTAGACACTGACAGTTCAGTATCCTAGAAAAAAATACCCTACAGCAAATAAAACTGACTAATTTAGATAATGAACAAAGGAGAGAAACCAAAGGTGTGTTTAAGAATTTTTAAGAGGGCAAAAAACTGCTTTGCCTTTTAGAAGCAATTATTTCTTGTGTGTTTGATCCCAGCTGCAAGGAGCTACCTTTCGCTTACAGATAAACACCTTTAGCAGAGTAAGGTGCATGACTGATAGGACACACTAAAGTCAAAGAGGGATTAGAAAATGTGAGATGAAAAAAGGGAAGCAATTTTGGTGTGTAATAATAATCCAATATATAAGATGAAGTGTTCAATGGGGCTCAACTGTATCTGATATTTCTATTCATTAAGCCATTCATAAATTTTGTTGTTGTTGTTCTGGGTTGTCCCATGCTTTAGAAGGAAGAAACCGATCATCTTTAATACTTTATACAAGAATGGGAGTGCTGCAGACATTTTTTGGTATATCAAATAACGTTCTCTTGTGAGCTTTGTTTCCCTTTAGATCTCTAGTATGAATCTCTCTTTTTTACATTTAGAAAAAGAAACAGTATTTTGCAGGTAGGAATTAGGTATTTTTAAACTAAACTTTGGAAATTATCATTCAAATAGTATGAGTTATGCTATCATTGTGCAGGATATTGGTATATAGGTAAATGACATCTATGATATCAAGAATAGTGTGCTGTGGGAGGTTGTTAATGTTGTAGAGTTTGTGGAGGAAGTAGGTTTTATCCTGGAGGAAGCTGACCCTTGTCTAGTGAGTGGTTTGAGGATGGCTTCTGTGAGTCTTGATATTCCTTCAGCAAGAGTCCCATGGTCAGATATGATAGGTCTATCTGGGTTCCCTCGTTTCTGTGTCTTGGAAAGCATAGAGAAGCTCTCTGGGGTTGGTTTGTGAAATATGAGGTTGTGGAATTCCTTGTGGAGTTGTTTGGGGAAGGATTTAATTATATTTTAGTTTTCTTCATCTGAAGACGTGGGTTGTGCCCATACCATCTATATATTTTTTTTTTTTTAGTCTCTAAGGTGCTGCAAGACTGTGCATTTTTTTTTTAATTTTTCCAGTTACAGACTAATATGGCTACCCCTTTGAGACTGCCTGCTTTTCGTGCAAGAAGCTTTTGTTGGAAGAGAGCTTTTGCAAAAAACTTCTTGCACAAGAGAGCATCCACACTGCAAAAATGCATTGAAAACGCGATACGCTTTTGTGAGAGCGTCCAGACTGCTTGGATGCTCTCTCGCAAATAAGCAATGATTGCTATGGACAGAATGGCCACAGGCACCTGTGCTTTTTCCTCTTCTTGTGCAAAAAACTCCTCTTCCCCATCCATCCATGCCTTTTTGAGCAAGAGCTCTTGTACAAAAAGGCATTCTTCCTTGTAGAATGAGGATTACCAATTGTGCAAAAACCCCTCTGATCTTTTGATTTACTTGTGCAAAAAATGTGCTTGAGGTGTGAATGCTCTGAGTTTTTGCAGAAAAACAGTTGAGTAGTGGATGTGATGATTTTTAAAAATTCCACACTCAGTTTTTGCTCTGATGCGATCAATGTAATGATCAAGTGTGGGGTGATGATGTATGCATTGGGGTGTTCCATCAGAGGATTTTTTTTCTTACAAATGTTGTTGTGGAATTCTGTTAGGTGTGGAGTCAGTGGAATAATTCTTTTAGTTCTCTACCTGTTCGTACAGGATCAGGTTGTATGGTGGGGCAGTTCAGCCCCTTAAACCAGTCAGCTCTGTTTCAGGGTAGTACCGATAAACTGATGTTGTTGGGGTGTCATGTAATGTCCACATCGTGGGTCCTATTGTGATGATTTAACTCAGAGGTTGTAGTCTGGGTTATGGAATTGTTGCAGTTGGTTCCACTCTTTGCTTTGTGTTGCATGGTTGTCATCAGATATTTTTGTTAGTAATTTTGGATTTTTGTGTGTGTTCTCCAGGTTTCCTGTGATTGTAATAGTATAAATATATTTTATTAAAAATAATGCTACTAACTGATAACTATATTAGTACAAAAGCTGTGGGTAGAGCAGGCTGACACATGGCTGCTTATCATTCTGTCACAAATAGCCTAGGGGAAACTAGGAACGTTTAGTACTAGTGGTTTCATTCTCCAGGGTACAGTTGATGTACAGCAAGTGCAGTCTGCTCTTTTTCAGTGATATTCCTGACTAGAAGTCGCAGAGAATTTTCAGATTTGACTAGCACTGGACAGAAGGTAATGCAGAACAGCAGTCACCACACTTGAAGAAAGAAAATGTGGAGTGAAATCCAATGAACATGAACACCATCGAAGACAGATGTATGTTCCTGTCAGATGTGCTCTCCTGATAGGATAATCATTCAGACAGTGCTGAAACAGGCGGCAACTTGGGACTTTATGGATTAAAGTGAAAGAAAAGGTGGATGTGGTATAAGACTGCAGGATGTCCTCCTTTGCAAATGATGCACCACTTGCTTCTGCCATTACTCTCCTGACTTATTTTATGCTTTTAAGTAATATAGTCTTAAAGATTTATCTGTTGCTCTTTCTATGTGCAGTAGCTACTCTGCATTATCAAGAACAACCACCCTAATTTAGTAGTATAGATAATTGCATTGTAGGGCATTTACAGGTAGAGATGCTCATTTTATAATCCATATTAACCATAAACATTGAAGCATAATTCTTTCTCCACTATTTGAGTGGTACACATTAACATTTGAGTTGTCTTGGAATATGAGAGAAGATGTGTCATAATATCTAATATCGCTTACGAAATTGTAGGCAAGCATCAATGTTTATAATCATTACTATTACATCAGTACTATCTATGATTTATTTATATTAAAATACTTTTTGTCTTGGAATTTGCTAATTGTCACATAAGAATGGCCATATTGGTCAGACCAAAGGTCCATCTAGCCCAGTATCCTGTCTTATGTCAGTGGTCAATGCCAGGTGCCCCAGAGGGAATGAACAGAACAGAGAACCATCAAGTGATCAAATCCCTGTCATCCATTACCATCTTCTGGCAAACAGAGGCTAGGGACACCATCCTTGCTCACCCTGGCTATTAGTCATTGATGGATCTATTGTCCTTGAATTTTTCTAGTCCTTATTGAACCCTGTTATTAACCATAACTGGTATACGTGCCTGTTTCTATTACTGTTACCCTCAGCCCTCCTCTTCCATCTGTTTATAATACTCAGTTGCTGCATCTTGTCTTAATTGATATTGTAAGCTCTTAATTGTCTTTTGTTTGCACAGTATCTAGCATAATGCGGGCCTGATCCTGACTGATGCCTTTGGGTGCTACACAACATCACAATGTGTTCTATCTTTTTGCACATCGGTTCCTGAGGTAATTTGGAAATTGTCTGTCATTTGTGTATACCTTTAGATAAGGAGGAAACTCTGCAATTACGCTGGACTGATATTTGGACATGCAATTATGCACATTTTAAACCTCAATCTCTACTGTAATTTTTATTTTCTAATGTTGGTTGCTTTTTCCTGATATTTTTCTATTTTCTGTGAGGTGTTTCAGGATGATTTTTGGGATTGAGTCCGCCACCTACTTTATGATACTATTCCTGGAAATTCGATATAGCATGCTAAGAAACTGTCAAATGCTTAACAGCACTCAGTGGGAACTATGCACTGTGCCTCCTTGCAGGGACAGAATGTGGGTCCCCCCCCAGTCTTTATATGCCTGTACATCACTAACAATCTTGAAGTTAATAATTAATTCCATTTCCTCTTTGAGCGTAGTTGTTTTTTCCACTCTTGGACTCAGTAGTTATTTGTAAAGTACAAGAACTAATGTTAGCAAAGCTTTCTGCCTGACCTACCTTGAGGTCCGTAAATTGATAGCTTATAACAGTGTTTCTCAAACTGTGCTCTGTGGAGCCCCAGGGGTCCACGAGACATCTCCAGGGGCTCCGTGAGGTTGACAAACTGGAAAGCCTTCAAAAGCATAATTGAGAGTTGCCCCGAACTGACGCAATTAACACACACCACTGGGGTTCTGCATAAATTTTTACGCATGGAAAGGGCTCTGGAGCCTGAAAAGTTTGTGAACCGCTGGCTTATAATGATGGAATAGGCTGAGGTCTTTTGTGCTTTGATATTCCCATATGCAAGTAGATGTGTCAAATAGGGATGACCTCTAACAACGTAAAGACGTTTTTATGATACATAGCATTTAAAAGGTCACACACATGTGAAGGAGTTTATGTAAGTGATATTTAAATTCTCCAGATCTATAACACAAGACACAAAATGCTATAAACCACAAGGTGACCAGAGGACCAGATTCTGATGTTTACTCTAATTTAGTAGCACCTAGTTCCACTGACTTGCAGTGAGATTCAGTTCAGTGTGAGTAGTAGTATCATGTGCTCACATAGTGGATTATGTCAACATTTGTTATATTGGTTATTTGTCAGGAGAGAAGTCTGTCATTCAAACAACTTCCATTGCTTAAACCAATTTCTAAAAATAACACAGAAAGCACAAAAATAAAGTAATTTTTTTAAAAAAAGTCCACAACTGCGAAGAAAACATGCTCTACTTGTCAAACTTTAATCACTTTTCTAGCGAGAAGAAAAGAATAACACTGCTAACTTTAAAAGCATTATGTGATTCACTTTCTATTATAGGCAAGCGATAAATAGGAGGAATATTCTGATGTGAACAAAACAAAAATGGCTAAGAAATGATACAGGCTAATTTTAACTGAATTATGGACCAATAGGGATAGTTTTTAGAAATGCAGTTCACACTGCTCTTAGATTAATTTGCTGATTATTTAACATCTGGAAACCTGACTTTAAAGCTAACTTTAGGGAACAAATGAAATATTATGCTATCTAATTTAGTAATTACAGGCTGACCATTGTCAGACAATTCAGTGTGAATGGACAGTCCTCACACATGTAAGCTCAAGTACTGAAACTATAGGACTGTTATAGGTCAAGACTGAAATGCATTCATTAGGTTTGATGGAGAAGCTAGTGCAGAGTCTATTGCTGGATTTGACTCTAATTTACTCTTCTAAATGTTATAATAAAAATTGGGAAAATCTTCATATAGATGAGTTATTTATAGATTTAGTGCCCATTTGTTTTGAGAATATTGTTAATAGCCTTCATAAAAAAGTCTTAGGGTACGTCTACACTAGCCCCCTAGATTTATCTAGGGAGGCTAATGAGGGCGACCGAAATTGCAAATCAAGCCCGGGATTTAAATATCCTGCACTTGGTTTGCATGTTCCCGGCCAGTTGCCATTTTAGAAATTGATTAGCTAGAAGTAACTGCTCGCTTCTACACGCGGCAGAGAAATGGGATTTCGAAATAAAGCCCTAACTCGAATTAGCTGGTATTCCTCCTGCAATGAGGTTT
>JANRFK010004149.1:64463023-64479708 GCA_030068395.1 Apalone spinifera
AGCCCCTTCCTCTGCCATCCACCTTCTGCCTTCCAGTTTGCAGGGCGGCCGCAACCCCGGCCCAGGATCCAGACCACATGCTGAACCTAGGGGTGCAATCCTGGGCCTCACAGTTTTAAAGTCCCAGGCTGTGACATCACATCACGCCTGGGTGTCTCCCCTCTCAGCTGTTGCGCGGTGTTTCAGCATGCCGCGCATGTGTTTCCCTCGGTCCCACATGGCCTGAACTGGCTGACGCCGGGAAATTTAAAATGCGGGGCTGAGGCATCCCATCACAATCCCTCTACTCCTCCAGCAGCCACCAGCCGGCCCTTCGGTGGATGGCCCACTGGGAAATTCCTGGTATCCTGCTGGGCCCGTCCGCCTCTGGTGCTGGCGCGGAGCCTATTAAGCACGGGGCCCGGGGCAGCCCCCCGTTCACCCTGCCCTATATCCGCCGCTACACCCCAGACAGTGAGACTGTGACTGAGACTCATATTCCAGAGCCTCATTTTAAAAAAACAAACATTAATTCCTGGGGAACAGTTTTTTAAGAGCAAAACAAGCCAATGTGTAAGTGTGGCATACAGCAATGCTGTCATCTGTTAGTATTATAAAAGGCAGGTCATTTCAGAAGACAAGCTCGCCTTTCTGAGCAAGACAATACACAGGAATGGATGGGAAAGAGTGCAAGCAACTGTCTGGGTAGGTCTATGTTAGAAATTTCTGGCAGGTTAGTAATGTCAGTATGGGGGTGATTTTTTTTTTTAAAACATTTTTATACTTTACTGGCAAAAACCCTAATGCAGGTACTCTTATACAAATATAAAGGTCATTTTATGTTATAGCTTATATTGTTGCTCAGGGAACTGGTGCAAACTATAACAACAAAAGCTGCCCCCCCGTATAAGCTGCATTCTACAACTGTGTTCTTCCTTCCTTCCTTCCTTCCTTCCTTCCTTCCTTCCTTCCATGAACTTCTATTGGTGAGAGAGGGACCAACACAGCTACATATACATTGCATGTATTTCCTTCTCTTGTATCTTTCATCGGGGGAGGGAGGAAGGGGGGGGGAGTAATGGTGCATTTGCCATGGTATTAAGCAGGCTGAAGTCTCTTTATATCAAATCCCTAACCTTGTGTAAAACTGTTTAATGTTGTACAATGACAGAATTGTGTTAACATTCTGACTTCTAGGGCCCATTTATTCTATCTAAAGTAATACAGTAGCCTTTTCCTTAAAAAAAAATCTCACTGTTGTTTAATAGAATTGCAGCCAAGATAGTGTCCTCTTATAAATTATTCTGTAATTAGGTAAAAATGGCAAATTATGACAAAAAAGGCTGCTTACAGACAAGAAACTAGATTGGGAATCAGGAAATCTGACTTCTATTCATATCTTTTCCACAAACTTCCTAATAATCAAATCCCTTAAAGCCTGATTTTTAAATCTTGCATGGAAGAGGACATGCATAATGGAGTCCTGTTCTGCATGTGCAGCTATTGCAATAATATATGGGATAATTCTGTACACAGATGGCAAGAGATGCATCTGCCCAGCTATTTATACATTCAATAACTTGATTTACATACATGAAAAGTAATTTAATATGCAATAGCACATATATAGTTACAATTACCCTTCTTTTCCTCAGTTTCTCAATTTTACTGGAGATTAAAACTATTTTCAAAGGGATGGCAAGGCTACTTAATATTTTATGAAGTAGACCAAAATCCACAGATGGAATGTGCTAGGAACATGCAAAGTTTTATTGCTAATGAATTATCAAGATTATCAAGGTGATTTCTGATCAATAAAAAAATCATTTATTGGCTAGAAATGGACTTCCATGAAGGTCTCTCTCAGCAATGGTTTTAAGCCTATATCAGATGTGAGTGATAACTTTGTGTAAGCTGAGCTATAGCCTGCCTAATTCCCATTGAGGGAAGACCTGACTAGAGTTTGTAAGCAGCCTTCCTGTGGGTTTATAATACAACGGGTGCATATAAAATTAGAAAGAAGTAAATAAACACAGATATCGCCATAAGCTAACAAGTTAAAAGTACAGGCAAGTTTGTGACATCATCTTGGTAACTTTTAGCCATCACTACTCATAAAGGATGCACAGTTATTCTTCCATCTAAAGAAGCTTTTAGCTGGCTTGTTCTTATTCAAACATGCTTTGGTTCATAGACTATTATTTACCTGAAAATTGTGCACATATCAAAAGTGACTGAATTCTATATTATGTTCTATATTTTTACAGTTATTTAGTGCTGCCATTTACTAACCCTGCAAGTGCAAAGTCTAATTATGGTAATCTTTTCAAGCTCATTTTATTTATCTTGATAACATAACTTAGTTTTCATATATTTTTCTCTTTTTTTAGGTTATTTATGAACAATTAAAAAAGTATAATGAAAGCTTGTGATTTATGATCTTTAACTTTTGGAGAGCAGCTATCCTTTTCTTATATCTAGTTAGAGTTTGTCTATACAGAATGGATGTTAATCTATGCTTTATCTCAAAATAATATGGACTTTAAAGCCTGTGGGTGCTTGGCTCTTCTTTCTGTAAAGAGGCAGAGTTATCAAAATTAAACTACAGTAGACTTCCGATTATCTGGCACCCTTTGGCACCCAAAGGGTGCTGGATTATCGGATATGCCGGAGTATCAGGAGGTACTCCGGCGGGGGGGCTGTGACTTTTGTTACAAGAAGATCCAATTTCAGAGTAAAAAGAAATTGCTATGGCTCTGATTCTGAAAATGCGACCACATTAGCCACCCTGATGCCAATGAAGACTCTTGATGAAGTCAGTGGGACTGTGTTGTGAGCTTGTGAGCCTCCTGTACAGGATGGGGACCTAAATCTGCAGAACAGGTATAGCATATGCTAGTAATGTGAGCTTCAATAGAAATCCTCTACCAGTACCCTAAACTTGAACTGGAGGGAAGCCTCAAAAGTAGTGAGAGAGCAGCAGAGTCACCATGTTCATTCCATCCTTGGTTGTCTTACATTATCTTAAATCTGTTTAGTCTGATGAAAACTCCGGACCATTTGGAATTGGACTCACATGATGCCTGCCAGACAATAATGTCTTTTTCTCACTACCGATATGGTTCAGATTTGAACTGATGACCCAGAGATAAAAGGCTTTGGAGAGCAAAGCCTGTTAGTGATTCCCCTGAGCTATTAAATCCCCACTAGAGTTGTTCCTCTTTATATTTCCATTGTCTGAAAAAAGGGAGGTGATGTTGCCTTGTATATTAAAAACATATGCACTTTGGACTGAGGTTGAGATGGAAATAGGAAATAGACTTTTTGAAAGTCTCTGGATAAGAGAAAAGGGGTAAAAACCACAAAGGTGAGATCATGATAGTGAACTACTACAGACCACTGAACCAGAAAGAAGAGGTGGATGAGGCTTTTTTTCAAACCCCTAACAAAATCATCCAAAGCACAGGATTTGGTGATGATGGGGGACTTCAACTTCCCAGATGTCTTTCGTGAAAATCACATAGCAAGTTACAGATTTTCCAAGAAGTTACTGGAATGTATTGGAGGCAGTTATTTTTATTTCAGAAGATGGAGGAAACTATGGAATGAGGCTGTTCTAGATTTGATTTTGACAAATAGGGAGAACTGATTGAGAATTTGAAAAGAGAAGGCAGCTTGGGTGAAAGGGATCATGAAATGGTAGACTTCATGACTCTAATGAATGCTAGGAGAGAGAGAGCACAGCAAAATAAAGACAAGGTATTTTAAGAAGGCAGACTTTAGCAAACTCAAGATGTTGATAAGTAAGATCCCAGGGGAAGAAAGTCTAGGAGGAAAAACAGAGTTGGCAGTATTTCAAAGTAACATTATTACTGGCACTATTATAACTATTTAGTCTTTAAGGTGCTACTAGACTATTTGTTGTTTTTAAAGTTTTTCCTGTTACAGAGTAACTCAGCTACCCCTCTGAAACTGTTATTGCTGGTACTATTCCACTGCATCAGAAAGATAGAAAGTATAGCAGGAGACCACCCTGGGTTGACCAGCAGATCTTCAATTATCTAAAAAGAGTACCACAAAAATGAAAACTGGGACAAATTACAAAGGCTGAATATACACAAATAACACAAGTATGTAGGGGTAAAATTGGAAAGGCCAAGTCATAAAATGAGATGAAACGAGCCTGCAACATAAAAAGTAACAAGAAAACATTCTATAAATACATTAGAAGCAAGAGGAAAACCAAAGACAGAATGGTGACCTGGGATAGGGAGTTAGGAAGTAGGAGGGGCTAAGGTGCCAGAGGCAGGCTCTGGCCAGGAGTCACTTACCTTAGGTGGCTCCTGGATAGTAGCCCAACAGGGGCCCTGAGGCAGGCTTCCCCCCTGCAGCAGCCCCAGCTACCTGGGTTCCCTCCATGCACTGCTCAGGGCTGCATATCACTGGGAGGCAAGAAACTTCATGTGTACTCCCCTGCACCCCAGACCAATCAAGTCCTGGGAGCTGCGGAGTGTGTGAAGTCTCTTGTTCCCCACCAGGGTCACACAGTTCTTAGAGGGAACTGCCAGCTGTTTTGAACAGCTGATGGCTCCCTCTACATGTCATGCACCCCTGGCGGGGGAGGAGGTTTGGGGAGGAGATTTTGCATGCTCCCTGGCTCCTAGGCCAATAATCAGAGCTGGGGGGGGGGGGCTGGGGCGGGTGAGAAGTCTTGCTTTCTGCCAGGAGAGTGCAGTGCGTAGACAGCTGGCAGCTGTTCAAGACAGCTGGCAGTTCCCTCCATGCACCGTGTGACCCTGGTGGTGGGGGGTGAGAGAGTTTGCGTGCTTCCCTGCCCCCGCTGCAATGATTGGTCTAGGGGCAGGCGAACATGAAAAATCTCTCCCCTGCTTGCCACCGGGGTTGGGCACCTCGTAGAAAGAACCACCAGCCATTTTGAACAGCTATGCACCATTCCATCTATGCACTACGTGCCCCTGGCAGCAGGGAGGGGAAAGAATTCTTATGTTACCCCGCCCCCAAGCCAATCGGGGCCTGGAGGTGGGGAGCATGCAAAGTCTCTCACCAAGGTGGGCCATGGGACAGATCACATGGCTTGGTGGGCCATGTCTGGCTTGCAGGCCGTATCGTGCCTATCCCTGGTATACACCTATTTTTGCCTCTTTTAAAGTACTTATTTCTTTTTCCTAGTTAATAAATCTTTAGTTACCTTATTACAGGATTGGCTACAAGCATTGCCTCTAGTAATAGATCTAAGATACAAATTGACTTGGGGAAGTGATTGGTCCCTTGGGCACAGAAGCAACCTGAATCTTTTGTGATCTTTGATGTATAGCAACCAACTCTGGAATGCCCCAGAGGATTGTCTGTGACTCCATGGTAAGACTGCTACAGTGCTTCAGGAGTTCAAATTTGTTACTGGCATGGTAAAATTGAACTTACCCCTAGTTTTGGGTCCCTGCTGTGCTTCTTGCCAGTCTGCCCTGAGTAGGGCACTCATGCTCATCATGAGCCACTCCATATGGCATGGCAACTGGCCATTGAATTCTAACAGATATTTTTAATTTTGTGGTGTAATCAGTCAAAGTAGTTGTTTTGCACTGTAGTGTACTTTTATGTGAAGAAAAGGGGCCTATGGCATCATCTGTGCTTTGTTATAACACCCCCACTATGACAGGCTGGCCCTGCCTGGTGTCCTCCTGTGGAAGGCTGCAGCATGACATGCTCACCTGTCTCAGTTGTCCCATGGAATTTACCCATACAAAGGAACAATATCATTTAGTGACAAATTCAAACTTTTATTCTCATAAAGTGCCATCTCCCTTTTTAATAAAAACAGCTCTTCTCAAAACCTCAGGGTAAAAACAAGGTTTTTAGTTGCTAGCTGTAGTCAAAATATGGAAAATAATGGTTTGAATGTGTCCAAGAAGAGGCTTCTGGCATGTTTTTAGCCATGTAACATATACCCTGGGAGGCTAGTGTTGGGTTTCTTTCTTTTCTAGATTCACTTCATTTTCCATCTTTTTTGTCAATAATCTGTAGGCTCTTATCTGTGCATTTTCATATAACAATCATATATATTACATTAGACAGCATATCTGAATATATGTGGAATAATATTGAAAATCCTTGTTTTCCAGTAATGTAGGGCTTTTAATATCAGTTGCATCGAAACATTCAATGAGCTATAAATACTTTTCTAAAACGTGCAATTCATATTCCTGAAGGGTTTCCAGTTCAATCTCAGAGCAGTACAAAATGTTGGTGTGTATGGGTGCTGCCCCTAGCACTTTTGAGTCCTATTCTTCCTGCAGAAATTAAAAACAAAGGACCCAATGCAGGGAGGGAAGGTTTGCAATATGTCAGCCGTCGATTTGTGATGCACGGCTCTTCATGGCGATTTTCAATTCAACTAATTATTTATATATGAGTCCACAGCATGATTGGCATTTCCTCTGGCAAAGCCTCAGGAGGTGAAAGTCAGGCTAAATATGAATGACACTACAGAATTATAAAATCAGTCAGAAATAGTCTGGGGAAATGCCAGGAAACTGCTGCTGCTTTCTCCCCCCCCCCTTCTCCCCCTTCACTGAAGGTAAATCTTCTGAGGGGATGCAAAATATCGATTCATTTAAGATAATGCTAATGAATTCCCTTTTATAAGTAAATTCTTTGCTTCACAAGACGTGTTTCTAGCCATCCCTTTCAGAAATCAAATGCAGGAAACAGAATAATTATAGGTAATGAATATATTCACATGAATGAAGCCTGTAACAGGGGAATCCCTTCTGTCCTTCCTCTTTTTTTGGAGGGAGGGGTGTTCCTGGAAGATAAGTACACTCAAGACATTAAAGGGTAGAAAACCTCCATCACCTAGAAACAGGCAATTGAAATGGGGTTGCCTGGGAAACACCCTTCCCATAGATTTTCATTTTGCTGTTTCGTGTCTCTCTAGTTTCAATTATTTTTAATTAAAAATATGTCCCCTGGAAACAGGGAAATCATACTTTATTTCCAGCAAGTGCTAATGGTATTTTCTCATTTAATTTTTGCTTATTTCAAAGATTAGGTTTAAAATTAGTACTTGAGGTGTTAGAAATTATGCTTGAAAAGGCAGCATGGAAATACGCCTGTAGCTGCTTTAAATGCAGCTCACGTATTACCTCGTCTGCCTGCCAGTGGAAAAACCCCACCAATCCTCAGGAGAGCTCCACTCTGATCAGTTGAGTAGATTATTCCTTCAGCTTTAATAATTCAGACTCCCTGTCTGCCTTGCAGGGAGTTTTCCTCTTGCCTGGAAGACACGTGCTGCTGGCTGGGGAGATCCCCAGCCTCCAGCTCGTATTTTTAACAAAAGGTTAATTCTTGACACTATCTCTTTAGGAAAAAAAGAAATCTGTATTTTTTCCTTGTTCTTTTTAACATAGAATCCAGCTGGGATACAGAAGGTTTGTATGAGGTCCTTCCCTTGGGTTATGTTAGATGTCCCTCCCCCCACCTCATGGTATTAGATGAAGAGAGCAGATTTGGCTGTCCTGCCCCTCTCCCAGTTCAGAATAAAAAAAGCCAGGATCCTAGTGCCGTGACTACATTGTTCCATCTGATTTAGGCTCCTTGGCTTCTTTATACTAATGGGGAACATACATAGGTCAGTGTTAAAGGAGGCTATGTGCTACATATCCCTTTTTTATTAGAACAGTGTTCATTTTGTCAGGTTTGATTTGCAGAGGTGTTGACTGGCCAATCAGTTTAATGCGCAGCTGACTCTGGGGAGACTTACCACCTCTTTGTATGTCTCCTTATCTTGCCTTATGCACCTCAGGTACAGCAGAGACATGGAGCCGATGGGTTTGTTTAGCCTTTGATTAGAACAAAGAAGGTTTAGTGGCCATCATGGAAAAAGTTGATTTATAAATGGAGGCTAGGCGAGGGACAGGCTGGGCTTGGAGGAGACAGCAGAGGAGGAGAAGAAGCACAGTTAATTTGTTGAAACAAATGAATTAGATGTGTGAATGTTTGCAGAAAATCGGAACCTGAAAATCCAAAGCAGACCTATTTCATTCTGAATTTGGAAAATGGTTTTATGGAAATAAATGACTTGTGTATTTGTCCAAATATAAGATTATTGATTTGACACAAAACCTTCTGTTAATTTGTTGCAATACCCACAACATATTTGCATTTCTAAATTTAAAATTAAAATTAAAACATGTTGACAATGTGTGAAATCTTGAATTTTCATGTTTTGATTGGGGTAAATGACCACTTGGTGAATAATAACATTTCTGAATGGGAGAAGGACTGGACCTGTGTGAAATACTGTGACAAATGTACTAGCTTTTTCACATTTGTGTGAGCTAATATTTCCTTCTTTCAGTTAGGGTTAACTCCATAATCGTTGTCCTCAAGACTCTCCTTCTCCTCCAAGTCACTCCGTTCTGGTTGCCCAAGAATGTTGGGGTCATAATCCAAATTTGTGTCTTTCTACTAGATAAAAATGAAGTGCAAGGGGTTGTTTTTTAAAAATGTACAAGAACACAAATGCTTGCATCTGACTGTCAAACCCAGTTATGTCACTACTATTGTTTCTAGTTTGTGATGCTAGCTTCTCCAGTAAAAGCAAAATTATACTGCAATTTGATTATAATTAAAATTATTTGTACCTATCCATTGTTCAGGTTGCTAAAATTTTAACATGTACTGGTTGTAATAATGTTTACTTAATTTATTTTAGTAGAAGTCTTTGGCCATGACATAATGCAGGGCTCAGTAACAAAAAAAGAAAAGAATCAGGGTGGGGAGAATTGCTTTTAGCAAGAGAGACTAATTGGAGGACTATTGCATTTGTTCATGGAATGCATACTTTGCACTTTTCTAGCACTTTCCAGCAAACCTGCTCTGTCTTTTACAAATAATAAATTATTTAGCTTGACTATACACCCGTAAAGTGCTTATCATTATCCCTATTTTAGAGATGTGTAAACTGGGCACAATTGGACTAAATGTGTTGTCCAATGTCTGAAAGCAAATCTGTAGCATGACAAGAAAGAGACCCATCTCTCAATCCCCAGTCCTGCTTCCTACCCAAATGGCCAAGTTCTATTGCTATGTCAATTGCCATACTAGGCTGTCTTTTTATATTACTCTCCATGAAAAAGACTGAAGCTGTGGAAAAGTTGTATTATATCACCATAACAATATCCGTTGGCATGTGGAAGTGCAGAAGCAACATGTGTGCACAGGAGGCACAAGTGAAAAATTCTGTATGGGCACATGAGCTCCTGAATCTCGATATGTTGGGATTGGTCCTGTCTAGAGCAGGGGACTGGACTTGATTACCTTCTGAGGTCTCTTCCAGCTCTATGGTTCTGTGATTCTATGATTCTATAACATACACTAGTAGCTACTTCCTCTTTCACTTGCTCTTTGTTCTGTGGCTGGCCAGCCCCTTCCAGAGCTTTCAGGCATCCTTCTCTGCCTGAACTGTCCTCAATTAGTTTAGCAAATGTGCAAAACAAGGTCAACAAAAGGGGCAACAATGCAGTTGGGATGCACAGTCCCCTGGTACCATTGGGGGAGGGAGCTAACACCAGGAGAGATGATGGTTGGGGCTTGATCATCTCAGTTAACAAGAAGTTAAAAAAGCGGCGAGGAGTCCTGTGGCACCTTATAGACTAACCGAAGTGTTGGAGCATAAGCTTTCGTGGGCAAAGACCCACTTCGTCTTATGCTCCAACACTTCGGTTAGTCTATAAGGTGCCACAGGACTCCTCGCCGCTTTTGCAGATCCAGACTAACACGGCTACCCTTCTGATAAGAAGTTAGAAAATTATTAGTCACTTGGGGGGAGGGGAAGAATAGGACACTCCAAATCACCTTCTCCTTTATAGGCATATTGGAGGCTGCTGTAGTTTCAATGCACTCCTGATGTATATTAAAAAGATGGAAAGTTTTAAAGTGTAACTTATAGCAATCATGGTTCATGCTCAACTTTCTTTGCACTGTGACTATTTTTGTAATGGCAAACTGAGGACAGAAAGAACCTTGGCAACCATATTACATTAAAGGAAATGATCACAAAAGAGATGTAGTAGATTGTAAAAAAGGATAACTGTTGGAAAGTGTAATTCTCAATTCCTGTACATTTTTTTTTCTTGTTTTCAAGGTCTACAAAGGTCAGTTTTCCTTGCTTTCATTTTTATATTTTTGTGTTCATGAATTATTATCCAAATATTATTTAAAAACATTATGCTCAAAATAACAGGTCTATAAACTGCACTGCTCATTTGTAAGAGTCTAAGGAGAAATTTACTCTTGAAATTTTAGTAATCCTTTAAAGTATGTAGTTTAATAATCACAGCTGTAAATTCTAACACAGATGGGAAACAAACATTTGTGTCAGGACACACATTTATTCCTAGTCATATTTTAACACTAGGGTTAAAATACCTACTGTTTGCATGGTTAAACACAACTAGGAATGGACGGTCAAGAAATTCCAGACCTCCTTAGTTCAATTACCTTTAAAGGCCTTTGGCTTGAAAATTATCTAGTTGGCAGCTCTTGTGCTGTTTAATTTCAGGCTCTTTCTCCATGCTGACCAACCACTTGGAAACACAGGAAGGGAAAAAAATAAATACAAACAAATGTAGGATATAAAATTGGCAATTGCCTATTAAAAATAATCAGGATTATTGCAGCAGGTCTCGGGAGATGGTCAAGACATTGTTTTATAAAATCCCATTAGCTAACAAGCTCTCCATGCATCTCTTTGAAACTACCATTCCATGATTTGGTGTCCTAATTTGTTGATGCAAGCAGCTTGAAAATGGTCTCACTTCTATCGGGAATTCTTGTGTAGTCATTTTTAGCCATAGGTATGTTCAATAAATACCAATGCTTACAATGTTTACGTGTGTATCAGATAAAAAGGATAAATACATAACTTTTTAATTTAATGTAATTCACTCATAATGCCCTTCTATTCCCTTGAGAGACTATGCAAGTTGTGGAGTCATATTTAGCGGCAACAATGGCATAACACATTTTATTGGACTAACAAAGTTGTTATGAAAACTGAAGTATTTTCTTCCCGAGGCACTTGAAGAGTTGGAGATGTGAAACTTTGTCAAAACCCTTCTGAACTCCTCGGAGTGGAACTGACAGGCATATATCTGAGAAACTGCTCTTGTCACTTTGCCTCTGGATTCCAGAGAAATGTTTCTTAGAAAACACAATATCTGTTTCTCGTTAAAATATTTTTTTGGGGGGGAAACAGGTTGCAAAACACATATTCTCTGTTTAGTATACCTCTGCACAAACTAAGCATAACTGGGGGTCAGCATTTTGTTTTGTTTCATGTATACTGCTTGTAATTTATCGTACTTTGTTTTCTACTGTCATGATCCATGCCAGAAAATTCTATTATTTCTATAGCAATATATCTATTAAGGTCAATGATTGACAACCCATCTGTGTGTGCACTTGGCATGCTGGAACATTGCTCAAGGATTACACAGTTGATGCAGTGTGAGTGGGTGTACTTTCACCTTCATTTCTTTGCTGTCAGTGGTTTAATTTCACTGCTCTCTACATTCTGGAAGAGCACATAGCACCCCATGGGCAACCTAAACTCTGCATTAATGAAATTTTTGGGCATTCAGTAAAGACCTTTTCTTGAGTCACTGATTTACACTATCAAACTGGCAAAGAAATGAGATGACATGTCTTAACAGCCTGGCTTTGCAGCATGGTGTACTTGTGTTGGCAACGTGACCATTGGCTATGTTAAAAAGGTATGGTGAGCTGCTGAATGGAACTGCTTCCCAGGGAGACTGAGAGAGTTAAACAAGAGTCATGGGGCTCTATCTTAGATGGGAAGCATTTGCTTTATTATGTCGCATTATTTTGTACCTCCACTATGAAAGGACCTATTTTCTGCCAGCTTCATGCAAATGTATGACATCAAAGTGTTTGAGAGTCCGGTATTGCTCAATACTTTGTTTCAGAGTGTGAAAGAGAAATCTCTCCTGCTGGGGCTTTATAAAAAGCTTCAGTTTAAATGTATACTTTTTAATGTGACTTTCCTGCTGTCAGGAGTATTTCATTTGATGTGACACAGATGAAATTGGGGAGAGTTGGCTGGTTGAAATTCTGTTTCATGTGTACCTCTCCTTAAGTAGGCCAACTGACATAAGATTTCTTTCATCAGTCTAAGTGTCTTCTGTCCCTTTATAGTGACAAATAAAAAGAAAAACAACCCTTTCCCCATCACACTGTTTCTTACAGGGTGCACGTTTAACACAGTCTTTAGTTGATAGGGAAAGCCTTCCTTTGCTTCTGCTATACAGGATGATGTATACCAGGGATTCTCAAACTTCATTGCACTGTGACCCCTTTCTGAAAACAAAAATTAGTACATGACTGCAGGGTGAGGAAACTGAAACCTAAGCCCACCTGAGTCCTACTGCCCTATGCCAAGGTGGGAAACCAAAATCCAGTGTGTTTTTGGGCTTTGACCCTTGGTGGTGGAGTTTGGGTTTCAGCTTCATCCCCAGGTCCCAGAAGTTTGATGTCAGCCCTGGTTGAGTTTCACAGCCCCCTCCGCTCCCAGTCTGAGAACCAGCCATATCTTGCTCTGCAAATATTACAGTATCTTGCTGAAGACTGAAACACAATATTTGCAAATGTTTCTGGAATTCACAAAGGCTGCTCAGTTTGACAATGTTTGCACCTCTTTTTTTTTTTTTTGTTCATGTACATTTACATGAGTGGTTTTTAGTTCATGTTGGTTGTAACAGTTAGCCAGGTGTCTACATCAACATCAAGGTTTATTTGTGTATGAGAAATAAGACAGCAAAACAAAACCAACAGAAACACTGCTTCCTTTTTCCCAGGAGCAAATGGGACCTTTTTGTGCTAATGGAAATAACAGAATGAAAAGCACCAGGAACCAGCAAACACATTCCATTTTACAGTAACCTTTTTAAACACTAGAAGCCACTATCTGAGAACAATAAATGGCCATATGATGAGATAGCGATTGAGCTTCAAGGGATAGAAATTGGCATTTTAGTTTGTAATTGTTGGTTTTGGTTATTCATTTTATTTTGAATTCTTTTTTACAAGATACATAGGTAGTCCCGGGTGTTTCATCACGTGGCAGGTTGACTTTTAGTATCATCACCCAGATCATATGAATGGTGCCAGGAAATAAAATGTCATTTTCTTACCAGTGCTCCTGTGTTTCAGATTCTTATTACAGTTGTTTGTATAAATATTCATACTGTTATGTGATTAAGTGTATCAATGTGTGATTTAATGCAGGGGCTCTCAGCCTTTCCAGACTACAATACTCTTTTCAGGAGTCTGATTTAGCTTGTGTGCCTCATGATTCACTTAAAAACTACTTGCTTACAAAATCAGATATAAAAGTGTAACAGCACTTACTGGAAAAATTGCTTACTTTCTCATTTTACCATATAATTACAAAATAAAACAATTGGAATATAAATAATTATACTTAGTTTCAGTGCATGTATATACATCAGTACAAACAAGTCATTCTCTATATGAGATTTTAGTTTGTACTGAGTTTGCTAGTGCTTTTTGTGAACCTATTGTAAAACTAGAAAAATGTCTAGTAAGTTTTACTGCGTGGGAGATCACTGCGTAACCCCAGGAGTATGCATACTCTGGTTGAGAATCACAGAAGTGTTCACTCTTTGTTGTTCATTAGTCCCATTTAAATAACCTCCTTCAATAGCTGAAAGCATAGCACCTATGCCATTAATAATTCCAGAAAACGTGTAGTTCACAAACAGATCATAGGATTAAATTGGTTGGCAAAGATTGTGAAGCTGATTTTTTCAAAATAGTCAATACATTTCCAGAAATGGGGAGCAGTTCATAAAAAGTTACATTTGTCAGATAATTCGTTCCCAATCAATGATTTTACCCTGTAAAACTAGCAGTTTGAAGGACAAGTTCATGTAAGTCTAATATGCACATTGTAGGCAGCATTTAATTTCTAAAGGCCTGTTCTCTTAAGTGTAGACCTCTTCATCAGCTGCAACTACTGTTCAAATACCAGGTAGAAATTCCTATCTGGTCTGATTAATAAAGGATTTTGTTATCAAGGAGTATCAGAGCAACCTTTGTTACACCACTTGTTGCAGTTGGCAGCTGGGCAAACAATCTTCTAGAGCCAGAGAGTTGAATGTACTGTATGCTATAGCTGAATCTGGAACACTTGCTGGCCATTTCTATGTTCCCTCTGGTGCAGCTTGAATTGAGTGGTCTAACTTTTCTTTGGCATATTTGTCATTGACTATTATCTGGCCCATGAATGGTGTATGCATATGGAGACTGGTGCCTTAGAACTGAGGAATTCTTTCTCCTACCATATCCTCCCTTTGCCATCCACCTTAAAAATTCTGAATCAGGGGAGATAAGGTCTCTTTAATCTGAAGAACACTTTATCCTTTCTGTAAGAGTGATTACAAATTGCATGCAATTACTGAAATGAATTAAGGGACAAACAGGTCTGCGTCTGGGAAATGGTAATTCTTTTTGGCACTGGCACAAGTAGAGCTGGGATCACGAGTGTGCTCCTAGAAGCAAGCTACGGGAACCTATAGATTGTGCACCTTTTCTTCTGCTCCACTCTCCTCCTATCATTTCTTTCTCCTTAATTTGCTGCTTGGTACCATTTCCTCTTACTTCTTTCCTTCTAATCATTTTCACTCCTGTGCTCCAGTTCTTAGATCTTGCGGAGTCTCTTGAAGTCCATGGGTCCTCAGCATGCCTAGCACTGTTCTGTATCAGACGCATGTCTACACTGCAATACAATAAAACACCTGCAGCTGGCCTGTGTCAGCTGAGGGGCTCAGTGGTGCTGGAACAGGTTTTACAACGGGGGTGCTGAAAGTCAGAGATCCCTACCCCAAACTTTTTACTTCTCCCCTTTATCTTAGTCCTATCTGTGTCCCCCACCCTCCAGAGCTGGGGACAGGAGCTCTAGGTTGCTGAGGGTGGGGGAGCAGACAGGAGAAAATGGGGCCAAGGCTTGGACCCTGCATGTGGGAATGGGAGCAGAGCTCCTGATTCGGAGCTGACAGCAGCCAGGACCCTGTGTATGGGGCTGTGAACAAAACCCCGGGCACAGGGCAGGCAGCAGCCAGGAGCTGAGCCCCTGGACATAGGTCTAGGAGCAGAGCCCTAACTGAAGGTCCAATGGCATCCAGGACCCTGCATGTGGGACTAGTAGGAGAACCCGGGGCCTGGGCTGGTGCTGCTAGGACGATGGGCATGAGATGGTGGGTGGGACTTGCACAAAAATGGGGGGTGCTGCAGCACTGCCCATACCCCTAGTTCCCACACCTGTGGTCTGGGGCTATACAATTGTGTATAGATGCTCATGATGGAGCTTAACCTCTGGGGCCTTCTGCCTTCAGGGGGTCCTGGAGTCTGGGGTTCAGCTCAACCCTGAATGCCTACACTAAAATTCATTCGCCCCACAGCCTGTGTCAACTGGCATGGGCCAGCCACAGGTGTTTTATTGCATAGAATCCTAGAACCATAAAGCTGGAAGAGACCTCAGAAGGTCAAGTCCAGCCCCCTGCTCTAGGCAGGACCAATCCCAACTAAATCAACCCAGCTAGGGCTTGGTCAAGCCGAGACTTAAACACCTCTAGGGATGGAGACTCCACTACTTCCCTATGCAGTGCAGAGATACCCTTATTTACATATTTCTTCTCTTACCACATTTCCTCTTTAGTTGTGTGTGAGAGAAACACATTCCTGCAGAGCCACTTGCTGCTCTGGCTGCCTGGAATTTGTTCTGTTTCCCCAGCAAATGAAAATAGGCCAGGCTTCCATTCATAATATGAAGGCTTTTGAGCTTAGTTCAGCCGATAGGCACAATAACCTGGCCGTTGCTGACATTGCAGTGGTATCTTAATGAGATGCTTCATTTCCCCAGCACTGTCTGGTGCTGTTTGCGTGGTTCCTGTTGTGTGAACAGCAACATGCTGGAATAAAAAAAAAAAAAAAAGGAGATCTTCTTTAATAATTGCATTTAAAAGCTAGTGCTAAACAATGCAATTGACAGGTTGAAACACACAAATCCTATTAATATACAGTAATTAGAAAGATGAATCATCAGGCTTGATGCACAAATCCTTTCTGAGCTAATTTCTCCCCTCTGCATTCAGAAACTGCTGCATCCCTTGCTACTAGCTCTAGGCATTTATTTTTCAAAGCTTTGAACACTCACATTCAAGGAGTGCTTGTTAACAAACAGCTGACTTCAGATTGTGTGAAAGAAGGAATTCCTCTCTTCTGAATATTCAGACACATGAATGTATAGACTCCAATAGAAACTAATGATTTGTTGGGGATGGAAACCAAATAATCACCTATCCTATCCATATTTATTTCTACTACCCACTTCTATAATAACACTGCTTTACAGCCAAAATGCTTCTGAAATAAATGTTGTCAAACTTTACTAATTCTGGGTCACTGAGAACGAAAATGATGCTTAAAATTGTTGATTGGCTCTAGTTTTCAAGATATGCTATTGGGTCAGTATATACGACCCTTGACTTCGGAGTGGCGGAGGATAAGTGAGTTATAAAGGGAAGGGATCACAATTTAATCCAGAAATGACTAAAATACATCTTTGACTGGATCTATGAATAAAT
>JANRFK010004149.1:64509134-64525065 GCA_030068395.1 Apalone spinifera
CTTCTGTTCTGAAATTTGATTTGTCCTTTTCATATGTGTTCATTTTTTTTTATTATATCCTTTGGTATATATGGTTGTGCCAATTTTTCTTCCACTATTTGATCTGAGTAAGTGGGTCTAGCCCACGAAAGCTCATCACCTAATAAACCATCTTGTTAGTCTTTAAAGTGCTACATAGTCACTTTATTTTGTTTTTTGTTTCAAGATCTTACTCACAACTTTATGCCAATGGACAATTCACTGTTGCTCTTTGCTAGACAGGAAAAACTGGAAGCTTCAAAGAAAAGCTTCAGGAAATAATTTCAGCTACCCTTAAAGGTGCAATGTTATTTTAAAAGTATATTTAAATGATCAAATCACGGAATACCTTGTAGCTTCATTTTCAGAACAGCTAATTCTCCACAACTCTCACTGAACTGAAAAGGAACAAGAGATGCTTAGCCATTGGTTATAAGAGATTTAGATTATCCTGTATGCATGGGCTATGTCTACACTACCAGATTATTTCTAAATAAGTTATTTTGAAATAATAACTCCCCAAATAACTATTTCAAAATAAATATATTTCTCTTCACAAGCAGCACTTATTTCAAAATAACCAGTCTTTTATTTCAAAATAACAGATTTGTTAGGGTACATCTATGTAGCAGGGCTAAAGCCAAAATAAGCTATGCAACTTGAGCTACATTAGTTGCATAACTTAAGTCAAAATAGCTTATTTTGTCTTTTGACAGTGTCTACACAGCAGGAAGTCCAAGAAAAAGCACTTTTCCTCCAACTTCCCTTACTCCTGTAATGAGGATTACAGGAGTCAGAGTAAGAAGTCCTCCCACTCAGCATTTTTTTGACATTATGTTGAAATAACTGATTGTAGTGTAGACACAGACTATGTTATTTTAAAATAACATCAGTTATTCCAAAATAACGCCGCTGTGTAGACGTACCTGTAGTGTGGAGGCTCTGTTTGTCATTCTGAAATAACTCCCCAGGTAGACATGCCCATGGAGAAGTTAGAAAAAGCTCATCTCCCATGAAATCATTAAACAACTTTAGTAGAACCAATAGTAATTTGTCTTTTTATTCCTGGTATTGGTTTTGCTCAGCGGGTATTGAATTAAATACAGAAAGTGGGACCAAACACATTGGTGCTCAGAAATCATGTGGATGAGCATGGTACAAAGTGCCAGATATGCAGACATATTGAATTCACTAGTTGGTTATTTGCCACAGGCTGCTAAGTACTTCAAACAGAATTATTTCAAAAGTGACTTTGAAACTTTGGAACCTAAGCTGCAGTGAAACTAAATGGAATTGTAAACAGGCAGACTGGCTAAGCATGGCCCTGTCTCACATTTCTTTTCCAGACTTCTTAAGAATTGCACCTAGGCTTTCTTCTCCAACAATGCCCCGATTTATTGTTATCATACATTGTTCCCATAATAAAGTCCTCGTAGTTCAAATTTCATTTTCCTGAGCCCTACTTGACGGGAGTCTTCTCCCCTGGGGTGTGCTCTCTGCTCAACCCACAGCTATTTTCCTGGGAGCTATTTGCAACATAAGCAGCTGTAGAGCTCATGAAAATGTTACCCTTTGTCTCGATATTTGTATAAAATACAATAGAATCTCAGATCCATTCCATATGTCCAATCTGGAATAGTAATTTCCATATGGATGGATACTTGCAAAATTATTGATTTAGCAAGACACTAAGGCTATGACTACACTGCAGGCTTCTTGCACAAGAAGCTTTTTGCAGAAGAGATCTTCTGCAAAAACTTCTTGCACAAGAGCACGTCCACACTGCAAAAGTGCATCAGAAAAGCAATGTGCTTTTGCGAAAGAGAGCATCCAGACTGCATGGACACTCTCTCGCAAGAAAGCTCTGATTGCCATTAACAGAACGGCCGCCAAGACATCTGTGCTTCTTCCGATAGGCTGTTTTTGCACAAAAAAACCCTGTTTCCTGTCCACACACACCTTTTTGCACAAGAGCTCTTGCACAAAAAGGCTTATTCCTCATAGAAAGAGGAATGCCTATACCACAAAAACCCCTCTGTTCTGTCGATTCACTGTAAATTTTCTTGCTCAAAAACGCACTTGAGGTGTGGACGCGCCAGAAGTTTTTGCGCAAAAACGGCTGTTCTGTTACTCAGAAACATACTTGCTGTCCAATCAAATGGATTTTAATGGTTCTTTAATCACTGCATGTAAGTGAAACATTAGGCACTAAAGAAGGGGCATCCCTTAAAATGAAAGGGGGATGGTCAGTATAGTGAGGGCAATGGTAGGGTTTCAAGGGACCTGGGTTCCTTCCCTGAAAGGTGGGAGATCTGATTGTAGTGTAGACACAGACTATGTTAGCAATCTGGGAATCAAATTATGCCTACTGGCCTGGATGAAGTCAGGCAAAGCAAGAAGTACCATCAACCTAGAGCCTTCACAGCTCCTGTCTGTTGCAGTCAGCACTGCCAAAAGCAGCAGACTAGGGATGGATGACTGAACAAAAGAAATAAAAAAGATAACACTTTGTAAAAATATAACATTAACTAATTACTCCTCTCATCATCTAAGCATTACTAATCTCCACTTTACTGGTGGAGGAACAAACTCAATCGGGTGAGAATGATTTAAAGGTGACACAATGGGTAAGTGACAAAACCAGGATTAGAATTTAGGGTCCCTAGTTTCCAGCCCCAACCTCAAGCCACTATACCATGAATACCACCAGTTAAATATATATTGAAATACTCATGCAATTCATCTGTTAGCCTGCTCTTCTGAGACAAATTGCCAGGTCATAGTATTGGAGCATAAGCTTTCGTGGGCAAAGGCCCACTTCGTCAGATGCATGTAGTGGAAATTTCCAGAGGCAGGTATAAATATGCCAGAATAAGGCTAGAGATAATGAGGTTAATTCAGTCAGGGAGAGTGAGGCCCACTTCTAGCAGCTGATCTGGAGCCAACATTTTTATGGCTGACCTGGAACAACGCTTCCTCAGCTCTCGTCCACTAATGCCCCTTCTCTACCTATGCTACATTGATGACATCATCATTTGGACCCATGGGAAGGAGACTCTGGAAGAATTCCACCACAATTTCAACAGCTTTCACCTCCCCCCTCCCGCCATCAACCTCAGCCTGGACCAGTCTACACAAGAGATCCACTTCCTGGACACCACAGTGCAAATAAGTGATGGTCACAAACACCACCCTATACTGAAAACCTACCGACTGCTATGCCTAACTTCATGCTTCCAGCTTCCATCCCGGACACACCACATGATTCATTGTCTACAGCCAAGCACTAAGGTACAACCACATTGGCTCCAACCCCTCAGACAGAGACCAACACTTACAAGATCTTCACCAAGCATTCTTGAAACTACGATACCCGCATGAGGAAGTGAGGAAGTAGATGAACAGAGCCAGACATGTACCCAGAAGCCTCCTACTACAGGACAAGCCCAAGAAAGAATCCAACAGAACACCACTGGCCATCACCTACAGTCTTCAGCTAAAACCTCTCCAACGCATAATCTACAACCCTTCCTGGACAATGATCCCTCACTTTCACAGGCCTTGGGAGGCAGGCCAGTCCTCGCCCACAGACAACCCGCCAACCTGAAGCAAATTCTCACCAGCAACTACACACCGCACCATAATAACTCTAACTCAGGAACCAATCGATGCAACAAACCTCGGTGCCAACTCTGCCCACATATCTACACCAGTGACACCATCATAGGACTAACCAGATCAGCCACACCATCACTGGTTCATTCACCTGCACATCTACCAATGTAATATACGCCATCATGTGCCAGCAATGCCCCTCTGCTATATACATTGGCCAAACTGGACAGTCCCTACGTAAAAGAATCAATGGACACAAATCAGATATTAGGAATGGCAATATACTAAAACCTGTAGGAGAACACTTCAATCTCCCTGGACACACAGGAGCAGATTTAAAGGTAGCCAACCTGAAGCAAAAAAATTTCAAGACCAGTGTGGACGTGTCACAGGGTGTGATCATCCCCTGCCGGCCGGGCAGGGGGGCTCAGCGGACCCCTTCGTCCGACTGCCGGCCCCCGGGCGGGACTCCCGATCCTGGGGCCAGTAAGTTGGGTGTGATCACCCCCTCTCAAGTGAGCCGTGGGGATTCAGCGGACCCGTTGTCCGTCCCTCAGCCCAGTTATTGAGTCCTAGGTCCAGAGTTGGCCCCGTCAGCTTTGGCCCAGGCGGCCTGCCGGCGTAGGTGTGTGTTTGCGTTTCCCTCGGGCTGCGGGAGTCGTGAGGAAGGGGAGTATGAGGAGGGGGACCCGGGCCCGCCCTCTACACCGGGTTCCAACCCAGGGCCCTAAGTTCACGGGCTCGCCAATGCTCCTGCACGACAGATGGGCGGTTTACTCCCGAAACGCGTCTGTCCACAGGCACCACCAGGTTCCCGCCCCGGGCTGCTTCCTCCCCTCCCCAGGCCCTTGGGGCCCGGTTTCTGGCCCCCTCGTGCCTACCAGGGCTCTGGTGATTGGTGCCTGTGGCACTCCTCGGTTGCTCCTCCTGGGGCTCCGCTCTCCTGCGCCGAGACCCTGCCGGGTCGCACCTTCCTTGGGTGGCGTGAGTTCCCCTGCTCAGTTCCGGCCTCTGGGCTGGCCGACCGCCACCTGCGGGGGCTGTCCCGGGGAGCCCTGTGGTGGGGGCAGGCCATCCGCCGGCCTCAGGGAGAGCTCTGGTCCGTCCTCGGCCCGGCCCACCATTGCATGCAGCGGAGGAGGCTGCCCCCTTCCCTGCTGCCGGCGGGTCCTTTTGAACTGGCCCGCCGGTTGTGATGCGGCCCAAGAGCGCCGCCTCCTCCGTGACGTGGCAGCCTCCCTCGCTGCGTCTCAGCCATCACTCACAGCCCCAGCCCCTCCCGGCACCGTGCAGGGCCCCCGGTTTCCCTGCCACGCATGCGTGGGGGCAGGTTCCGGCCCCACCACTATTCTCCAGCGGCGTTGGGGCACCACAGAACGCCACCCATGGCGCCACTCTCCTCCGCCTCCCCGGGTGGTCCAGTGTGTGGACCGTTGGCAGCCTGTCCCAACCAGAATTCAAAGAGAAACTGCTGAGCTACAGTTCATCTGCAAATTTGACAACATTATTTTAGGATTAAACAAAGACTGTGAATGGCTAGCCAACTACAAAAGCAGTTTCTCCTCTCTTGGTATTCACACCTCCAGATCAGCTGCTAGATGTGGGCCTCCCCCTCCCTGACTAAATTAACCTCATTATCTCTAGCCTTATTCTGGCTTGCATTTTTATACCTGCCTCTGGAAATTTCCACTACATGCATCTGACGAAGTGGGTTTTTCCCCACAAAAGCTTATGCTCCAATACATCTGTTAGTCTATAAGGTGCCACAGGACTCCCTGTCGCTTTTGCAGATCCAGACTAACACTGCTACCCCTCTGATACAGGTCATAATATATGTCATATAATCAGATTACTTATTCAATATAACCTTTACCAAAAAAAAGACACTCATCATATGGTTCCAAGAAACCTACGGTGTTAATTGGCTTCTCTTGCATCTGAAATTTTAGAGCAAAAAGGCTCTACAGCATTAAATGGTGAGAATAGCATTTTGACCTTATGTGTGAGTGAAAAAGCAGCTCACAGCATCAGCTTTTTTTTAAGCACTCTCTATATTGTAGAGAATGCTTCATGATGAAGGAGTGATTATAGGACTAAATTTTCATGTCAGGGTTTTGCTACCACAAAGTACTTGTACTTTATTGTGTTACCAGAAACAATGATAGAATTATAGCCAAATAATCACAACTCACCCCAGTCTTTTGAAGGTAACAATACATGGCAAGGTCTGCCTTTGTGCCAGTGGGAGATACGTTAATAAAATATGGGAAGTGTAGCTAGTCCTGATACACACAATACGAAAACCATTTTTCTGTGAGTCCTGCAAAGTGAATGCCACTGAACAAGTTTCAGATTAACAACAAAAAACAGTCCCATCCTGAGGTACCAGTACAAGTTTGAGAGTCCAAGATTGTATATGGCTCCACAGATTTGCCTGGCACTTTAGAGGCAAATAAGAAAACAAGGTCCTTACCATGAGGATTTTCATGATACAGTGTTTTGACTAGAATTGGAAAAATTGCATTGGAGTAAATGCATCAAAGTGAGTAAGGCAGTGCAATCCTCTAATGCAGGTGCATTGCACCAGTGCAGACTCAGGACTGGATGGGGATGGTGCATAGCCTGTTCTTTTACCAATGGAAACTCCACTTTATGCCTGTGCAGTTGGGGATTACACTGGCATAGCTACACTGTTGCAAAGAAATATAGACAGGAACTAATTTAGACAGATAGCATAATGAAAAGAAAGCAGACCATGGAAGTAGATGGTGTGAGGAAGAAGAACGTATATAAAAATGAGAAACATACTGTCACGATCATGAGGGTTAGCCAGCAGCCTGGGGACTAAGGGGTTAACTATGTCCCTCACCTAGCCAAGTGGAGTGGCCAATAGGAATGTAGGTAGGAATTTCAAACTGGGACAAAGGAATTTTTAGTTTTCCCTCTCCTTTGTCTCTAGGCAGTTCTCTCCAGCTATTGAGGGGGACAGACAGTATGTCTCCCTCCAAGAAAAGACTCTTTCTTCACTTTCTGTAAGTAGGGTAAAGTTTAGATACATCCATTAGGTTTTATGTTTTATGGTTTGGGAAGGGGATCTGATGTCTGTGCACTTTTTAAGAAATGTCTTGGCTTTTCTTTGCAACTAAGTTCTAGGCCCATGGAGTTTCTCCATGAGTATATTATTGGTTATTATTCCATCTAGTCATTATGCTTGCAACAAGAATATTCTGGTGATAATAAAAGTTCTCTCTTTTCTTTTTATTAACCTGGTATTGGTTAATGGTGGTGCCCTAGTTCGTACTTTAGGTCGGAGACTTCCCAAGTAGTCTCTCCCCTGATTTTTTCACATCAATACTTGGGTGGGTGGCAGCAGAAGTTTTATTCCCAAAATCTAGGTTTTTAAGATTTTGGGGGGAAGTTTTATACCAAAGCCTCATAGATAAGATTTTGGAGTACTTGCTGGCCACCACTTCTGCATTTATTGTGCCAGAGTGGGGAAGGAGCCATGACACATACTGTGCTGGAGAAAACATTTTATTTTTATAATTGATATCAGGCATGGAAGAAGACAGAGCTTGGAGGAAGGAAAGGAAATGGAGGACCAGAAAGAGAAGCTGTCCTAGACAACAAAAGTGACACAGAGCCTTAAGTGGGAGAAGACAACAATGGACCAGCTCCTAAAATTAATGGAGCCAGACTGATTTACACCAGCCTAGGATCAGGCTTCTAAAGTTCAAAGCTAAACATGGTCCTGGACCTGTATTGGTCCTCCTGGAATATGTTCCTTCAGTTAGCCCATTTTGTACCAACATTTTATTCATATTAAATTAAAACAACAAATCCTGGAATTATATTACCATGTGTCTGGCCCATAGTGCTTTTTAAATGCACTGATGAGACCTCTGTCAACATATTTCTCTTTCTTTTCCTCCTACACTGAGGGCAGGGACTAATAAAAATAATTATTTTTAAATGCCAGTTGAACTTTCATATTTCCAGATCAATTCCAGTTACAGCTGATGCCTCATTACTGTGTTTTTACAAATATGCTTTTGATTTTGATCCTAACCTTCTTTCTTTATTTTTAAGGTTTCCCTTTATCAAAGAGCTATGGTGCATCTGAAGAAAGATGTCCAAATTGCAAAGATATTGTCTGGCTACAGAAACTGCATTTGCTGAATTTTTTCCTCTATAAACACATCAGACCTTTGAGTGAGTGAGTGAGTGAATAAAAAACAGTAAGTGTGGAGTAAAAAGGTATGGCATGCAACAAACAACCAAATCATTACATGAGCCTTCAACTGTAAATTAAAGAAATTATTAAAATATAGGAGTTGGACAGGATTCCTTTTGCTTATTTGTTGTTGCTACAGTGTTTCATACTCGGTCTCTGTAACAAGAGTATTTTATTCTTCATGGCTGGCAGCTTTCATAAGCAGCTAACTGTAAAAATTAGTAACAAAAAAAAAAGAAAGGCTGCATCTACTGACTGTCACGAGCAGCCCCTGCAATGTACTGGCATTTCTTTGCCTGCAGTGAAGGGCGCTTTCTAAGACAAAAGGTATTTCCCTTCTGTGAAGCAGAAAACCCATCTGTTATTCCATCACAGTGCAGAGCCAGGGAAATCCTTCATAAATGAGAATTCTCCTACAAGAGTTCCCTGCACACATTCCCCAGACAGTGCCACCTACGCATATCAGCTACACATTTCTTGCCTTTTTTTTTTCTTCTAATTGCTCCTGCAGTGCTAGGCAGAGAACAGTGCCTATGATTAAAAACCAGCAGGAGGCTGCCTTCAAAGCTGTCAGAGATTTTTTTTTAAAGCTATAACATTTACTGCAACAATCCAAGTACACTCCATGAATGATAATTGCAATTATTAAACGGTGAAGAGTGATTGTTCTCAATCGAGCTTGTGGTGTGGTGGGTGCTATTTTTTTTCAAAGTCAGAGAATTTTAAAAGCACGATCAAAATAATTCACCTTGACTCAATAGCATTTCCATGCAGGAGTAGTTCTACTGCTGCTAGGAAGGTTCAGCTGAAGTGCACCTGGGGCAGGCAGATAAGGCTATCAGTATAATTGACCACCAGGTAGGCTGCCTAGTTTGTCCTTTACTACACTGTTAAGGGAGAGAGACATTCTTTTTCAAGAAATAAAACCTGTGAGCCAATTTAGAAGAGTCACATGCCATCTCCATTTGCTTTGTGTCTTTTGAAGAATTTAGGAAGGGGAAAAATATGCAGTTCAACATAGGATTTGGACTTTCTGACTCAGATGCGTTGGTGCATCTAGTTCAGCATCATATCTCCGATATTGCCAGTATCTCATGCTTCAGAGGAAGCAAAAAGCCAGCACTTAGCCAAATGTGCAATCCCTTACAATAGTCATCTGAACACAATAGCATTCAATAATGTCACTCTAGTGGTTTGGGCTATTTTTTAGACACACTTTTTCTTTTTTAAGGGGCAATATATGTGAAAGAAGAAATTGTATCCTGACCATGGCAGCTTATGCTTGGAATAATTCGATCTGATTATTATTAACCTTTGGAATTTCATAAGGCAAGAATAGCCAGAAAATTATCCAGAACACTGAGAACTAAGTGTATCTTTCAAACATGAGCTAGGCAGGTAAGAATGGTGCATGAGCACCACCACTGAGATTGCATAAAAACTGCAGGGGAATGCAGCAGAAAGGAGAAGCCAGCCAGAAGGACACAAATACCTAGTGGTGCAGCAAAATGAAGCACTGCAGCATTAGAATAAGCAGAATATAGAGCAGGGGAAAAGTCTAGTCATGTTTATATGTTAAAGGACAAAACAGATTGTATGATAAGGTAAAAATTTCCCTGATGAAGTAGAAACTCAACTTATGAATCTTTAGTATGTCACAGATTTTGCATTTGAATTAAAAATGTCATTTTTCAACATAAACAATCCTTGAACACTAGTGCTCCCATGCAGTTCACCCCTGTGCTGTTATCCACTAGAAACATAAGCTTGTGTAAAAAGCAGGTGGGTGGTTAGAACATTATTTCCTTGGCAGAGTACAAATCTAAATAAAATTGTTACTGCTAAAATGACTGAGGGACACAGGAATCATCACAAAAAGTTCCCTACCATTCAGTGGAGAAGCAGGAGTAATTTAGACAGTTAAATAAAATAATTAGCAATCTCGAATATAATGCCAGAAAACAAATTGCAAAAGAAAGACAATAAAAATGCATAATACCACATTCTGACTTTGCAAGAACCAAAAACCTTAGGATGGAAAGAAAAGAAAAAGCAATCCTGACAGTTTCATGAAAGAGTAAAAACAAAAGGGGATTTGAGCAAAGCAATCTTTTTTTATGGCTTTCAACAGAATTGAATGGCTTTTTTTTCCCACACTGGGCCTAACAGTAGTTTGACCTTATCAAAGCTTTGAAGGGAGGAAGGAAGCTTAAAGAACCTTACACTTACATGCAGCCTCAGTGAACAAGTGCCAGCCACACCTGCGGTCCTGTGCTTGATGGAGCATGAGGACAGCTTCCTTCTCCACTTCCCTTCATAGGCACAAAGCGCTTGAAGGCAGGAGAGGGGGAGTAAGGCAATGGATGGGGAACCTTTTTTGACCCGCAGAAAAATCGGTCAGGGGCCACACACAAGTGAGAAATACAAAAAACAAAACAAAACCCTTCACTGATGTGGCCCCCATCTGGAGAAGGAGAAAGACACTCCTCACATCCCCCTCCCATATCAGAGCCTACGGGGGGCCCAGCCTAGTAGATTTTGTGTGATTCAGCCTCAGTGGGAGGGGGCTAGAGTGCCAGCACAGGCTCTCCAATATTGGGGTCCCTTGAGCCTCGGGGACCGGATCCGGGACTGAGGTTCCTCCACCCCTTCAATAGATCCATTGCTCCACTCTTTACCAGTGCAGGCTCATAGAGCAAGTTAGGCATACCTGGAGACAAATTGAGACTCACACACATACACCCTGTGCACTGGCCCACAAATTCCTCACAGAAGCACAGATTCTTTGTGCTTCTACATGACCACTTACCTGGGTTGATGGCTAAATGCCACAATTTGACTCTCTCTTTATGTCCAGATCATCTATGCACCTTCCCAACATACATAGCACAATTAAAACCATTCTCACTGCAGTCTCTTACTATTACTATAGTTCTGGCAGGAACCATGCAAATTAGGCAGGAGACTTAACTACCTCAGGGGCACTTTAAAAAAAATCACTTTGGAAAAAACCCTGCCATCTTTTCACGGGTGTAGACAGGACCAAAATGGAATCAGTGGGGTACAATCAGAGCAAATCTGGGGGCAGATAGGAAGGGGGCAACAACTATAGCAGATTTTGTCAGCCTTTGCAGGAGGAAGTGCTGGCCACACAATTCTATGAAGATAACCCAAATCCCAGAACTGTATGGATCCAAGGCAGAGACAGGCCATGGAAGAAGCATGGGAACACTGAATCTGTGACTGCATATCCACTGGGCAGTCCCACTGGTGGAGAAGTAGAGGCAGCAGCTATGGAGTCTATCAATATCCCGAGGCTGCATTAACATCTCTTGCTCAAATAAAGCTCCCGGAGTATGTAACCTGTGCAGCCCATGTGTTCTGGGCTTACTTTGAGTCCTTTTGCTTAGAGTCTGTAATTGTTCTGCCCCGTGTGTTGATTATCAAATCTATTTGTGCCCTAAAGCTTCACATTCATTTCCATAGAAACACATGGATATCACAGAGTCAAGCAGAAGCTGACCTGGGAATGAGTGACAGACAGCCATTATCCAACCACCAATATCGGCAATAGTAGCAAGGAGGACCGAGAAAATGACTGACCAAGCAAAATACAGCTTGTATTTATTCTCTTCACATTAGTTCCCACTGTAAAAGGAAGGACTAAGAGACCTCAGTTCACTAAAAGGAAGAGGCAGGATGTGAGCTACATATATTTTAAAAGCAAGTACAGTACTATAATTGAAATATCTGCAGCTACTGGCTTGATGCAGGCAGACCAGGTAGCAGTTCTTTAGCTGATCTCTGCCAAATTCACTGATGAAAACTAGTCTGTTTCACCTGTATGTTTACATCGGTAAGATAGATACTGAAATTATAATAATAGGTTTAGTATTTAGATGAAGAAATACTTAAAAGATGCTGCATGCATTCATCCAATGTATAATCTCTTTATCACATGCTATAAGATAAGGTAACATTTACATTTTTCCTTTGTAACCGTAAAAGAAGTTTGCTTTTACTGTGAACTCAGGCAGGAGGGATCATCTCCTACATGTCAAGAAGGCTATCAAAACTAGTTGGGGCCACTGTGGGACATCTCAATTCAAAGACTTTGTTCATTGCCCGTTACACATGTGACGACACTATGTGCAAAAGGGCTTGTCTTGTCTTAGCTTGAATTCAGGAAGAAAAATATTAAAAATGGCTGACAAGAAAATTTTTCATCTTTTACTATTTGGACTCTCACAGGGACCTATGAAACAGAAGCAGCAAATCCCCAAGGTCAATTTGGGTTACTCCTAGAAGACATTCAGAGCTGAAAGATTATACTAGAACTCTGTCACCTTTTGGAACCATAGAGTAACTCATTTGTGCATATGTATTTGCCTGCTTTAACCTTGTAAAAACCTATAGTTTTACTATAAAACTAGCTAAAAACTTTCTTTGTGTGAGATCTAAGATACAAATTAACTTAGGGCAAGTGACTAACACTTTATGACTGGTGGTAACCTGAATATTTTGTGATCTTTGGTATAGACTCAAGCAACCAACTGCCACTAAGTTCAGCTTGTCCAGGTGTCAAGATAGATCAAAATGCTGAGGGGCTGGCCGTGACTCCCCGGTAAGATTGTCATAGTACTTTAGGAGCTCATACATGTTACTGGGTTGGTGAAAGCTGGTCATAGACCATACAACCACTTTGGGATCTCTGCCTTGCTTGTAGGAAGTCTGGCCTGAGGTTGGCACTCACAGGTTACGTCTACACTATGGCAGTTTGTCGGAAGAGGAAATGTAAATGGAGTGCTCATTTGCAAATCTCGTGCTCTCATTTGCATATTGTCTTCCGATCCTTTTTGCAAAAGAGGTTTTTGCTCTAAAAAGCCCTATGTAGATGGGAAAAACAATGAGAAGTCCTGTGGCACCTTATAGCTTAACAGATTTATTGGAGCATAAGCTTTTGTGGGCAAAGACCCACTTTGTCAGATGCATTTAGTGGAAATTCCAGAGGCAGATATAAATATACAGGTGTCACGATATATATATTTATACCTGTATATTTATACCTGCCTCTGGAATTTCCACTACATGCATCTGACGAAGTGGGTCTTTGCCCATGAAAGCTTATGCTCCAAAAAATCTGTTAGTCTGTAAGGTGCCACAGGACTTCTCATTGTTTTTGCAGATTCAGACTAACATGGCTACCCCTCTGATACCTGTGTAGACAGGGTCATCTGTCGGAAAAACCCCGTTTTGTGCAAGATTCTTTATTCCTAAAAAAAAAAAAGAGGTTATCAGGATCTTGCACAAAATGGGTTTTTTCCGACAAATGGCCCCATCTACACAGGGCTTTTTAGCGCAAAAACCTCTTCCGCAAAAAGGATGGGAAGAGAATATGAAGATCAGAGCCCGAGATTGGCAAATGAGCACTCCATTTACATTTCCTCTTCCAACAAACTGCCACAGTGTAGATGTAGCCTCAGTCCTGAGACACTCCAGATAGGTGATAATGGGCTCAGAGGAAAGAACCAAAAAAATAACTAAGCTGTATGATACTCACTCACTCCGTTTATTTGAGAGGGTTGAGATAAATCCATCCTCTGACCTAAATCCTTTCATTCTGGGGGCTTGTGATTAAAAACATCCAAAATATATCATATTTGAATGCAGCAAGAACCTGGAGCCCGCCATAATCCTACAAAGCAGCCCTGGATCAACACAGTTCAGTTGTATTTATCACAATTTCATGGGCGGTATTGGGGGAGGGGAGAGATAATAAATATGTTTGGTTAATCAAAGATTCAAGTAAGCAAAATAATTTTCAATTTAATTAAATATCAGAGGTTGTGATGGTGTTTCAGATAACAAAGTTATGAATAGTTGAGGTAAGGGATCGGTTATTAAGTTTGTGATATAATTTTAGGCATAAGCTATCATTAAAATTACTTTCATACATTTTATTACAGCTATTAAAAATGTTACAGGCCTGATAGTCCAAATTTTCAAGCTAGGGTGTCTGAAATATGAATACCTGGCAACTTGTTTTAGCCATTTTCTGATTTAAAACAATGTTTAAAATAGTTATTCAGATACAGATTTAGGTGCCTTACATTAGGCAGATGAGCGTGAAAGTTTGCCCCTGTTATTTCCTAAGACATTCAACACCTGCAACTCCCACTTATTTCAGTTGCTAACCAGCTCTGAAAATCAGGCCCCTTGCCTCTGCATTCTGAACCTGGGGTAAAAATACAAACTTCTTTTCAGTTGAAAAGAAACCAAATAGGTGCAATTTGCAATACTAAGGCTCATCTATTTAACTTCCACAACCTCACTCTTCAAAATGAGAATACACCAGACAGTCCTTGCCTTTAATTTTGTGGGTTTGGTATTTAAGGTCATGGGCAAGAGGGGAAAGTTGGTGCTCCCTGATTTCAGCTTTAGGAAAAACAGGCACTGCTGTTAGGGCCCTGAAAGCATTTCAGACTGGGAGATAGCATGGTCTTGCTTCTTTCCTGCAGTTACCCCTGATGTGACAATATTGTAATTGGGACATTTCTTTTATATTAGATCATGTTGCAGGGAGTGTAACTGGATTACTAGCCTTTTAAGGGGAAAAGGAAGGGCAGGGAGTTGGATTAAGCAAAGGCCCAGAAAGTGACCTGGCAGTGGAAGAAAGGAAGCAGTCCTGTAGAATTAGGAGTTGGATAGGGAGCAAAAGAATAAATAAACAAAATGCTAGGACACTCTTCCTTTAAGGACCTCGGATCAGGAATCCTGTAGTGTAGAGTGAAGCAAGGCTCCCCTCTCTTCCAGTCATAGGAAGAGCTCTCTGGAGGAGAGCAGTAACAAACTGCCCTTTTTTTTCCCTTTTCCAAATCAGAAAGAAGCCAGAGCCAGAGGGCTAACCTCCAGAATCATCCTACCATGAACTGGTGTTCTTCACTGTGGAAATAGCAGAGCTGTGGCAAATCAGGTCCATTTGCAGTATCGTATGTATACATATGCCTTTATCAACATCACACTGACTTTGTGTGGCTGGGCTAGGATTTATGCCACGCAAAGTCCTCCCCCCCAACTTATTTTACTCCTGTACAGCACCCTTACTGCCTTAGCAAAGGAGTCTTTTATAGGTATAAGTATTAACTGATGACAAACATACAACCAAACGACACAACTAGGGACATGAAAAGTTATTTTACAAAATTACATTCACATACAAGGGGAATGCAAAATATACACTTTTCACATGAAATCATTCCTACTTTTCAATTTCCCTGAATACTATAAACATTTCTGTGAAATGTTCCCTGCATCGGCCATTTACTCCACTTCCTTACAGTTGACAGAAAGAGGGTCATACAAGAGGTGAAGATAGAAAGAGGAGGAAATAGACGGGGGAGAGAAATCTGTTTGTGTTGTGCATAGAAAACATTTCAAGTGATTGGACAAGCCAGCTTCATTAGTAAATTTCAGGCTTAGTTTAGCTTTATCTCCTCTGATGAAATCTGTAGTGGGCTGAATTTGTTTTTGTAGCCAGACAGGAACCCCCCTGTAACATCCACTTTTGCTTGCCTGGAGCATGCAGGGCACACAGAGCAGTAAAACAGCATGGTCTTTGAAAGCCTTGAACAGGAGGCTCAGACATGTGAGTTCACAGTGCCCTTGACTGAAACCCATGTTGATACGAACACACAGCCGTCTGTGGGGGGAGGAATCTCCCGCCCAGTAAAGAATGTCCAGTACTCATAATTTAGTTATCTCTCTTGTAAGTGTAAATTAAGTTGAAACTCCCTTGTAAGAACTGGCGCTACAAAACGGATCAACATAATTTGGCATCTTAGATAAGAAAGAGGATACGAGCCTCTATGGGTATAAAGATGGGTCCAGCAGCACACTTACTTTGAGTGTCAATCTACCATCAATCTGCTGGTCGGGTTAGGTGATTGGCCTCCTGAGGTTCCATGGGGACGCCCACCACGTATTCGTCTTTCTTAGGAATTGAGGGACCATCCATGGCTTGACCCGCTGGAGTCGAGAGGCACAGAAGGGGGTAAAAATTGTACC
>JANRFK010004149.1:64533355-64546139 GCA_030068395.1 Apalone spinifera
ATCCATTTTTTGCACTCTCATCTAGATTTTTTTCCACCGAACTGCGGAGCAGTGGGTGACGAGCATGGCGAGCAATTTCACCAGGACATTGCAAGAGTGGAGAAACGCTATCAGAGGAAACGGAGCCCATCAATGCTTGCAGACTATTGCTGGACAGTGACAAGAGACACTCCATTTAATGAATACAAGAGACAAGCCAAGAACGCCGAGTAGACACTGAATAGGACTAAACTATGTACATAATACATTTTATTTATATAACCCTTTTGCTGATTTTTAAAGTGTTACATAAACAGGACAGGTGAAATATTATCATGTAAAGCAACCATAAACACATGAAAAGACCTAGGTTTACAATTTATGTTTAAAACTCTACTATCTACACAATATACATAGAGGTAAAATGTAAAAACTTAAATATCTTGGAAACAGTAGCCAATCGGTTGTTTTAATTATCATATTTGAATTCAGCACATCAAAATACATAATAAATAGCACATTTTATCTCTGAAGCAGACGACTTCTAAAAAAATTGTAGACCAGTGTTATACTTCATTCAGCACTTTAATATTAAATGTGACCTCCTACCAACAGGCTTGTGGGAAAGACACACAGCCCTGGTCTACCCTAAGACTTTATTTTGGAATAACATGCAGTGGAATTCGAAATCTGTACTCCTTTTCATCAGGAGTAATGCTAATTCCGAAATAGTTATTTTGAAATAACAGTAGTGTGGGTTCTCCAGTGCCACTATTTCGAAATAATTACTCTCCAGAGTAATTCAAACTAATTACTCCCCAGTGCTTCCTGGGTCTCTAAGTCCGAGGTAGTGCTTCCACATTAATAGAACCTGCCTTGGATTAATTTCGAGGACATACTACTCTGAATTTGTTAAATTGAGAGTTATTAAGTTGAATTTAGTAATTTTTGAAATAATTTCCTAGTGTAGACATGGCCATAGAGTTATTTTCTAGTTGAGTGATGGAGCAGATATGTTGCTGTAGTCAAGGAAGTATTTATTGTATTTAATTCATCTATGTACTAGTGATCTCCAGTGATTGTGCTTTCTTTATATAACATAACCACATGTCAAGGGGTGACCTAACCTTGGAGGCCCCTTGAGTCAAATCCCCTTCAGTAGGGGAAATACGGCATACCTACCAAAGTCCATATACAAGCCCCATTTACAAGGGGTAACACGGCCTAGCAGCCAGAGTCCATACATAAGCCCGTAGGAAAACTTCCCCCACAAAGGTTAGGCACAGAAAGGGTAGAGGGACCTAGGCCCTCCCGCTCCACTGGGTCCCAGGCCAGTGCCCTATTGGCAGGGATGCAATCCACTGCCCGCTCAGCAGGGAATCTGCCACAACATGCTGAGCACCCGGAGAACAGTTCCCCACCCTGGGCTACTCTCTACCATCACCTGGCAACTGCATTCTGATTCTGGGGCTTCTTGAGTAGCTCCTCTCAGTCCGGCTGCTGCTGTGTGGTCTGGCTTTGCTTCTTCCTACATCGCTGGAGCTCTCTCAGCACCTCCTTCCCCTTCAGCAGTCAGCTCTCACTTTTATAGTCTGTCTCCAGTGGGAGCATATCCAGCAGGGCTGTAGGGGTGGGGCCTTCTCAGCCAGCTGGGCCAAATCAATTCCCTTAGCTTCAGTGTGGGGTTGGTACATGCCGACACATCACACCATAATGATAAACAAGTTTAGACTTACAGTGGCATGAGACATAAGGGCACTACACATGTGGCTGTGTTAGGGTGACCAAATAACAAGTGTGAAAAATTGGGATGGGGGAGGGGAGTGGAGGGCATAGGTGGCTATGTTTTAAAAAAACCCTGAATGTCAGGCTATGTGGTCACCCTAAGTATCATGCAACTGTGACTAGCAGGCTGTGTAGAAAGAGGGAGACACTGATTGGGTGAATAGAAAGATGTGTAGGGTATATAACTCAGAGTTTGGGCACAAAGGGCATTCTATTCTACTCTTCTTGCCTAAGCTATGCTTGTGCTACTTGGCATCACAGTGCCTCTATTGTACATGCCATTTGTATGTGTAGTACCTTGCAGGTGTCAGGAACCAACTTGCTAACTGTCTTGGCTATAGTCTTTCATGATTTACACATTGCACAACCATTTGACCTCCACTTGGGGCCTAGGATATATTTGGCCCTCCCTTTAAATGTTAATTATTTGACACAGATCACTGGTTGTACAGTAATGGCCCTTTCATACACTTTTGGGCAATAGATATACGTGTATTATTTATACAGACATTATTTATATAATACACATACATAATACATATGTGTGTGTGTGCCTATATACAAAAACCTACATTAAAAGAATGTAACTGTTGCAAAATCAAAAGTTAGGAAATGTCAGAACGAAGTCTGATTGTCAGAAATGAGGCACACAAACAAAACTATTCACAGATGGCTTTAGCTTTAAGTGATCGGTATCACTTGGAACCCCTGTGGCAAAGACGGGATAGGATCTAATTCACAAGGGCAGAGTTTAGCTGTCTTAACTGCAAGTTCATCCTTTCTCTTCCTGATGTTCCCAACTCTTTTCACCTCAGACCTTCCAATTTCTGCAGCAAACAAGGGAGTGGCTCCATAGCTATGTCTCTATTAAACACTCCTGATTCATCCTCAGAGCCAGAGGTGGCAGGTTTGTAGAAATTTTGGTGGTGCCCAGAGCCCACAACCCTCTCCCACCCCAATTCCCTACTCCCAACTCCTGTCTAAGACTCTGGGGGGGAAATTTGGGTGCAGAAGGGATGAAAAGTTAGGCTCAGTGAGGGAGTCTGGGTGCAGGCTTTGGGCTGTGGCAGGGAATTGGGGTATAGGAGTGGGTGCAGAGTGCAGGCTCTGGGAGGGAGTTCGGTTACAGGAGGGGATCAGAGGTTGGGCTCTGGGAAGGAGGGAATGTGGGTATAGGAGGGGGCTTGGAGTGCAGGCCTGGTACAGAGTCTGTGTGCTGGGTGTAGTCCCTGGACTGGGGCAGAGGATGGGGATTCAGGAGGAAGTGAGGGGCAGAGCCAGCCCAACTACAGGCTGACCTGGCTACCGCATTGTAGGGGGCGCCGCTGGACTGTGCGGGGGCATGGCTGTGCATGCACTGGGTGCCTGGGGGCGGGGCCGCCGCTGCGCGTCCGGGGCGAACGAATGGCTTGGGCTGGCCCTGGTGAGGGGTGCAGACTCTGGCAGGGAAAGGAGGTGATGGGTACTGACACTTCCTAACTTGTGTGTTTGTCTTTGCAATCTTAATAATGATATTTTAACATAGCTATTTTCTGTGCAATCTCCTAGGTTTAAAAAAAGCAAATTGGAAAAAAACAGAAATTCTATTATGTGAAAACATGCTGACATCTACGCCTGGGACCTTTTGGTAAACAGCATAGACTTCTGCCACTTGAGCTAATGAAGTAATAGGATAGGATATCAAGCTCTGTAGACTAGATACCATGTCTCCCAGTTTTTCTTTCCAAGTCTGGCTTTCCTGAGCTTCTCATCTGATTTGTGTCTCTCCTTTTGTACCATCCCAGTTTTACCGAGTTCCCAGTCCCTCTTTTCCCCCAGCCAGTCCTGCTTTTCCTTGCCTTCATAACCTGATCTTTCACTCTCAACTCTGTCTCATTCTTTCCCCTGCATCCCCCATCTCAGTTTCCTATTCTAGTTCTCAGTCTCTTTCCCCAGAAGTTCCAGTATTCCATCCCCTATCAGCTTCCAGTTTATCTTCCCCACCCCCAACTCTCCTTGTTCCAGTAGCTTCCCCTTTCCCAAAGCCCAGTTCCTCTGACAAGAATTACTCTCTAATTACCCCTTGCTCTCAGGGTGTGCAACAAAGAGTGCACAGAACAATGGGTCTGCATACCTGTGTACTGGACAGTGGTTGTACAAGGAAGTGGGTATACTGCCTGTACGCATGGGGGTGGCAGTTTGTACACTTCTCTGTGCACAAGGGAATTCTGGAAAATATCTATCTCCATGAGGCAATATGCCTCTGGGGGTGCTCTGTGGTGGCAGTATAGCTCTAGGCCATCCCTCATAAAAGTACTCAGGGAGCACATTTGAATTCCAGTTTACTAGGCATGATAATTTCACTGAATATCTTTTCCCTTGGTTATAGCTGTAGCTAAAGAAAGTTGTTATTGCTCCCAAAGCTGACTTATCAGAATGTTGGGTTGTGAATTAGCAGGAAAAATTTGTGTCTAATTTATGCTGCTAGTAGCTTGAGGTAGCACAGAATAAAAAGTGATATGCAAACAGAAAGTCATTTGCACCTCTTGTGTATTCACAAATATTTGTAAATTTTCCTAACGCATTTGGTTTAGTAGACTTGCTTTCTGTAGAATATATTCTTCATCTCTTCAGAGGGGTTATTTAATTACTGTGGAAGAAAACATTGTCCTGACTCTGCGTTTGTAAGCAACAAGTAGCCAGAGGCAGTTTTATTACAAGCTGCAGCAAGGAAAAAACTGATTCGGACGCGGAGGGGTGGGGGGGGGAAGCCCCCCCCCACAAGGCAGATCTTCGAATACAAGCAATTGTGAAGTAGTTTATATACTGTCCATTAGATATAATAACAATAAACAATTAGTCTCCTTCCTATTACAAACACCAATGGCTAACATTTATTTTAGTTCCACCCAGATGCTCCTTATTTCAAGGTCCCTGCCAGAGTCAGAATTCTATCTTTATCTCCATATGGAGGCGAGAAGCGAAGGCAGCCTCTTATTACAGCTCTCATGTTGTCAGGCCATAGACTTAGCCTGACTCTTGCTCTGCTACTGACAAGGCTAAGATGGCTGCACACAAATTCCCTCATTCCCTTTTTCCTGCCTCCACATTACCAAAGGTAAAAGTAAAAATTATAGTTATCTGTTACGGAAATAACTTTGAAGAATGCAATTGCTTTCTGGAATTTATGGCATTGCACTTCAAGATCACAAGAAGCTCTGGATCAATTTACATTTTATATGGCAAGATGTACATTATTGTCAAGACACTTTATTAATCTAATATAGTGTTATTTTTGTCCTTGAAAAGTTATGTTTCTGCAGTGGAAAAGCTTTGTTTGGCATATACCACATATTAGTCAATGAAACAAGGTCTTGTGCCTTTTTATGTTGCTTCTTACCTTCTTTTTGATTTTTATTAAAATAATTTATTTCTAAATGAAATATTTATTTTCCTTATCCCCAGTAAAAGTAAAAAGATTATTGCGGCTCGCAAGAGCTTCTGGAGCCTTTCTGATGTGAGTAACTTCCCTTTTTAGTAATGGTGGTGGGAAGAATCACTACACTTCCATGGAAACTAGACAGTGAATCTCTTGCCTGGTCTACACTGGGAGTTTAGGTTGAACGGAGCCACATTAGGTCGATTTTCTAAACAATGAGTCCACACCACCAACCCTGTTCCGTCAACTCTAAGAGTAGTTAAAGTCAATTTTGGTACTCCTGCTTTTCATGAGGTGTAACAGTAAATTCAATCTTGTATGGTTGATTTTAGGGTAGTGCAGATGCAGCACTGTTAAAATCAATGTTCTTAGCCTCCGGGATGTGTTCCACGCTGCCCTACTGTGACTGCTCTGGCCAGGACTTTCAATGCTTCTGCTTTCCAGGTGCATAGGAAAAGCCCTGGGAAAAATTTGAATTTCATTTCCTGGGTGGCCAGCATGGCAAGCAGACTTCAGAGCAGCAGCACACCTCAGCAGCATATCTGACCGTGAATGCTCAAGGCGGCAAACAAGCAGCAACATGGACAGTGCAGGAGATCCTAGACCTTATTGTTTTGTGGGGAGAGGAATCTGCTCAATCAGAACTAAAAAGCAGGAAAAGAAATGCAGAAATCTATGCCAAGATTACAAAGGGCATGGAGGAGAAAGTATACACTGGGAATGCCCAGAAGTGCTGCATGAAAATAAAGGAGCTGAGGCAGTTGTGCCAGAAGACAAAGGAGACCTATGGACAATCTGGATTCTGTTTCTATGAGCAGCTGCATGGGATCCTAGAGCGGGGACTCAACCAGCTTCCCAAGTCAGACTGTGGATTCTAGGGATGTTAAATATCGGTTAATTGAATAGTCAATTAAACTCATGAATTCTTATAGTTTACTTGACTATTCTATAGTCTCCGTGGGTGGGGCTGACCACCAGAGTGCTCTGGTCCTGAGGAGCCCTGTGCCACTCTGTGCTGCTACCTCTGTATCAGAGGCAGCAGCATGAGGTGCCAGGCGGGAGCTGGTCCGTAACGGGAGCCCGTTTAAAAATTAGCTCTCTCACGGACTGGCTGCCTGTCACCCCATGCTGCTGACTTTGTCCAGGGAGGCGTCTGAGCTCCTGGATCTGGCGTGAGCCGAACTGAACTGGGATGCCTGCCCGCTAGGCTCCTAATACACTTTAAATGCAGAGCTGCAGCAAGGGTAGGTCCCGGACCCAACACAAGCTGGGACTAAGCCAGGCTGTTGGCCAGCCTGCTAAAAAATTTACTGGTAATGGGCAGGGGGGAAGGCAAGTAGTCTATTGCATTAACTGAGAAGCTTTTGCTTATTGGTTAATCAACTATATTATTACATCCCTAGTGGATTCCTCCCAAGACACCCCTCAGGCAGCAGCATCGAGGACAGTGTGAATGAGGAGGAAGTGGAGAATGGTCAGCAGACAAGCGGGGCAACTGATCTCACCAACAGTTAGGACCTTTTTATAACTTTGGAGACAATCCCTGCCCTCCAGCATGTATCACTGCTGGATCCTGATGATAGGGAGGGCAGTTCTGGTGAGATCACATTTTTATCCTGTTAAATGTGGGTTAAAGCAATTGGGTGTGCTCTGTGGTGGCCAACTGGCCTACATGGGAGTGGGACTTCCCAGAACAGCTTCTTGTTAACATGTTTGGAGACAGAGGGGGAATTCTCCCTACACATCTCCATGAAGCTCTCAGAGGAACTCTTTCATCCTTCTCGTAAGGTGTCTGGGGAGGCCTGCCTTATTTTGTCTTCTGCAGTAGGAGACCTTCCCACACCAAGCCACCAGTAAGTGGTCTGGCATCATGGCAGCCCAAGGTCCAGGTTTCTGGCCATATCCACTCAGCATCCACTCCCTATCATTCTGTGTGATTTGGGAGAAGATTGATATCATGCAAGGGAAGCTAAGTGATGCCTCATCAGTAAACCTCTGTTTGCTCATCCCCATTGAAGCATATGTTGAGCCGCTGCCATGCCTGACTCCCCTCCCACCTGGAGGCTCCTTAGTGTCTGCATTGGCCCCTGCCCTTCAGCTGTGCCTGGACCTTTCCCCTCCCTCTCACATGAGGGAAGGGAAAGTTACACTCTCCCCGCACACGGGTGGTGCTGAACACAAGATCACAGCATGAGCCATTGCCCTGCGTTTCCATCACATCTGGACCCCCTCCTTTGTGCTGGCTCAAGCCCCAGCCTGTCTCTTATCATACCTGCCACCAAACCAAGTCCAGCTGCTCCCCTAAGATCATTGTGATGTATCTGCAGCTAATGGCTGCTTAAAAGCATAACTGCGGCCTTGTATATTACATGGGGATTTTCAAAATTGGATCATGGACCAGCCAGGGAAAGCCCTTGGCAGGCCTGTGACACTTTGTTTATTCTAAAGCTCCACAGCCATAGAGCCTCGCACCTCCCATTGGCAAAAGAAAGTTTCTGAGAAATCAGATACAAATAATAAAACCTCCAAAAATTCATAATCTGATGGTGGAAAACTGTATTCATGGCGTGAACGAATCAAAACTGACCAAATGGGATTGGGTCCATTTTTTTTGCAATATAAGTTTGCTGTTAAGATGTTTTATTACACAATGGAACTTTTGAATGTAACTTTCAATTCCCTGAAAACTAGATCTTGAAGAGGAAAAGCCTTCTCAATCATTATCATTTCTTTATTTGTGTGATAGTTTAATATGGTGGAAACAAGATAAATAAATATGTGCATGACAGAGACAGCAAAAGACATGGATTTTGAAAAAATAATAGCAATAATTAGAATGGTTACCTTGTAAAATATTCTAAAAGGAGGGAGAGTAGAAAGAGAATGCAGAAGGACAGAAAGGAAAGTATTTCAATAAAAAATGATATTTAGACTCCTCTAAAATATTTGCCTGTGTTCTAGAAATAAGATCCAGAACTTTTCTAGGTTCCCTCCACTAGTTTCTCATACATGACATGGGATTCTTTATTACAAATTGTGTATATATTTGTCTTCCATAATCTTTTAAATAATCTTGTTTATTTAGGTTTGTCTTGCACAGGAGTCTGTAATTGTAATCGCAAGTCTCTTGGGATAACAGGTATAATTACATAATGGAACGAAGGGTGTTATCAGTATTCAACACAAGGTGAGATCAAAGGGCCTGGTGAAGAGTATGTTGGCAGAAAATAAAATTGGCTTTCTGTCTCCTCTTATCTGCAACAGAGAGGAGGTGAGAAAAAGAAAGTTTCAAGCCTCACAGAGCTCTTCTTCAGGCCTGGGGAATATACCTGAGGAAGGGATCTGTGTAGCAAGAAAGCTTCTCTCTCTCACAAAAAGGAGTTGGTGCAATAGAAGATACTACCTCATCCACCTGAAACTGACACAGCTACAACAACTCTGCAGATACATTGTTATGCTCATTTTACAAATGGAGAAACTGAGACACAAAGGTATATAGCTCAGATTTTGAAGACCTTTACATATATGCAAGCAGTCAATGACTTCGGTAGGGCCGTTTGGGAAGATCAGTGTTTTCAGGACTAGACTTTCAATGCATAGCAAGAATTCAAGCAGTGAATCAATTGGAAGAACCAGGATTAGGATTCAGGAATGCTAGACTCTAATAAGGGTACGTCTAGACTACAAGCCTCTTTCGAAAAGAAACTTTTTTGAAAGAGCTCTTTTGAAAAAGCCTCTTTTGAAAGATATCATCTAGACAGCCACAAGGGTTTTGAAAAAGAGATCCACTTTTTTGAAAGAGAGCACCCAAGCAATCTGGATGCTCTTTTTCAAAAAAGCCCAGTTTGCGTTCAAGAACGCCTTTTTTTGAAAGAGCTCTTTCGAAAAAAGGCATTCTTCCTGGTTAAAGTAGCTTTACCAATTTCGAAAAAAATGCTGCATTCTTTCAATTTAATTTTGAAAGAATGTGATGGCAGTCTAGATGCAGGTAAAGTTTTTTCGAAAAAAAAGGCCACTTTTTTCGAAATAACTCAGTAGTCTAGACTCTAGACACACCCTAAATGCTGTATTTCAGGAGGGGTAGGTGAAGTTCTGTGGTTTGAAATGTGCTGGAGGTTGGACTAGTTGATCATGATGCTCCCTTCTGACCTAAAAGTTGAGGAGACCCAGGGAGAAGGTGTATGTGTCTTTTTTTCATCACTTTTCAAAACCTGGATAAAGAGAAATAAATTATTTTATTTATTTCTGCTCCAATTCTTTTTTCTGACATAATCTCTGTTCAAACAACTTAGCACTAGGGGTCAATACTTGTACCTACTGCACAGCTCAGGTAAATGGGCTGCATTTTATTGGGGGAAGAAGATATTAATTAACCATGTGCCAAATCCTGAAGCCCTCATTAATTTTAATGCTGCCAAAATTCCTTTGGGAATACTGGATAAATAAAAATCCCCCAAGAAACTCTGGATTTGACCTGTGGTGAATTTTCCCTGGACCAAACTGATTAATTCATGAAGTGGATTGTAGGAGAATGGGACTTTCTTTTGTGTTAAATAAATTAACCATCAGTTAGAATTCAAAAGAAACCCTTTCCCTCACTGATTAGTGCAATTAGGTAGATTTAAAAAGGTTTGATGCCTTCTCATAAAGCATGTGGCACCTTCTCTTGTTGGAGACAGGACTAGATGAGCTATTACTCCCTGATCCTGCATAGAGTAATGTTGGTGGATTTCTGCACTGACTTCAGTGAAACTCTGCTTGGTAATAGCCGTTCTTCTGTTTTCTCCTCATAGACTCATAGACTTTAAGGTCAGACGGGACCATTATGATCATCTAGTCTGACCCTCTGCACAATGCAGGCCACAGAATCTCACCCACCCTCTCCTAGAATAATCCTCTCACCTATATCTCAGATGTACTGTAGATTTGAGTCAGTGGCTTGTTCTATTACTTTCCTATGTTCTTTTTTTTTTGCTTTGTAAAGATTTAATTTTTAACAGCTTTACCTTACTACCAGTTCTCATTCAGTTCCCATAGCAGGTGCCTGGTAAACAGGCCTGAGCATTAGGCTCTTATGTGGAGGTGAAGAGCCCTTTTTCAGCAAAAAAAGTTTTTATATAAAAATGACAGTGGGGATTTCCAAAGGCACAAAGAGCACATAGGTGCCAGTTCCCTTTGAAAATCTTTGAGCCTGTGGAGTATCCCTATGAGTGGTTCTCCATCTCTGCAACTGCTTTTGATTATTAATGGAAATAAAAAATGAAGCTATTTTGTTTTAGAGGGATTTTTAAAAAATGACATATAGGTTGAACCTCTCTAGTCCAGCACCCACAAGACCCGACCGGTGTCAAACCAGAGAGTTTGCCAAACCATGGGAGGTCAATATTGTCTAGCAGAATTACCAACACTTCCATGGTTTGCTGGGCTCTTAGAATACATTTAGGGATAAATGAGAGCTAAATAACAGCACAGAATGCTGAGAGCTAGGACTGGTGGCTGTGAACAAACTTTATGGGATCGTGGGAAACTTGGCCACACCCATGATAAGTGAACATCTGGCTAACTAAAATCATGCTGGACCAAGGATGTTGCCAGACCAGAGACTGCTGGACTAGAGAAGTTCAATCTGTATTAAATATTTGTATGTAAATAATTGTAAAGGCTTTTTTGCTTGTAGTAGCTTTCATAGTTATCAGGCTGACTATACCTCTGACCTCTCTTGTCAGTCTGAGGGAAACCTGCTCAGGCCTCTTGCCATTTGTTGGTGACAGGAAGCTAATAGTTTTAAGAGTGAGCTGGGATGTCCTTATGGCTACATCTAGATGGTAACCTTTCGGAAGAAGCTTTTCTGGAAGAGATCTTCTGGAAAAACTCTTTTTGAAAGAGAGTGTCTATACAGCAAAAGGGTAACAAAAAAGCCATCTGTTTTTTCAAAAAATAGTGTACACATTGATTGGATGCTATCTCGCATATAAGGCTACCTGGAACCAGTTCAGGCAGGGCATTAGGTCAGCAGTTGTTTCTGAGTGCTGTTGCCTAAGCCTAGCTGAGAGACACGCTTAAAGGGACCCCCCCAGACAGCTGTTTCTTTTCTTCAGCTGTTTCCAAGGGACAGCAAAGCTTTAGCAGTGCGTGCTCTGGTTGCCCAGCTTTTGGACCACTCAGCATTCTTTGTAACATGGAACCAGAGCTGCCACTGGGCATGCGATGGCCCCATGCTGCAGTTTCTGCAGCCTGCCTTCCTGGCCCTGCACGAGCTGGACACTGAGCTCACCCTTGAGACCCTCTCTCTGTGTGTGGGAGCAAGACACTTTCAACTGCACCCGACAGTGGAGAGATGATTTTGGAGGCTGGACACCAATTCCAACTGGTGGGACCAGCTGGTCATGGAGCGGTGGGATGACCAGCAGTGGCTCCAAAACTTCTGCATGTGGAAGGCCACCTTTATGGAGCTGGGTGCATGGCTTGCCCCTGCCCTCCGACGATGAAACACCCACCTGCAGCCCACCATCCACCTGGAGAAGCAGGTCGCCATCGCCGTCTGGAAGCTCACCACCTCAGAAAGCTACTGGTTGGTGGGCAACCAGTTCGGCATGGGGAAGTGCACCGTCAGGGCCCTCCTCATCGAGGTAAGGCACTCTCAGGCTGCAGTCCCGCCACAGGGAGTCCTGGAAAGGGGGACCCTAGGAAAAGATATATGGGAGGTGTGGGGGTGAGTTGGGGATGGGGAGAAGCTCCAACCCCGAGGGGTTGTGCCGTCCCACCCTCATGCAGCCCTGCTGCTGGGGGAGTGGCCTCATAAAGGGTGGCTACTGGGGTGTTTGAGGAGAGGGAAGGAGAGGGGGAGGGGCATCTCCGAAGGGCTCAGGCACTCCCTCTCATTCTCTGTTTTGTGTGTGTGTTTGTCTCCTTCCGCAAGTTGTGAGGGCCATCAACTCCATCCTGCTGCGCAGGGTCATCTGCTTGGGAGACCTGGACCCTATCATCACGGGATTTGCCACCCTGGGGTTCCCCAACTGCGGGGAAGTCAATGATGGAACCCACATCCCAATCCGCGCATAACATCACTGAGCGGCCCAATACATAAATCACAAGAGCTATTTTTCAATGGTGCTGCAGACCCTGGTCGACCACTATGGGCAGTTTACAGACATTTTCGTCGGGTGGTCGGGCAGGGCACACAGTGCCCGTGTATTTAGAAACTCCAGCCTCTATGGGAAGCTGGAGGCTGGCACATCCATCCCATGGCATGACTTTGGGGTTGGGAATGTGCAGCTGCCACTGTGCATTGTGGGGGACGTGGCCTACCCCCTTATGCCATGGCTGATGAAACTGTACACTGGCCACCTGGACCCCAGCAGGGACCAATTCAATGCCCACCTCACCTGGGCCCGCAAACAGGTCAGATGTGCCTTCAGACATCTGAAGGCGTGGTTCAGGTGCCTCCTGACCCATCTTAATGTGGGAGAGCACAACATCCCCAAGGTGATGTCAGCGTGTTGTGTCCTCCACAACATTGCGGAGAGGACGGGGGAGGCCCATCAGTTGGGGGTGCACATCTGGGAGGCCCTGAGGGAGAGTTTCTCTCAAGGACCCCAGTAA
>JANRFK010004149.1:64546239-64566004 GCA_030068395.1 Apalone spinifera
GGAATAGGCATAGCAAGGGGAGGGAACAGAGGCATTGTGTGGGGGGTAGGGAGAAGGGGAATGGCCATAGCAGGGGGGGAAGGAGGATGGGAGGCAGGAGCAGGGACAACAGCCAGGTGTGCCATCATTTCTTGCATGATTGCACACATGTTGTCGCCCTGCCGCACAAGCTGGTCCCACATATGGCTCTGCCACTCAGCGTCCTCCTGGACCTTCCGGGCCAGGGTCTTCTGCATGTCGCGCAGGATACCCATATGCTGCCTCAGGAGGTCCTCATTCACCCTCGTGTGCTTGTGGCTCTCTCAGGGTCAGGCAGCTGCCTTGGCTGGTGTGGATCGCCCCTCAGCAACGTCTGGTCCGGCTGTGGAGAATAAAGAGGGAGAGACAGTCAGTCATCCATGCAGACACTGTCCCTAAGGCCGTGCCCTCCTCTGTGAGCAGCAACCAACAGTCCTCAGGCTAGAGGACGGGGATGTCGTGGGACCAAGACCATCTGAGGCCTGCACAGCAGGCCCTGCCTCAGAGGGCCCTCAAGGTGCACAGGGGACCAGGCTTCCTCCTTCCCCCCGCCCCATCCCACGGACAAGCAGGCAAGGGAAGTGTCTGGCCACAGTGGGATCCCATGGGTGGGGGAGAGGCCTGGGGCAGCCTGGCCCTCCAAGGGGCCTGCACACACACCTGCGCGTAGCAGTGCTGTCCACAGGAGTGGGTGGTGCCTCACGAGGGCAGGCATGTCCATGTGCCGAGTGCGGCAGTTCTCGGTCTGCATGGGGTCATGCATGCACCTTTGTGCCCAGTCTAGATGTGTGTGTGGCCTCCCCTGAGCCTGTGAGCAGGATCCCAGGGGTGCTTTGGGGCTGCCTCTTAAGGGTGCGTGACGCAGACTGGCTCTGCGCATGCTTCCATGTGCACCAACTGCAGCACAATGTCCAGGCCAAGAAGGCCGAGCAACGAGCGCACCCAGTCCCCTCTGCACCCTCCCTGTGTGTGTGGAAAACTGAGAGCGCACCCAGTCCCCACCTCCCCCACCCTGTGTGTGTGGAAAACTGAGAACACTCACCTGATAATCCCTCCCCGCCAGCAGAGGATGTCTGCGACATGTCCAGGCCCTGGGGTACCAGCTCAAGGGTGAGGGTGACCGTAACAGCTGTGTCCCACTCCTCCTCGGCAGCGAGCTCCGGGCAGGCAATGATGGGCATCTCAAGCCTCAAGTCCACCACCACCAGTGGAGAAAGGGCTTCCCCACCCCCCAGGATCTCCTGGAAATAGGGGCAGAGCTCTTAACCCTCCCAGACCAGATCACTTAGCGTTAATAAAACTGCTGAATCTCCATGCTCTTAAATTATTACATAGAATCTCCTACAGAGTTCATAATATTATTGCCTATTAGTCTTGTTAGATTATTATACAGCGTCTACACTGCCATCACAATACCTTTCTGAATGCTTTGTATCTGTAGTACACTTCTAAGAAATCTGAAAACAAGAATTTTCCCTTAATTAATTTTATCCTTGCCTGCCTGGTAAACATTTTCTCCTATTTGGTTTGAATTGACCAGGCATTTTAAAATGTAAGCACTACAACAACAACCTCATTTTATGTAGTGTCTTATCATGTCCAAATATTTTTTATGCTCAATCACCATTATTTATGGCGAGATGTAGGCATATGATCATTGTTTATCAACTGCAGGCACAAAAATGCAGTTGCATGTATATTTTAAAATAAATTTTAGAGGAGCATGGATTTGGGATTAAAAATCTAAAATATGCGAGGGAAATATTTTGGCCTTGGATACCAGTATTCAACTTATACTTAGACTGACTCTGATCTTTGATGTACACTTGGGTTACTCCATTGTGGCCAGTGGAGTAATGCTATATAAAACCAGTGCTGTATAAAACCAAATATTTCCCCCCAAGTTTCTGTATATACCACTATAATGCTCAAAAATAAATCCAGAGGTCTGAGTTCCCACCATCTTGCACCTTCTGTAACATACACTTGTGCAAGTTGTGAGTGAATTACAATTCAGTAGTGTTTCATATCCACGTCACACAAATGCTAATTACCATCAAGCGCAGAGCAGTGCCACTTCAGCTCCAGGACCTCTCCTGTGAGAGATTCCTCACTCTACCAGCAAACTGTTCATTTTAGTTGGTACAGGTTGAACCTTGCTAATCTGGCACTCTCTGGTCCGGCAACATCGGTGGTCTGGAATGATTTTAGTTAGCCAGATGTCCACTTATTTTGGGTGTGGCCAAGATTCCCATGATCCCATAAAGTTTGTTTACAGCCACCAGTCCTGGCTTTTAGTGTTCTGTGCTGTTTTTAGCTCTAATTTATGGACAGACCTCCCTAGTTTTATTGCTGTTCAATTGAGTGTGGGTCAGTGCTAGGAGGGGCAGACAATATTTGCTGCCAAGAACTACAGATATACTCACTTCCAAAATCACTGTTTGGAATGAATTGTATATTGTGTAACTGCTATCAGGGAAATTACATATCAAGAATTTGGGCAGATATTAATTTTCATCATGTCAGTCCAATGCCATAAGAGTTTGGCTGCTGTCTTGAATTATTCATGTCCAGATTTAATTACAAATGGTTGAGTATCATTCTGTCGTCTTTGTTTGTTATAGAGTAATGGTTGTGATCTGCAGTATAAAACCCCAAGAGAGTTTCTGGTTGCACAATGCAGCAGAGTGATCAGGAAAGCAGCCAACACTCCTCCTGATGTCACTGACAAGAAGAAATCAGGATAACCCAATATACTTGTCTATTCAAGGTTAGGACACAAGGTTATTTTTAAGAACTGCATGAAACAGTTGATATCAAACCAAAAGTTTTTGTTGCAATTGGCAATTGTAATACATTCTTTCACAATCAAAATGCAGGCAAGTCTTTGTTTCAAATTAATAATATATTGGAGAGGAAGTGTGGCCGAGTAGACTAGGCAACTTGGGTTCTTCTCCTGGATCTGATACTAGCCTGCACTGTGACCTTGGGTAAGTCACTTAACTGGTCTCTGCCTGAGTTTTCCCATCTTTAAAATAGTGATAATAGTATCTGCTCTTCTTTGTAAAGTGCTTTGAGATCTGCTTTGATGTATATTGAAAATAAGAGAAAGGTACTTTCATTTATTGGTATGACATTCTGGAACGGTTGTCAAAATTTAAAATAATACAGAAATCATGAGACTTTGGATGCTGAGAGCTAGATATACTGAGCACCTTTCTAGGCTATGAATTTGTAACGGGTCTGGAATTGTTATCTTCTGTGTCTGCTGCTTGTCATTATTCTCTGTTTCTGATTCATTGGAAAGATGCTACGCATCAGTTTGCTGTCCTACTTCTCCTTTCTATTCAAGCTGTGTGGTTTCTCTTTATGGCTTGTTCATGGAAAATGCTTTATCTTTCTTTGATTCCCTCTTATTCTGGAGCATAGAGTCCAAAGTGTCTGTCTCCTTCAATCTCTCTTCTCAGTCACATGCTTTGTACCATCACATCTTTTTTAGATTACACAATTCTTTGCATGTTTCCACTCTCCACCACTAGTTTATGAGCGTGGTATATCTGTTGGAGACTGCCTTAGATTTGCTTGTTTCACTGTAGTGAAACAATCAGCATAATAGTTGTGTGCAGGAGTTTATCATAGTCTATTGTTGTAGTTTCTATCTGTTTTTCCCACTGAGTTGTATATTGGAGGTTTAGATTTCAAATGTTGGCAAAAAGCAGAAAAATCAAAAACATTTTCACAATTCTTCCTTTTTTTCTGACAAGCACTAATTATTACTTCAACCAGATTGTCTCACTAGTTAAGATATTTTCAAATGTACAGTGGGGATCAATAATTTTTTCTCAGTTATTTACTGTTGGAGAAGTTATTAGTGGTGCTTGCTGAACCTCCTTTTATAAATATAAGGAATACCTGCTCAGCCTGGTACAACTTTACCTTACCTCTAAATGGGTTTAAAAAGCTTTTGTTAAAATAGGGCTCACTACAATTGCTGTTTTTAGAATGCACTGTGCTGTTCTTGAGGAAATGAATTGGATTCCTTTAAAAGCATTGTGACGTGTGCTTCCATTGGCTGATTCCCTGTTCCTACTACATAAGGGAGAGCCCCTTGCATGGTGTCTCATATATTGATTAATTAGAATGCCAAAGAAAATGAGGGTGTGTACATTTCCCAAGTTAGAACACGTGTCTCTGAATTAATATAAAATGATTGGCGTACCTTTTATTTGGAATGATTACATTAATGGAATTTATGTTTCTGCCCTATATAATGATATGAAAATAGTCTTACCTTTAAAATGCCTCTGCTGAAGACCTCTTTAATTGCATACAACTTTTAAAAGGGTAAAAGCAATGGAAATATTATAGTACCGTCAAACACCATTCAGATTAGTCACACACATCCTGGGTCAGATCATCATCTAGTGAAAATCAACATTTCTCCCTTGACTTCAGAATAACTGTAACAGACATTCTCTAGAAATAAGATTTGTCCTTATGTAGAAAAAAACTTGTTAATAAAGTGCCAGTAGGTGGAGCTCAAGAATGCAAAGCTTGGTTCTAGGGTTCTGTAAGATCAATGAAACTTGTACACTGCAAATAGCTTTGGTTATGTAGCTTTTTAAAAAGAGCACATAACAAGAACAGCTGTCTTTCACCATCTTGGGATTCTGTTAGTGTATAATGTCTCTAAGGTCTGTTTTATGGACTACATGTCCAACTAATTCTCCTCCTACCCCATTGCAATTATACAGATAAAGAAGCACCAGTATAAATTAGCCATATAATATCTTCTGCAATATGTATTTGTAACTAAAGGCTTTTCTAAAGCAAAGTGTATTCAATGCTGACTCAGGCTGGGGTGGTGTTGCTTGGTAACAGTATTATTAGAACAAGTTGAAGATTTAAATATGACTTAGAATAGAATGATCTTCCCATAGACATACACACATTAGAGCACCTTTTAGTTCCTTATCATGCCTCAAGTTTTTTCATACACTGTCACCTTGAGAATGAGACAGTTGGGTTTGAAAAGGACAATAATAGGGCTACTGTGTGGCTTCGCTATTGTGAAGCATACTGGTAAAAAAGCAGGGATATAGTGGCTGAGGAGATTGGTCAGGACAGGAGTGTCCAAGTTAAAATTTATAAAAACCTATTTACAGTACTTGAAAAATATTTGGGGAATGAATTACGTTAGTAATGTAAGCATTTTCCTATCCCTATTATAAATCCAAGTTATCTGTAAGCTTATGCCACTGTATGTGTATGTTTGAAGACCATTTGACTATTTTCAGGAACACTAAAACACTGGTAGGATTTTGTTTAATTACAACACAGAGTGAGGTGGAAACATCATCTGAGAATGCTAATGAGCCATCTCAAGTTGTAATGCAGCATTTTACCCTTTGCTTTCACATGCATGTTAGTAACTTAGGAAAGAGATGTGTTTCCAAGTTAATGTTTTAAAATGTATTTAACTTGTATATTTTAGTACATGTATCAACATAGCATCTAAGTTTCATGTGGAAACAGAACTGGGTGTTAACATAAAAGCCTAGACTACTATTTTTTTCTTATTTAAGAAGCTGGAATGTTGTTCTACATTGCAATATATATGCACACAAGACTTTTGTTTAAAAACCCTTTGAGGTGTACAACCTCAGAGAAATAACATTCTGTAGATGCTAGACTGGCTTAGTCTAGTTAATGGTTCAAAGTATTATGAATGACATTACTTGGGATAGGGTAGCAAACAGGAGCGGCTAACAGGGGAGTTTTGTAAGAGAGTTCTCCAGGTGAAGGAGGAGTGATTATGTGACCTTTGGGGATAAGTTGTTTTTTGTAGTATGTGTGTTTGTGGTATGCTTGCTGCTTGACTGAAATATACCGTGTGAGCTGTTTGTTTGGAGGGACTGTGTGCTGAGCCTAGCCTGCCTGCAAGGCAAGGCAGAGAGATTCTTAATGAGTCTTTGATCCCTAAGCCCATTAGCACCCATCAACCCTTAACCAAGGTGCAGGGCTACTCAGGAAGACCAGGGCATTAAAAAGCCCACTCCTTGTTCACTAGCTCTTCTAGTCACTTAGGACAGTTAACAGAGGAGTTTTACAGGAGAGTGTGTGTATGGGGGGGCTAGATGCACTTAACATTCTTTAAACTTAAAGCCAAAACCACCCCCTGATAAAAACAAAACACCAATAAAAGAGCAAGCTACAGTAGTAAAAAGAGAATGCAGGCTGAAGTCCAGCAAATGAGTGAGGGGCTAGTCACTTTATTGCACCCAATGCAGCATGTCTGATTATCTGACCTATGGGTAGGTGGTATATGTGTGCACTGGGTGCAAGGAGCTCCTGGCCCTCAAATCATTTGCGGGCGTTGGAGACCAGAGTGGCTGAACTGGAGGAGCTAAGGGAGACAGAGAGGAATATAGAGGTGAGATGTCGTGGGACACAGTAGAATGGTCCCAAACTCAGTCTGACAGCCTCTGTTGAGCCTCTGTACTGTCTCTGGGGAGGAGAACATCTAACTGGAACAGAGGTAACCTCCTTCCAGATAGGGTTTTTGTATGTTGTCGCACTGAGGATACCTCTCGTTATTAGGAAGAGGCAGATAATAGTTTTGGGGACTCAGTCATTAGAAACACATATAGCTGGGTTTGCCTTGGCTGGGAGAACTGCATGGTGATCTGCTTGTCTGGTGTGAAGGTTGCAGATCTCTTGCGACATTTAAGTAGACTTATGTGTCATGCTGGACATGTACACATGTGGCCATGGTACATGTAGGTACCAATGACATAGGGAAGGATAGGAGACAGATCCTAGAGGGTAAATTTAGGCTGCTAGGTAAGAGATTGAAGTCCAGCACACATCCATGGTAGCAGTCTCGGAAATGCTTCTAGTTCCACACACAGGGCCAGTTAGATAGGCAGAATTGTGGGTTCTCAATGCCAGGATACAAAATTGAAAGGACAGAACAGGTCGTGCTAGTGGGTGAGTAGCACTAGATGTTGGAGTGTAGAATCAAATGAAGTAAAAATCTTAAATGAACTAAACTGTACCACAGAATCTCAATGGATAGTAATTCCATGCTCTAATAATAAGTATATAGAAGTAGGAATGTATTATCAACCACCTGACTAGAATGGTGATAATGACTATGAAATCCTCTGGAAGATTAGAGAGGCTATTACAATTTTTAAAAAACCCTCAATAATAATGGGGGATTTTGACTGGGTACATGTCACCTAAGGACAGGATGCAGAGATAAAATTTCTTGTCACCTTAAATGACCACTTCTTGGAGTGGCTAGTTTTGGAACCCACAAGAGGAGAGGCACTTCTTAACTGATTCCTAAATGCAGCACAGGATCTGGTCACAGAGGTGAATATAGCTGGACTGCTTGTTATAGTGACCATAATATAATTAAATTTAACATCTCTGTGGTGGGGAAAACACCACAGTATCCCAACACTGTAGCATTTAACTTCAGAAAGGGGGACTACACAAAAATGTGGAGGTTAAACAAAAATTAAAAGGCTCAGTGCCTAAAGACAGAGTAATAGAGGTTCAACTTAAATGTATAACTCACGTTAAAAAACATAGTAAAAGAACCAAAGAAGTGCCACCGTGGCTACACAACCAAGTAAAAGAAGCAGTGAGAGACAAAAAGACATCCCTTAAAAAGTGGAAGTTAAATCATAATGAGAAAAATAAAAAGGAGAATAAATTCTAGCTAGTGAAGTCTAATAATATAATTAGGAAGGCGATAAAAGAAATGTGAAGAACAGCTAGCCAAAAACTCTAAAACTGATAGCAATTTTTAAAAGCACATCAGAAGCAAGAAGGCTGCTAAAGCACCCCGCGCAACTGAGATGCTAAAAGAGCAGTCGAACATATGAAGGCCATCGTGGAGAGACTAAATGAATTTTTTGTGTTGGTCTTCATGGATAAGAATGTGACGGAAATTCCCAAACTCGAGCCATTCTTTTTAGGTGACTGATCTGAGGAACTGTCCCTTGAAGTGTCATTAGGGGAGATTTTGAAACAAATCGATAAACAAAATAGTAATAAAAGTTACCAGGACCTGCTGGCATTCACCCACAAGTTCTGAAGGAACTCAGATGTGAAATTGCACAACTACAAACTGTGGTTTGTAGCCTATCATTTAAATCATCTTCTGTGCCAAATGACTGGAGGATTGTTAATGTGATGCCAATTTTACAAAGGGCTTTTCAGAGGTAAAGCCTGACTTCCATACCGGGCAAACTGTCTGAAATTATAGTAAAGAATAAAATTGTCAGACACATAAATGAACATAATTTGTTAAGGAAGAGTCAACAAGATTTTTGTAAAAAGGAATCATGCCTCACCAATTGACTAGAATTATCTGAGGAGGTCAACAAATGTGAACAAGGGGGATCTAGTGGATATAGTGTACTTAGATTTCCAGAAAGCCTTTGACAAGGTCCCTCACTAAAGGCTCTTAAAGAAATTAAGTTATCATGGGATAAGAGGAAAGGTCCTCTCATGATATGGTAATGAGGATAAGAATAAATGGTCAATTTTCAGAATGGAGAGATGGAAAAAAGTAAATAGTGGCGGTCCCAGAAGAAACCATTAGGGGCATTCCCATTCAAGATGTTCATAAATTATCTGGAAAAAGGAGTAAACAGTGAGGGGCAAACCATGCAGGTGCTATAAAACTACTCAAGATAGTTAAGTCTAAAGCAGACTAAAGCAGACTGCAAAGAGATACAAAACGATCTTACAAAACTGGGTGACTGGGCAACAAAATGTCAGATGAAATTTAATGTCGATAAATGCAAAGTAATATATATTGGGAAGCATCTCTACTATGCATATAATATTATGGGGTCTAAATTAGTTGTTATCACACAGGAAATATTTTGGAATCATTGTGGATGGTTCTCTGAAAGCATCCACTCAATGTGCAGTGGCAGTCATAAAAGCAAATAGAATGTTGGGAGTCATTAAAAAAGCAATAGATAATAAGACAGAAAAGATCATATTGCTTCAATATAAAGCCATGGTATGCCCACGTCTTGAAAACTGTGTGCAGATGTGGTCGTCCCATCTTTAAAAAGATGTGTTGGAATTGGAAAAGATCCGGAAAGAGCAACAAAAATGATTAGGGGTATAGAATGGCTTCTGTACGTGGAGAGACTAAGACTTTTTAGCCTGAGAAATAGACAACTAAGGGGACTTTATTGTAGAGGTCTATAAAATCATACCTGGTGTGGAGAACGTAAATAAAGAAGTGTTTACTTTTTCTCATAACTCAGGAAGTAGGGGACACTACATTAAATTAATAGTCAGCAGGTTTAAAACAAGCAAAAGGAAGTATTTTTTCATACAATGTACAGTCAACCTGTGGAACTCTTTGCCAAAAGATGTTGTGAAGGGTAAGACTATAACAGGGTTAAAAAAAGAACTAGATAAGTTCATGAAGGATGGGTCCATCAATGACTATTGGCCAGTATGGGCAGGGATGGTGTCGCTAGCCTGTTTGCCAGAAGGTGGGAATGGGTGACTGGGTGGGTCACTTGATGATTACCTGTTCTGTTCACTTCCCTCTGAAGCACCTGGCATTAGCCACTGTTGGAAGACAGGATACTGCTAAATTGACTTTTGGTCTGACTGCGTATGGGGATTCCTATATTGAACAGTGTGGGCCATGCCTGGTTATACAAAAGCATTGTCATCTCCTTGACCACAAGATAGCCATTAATGAAATTTTCCTGGAAAGAGAGTTGGGATGATTTCTCTTCTGCTAGTGGTGTTCATTCTTCTTTGGATAGTGCTTGATTATCCTTGCTAGCGATGACTTATCCACTGGGACTACTAAAATTAGTTTCTGAAAAGCAAATGTTTTGCTTTTAGAATGAACCAGATTGTATCAAATAGCAGATACGTTTTCAAAAAAATTTCCAAGGGAGGGTACACCCTGTCCCTCTATTCAAGGTCTTCACTCCATACTTCAAATTATACAAGCAGAAAAATCTGCTCTTTCGTTAATATGTGAAATATGTTGTTCAAGATCAATTTAGAAACCTTTATTGAAAATGTAGTTTATTATAGTGCTGCTTTTTCCTTTCTCGCTTATGTCTAGGAGAAAACATTTTTGGTTTAAATGGAAGAATATTTAAAGGTTCCATCCTTCCTCTGTGCGATATTTTGCGAGAGTCTCTTGTAAAAGATATTTGCAGGGTAACAGTCGATTTAGTTACTTTAATCTGAAAGAAGGCCATCTCTTACTTTCACCAGACAAATTGTGCAAATCAGAATGAATTGTTTTTCAACTGATCAGTAATTCTTTCTCCCGATCGGAGTGGAATTAATGCTATTAATGCTCTGTATTCCATTCACAACAGGGAAAAAGAGGTATTGATTAAATGAAGGTTAATTAGGTCTGCTTTGCACCGTTATGAAGCTGGAAGCAAAAGTATCCAATTTGGGATTAAAGGATTTGGATTCTGTGGCATATTGTAGAAAAGACCTTAACCACCTGTCTTTTGGCAGAAGAGTCTGATGGGCATTATTAATAACCTTTTCAGAGTGAAGTACTAATGACTGTATTGGTGTCATAAGAATAAGAGAAAAGCCAATGCTAGAAAGATTTAAATGGTGAGGGAAAACTGATATCCATTAGCACCCCCTCCCCAGCTATTGCTAAAACATTCTATGCTTCAGCTACTTTGTATTTTTAATTGCTTTTTTGGGGGGGTGGGGGAGGAAGAGAGACACTTCCTTTGCCAAATTCCTCCTCCTCCTTCAAGAAATTCTTAAATCCATGGTGGGCTCATAGGGTACAGTTTGGCTGAGGTCTCCCATAACAGTGTTACACTACAAGTGAAGCTTGTGGCTACTTTTTTTGAAGACTATAATTTAAATTAAGTTTGCTCAGGCTATTGGGACTTTTGTCATTGTGGCTAGACTGATGCATGGAAAGATGTTCTGGGACTTTATCTAAGTACCAGCAGGGCAGGACTATGAAAGGGGCTTTGGGGGCTGCAACCTGGGACCCCTTTAGTCTGGGGCCCTGGGATGCAGCATCTAAGCCCTTTGAGTGCCATGAGAGTGGCTGGGTGGTGGCACCTGCAAGTGCAGGACCATGTGGAACCACTTGTTCCCCCTGAGAGCTGTGTCAGGTAAACATCCCAATCCCCTGCCCAGCTCCTGAACCCTCCCTCCCTTCCCCCCAGGCCCCTTACCTCCTGCCCACTCCTGTACCCTACCTTCCTCTCAGGCCCTGCTTCCCCACCCAAGCCCATTCCTGTATCTTACCTCCAGCCCAGATCCTTCATCTCCACCCTCAGGCCAATCCTGTACCCTGCCTTTTGCTGAAATCCCACCCTCCCACTCCCAACCCATTCCTGTACCCTGCTTCCCACCCAGAGCTCGCACTTTCATTCCATTCCCCAGCAGCTCCCTCCCACACACTGAACTCCTAATTTTTGGCCCCACTCCGCAAGCTAGAGCTCCCCACAAAATCTACTTGGCCTAGGCCGCCAGAAGAATTATTCCAGCCCATACTACTACCAGTAATTCAGACGCCTAGAAAAGGATACACTAGCCCCTTCCCCCTAGAGAAATGGCTTGTGGTGTTTAGAGAAAACATGGAACTTTCTTTTCCTTGAGTCTGAGCCTTGATTAGTTTTTCTATTTGCTAACACAAGTCATAGGAGTGATGGGAAAAGATGCTTTCTGGGAGTCGAGTTAGTCTGAATCTGCAAAAGCGGCAAGGAGTCCTGTGGCACCTTATAGACTAACCGAAGTGTTGGAGCATAAGATCCACTTCATCAGATGCATGTAGTAGAAATTTCTAGAGGCAAGTATAAATATGCAGGCCAGAATCAGGCTAGAGATGACGAGGTGGATCCAATCAGAGAGGATGAGGCCCACTTCTAGTAGCTGATCTGGAGGTGTGAATACCAAGAGAAGAGAAGCTGCTTTTGTAGTTAGCTAGCCATTCACAGTCTTTGTTTAATCAGTAGTTTCTCTTTGAAGTCTGGTCTTAAAGTTTTTTTGCTGCAGGATGGCTACCTTTAGATCTGCAATTGTGTGTCCAGGGAGATTGAAGTGTTCTCTTACAGGTTATTGTATATTGCCATTCCTAACATCTGATTTGTGTCCATTTATTCTTTTATGTAGGGACTGTCCAGTTTGGCCGATATATATAGCAGAAGGGCATTTTTGGCACACGATGGCATATATTACGTTAGTAGATGTTCAGCAGAATGAACCGATGAGCGGTATGGCTGATTTGGTTAGGTTCTGTGATGGTATTGCTGGTGTATATATGTGGCAGAGTTGGCATCGAGGTTTGTTGCATGGCTTGGTTCCTGAGGTAGAGTTATTATGGTACGGTGTATAGTTGCTGGTGAGAATATGCTTCAGATTGGCAGGTTGTCTGTGGGCAAGGACTGGCCTGCCTCCCAAGGCCTGTGAAAGTGAGGGATCATTGTCCAGGATGGGTTGTAGATCACTAATGATGTGTTGGAGAGGTTTTAGCTGAGGACTGTAGGTGATGGCCGGTGGTGTTCTGTTGGTTTCTTTCTTTGGCTTGTCCTGTAGCAGGAGGCTTCTGCGTACACATCTGGCTCTGTCAATCTGTCTCCCGACTTCCTCGTGTGGGTATCGTAGTTTACAGAATGCTTGGTGAAGATCTTGTAAGTGTTGGTCTCTGTCAGAGGGGTTGGAGCATATGCGGTTGTACCTCAGTGCTTGGCTGTAAACATTGGATCGTGTGGTGTGTCCGGGGTGGAATCTGGAGGCATGCAGGTAAGCATAGCGGTCGGTAAGCTTTCGATATAGGGGAATGTTGATCTTTGCTTTTTGAGCAACTGTCCCTGGTCTGGAGATTGAAGTGTCTCATAGATTCCTTCATCTCTCTGTGCTTGACCCTTTCTGTACTGATCCTGATGTCTCTTTTATGTTTTCAACATCTTCTTCCACAAGAGGGGTTTGTAACATCCATTTTGCTTCAGTGTTATGCCTCAAATTATTCCACTGACATGGGCTTTATGCATGTGCACTTTCGTTTCCTTAATGCCTCTCCTGATGACTCAGGGGGAGGTGGGTATTTCACAGCAGCTGGGGAAGAGATTGAATGAGCAGTTTGGCTCAAAAGTTTATCTCCTAGCTCTTTTGTGGGGCTGGTATTGTCTGCCAGGCAGAGGAGAGGCATCCCCTCATCAGGTCAAAGATTTCCTCTGAGTAACTTTGGGGAATGGAATAGAATGTGGAAGCCCATTTTCACTGGGGAGCACTTTCAATCTGGGCAATCAGGGCAGGGACTGCCAGCCATAGTCCCTTTCAAGATCAGGGAAAGGGCAAATTGATACCCCCAAAAGAGGATGGTTTTGTGGAGGGGGAGGAGGAAAGAGAGGTGTAAATCATCTGAGAGATAGCAGAGGGGGTCCTGGAGTGAAGCCATATCCCCTCTTACTCTGAATCCCTCAGACAGTGGGCTGTTCACAGAGTGCATCTGAGATGGTTCCTCCAATGGTATGTCCCCATGTGTGATCAGAAGTTGCACTGACAGAACACCAGATATTCTGGTTTATTTGCAGCCAGCCAATAGCTTGAGCAGGGGCCCCCTTCAGCAATGAATCAGAAAGGAGACTCCTCACAAAATATAGGGATGCACAGACATGGGCTTCGTAGACCCTTATGTCCAGCTCAGTATACTCCATGCAATATAAGGCCTGGTCTGCTCTATAGCAGAAGGTCGAAATAAGATACACAACTCCAGCTACATTAATTATATATCTGGAGTCAATGTATCTTAAGTCGTGTTTCTTTGCCATCCACGTAGCGGGAAGCTGACAGGAACAAATGCTCCTGTCGGCTTCCCTTACTCCTCACAAAAAAGGATTATCACCAGACACTGGCTGAAGATGGCCTCAGGATTCAATGTATGGGTCCATACCTGATCTGCTAAATCAAATGCCAGAAGGTTGACCTGTGAAGCATCAATCTTCCACATAGTGTAGACCTGCCCTAAGCGATCCTTTGGTTATTGTATCTTGTGCGATGTAATCTTAGCAGAAATACTTGTAGATGTCACCCATTATGCATTGTGTTATTGTTTCCTCCTACTTGTTATACTCTTACCCGTGCTGGCTTTTTTTTTTTTTTTTTTTTTTTGGCAACCAAGGAACAATGGGATGCAAGGAAAACTCCTGTCCACATCCTCTTCCCCCATTTTCACAGAGGGAATAGTAATTGTAGGGTAAAAATTTCTGAGGCAGGCTATGATATTCTGTTAAGAACCCCTATTCTAAATCTTAAGTCTGGAACAGGCCTACAAACACGTATGTCAAAGGCACAGTTGCATGAGTAGAAGGTTCCCTCACCTTCCCCCTCCCCGCTTAGCCCATGGGAGGAAGGTCATCCTAGAGATAACTACCCAAACAATCACATTCCAGGGAAAGCCCCTACGGGTGAGAGACAGGACATAGCACTATCAATGGTGCTAGGAACAAATGTGCAATTGGCATGTACCCTCACTGCCTTCTGCTTTAATTCCCCAGGCACAACACCAATGGAACACATCCATGCAAAGTTACCATCCTGACGCTAACAGACACATCGCCACTTAACACATAATTGACAATTGATGTTTGCTTTGTTTAAGTACTTGTTATATAAGGTATTCTGTAAGCTATGGGTGGAAAACACTATGTAACTTTTAGATCAGTAGTCCCCAACCTTTTGGGGCTGCCGGGCACCTGGGGGCGTGGCCGCATATGTGCCCGGGGGCAGGGTTGCGCATGTGCCTGGGGGCGGGACCACCCATACACTGCATGCCCGGTGCCAGCGCCACCCATGTGCTGCACTCCAGGGGTGGGGCTGCCCATACACACGCGCCCGGGGCCGGCGCTGCTCCTGTGCCACACATCCACGGGCAGGGCCACCTAGATACCATGTGTCCGGGGCCGGAACAGCCCATGCGCTGCATGCCCGGGGCCTGCGCCACTCCTGTGCCGTGTGCCCGGGGCCGGCACCACCCATACACCACACGCCCAGGGCCGGCACCGCCCTTGCGCTGTGCACCCGGGAGCAGGGCCGCCCATACTCTGCATGCCCAGGGCTGGCACTGCCCACGCACCTGGGGCGGGGCTGGCCCTGGTTACTCGGTGGGCATACAGAAATGGCCTGGCGGGTGCCTGTTGGGGACCACTATTTTAGATTATTGCTCTCATTTCGCCTCATGGTTAGCACCTATCCAGGGGGTCTGGGATCTTCCCCCACCCCGTTACTTCCTCCACCCATCAGCATCCTATATAATCAATTGTAACCTATTGTCTGGCAGTGTTCACCAAGCCTAACCAGTGAAGTGACACTCCACCAGCGTTGTGTGTTAATAAGCCCTCCTGCTTGCTTCATACACGGTGTCCAGATTCTGTTCCAACAGTTATGTAGAAGCTACTTTCATGGTTCTGCATCATATACACTAGGGTTATCCTCCAGTGTCGGGCTATGGTGACTCCAGGTACATTTTGTACCAGCTGCATTGAACAAAGAGGTCATAATTCAGGTGATAATCTGGGTTACAGAATTCAGGAGAGACAGTGCCAAAAAGTGAGAAGAAACTGCTTGATAGAAAAGTTACCTCCGAACTGCCTGCTAATACAATTAATTTATTTTTTATTTGTTCAATACTAGTGAATACCACCAGAAAAACTGTTACGTTTCTGTAAGTAAAATTAGTGCAATTTTTAACATGGAAATTTCTTCATAAACTAGATATGGAAATTCATGCTAATAATGCACATGTAATTTGGCAGAGAAAAATTTTCTTGAAAGCATCTTAATTGCTGCTTCCCTTTCTGTTTCATCCATTCTTTCCTTGTACCAAAATCATAGGTTAATGGTTTATGTTTATGTTTTCCCATGTGCTCTAATCTCCTTTAATCTACATCAGTGTAAATCAGGAATGACTCCATTGGCATCAGAGGAGTTTGACTGCCTTAAACAAGATCAGAATTGGGCCTATTAGGAATTCAGCTGAGTTGTTTTAAAAAGCATAAGGCAGTTCAAGAATGTAAATATAGCACTTGTCAAATATATCCTGTGTTTGAACAGAAAACACATTGTTTGCACATTGCTGTAACTGAGAATAATTTTACTTTTTTATTCCCCTTACAGTGTGAAATGTGCCTCCCTCAAGCTAGTTAACATTTGATTGAAAGCAAGCAAGCAGTCTGGCAATCAAGTGATTCTAAATTGTTTTGGACACTAATATACTATGCAGCACCAATCTGTTACCCAGTTGTGCAGGGAAACAAGTCAATAGAAGCCCCGGGATTCCAACTTCCCAGGACAGGAAAATAGAGTCCTATGTAGATACAAAATTTGTATCTTCATCTGTATCTGCAAAAATGAGCCATGGATATCTACATCGACATCAGATGATATGGATACCTGAGGATATCTACAGATTTCCAGGGTTCGAGATACAAAATTTGTAACTTTATCCATAATTGCAAAAATAGGCCTTGGGTATCCACATCCACGATGTAGATACCGTGGTTATAAAATGGATATCTGCAGATTTTCAGGGCTCTACAGAGAAGATCAGATAAGATGAGGGTAGTCTTCTAACCAAGGATGTTTAGTCAATAATTCTTTATAATCTGAATGAATACTTAAGAGCATAAGAATGGCCGTACGGGGTCAGACCAAAGGTCCATCTCGCCCAGTAGCCTGTCTGCCGAAGTGGCCAACAACAGGTGCCCCGGAGGGGGTGGACCGAAAACAATGATCAAGCGATTTGTCTCCTGCCATCCATCTCCAGCCTCTGACAAACAGAGGCCAGGGACACTATTCCTACTAAATACTTAATGTAGTCTGCTCAGGCTTTTGATTCAGGGAAATTTTCATGTACACTAGGCATGCTCATAGAGGCACCGGCATAGTTATTCTCAAACTAAAACCACCAGGCCATATCATACCATCAAATTTATGAAGCACTCCTCAACAATGTCTCGCTCAAGAAAGTCCGTAATCCCACCATCTGCATACTTTGTTATGGGTCTGACCTCCAGTGCTCTGAACCTTGAGTAGTCATTTTTGCCTGTGCAATGTGAATGCAAATTGAAATCTCACCAAATCACATTGGTGGTATTGCATGCCTGTTGCACAATTTCAGTTCTCCAGGAATTTGTCTAGCCTAGAAAGAGAGGTTGATGTTAGGTCAAGTCTGACCTCTTTTCCTAATCTATTTAGAAATGAAATCCTGCCAAATTGAAGTTGCTCCATTTGACCTTAGTGGAACCACGATTTCACCTCAGGTGAATTCAAGAATAAACTCCACAGTAAGCCTCTCACTGTGTAGAAATAAATGCAGTAGTAACACAGTCAGAGCAAGTTTATATTTACAGAGAGTTCTACATGCAAAGAATCCCAGGAGAAGAACAAAATGAGAGATTCGGCTTGAACTTTTAACACTATTGACTGAACTCTAATGCTGGCTGTTAAAATATTCAAAACAAGAAAAGGGCAGAGCAAATAGCAGAGTGTGATATGTAAACCTAACGCAAATATGATTCTGAAAAGGTCCCATAGGCAACTGGTTGTAAGGTTAAGGGGAACTTTAAAAGTAAATAAAAGGATTTTGAAATGAATGGACTGTTTATAAGGGAGTGATGAGGTTTTTTTTTAACAGTTGAACCCTAATCCTAGAAGCTAAGTCTGAGAAAGCTGTAATCAAAGTAGGAACTAGGTTACCCCCTTTGACCTGAGTTATCTAATATTCAAAGTCTTGCAGGTTGCTGACAGTAGGAGAAGAAAATGTTTGTTGATAGTCAGGCATTCTTTGACATTCTATTTATTTACAAAGAATGTACGTGAAGAAGTCCTGTTTCCCTGAAGACAGTAAGAATCACAACTTTTTTGCACATATTCTGAGCATCTTTTTCCTACCAGCACTCAACCCCCCAACATTTTCTCTTAACTTTCTCAAAAGCTCACACTGCAAGTGCTTGTCTGGCCATCTTTGGCTTTCTGCTCTCTTTTCTCTCTGTGTTGTTTTTTTTTGTTTTTTTTGCACACACATGCAGATCTATCAAAACAATATCTAGCGCTCTGCATTTACATTCAGTCCCCAGTGAAACCCTTCCACCCAAACAGCTCAGACTACATCTAGACTTCAGACTTCTTTTGGAAGAAGTTTTTTTCAGAAGAGATCTTCTGAAAAAACTTCTTCCAAAAGAGAGCGTCCACACTACAAAAGTGAATTGAAAAAGCGATCCACTGAGTGGACGGTCTTTTGCATGTAAACTGTGATTGCTATGAACAGAATGGCCACGAGGGCACCTGTGCTTTCTCCTCTTTCCTCTTCTTCCGAAAGAACTCCCTCTTCCCTGTCCAGACATGCCTTTTTGCGAAAGAGCTCTTTTGCAAAAAGGCTTCTTCCTTGTAGAATGAGGATTACCAATGCTGGAAAACCCCCTCTGTTCCTTCAGTTTTCTTGTGGAAGAACGCAATTGCATTGTGGACATTCCTCAAGTTTTGTCGTAAAAATGGCCATTTTCCGACAAAACTGTAGTGTAGACATGCCCGTAGCTCCTGACTGGCCTTTCTTGTGGCCTGTTTTAGGTGGTGGCTTCTTGTTTGTCTTTAGCTATCTGACTTCAAAAATGAGCTTAACTGCTTCTTATATTTCCCTGGAATGAAGGAAGACTAGTGTACTCACCTATTTAGCTACGTTTCAACCAACTCCATCATAGTTTATGTAACTCCCATTTATCTTTCAGTTTAGACTCGGGTCTGAGGCATTTGTGAAGTTCTCCTTTTTGTATAGAACCAAGATGGATTTGGGAAGGTTTGGCATTTTCAGCTCCCATAGTGGAAACATTAGGACAAGTTGCTCAATGTTTCGTTTCTTTTTCTTTCTTTCTTTCCTTTTTTTTTGTTATAATTTTGCAAATGGCAAATTTGGTGACACATTAATAGGCATGATGTTTTCTACAAGGTTTCATCCACAGATGTAGGCACTATTCTTGAATCATTTGTAAGGGACATAGAAATAGTTTGATGTGGATTTTTTAACCAATGACTGAGTGTCAGTTAATGTAATAGTAATCTTCTTTTACTATCTTACAACTCTGATTGAAGAAAATGCTTGGCCATGTGCTAGCTGTGAGCATTTGCTGAGGTAAATGATTGAATGCTTTGTATGTAGGGATGCTTTCCTGAGGTGGGGCCTTAAAGAGCTAGTCTTGATGTCATGCTAGGAGTCTACTACAGGCCACCTACCCAGGTGGAAGAAGTGGATGAGGCTTTTTTCAAACAACTAACAAAATAATCCAAAGCCCAAGATTTGGTGGTGATGGGGGACTTCAACTATTCAGATATATGTTGGGAAAATAACACTGCAGGGCACAGACTATCCAATAAGTTCTTGGACTGCATTGGAGACAACTTTTTATTTCAGAAGGTTGAAAAACCTACTGGGGGGAAGCTGTTCTAGATTTGATCCTAACAAATAGGGAGGAACTGGTTGAGAATTTGAAAGTGGAAGGCAGCTTGGGTGAAAGTGATCATGAAATCATAGAGTTCACAATTCTAAGGAAGGGTAGAAGGGAGAACCGCAAAATAGAGACAATGGATTTCAGGAAGGCGGATTTTTGTAAGCTCAGAGAGCTGATAAGTAAGGTCCCATGGAAATCGAGACTGAGGGTAAAAACAACTGAGGAGAGTTGGCAGTTTTTCAAAGGGA
>JANRFK010004149.1:64576732-64597961 GCA_030068395.1 Apalone spinifera
CATATCTGATAATCTGGCACCCCCTGGGTCCTAAAGGTGCCGGATTATCGGAAGCTTACTGTAACTTGGTGTAACTGGATTCCCAGCTGTTTTAGGCGACCAAAAAGTGGGAGGGATCAGGATTTTTTTGTCTTTTATATATGCCCAGAAGATTTCTACCTTGTTTCACTGATGTTGGCCTTGCTACCAAACACCAAACCTTTGTCACATCTAGATTAGACTGTTGCAGTATACTCTGCATAGGTCTCCACCTTGAATCTTTTCGGAGGCTAAAGCAAATGCAGAATGGGATTTTAATGGGGGTATTTGCATTTATAGGTATATTCAGTACATTAATGGTAGAACATCAGATTGTCAAAACCTAATAAATGACAAAAGATTAAAAGATATATTAATCAAAAATAGACAATATTTCTCTGTAAGGGTTTGCTATATAGAATTTGAGACTTTTCAATTCTGTAATATATTACGATTTTGTAAATTTTATTTGCAACCTTTTAGCATCTCAGAAGTGTACTTGACTGTGTATTGAAGAATCTCACAACACCTAGATGGAATTCTTTAACATGATTTATTTTATTGAAAGCAAAGAAATATTTATAGGCATAGTAGACTCACCTCCATCTCCGATTGGTACATAATTGACTAGTCATACTTGCAGTACATAGTTTAGGGCAGTGCTTCTCAACCTTTTTTTGATCATGGTCCCCTTCAGAGCCTCATTCATTATATGCCTGGCAGTTAAGTTTGGGTGGCCCCCTCAGAAACTTACTGTAGCCCCCTAAGGTTCCATGTTTTTCCATGTGGCCCCCTAGAAGTAAGGCGTGGCCCCCTGGGGAGCCATATGGCCCATGTTGGTTTAGGGCAAGGTTACACATTTTTTAGCCTGTCATGAGTCTAAAATCTAGGTACATACAACATAAGGCTGAATTTAAGTATTTCACTGGTAAGAAACATGAAGCTTACATGGCCCTGAGGAAAAAGTACTTACCTACCCCTGTAACGCACACACCTAGTATGATTACTGAGCAATGCAAATGGTACCTAGACCACAACAAAAGTTAAGATCAAGAAACCTCTATAGGTGGGACTAGGAGGCAGCTGGCTTTTAGCTCAGAGGGCAGAAGCTCCTATACTCAGCTTCAGAGGTTCTAGGTTCAAACCCGCCTGGTGGCGGTTTCACCCCTTTGGTAATTAATCAGTTTGTTACCAGATGAACTGAAGTGCAAGATTTTGAAATGAGCATCCATGATACTATGCACTATACTTTGGCTTGCCTTTTTAAAATGAGTGCATTTTTATACCCTAATTTATATACTGTATGTAGTTATTGGTACATTCTGACACTCGTTTTTTATTTGCTATAATTTCCATTTGGCAGTTATCACTAGACATAATGATTAATTCACTTTAAAATATTTTAATTACAGAGATTTCCTTGTATTTATTTAAATGGAGAAAAACCCATGATTTTTTTTCCTACATATTAGGCTGATGCATCCATCCCATTTCTAGAATAATTACCACTCCCCACAAAACTAATATATTATTTGCTAATGATGTGTAAGTTGACGAACAAAAAAACCAAAGTTCTTCTCCTTCAATCTTTTGTTTAACAAATCAAAATACGTCATTTTGAGAATGATACGTATTCATCTCTAATACTATTTTAACAACATCTTAAAAGAAACAAGGAAATTCAATATAATGTGATGTCTGAATGTATCAATTTATCATCCCTCAAAATATAATCAATTCAAATCATGTACAGTGTGCCTCAGGATATTTTGTAGTCTCTGAAATGAATTGTCTTCAATGAATGAACACAGACCATTTAAAATGTGGAAATATAGTATTGTATTGAGTTGTCTGAAGGAAATTAAATTGGAAGATCTGAAAGTGATTAAGTGAAATATTAAAAAAGCAGTAATTATCTCAACTGGAAAGTAGTTGCATACTAAAGATTTGTTTTATTGAACACATAATTTCTTCAATGTTTAAATAGTGAAGTTTTCTTTTCAAGAATTAATTTAATCTCCTTCCTACAATATATAGTGAGGAACAGAAGAATGGTTTTGTAGTTAAAATGATACTAGCAGTTTACTGCTGCCTCTGCCACATCTACGCATAGTCCTGCCACAAATATTGGATGTTACAGAGGGTCAGATCAGAGTTCCCTCTAAGCTGTGCAGCAGCACAGCCCAGTCAGGCAGCTCCCTGCAAGAGCATAATTCAATCCCGCACTGCTCCAATTGTATGCTTGTGTAATTTTACCAATTTCTCTGTAACTTGTGTAAATCCAAAATAAAGTAGCATGCAGCCCTGAGCCCCTGACTAGGTGGGGCTGATGAAGCAGCTGTGGGGCTGTGCTGCTGTGCAGTTTGGAGAGAACCTTGATTCAAATCCTTATGTATGATATTAGTCCCCCCCCCACCTTATTAACACGTGAACAAAGGCACATTAAAATCACTAAGAACAGTGGCGTTCAATGAGAGAAAAGGGATATATGTGTTTGGAGGCAGGAACAGGACTCAGATGAACCTGGTACTACCTGCTCTCAATAGTTAAAAATGAGGGACTTAAGAAGCCTCTGGAATATAATCATGGTTAAGGCTTCTCCCCATAACACAATCTGAAATGGTGCCTCTGCAAGTGGTTTGTAATATATCTTTACTGCTAAATTCATATTATTATGGCATAGGATTAGTAACCATAAAGATTCAGTGGCTCAGTTTGGTTCATTTAAGATTCTTACTTCACCTGATTCTATGCTTTCTCTCACATATATTGCCACCCTCCTTTCCCAGCAGGACCTGTTCTGTCCTTCTGATATATTTTGTACCTGGTATGACTATGTCCCAGTAATGGAGCAAGTAATTAAGGAATTCATCTGCAAACACCTGGAAGATAATAAGGTGATAGCCAGCATGGATTTGTAAAGAACAAATCATGTCAAACCAATCTGATTGCTTCTCCCTAATCCACAAGACTCATTATCCTATTAAAAAAAGCTGTGGATGTGGTATACCTAGACCTTAGTAAGGCATTTGATACAGTCTTGCATGATATTCTTATCGATAAACTAGGCAAGTACAACTTAGATGGGGCTACTATAAGGTGGGTGCATAACTGGCTGGATAACCATTCTCAGAGTAGTTATTAACAGTTCACAATCCTGCTGGAAAGGCACAACAAGTGTGGTTCCACAGAGGTCTGTTTTGGGACTAGTTCTGTTCAATATCTTCATTAATGATTTAGATATTGGCATAGACAGAGAGAGTACACTTATTAAGTTTGCAGATGCTATGAAGCTGGGAGGGTTTGCAACTGCTTTGGAGGACAGAGTCATAATTCAAAATGATCTGGAGAAATGGTCTGAGGTAAATAGGATGAAGTTTAATAAGGACAAATTCAAAGTACTCCACTTAAGAAGGAACAATCAGTCTCACATATACAGAATAGGAAGTAACTGTCTAGGGAGGGGAGCTGCAGAAAGGGACCTAGGGATCATAGTGGACCACAAGCTAAATATAAGTCAACAGTGTGATGCTGTTGCAAAAAAAGCAAACACGATTCTGGGATGCATTAATAGGTGTGTTGTGAGCAAGACATGAGAAGTCATTCTTCCGCTCTACTCTGCGCTAGTTAGGCCTCAGTTGGAGTATTGTGTCCAATTCTGGGCACTACATTTCAAGAAAGATGTGGAGAAATTGGAGAAGGTCCAGAGAAGAGCAAAAAGAATGAATAAAGGTCTAGAAAACATGACCTATGAAGGAAGACTGAAAGAATTGGGCTTGTTTAGTTTGGAAAGGAGAAGACTGAGAGGGGACATGATAGCAGTTTTCAGGTATTTAAAAGGGTGTCACAAGGAGGGAGAAAAATTGTTCTCCTTAGCCTCTGAGGATAGGTCAAGAAGCAATGGGCTTAAACTGCAGCAAGGGAGGTTTAGGTTGGACATTAGGAAAAACTTCCTAACTGAAACACTGGAATAAGTTGCCTAGGGAGGTTGTAGAATCTCCATCTTTGGAGATATTTAAGAGCAGGTTAGATAGATATCTATCAGGAATGGGCTAGACAGTATTGGGTCCTGCCACGAGGGCAATAGACTGGACTCAATGACCTCTCGAGGTCCTTTCCAGTTCTAGTATTCTGTGATTTTATGATTCTATGATTATACTCATTTCACCAAGTTTTTGTGATGCCAATTATATCAATAACCTCATTCAATTCAGGGCACTCTAGTTCACCCACTCTATTATTTAGACTTCTAGCATTTGTATATAAGCACTTCAAAAACATGTCACAATTTAGCTGTCTGTCATTACAAAATGTAATCGAATGGGACTCTTTTTCATTTGATTGTTTCTCATTAGATCTTACCCATATCTTATCATTTTACATCCTCTCCTCTTTACTAGGACCTAGAGAATCTCTATGAATAGACCCTCCCCTAAGGGATGTCTCTGTCTGATGCATGTACTTCTCCACACCTTTTGGCTTTCCCCAGGCCTTAATTTAAAGGTGGTAGAACAGTCTTTAAAGTGCCAGTAATCTGGTTGTTCTTCGAGTGGCCCCATGGGTGCTCCACTCTAGGTGTCGGGTCCCGTCCCGGCGCCGTGGCTCGGAGAATTCTCATAGCTGTGCTCCGCCAGCTCGCGCATGCGCGGCTTCATCAAAGTGCCGTTCATGCCTTTGATCAACCGCGTGCAGGCTGGCAACAATCAGTTCCCCTCAACCGCCTCAGGTCGCGGTCAGAGCTCCCTGTGTTCTCATATCTCTTCTCTCAGTAACAATCTTAGTTTTCTTCACTGTAAATAGTTAAAGTTAGTGTTAGTCGTGTTCCTGTTCTACAGTTTCTATCGATCTTCTGTGGTTTAAAAAAAAAAATTCTCTTCAAATCAATTTCTTCAAGCACTATGGCTAAGCGCTAAAGAACTCCCCGCTCCGGATTTGTTTCTTCTCTCTTTCAGATGAGCGGGTGAGAGGAACTGATGGTTTCTAGCCTGCGCACGGCTGATCAAAGGCGTGAACGGCACTTTGAAGGAGGCGCACATGCGCGGGCTGGCAGAGCACAGTTATGAGAATTCTCCAAGCCACGGCGCTGGGATGGGACCTGATGTCTAGAGTGGAGCAACTATGGAGCATTTCTCGAAGAACAATCGTTACTTCACAGGGTGAGTAACTTCTTTTTCCATTTTGGTTTAGCTGGAGTCCACCCTTCCTGGATAGGTTCCCCCTTTCCCAAAAGTTTCCACTGTTCCTAATAAATTTAACCCTCCTCCCTACGCTATCATCTCATCCATGCATTGAGATCTTAAAGTTCTGGCTGTCTACCTGGCACAGCATGTGGAACTGGAAGCATTTCTGAAAATGTTACTATTGAAATCGTGGATTTCAATCTACTTCCTAGCAGATTTGGCCTCCCAGACTTCTCTCATATCCTTCACTATGTACCATGAACACTGGCTCTTCCCCAGCACTACACGTAACTGTATCTAGATGTCTTGAGGTCTGCAACCTTTGCATCAGGCAAGCAAGTTACCAAATGGTTCTCCTAGTCATTACAAACTCAGCCTGTTTGTGATCAAATCACCCATTACTAACACCTGCCTTTTCCTAATAACTGGAGTTCCCTCCCCCTGGAGAGGTGTCCTTAGTGCAAGAGGAGATACCGCTACATCATCTGGAAGGAGGGTCCTTTATTTATCATTCTAAGACAATTATAAAGTCATTAGAAACCAGTAAGGAAATTGCAAATGTGCAGATAAAGAAAACAGGAACCATAACACACAGATACCTTTTTTCTGTAATTTTCCATTAATCTGTAATGTATAAATTATAGTGAAAAGTCAAAACCAATCCTGATAAATAATGTAATCATATACATAATAGCGTGCCTGAAGAAAAGAACCACATCTGTTATTTGCTGATATCTACTGAAGTATAACACTTTGCTGGAAAATACAAGTCAAGTTGTGATGAGACCCAAATGTGTTCATGTGAACAAGAACCCAGTCTTTCATGTGCAGATCCCTGTAGAGAAGTGTGGAAGTTGAATCAATATCTGCAAGACAGATAAAGCTGTAAAGAAAGCAGAAGTGTGTGCCCTCTGAACTGATAGCAAGTACATTTAGCTTTAGAACGTCTGTTTGGCATCTGGGGAACAGAAGGAGGAAGAACTTGGGTACTTCTGCTTCTTCCAGTGGCAGAACATTTCTGTTTACCTCACCATAATCTCACAGATCTGAAGGTGGCGGTCTTATCACAGGCCAGTTCCTCAAGCCAAATCCACAGGGAAAGCTTGGAATTACAATACATATGCCAATTCAATTAATTATGGACTTAATCAAGATGTGGGGTGGTGGAACCTTTATCAATGAAGGTACTAACTACTTTCTGAATGGTATCCTTCCTGCCTTATCCATCCACTGACTTTGATCTTTATGTACTCAGGTTTAGCACCCTTTCTCCTGATATTTTATGCATAGAGGTAGGGGGGTTGGCGACAGAACATCTTTCTTCCCCCCCGCCCCTCCCCCTTCCCTTCTCCTATTTATGTTGAGTTTCCTTATCCTCTAATCATAACTCCAGTCATCTGAAGAACTGGGCTGTGCCCATGAAAGCTCATGATACCATCTACATGCTTTGTTAGTCTATAAAGTGCTACCAGACCATTTGCTTGCTTTTTTTTTGCTTCTATAAATGTACTGCTTGTGAAAGATGATATCACTTTCTGGGATTCTTCTGCATTATTCTTGCTGGGATTCTCATTATGCATGGGTGAAAAAGCAAAATATACTCTTGCTGGGATTCTCATTAGGTATGTGTGAAAATGCAATAACACAATTTCTTTTATGACTTTCCTCTCCTCCAAAAAACCCACAGGCTGCGTCTAGACTGGCAAGTTTTTCCGCAAACGTGGCTGCTTTTGCGGAAAAACTTGCCATCTGTCTACACTGGCCGCTTGAATTTGCGCAAGAACACTGATGATCTAATGTATGATCGTCAGTGTTCTTGCATAAATACAATGACTCGCCTGCTTGGAAGGTAACATTGAAATACTGTTCATACACACCTAGGGAGTGTTTATAGAACTGGAAGGGACCTCAAGAGGTCTTCTAGTAAGGTCCCCTACATTTAAGGCAGGACTAAGTATTATCTAGACCATCCCTGACTGGTGTTTGCCTAACCTGCTCTTAAAAAAATCTCAAATGACAGATCCCACAGTCTCCCTAAGTCATATATTCCTGTGCTTAGCAACTGGATTATTAGGTAGGGATGTAAAATCCCATTTAATTGGTTAACTGGTTTAAAATATTATTTAATCGGTTAACTAATTCAAGGGTGAGGGAGTGACCTCTCCCCAACCACAAGCTGGGGCTGTTGCAGCCTGTCTGCAGCAGCTTCTGTCTGCAGGAGGTCCACCGTGGACAAAGGCTGCTCCAGATGACCAGAGGAGCCTTTCTCCAGAGTGGACCCAAATGGAACTGGAGCAGCCCCTTGCCTATTGCAGGTAGGGAGCTGCTCCAGCCGCCATCCGTTAACTGGTTAAACAATCACATTCCTACTGTTAGGAAATTTTCCTGGTGGCCCCATGGCTGCTATGGTAGGTCTGCCAAAAATTGTCTCTTGATTCAAAGGCATTTTTGATGTACACCATGCAGGTTCTGGGGAAGGGTTACTTGTCCCCAGGACCTGTATAGGGCATACCAAAAGCATCTCTCAATCAAGAAACATTCCTGTGGCTTTTTCCAGACCAGTCAGGTTGGCTCTGGGAATGAACGGGAGGCACAATAGGCTGCCTTGAGGCTCATCTGAGCAGGTGGAGGACAGAGCTGGGCCAGCACAGGGATCCTCTGGCAGAGGGGTGGGCTCTTGTGGCTTCTCTGGGATGGGGGAGATGAGAGGAGGGTGCACTGATTTCTGTCATGTGGCCCAGAATTGCTGCTGGTGGGCCTGATACTTCCCCTCCCCATCCCAGTCTTCTCTTCTTCAGACTAAAACCTTTTCCTCCCCAATCTTTCCTCATAGGCCATGTTTTCTAGACCTTTAATTATTTTACTCTTCTCTAGACTTTTCTCCAATTTGCCACATTTCTCTAGTTGAGGCATAATCAGCCCATCATAGAATTAACTCTTTTGTGTCTTGTTTACAACATGTCTGCTAATACATCCCAGAATGATGTTCGCTTTTTTTGCAGCAGTGTTATATTGTTCAATCCTGTTTAGTTTGTGATCCAGTCGCTCCTTCACATCCCTTTCCACAGTACTCTTTCCTAGCAGTTATTTCCCATTCTGTATGTGTGTGACTGATTGTTCCTTCCTACATGGAGTATTTTGCATGTCTTTATTGAATTTCATCCTATTTACTTCTGAACATTTCTCCAGCTTGTTCAGATCATTTTGAATTTTAATCCCTACCCTCAAAGCACTTGCAACTCCTCCCAGCTTGGTATTGTCTGCAAACATTACAAGTGTACTCTCTATACCATTATCTAAATCATCGACGAAGATACGGAACAGAACAGTCTCACATGACTGTCTAAAAACAAACTAGCAAGATACAACATAAGTGGAGCTCCTATAAGATAGATGGAAAACTGTTCCCAGAGAAGAGTCATCAGTGGTTTACAGACAACTCGGAAGGGAATATTAAGTGGGTTCCCAGAGGGCTTAGTTCTCAGTGATAGGCATCACTATGTAGGCAAACTGCTATATTTTACACTACCTGTCGTTTCTGTATAGTCTTAACATGTAAAGCACGTACAGAAATTTCGGTCTGGCTTTGACAAAACACAGCTACAACATAACATCTGCGCTCCATTATCATCATCATTGCTATTTGATAAGCACCAATAGCATATGTTTCAGTGCTGTGCCAATGATGTTCAGGCCCATTTTGAAGACTCAAATCAGATAAGGATTGAAGGCACCCAGCCAGGTTTATTGTTAAATGAATACAATAATAGTTATCAGTACCCGTAGGGCAACCAAAGACAACTTTTGGGGGTTCATTTTTATACAGAGGAACAAACAAGTTACAAATCACTCCTCATGTATCAGGTTGTCACCCCCTGTTGCTTAAGTACCACCCCTTACCTCCTATGGGGTGGGGGTGGTTCAGTTACTATCTATCATGCTGTCAGCTGTCAGTTTGGACCTGGTGCTGAACCTAGGTTGGTATGCCTATTATTTATGGGAGGAGGTTGGTACCAAGATGTTTCTTAATGTGGTGTTCTGTTATGACCCTCTGGAATGTGTTTACAGCCTGTGCCTCGTATCTCTCAGGTATGAGTGTTTCTGTAATATCAGCCCTGTTCTTGACAACTTCTGTGTGCAGGGGCTGCCTCTTTCTCACAGTGTAATTCTGCTTTATATTAGCAAATTCTTTACTATTGCTGTCTGGGCCTCAGGCCTCATACCCAGCCAATGATACGAGGGGTTATTCAGGGCCTCATGTTACTACATTAACAGGCTGCATCTTCTTTCACTAAGGCTGTGTCTAGACTGGCATGATCTTCCGCAAATGCTTTTAACGGAAAAGTTTTTCCGTTAAAAGTATTTGTGGAAAAGAGCGGCTAGATTGGCACGGATGCTTTTGCGCAAAAGCATTTTTTGTGGAAAAGCATCCGTGCCAATCTAGATGCGCTTTAGCGCAAGAAAGCCCCGATCGCCATTTTAGCCATCGGGGCTTTTTTGCGCAAAACAAATCTCAGCTGTCTACACTGGCCCTTTTGTGCAAAAGTTTTGCACAAAAGGGACTTTTGCCTGAACGGGAGCAGCATAGTATTTCCGGAAAAAGCACTGATTTCATACAGTAGGAAGTCAGTGCTTTTGCGGAAATTCAAGCGGCCAGTGTAGACAGCTGGCAAGTTTTTGCGCAAAAGCGGTCGTTTTTGCGGAAAAACTTGCCAGTCTAGACACAGCCCATAGGTATATCTACACTATGAGACAAAGTCGAATTAAACTATGCAACTTCAGCTATGTTAATTGTGTAGCTGAACTCAAAGTAGCTTAACTTGGCTTTTGGCACTGTCTACATTGCAGGAAAAACACTCTTCCTTTGACGTCCTCGTGAAAGCAGGGTTCCCGTCATTGACGGGAGTGCCCCTCTCACTTCGAATTAGCTGTCTTAACTAGACTGCTAATTTGAACCCTGGAAGATCAATAGCGGCAGCTTCGATCTTCTCTGTAGTGTAGACGTACTCTAGCAGCCCCTGTTAAAGGAAGACAGCAAAAATATGCACTGCTGCTTTCTGTGTTAAGAAAACTCACATCTGAAGACCTCTTTTGAATGTAGTTAAGGAGATCAATAGACACCTTCATTTCTAAAACATTCTTGAAGCCTGACTTGAAAAAAATGGGTGAAGAACTCTACTTCATTAGGTATCTCTACATGGGGATAAAAACACCTCACAACAGAATCATGTCTGCTGACTTGGGCTTGCTGGGCTCAGGCTCTGGGGATGAAAAATTGGCAGTGCAAGCATTTGACTTGTGCTGCAACTCCAGCTCTGGGATCCTGTGAGTGTGGAGGGTGCTGGAGGTTGGGCTCCTGTCCCCACCTGAATGTTTAGTCACCCAGTCTGAGCCCAGCAAGTCCAAGTCAGTTGAGCCAGGCCAATTGTGGCCATGTTGCAGAGCTTTGATCTGACATGTACTAATTTATCTGCTTTGTTCGATTGTGAACACCTTTGTGTGCTGCAGTCATGTTAGCTTTGTCATAGCTTTGTCTCCTGCAGCCAGTCGTGACCTAATGATTTTTTTTAAAGCTAAAATAACCTCTGCACCACCCTTTCCTGTTTTTATCAGTGAAATAAACACAAAGCTCTCAACCTGCATTCCATCATTTGAAACCTCAGCATATTTTAACACCTGGTATATTTATTCCAATTGGGAGTGCAATCAGATATCAGGGTACTTAGCTTTCCTAATATTGTTGAAAATAGACTTCTGTCTTGCTCATGTGATCTGACAAATTCATTTTGAATTCAGTTTGATAAGTGTGTTGCCTTGCAATACCAGTCTTAATAGGTTTCACAGGATGTTGCAACATGCGGTCATATCTTGCAAGCAATTCAAGTAAACCCCCCTTTTCCAACTCTTATGCAATCTCCCTCCAGCCTGTGATTGTCCCATGTATTCCTTTGAATGCTCATGCCGACATGCTTGCTTGCTAGCTAAAGGGGAAAAGTTGTGAACCCAGCTTTACAGTTCACAAAAGAAAATGGGGAATTTGACTGGAAAAGCAGACCAGAGACAGAACAAGGAGGCAAGAACTGAACAGTTGAACCATGATCACTGGTATAACTCCCCATTAGGAGTTTTGACAGAACCATGACTTTAATACTTGCCTTCCTTTGGATTTCCTGGAAAAGTTATCTTATCTATGACAAAATCCTGACCCACCCCCAGATCAATAATTGAACTGCATTCTGCAGCCATGTGTTCAACAGTGGCACTAGCAACCAAGAAGGCCAACTTTCTTACCCAGAAATAGACTCTGGGACCCAACAATTCAATGCAAAGATTTGTGCTGGACTCAGATTCTGGCTCCCAGGAATCCAGTGCTTATCTTTCTTCCAGAGCTGGGTGCTCTGAAACTGGACAATCCCAAATCAACATTCTCACTATCTAAGGAAGGCTCAGAAAGGTGAGTAGCAGAACTGACCACTGATTGTTCACTAGGAACAGGGTTAAACTTAAAATATTTCAAGAAACGTTGTAGTGCATTCACATTTTTTTGATCATCTTTTTCATGGGTCTTCTCCAGCTTGTGCTTTGAAGTACCACTCTTGGGGTATTCTGTCAGAAATCATGGTTGACCATAAGAATTCATCCACTGATCTCTATGAATGAATTGCTAAGTTGGGAATAACTTTTATCCACTGCTGCAGAGCTAACTAATATCCCTGTGAAACACAAAGAAATCAGGTCAAAGGTTCATAATACTAATTCTGTGAAACTCAAAGCTGTATCAAGTGAAACTAATGAGTCAGAGTTCAGGAACATGGATAAGGTTCAGAGAAGGTTGATCCGGGAAGACAGCAATTACACAGGTGGCTAGGGAACAAGGCTGGAAGATCACTAGTATATCACTATCACTCACTAGAAAGGAGTTTGAACCACACACAAATATGTTATCACCGGAAACATAACAGAAGACAATTAAGACTAATATGGAAAAAGATGTTTATTTTAACTAGCAAAAATTAGAAGTTGAACTGTGCATATTAAAATGTAAAAGTAAATAAAGAAGCAGGAAGGCTATTAATTTATTAAGTTTCAACTTCTAATAATGATTGATTATGATTTTGATGAATGTGGAGCATTCCAATGAATTTTAAAATATTCTCAATTTATAATGAAACAGTCTTCGCAGAGTAGCATTCTAACCAGCCTAACTTCAACAATGGAAGGATATAATTAAAATAAAAAATAGTAATAACAAAAATAATGTGTTAGTAATGAAACACTTGAAACCTTGTTTGCTGAACTTGGCTCTGTGTATAATACTGTTTGTCATTGTGAAATCAGGATTAATGGGTTACTGTATTTTGAAGCATTTCTGCATGATAAAGATAAATTGTTGTGGATTAATGCCACATATTGTGAACAAAATATTGGTGGCTTGCCACACCTTCAGAAACGAGAATATATATTCACTGGAAAGTTGCTTTCCTGCAGAAATTTGAATGCTTACAAAACCATGAAACATGATTGATCCTCGAATGCTTGGCAAGTCAAGGACAGCTCTGTGAGCCATTTAAAGCAAAGAGTAAGGACTTTTTGGCTTCTGAAAATTATTTACATGAACAAAATGTGCATACTTTCATGCCACATAACTATTGTGGCATATTGTAAAAAGCCAATTATCTGTATCACTTTGATGGTTGCCACAACTCAATATTCCTGATATAGTAGTCCAATAGGTGTGGATATTTTTTAGCTACAGAGTAAATATAGTCATGCCTACAAATTAAATTTAAAGAATTATTGTAAGATCAGCAAATTACCATAGAATTGAATATATGAAATGTATATAACTGAGGTGATAAGCTGGTGGAAAATAATGTTGTTTAAGACCTCAACCTGGCAAACACTTATGCATGTAATAACTTTACACCCCACTGGTTCCATTGCATTCAGAAGGGACTATTTTCATGGTAAAGTGACTGGCATAATAAATGTTTGGAGCACGGCTATGCAGTAGGTCATGTAGAAAACTATTATATTTTAGTGAATAGTCAACCTATTAATAAATAATATCCCGACAGTGACTGTCATGCTTTCAGTCATGTGTGAGTCTGATAGATACTGGAGTTTAAAAGTGATTTTCAAAAGTGCTCAGTGTTTGGTCTAATATTACTCCCATGAAAGTCAATGATAATTTTACCATTGACTTCAATTGAAACTGAAAAATGCAGAGTGCTTTTGAAAATTCTACTCTTGCTGTGTTCCTTTAAAGGACTTGGTTGGGTATATGATTAGGTAGGAAGTGGTTAATGAGCTGTAATGCCCTAACCAATTCTGTTCTGCTACACCTGTGCTAGGTGTTAGGCCTGGGAGAAGGAGTAAAAAAGAATGTGTACAGGTCATACATGGGCTATCTGTGAAGGAAAGCAGAGTGGCAGTTTGGCTAGTTCTACAAGTTGACTGAAAACTGGTGTACAAAGGCTTCCCTGCATGAGTATAGATTTGACATAAGTGTCAGTTTGATTTCTTACCAGAAGCCTGCTGATGGGCATTAAAGCAGCTGGAGCCTTCCTGAAAGGAAGGGGCCTGAAAGGTGAGAGAGAAGGTTTTTGAAATTTGTGTTGGACTTTGACTTGTGGGACTCTGCTATCCTGGAAAGGGTTGAAACCTCTCAGTGATTGTCTACATGGCAAAAAAACACAAAACAGCCCTGGAGCTTGGGTCCTGTGACCTCTGTTCCCTTGCAGGGTTTCAAAGCCTGAGCTCTAACCCAAGTGGGAATGTCCATACTGACCATGTCTGAGACTCACTGCTACAGTATAGTCATGCTCTCAGTGAGTTGGCTATAGGATTAAGCCACATCTGTGCCTGAAGATTTTGTTGATAGAGGAAACTTAGAGTTGTTGCAGTGATGTCCCAGGCAGTAGCGGGGAGGGGTGTTAAGGGATAACACTTCTTCCATAACTCTTTCAAATAATTGACTAGACCACCCCCATTTATAACCATAGAGCCACTGTGTTGTTCTACAGGTTGTTGGGTTCCTGCTTGTGAAGTGCTACTTATATTCAGAAGGGGCAGGCCTTTCCTAAGGAATGACATCAGATGGGAGGTGGTATTTTCCAATGTATGTGGGGGTGTAATCTCCCTCCCTGTGTGACAGAAGTGGACATATTGTAGGAAATTAATGGCACCCCATCTCCATCACCAGAGCCTTCAGAAAGCTCTAAGAAGTGTCGCTGTCAGCTGGCAAGGACAACGATATATTGTATTTAAGTATCTCCCCCTTCTCACAGACAGTTTGTCCAAGTCTGGGAAGGCAGCACAAGCTGCATCTGATTCCCTGCATTTTGATAAGCATCTCAGACTCTATCACAAGCATGTTGAAATATTTTAATGAAAAATCATCTCTGAATCTTTTTTCTCTCCCTTTGACTGCCTGATAGTACCCTAGGCAAGTCATTGCCCATCCTGACAAGTAAAAGCACTGCTGGTATTAAATGGGGGAAGTTCTACAGATGGATTAAAAAAAGCTATTATAAGTATGTTTCCAATCCAGTTTTATCCAAGAAATATTGGAAATGGAGACATTATGTTCTCAGGAGAACAGCTTTCACACTTGAGCTCGCAAACTTTTTAAATCTTTTTCAAATCCATTAAGTGTTAAGAAAGTTGTTATAACTATTGGGGAAGCTTCAGGGGGTAGCCGAGATAATCTGTACAGGATAAACTTAAACAACAACAAATGGTCTGGTAGCACTTTATAGTTTTGTTAGTCTATAAAGTGCTACCAGACCATTTGTTGTTGTTTTTTAAGTTTATTGTGGGGGAAGCTTGCACTCAGAAACCAAGAACAAATCTCTGTTAGGTCAAAAAGGTTCTTTGAAATCCAATGTTACATTAACAGTGTAGAGTGTGTGTGTGGGGGGGAGGGGGGAAGGCGGGCTTTTGTCCCCCAAATGCATTTAAAAGCTAAGAACAATTTAATATTTAAGAAGTGGAGTGGTCAAGACATACAAATTCACTGCATTCTCCACATTGCTTGTGGCTATTGCAGTTAGCTGAATTTGGACAAATGTAGCAGTATCCACTGTTGAGTTTGCTAAGTGCTCTTGTGGTGGCCAGGGTTGCCAAGGAATGAAAGTGCTGCTTTGATGGGCATAGTAAGATGATAGATAAAGGTTTCTTCTCTTTATATGTGCATTTACAAATTGAACTCTTAGACTGAAAAAACAAGTGCTTTCCCTGTCTCGGTTGAGTGTTTGATCAGGATTGTTGCTGACCCAAATGAAGAAACTTGCAATGCCAGCAACCTCAATTATGTTAAAGAAAAGAACTATGGGCCACCTATTTATCTTGCACCTGCAGGAGTACTTTCTTGCAAGATAGTCCATGTTATTAACACAACTTTTAGTATCATTGTATTGGAGAATTAAAAGGGGTTTCTTTGCCATGTTCTACTACCTTGAAGTAATGTCTTAATCGATAGTTTATTACCAACTTGCCTTTTCTTTGGAATATAGGGTGAGTGGCCTAACAAACCCAAACACTGATGGCAGTTACTCTCTTCTGTGGTGTGTTTGCATCTCTCTAGGTATATCTGGCTTGTTTCACTGTACTGGAGGCTGGACTCGATGACCTCCTGAGGTCTCTTCCAGCCCTAGGATTCTATGATTCTATGACTGTTTCAACATAGGTCATGTTTTCACTGAGCACATCTTCAGCAAACTGAATAATGATAAAGTTATCCCCAACTATGTTTTCATCCAGACTTCTACTGGGCTGAACACTAAGTTGAACAATCTATGCAAACATGGTCTTTTTTCTCAGAGCTACTCTCAATGGCTACGTCTTCACCGCGAGTTCTTCTGGCAGATAATATGCTAATGAGGGACACATTAGCATGAGTCGCAATCTCATTAGCATATTTTCCTGCCATTTCTTTTTGTGCAAGGGGTTTTTGCCTGTCCAGGCATAAGGATCTTGTGAAAAATGGGGTTTTTGCACAAAAAAACCCCAGTCCACACTGCTTCTTTTTGCGCAAAAACCCCTTGCTCAAAAAGAAATGGCAGAAAATATGCTAATGAGATCACAACTCATGCTAATTAGCATATTTTCTGCTGGAAGAACTCGCAGTGAAGACGAAGCCAATGTAATCTGAAAAAGACACTAATATGTTATTGCATGACAACTCGTTTTGAGTTGCAAAACATTTTATAAAGTCAGAAGTGGAACATCAGGCCCATTTATTTGAATTCTGCAACAAAGAAAGTCTCCAACAGGCTTCTCAGCCTGCAGTGTTTGGAGTAGAGTATCTAGACATAAAATCCCCTCAAGAGTGTTAAACTGGAGGGCCGCTAGTTAGTGAATTATTGCAATATATACTCTCACAGAGTACAACATTACCCATGAATGTGGATGAGGGTTACGGTTCACACTTAATGTAGCTAAGCATTGGGGAGGGTTGGACTAGGATAGTATTTCTACATAACTAACAGAATAGTGGCATGAAAATGTGAAATATAAGCTGAAATAATGAATTGAATATGCAAAATAAAAAACCCCAAGAAGATGAAAAATCAGATATGAAAAATCTGATTTCCAAAATCAGATATGCTTGTTGGAAGTTATTACTCCAGATAAAAATACTGTTTTGAGCAGAAATTTAAACTCAGGTAATATCAGTGACTTGCCAAAGGTAATGGAAAAATATATTTGTGCACAGGCACACTCAGAGGAAGTATGACATGTGGATCAATACAGAAAGACAAATACAGCTATAAAGAGAGCAAAAGTTCTTTTGTTAATAAAATGCACACTTGCAGCCAACAACCAGAATTCAGCTGGAGCTTCTTTTTGGCATCTGTGGAACAGAAGGAGGAACAGGTTTCCTTTTCTGCCTTTATTTATTTTTTGTATGGTGGGGACAAATCATGGTGACATCACTTTCTGAGATTCAGCATAGTTTGGCATGGATGCAAATGGAATGGCAGAATTGTATTTCTTGGCAAAAACAGGAACAGTAATTTGTAATTAGGCACAGGAAGTAGGATGGAAGGCCAGTCTTATGGTTAAGCACATAAGAATACCCAGGTTCAATTTTTGGCTCTAGTACTTTGTGAGACTTTGGGAAAGCAAGCTGCAGTAATTTTTCTGTGTCCCAATTTCTTCATATATAAATTAGATTATCAAGATACTTACCATACTCTTAAATGTGTGAGGATGATTTTTTTTGTAAATATGCTGACTAGAACTGAGGAAACAAAATTTCCCTGAGGATAAAAATTCTTACATTTCAAAATTCATCTTACTTATGGACTGGATTGGGAAGTCAGACTATCAAAAATCCCAGGGAATGAAACATTTAAAAAACTCACCAGATGTTTTTGAACACATTTCACATATTGAATGATTTTCTTTTGTTTCAAACATTTGGAATCAATACCATTTCAACATAATCCTGTTTGCAGAGTTGTAGCTGCATTAATCCAAAATAGAAAGGCAAGGTGGGTGAGAGAGTATTTTATTGGATCTACTTCTGTTAGTGAGAGAGACCAGTTTTTGAGCTAAATAGAGCTATCCTTTAGCAAGCCTGCGGAAAAAGTATGGGTGAGAAAAAGCCATCTTGAACAGAAAAAGCTATCTTACAAAGTTCAATTTTTAGTCATTAAAAAGTGTTTCACTTTTGTTTGTATCTATTTAAAACTCTCATACTTGACTTCACTTATTATTTTAAATATTATTTTATTTTGTTAATAAACTAGCTTATAATTGAAACCAGCAGGGTTGTGTTGAATTAAAGTGTTTACTTCAGTTAAAGTGCTTAGCTATACAGTTAGGCTATGTCTAGACTGGCATGATTTTCCGCAAATGCTTTTAACGGAAAAGTTTTTCCGTTAAAAACATTTGCGGAAAAGAGCGTCTAGATTGGCACGGACGCTTTTGCGCAAAAGCACTTTTTGTGGAAAAACGTCTGTGCCAATCTAATCGCGGTTTTGTGCAAGAAAGCCCTGATCGCCATTTTCGCCATTGGGGCTTTTTTGCGCAAAACAGTCCTGAGCTGTCTACACTGGCCCTCTTGTGCAAATACATTTGCGCAAGAGGGCTTTTTCCCGAATGGAAGAGGATAGTATTTGTGCCCAAACACTGACAATCTTACATTAGATCTTCAGCGTTCTTGCGCAAATTCAAGCAGCCAGTGTAGACAGCTGGCAAGTTTTTCCGCAAAAGCGGCTGCTTTTGCAGAAAAACTTGCCAGTCTAGACGCAGCCTTAGTGTCTTTAGAGGGGCAAACAGACCTTGTTAACATACAGTGGCATAGGAGAGGGTTGGACAATTTGAGGGCATGTGATTTGGGGAAATTTGGGACTGGGAGCATGTTGGTCACCTTAACCAAGACTGCTAGAAATCATAGTGAAGCTGTAGACAGGTCACTGGAGTCAGAGTTGTTGAACCAAAGGTGACAAGTCTTCACTGATCTGGAATGCACCCTGAAGTGTAACAGAGTTCTGTGTAGCTCAGAAATGTCTTTCACCAACAGCAATTGCATGTCCTCTTGGTTACTCTGGGAATAGCTTGTGAGGTCAACACGTCTTCCCAGAAATACGCACCATTCTCAGCCTCTCTCTGCCACCATGACTGCTGTTGCCTCTTTTGACTCAGCTCTCCAGCCAGGTCACTAGCCATATTTCCCCTTTCTGGAGTATGCAAGTCCCTTCTTCCTAACAGTCTTAGATAATCTTTCCTCTTACTGCCCCAAGATGCCACTTCCTCATTGGTTGGTAGGGGAACCTAGGCCTGCCCTCCTCTTTGGGTTCCTCCTACTCAGGGCTTTCTAGTAAGCATTTAAGGTCTGTTCTCTTTGAGACCTGACAGTCTTTCCCTGAGCCCTTTTACCATCCATCACTCCTACCCTTTCAGGGTTTGCCAGTCTCCTAGCTCCTGTTTTGCAGGAAGTAACTGTAGGCTACCTTTTCCTGTTGCCTCCAAATACTTCTCCCAGGGAGTGAGTGCACACTCTCCCAATCACTCCCTCTGCTGCCAATTTCCTGTCTTTATAGTCCCAGCCCAGCTTGATCCGCCTCCATTGGTTTCCCTTGCTCCGACCGGGGATTACCGAACTCTCCTCAGCTCTGTCTTGTTGGGCTAAGGAGCTCTGTTTCACTCTGCATTAACTGTTTTCAGGCAAGTGTGAGGTAAACACCCCATCAGATCGATTTCCAACGGGGAAAAATGTTTTGGATGAAAATCTGGCCAGATTCTCAGTCACTTATAGTTTGCCTCATCTGAATGGCCCAGACAAAGGAGCTGTATCTAGCAGGTTCAAGGAATTCCCCTGGAAGGGAACTCTGTGCTGGGGGAGCTGTACCATTGCTTTGTCATCCCATCCCATCTCTCCTGGATCTGGAGCATGTCAAAGGTGGGGTGGAGAGTTCCACCACACATCTCTTTTACTACACTGCACTTTCACTAGGGTGATGAAAAGCAACCTTGCAGCTGATGAAAATATTGCTGGGGCCAAGGCATTCAACCCTGGGACTCAGGAAACCATAACTGGTACATAGATGCCTCTCCGCACGCACCAAGCAAAGCTCTGGGATAGGAGAGACATGATGCATTTATATGGCTCATGCACCTACACCAAGAAATCTTTAGATTATATGACTGAAACCATTCTTCGGATGGTATGAAGTTGCAAGTAACCTGCTTTTCTTTTTTAAAAATAAATGTGGAGGTGCTACACTAAAGTGTCATACAGAATGGATACATGCAAGAACGACCCCAGGATTTATGCTCCCAGTGTTGTGGCCTTGGTTATGATCTCATTTAGACCCAGCTAAATCAGGAGTAACTCCACAGAAACCAATGGAGCTATGATGTGTGTGATAGGAGGATCAGGCTCATTTTCTCAGTTCATGTTCTTATTTGGTATTAAAATCTCCTTATTTTATTTGCAATTCTATATTTTGTATCTTTAATTGACATTTTTACTTGGACTTTCCACTAATTAATTGTTGATATTTAATCCATGAGAGGCCAATTATCAATGAAGATTTAAAAAAAAAAAAGAGTCTCTACAATAAAAAGTCTCAGAGAGGTAGCTGTGTTAGTCTGTAACTTTAAAAACAAGTACTCCTGAGGCATCTCATCTGAAGAAATGGGTTTTGCCCATGAAAACTCATGATGCTATGTATATTTTTGTTAGTCTCTAAGGTGCCACAGGACTACTTGTTGTTTTATAATATAAAGTATAAATCACAGAATTAAACTTCTCCTTGAGATTTGCTAGGGGCCTGCAAAACCAGCAGTATGAAAAAACAGGGGTTGACATTTCTGACCACAGCAATGGTACCTTCCAGAGCTGTTAGGGATTTCTGATCAGTGAAAAGACTAGCCTGGGAGAGCAGAAGAAAGGTCGCTGGATGTATAGTTTTGTCCAGTGGGCTGAAACTGCTAGCGAAGCATCCATTGGAGAGCATAGAAGAGAATTTTTCATCAAGACAAATGGGTTCTGGATTTCTGACAGAGTTGCTGGATCAAAGTGTCTTTTTAAAATCTAAAATAAGAAAAATGAAAGAGGACAAAGAACAATGTACCTTTCTGGACTGAACTTGATGATGTCTCTTGCCCTAGGTTTGAAATCCTGACTTTACTGAAGTCAGTAGGACCAAGGATTCATCCCAGTTGCTGAAGTGTGCTGGAGAGGAATGGGCATACTATTCCTGCTAATGTACGTTTTATTTATTTAGATCATTTTAAAATTAAAAGACTTTTACATTACTCATGTACTATCTCATTTATTCAGCTGCACATTCCCATTGATTTTGCCCCTTACTTTTCCTCCATTCTTTGGCATGTATCTTGTCTTAAATGATACTATAAGCTTTTTTGGGCAGGTGTTCATTATGGGTACGTCTAGACTACATGCCTCTGCCGACAGAGGTATGTAAATTAGACATACCGACATAGTCAATGAAGCAGGCATTTAAATATCCCCCGCTTCATTAGAATAAAAATGGCTGCTGCGTTGTGCCAGC
>JANRFK010004149.1:64605270-64624507 GCA_030068395.1 Apalone spinifera
ATTTGCATAGCTTTGGCGCAAAACCGCGCCAATGTAGACGCAGCCACTTTGTATAATTGTTGAGCATTGTATCTCTGAGTTTAGAAAGGGAAGAATTTCTGTAGGAATGAGGGTCTCTGAGCTATCACAGTTTTCTCAGAATGCACTGCATAATGAGGCATGCTGTCCCTCCCTGTGCTCTGATGCCCTAAAAATCTCTCAAACTCTCCAGCAAATGGTATTTGTATAAAATTATTTGCATTCCTTTCATCAACATATATATAGTCTGTGCCGCAAAATATTTAGTGTTTTTCATTCTTTAGCCTTCACAGGACCAGGGAGAAAGGTAGATTTGCCTCCCATAAGATATCAAAGCAGAGCGGGCTTTCCTAACCCAGGCCTTCTCTCCTCACTTTCTTCTCCTGTCACCCCTCAGTTGAAGGCTAATTAGTTCATCCCCCTCTCCCAGCCTGACTGGCTAATTAGCTACATAGCCCCAATCATCCTTCTCCAGGGGAACTGATTGGTGCCTAAATGATCAGCATGCTGACTCCCCTACTAGCATCCAGCTCCGTGTCACCGCTGTGAAGGGTGAACAAATGCTCAAATATCTTTGAAAAGTATAATTCCGGAGGATGATCATCTTCTACATTGTGAGCACATTGTGTACCTTTACAAATCAGTTATGGGTGTGTAGAAGGTGGTGGTTAGGAGTAAGCCATTTTGCTGAAATTATTCTGTAGACAGTGAATTACAGTACTTTGGCAAGGATTTTGAAATTACAGTACCTCCCCTGCCAAGTAAATCTAATGCTAGTATTTAAAAATATCTTGACCATGTTCCTTTACGTTTCTTATGCTGATTGCTGTCTTTCATGGGTAATTACTAATCATTCTAGGCTGGGAAGGTTTCATGTGGAGAGTTATAGACTTTATTAAGTGAACCTGGCACCCTGTTGGTATGACTGGGTTATTTGTTATAAATTGCTATGTGAGGACTATCCCGTTTGCTCCTAACAGATGAACTCAGAACAAGTCTGACGTACCGCAGCTTTGTAAATTGTTTCTGCATAACCTCTCCTTCTATGAATATATAGCTGGTGCAGCTTTGTTACAGAATTCACAAATCCATCTGCTTTTATAGGGTTGGCAGCATAGAATAGTTTTGACACCAGAAAATATAATTATCTGAAATATTGTAGTCATGGCAACTAGGAAGAAAATTAAACAGCCTGCAATAAGTATGATTTATTAAATGAGGTTTGAAAATAATTTTCCATGCTTGTAAAATGATGGCAACGGAACATTCATTAATCAAAACTTTGTATGTATATAATGAAAGTGAGTTAACTTTACCAGACCCATGCATTAGCTGTTTCTCTCAGCTCTTCAAGGATATTTGTCAATATTAGCATGCCTCTTATATGAGTAAGATACATAAAATGCCTGCAATCAGCTTTTTTAGACAAATACATGAGATGATTAAGGGCTTGTTCTGAGGCTTAGTGAGTGGTAGGTGAAGAAACCATCACACACACTGTAAATGTTTCTGATATAAATATGGTCTCCTGGGCAGAGTGAGACTTGGACATATTTGTGTGATCTCTCTATGACAACCAATGGATGAACATTTCAGAGATTTTTTTATGATTGTCATGTGGTTCAGCAAATCTGAAACTGGAAGCCAAACAAGAAGGATATGTGGCTGCTTTGACTCTCTCCAATGGTGATACGAGAGAGAGACATCCTGGCTAGTCCAATGGAAAGTTGTTGGTCCAGCTTGTCAGGAGTATTAGGAGCAAAGCCCTAAATACCTTTGAAAATATGGTCCACAGTCCTTATAAACCTTTTTATGAAATATGACGGTGGGGATTATTTATGATTTTTTTCTGTTTTGCATTTTTGGGGGCTATGTCATAATTTTGTCAATATATAAACATTGCACATGAAGAATTGGTCACTTCTTGGGATCCACATATTTTCCCCTCACTTCATTCTTAGAAACAGCTGAGTTGTTTCTGCTGAAATTTTCCAAAAAACTTTACCTGTGGCACACACCTGAGTTAACTTTGCAGCCTAAATACTATTACTTTAAATAGTAGACATCTATTTTGTAGACATCTAACAAAATAGTAGAGTTATCAAGAGATTCTAACCCTATTGCCGAACCGCGTGACTCTTAATATGATGCTACAGGAGGGAGCTTCTATTTTTTCAGTTTGCTTATTTTTTTCAAAACCTAGGTAATTCTATACATAGACATCGATTAGAACAGCCATGCATAATCTGTGGTCTGAGGGCCACATGCAGTCCACAAGACATTTTGTCTACTGTTGTCCATGTGCAGAGTTGCCAAATTCTGCTGGTTTTCATCGCATGTTTTTTTCCTACCAATATTACTTAAGTGACGTACATGCAAAGGAAGAGCACATGAAATGAGATGCATGCTGATTGCACACAACATTGACTGTGAGAGCTGTGCTCTACCCAAAGTACTACTATGTTTCAAGAGGCACACCCTGCAAATTCTAAGTACATAAGCACAGTTAGCAAATCTCCTCTATCCTGGGAGACCGTCTTGGTTATGACAATCTTGTGGTCCAGTGAGATGGAGAGCCACTCATTTGGCCCACTTGCTAGCCTAGCTTGCCCCTCACTGGGTAAGAAATAACATTAAGGTTGCAAAATCAAACATGCAGAAGTTAGGCAATGCCAGAGTTAAGGTTGCATGTACAAAGTTAATTCCTATGCATTATGATAGTCTTTAATTACATGATCACACACTGTTTTTTCACAGGGCCCCTGCCTCATGCAGACCTGATACGGCCTGCAGTAGCCCAGAGATCCCCTTAGTCTTTCAGGGAAAGTCCTGCTTAGCTCTGGACTGTTGCATGCCCAGTACAGAGAGAATATTTGGGGGAATTTAGCTACTAAAAATCTAATTACAGAGGATGTGTAAATTGCAGTTTCTTCAATTACTTGGCCAGATTTCAATGGATTTTCATGGGGATTGCAAAAAGCACATCTTTAACACAATGGACACCTCCCTGCCAATAAAATACCTGCGCCAAAGCTTGGAGGTGCCAGAGTATTTCAAAGAAATAGTTGCCAACATTTTTAACAAGGGCAAAGTTTGTTTTTCTCTTGCTCTCTTCTCAGATTGCTGAATTGTTTTTTGCTGAAAATTTGCCAAAAATGTAGTCTGAGGTGGCAGACATCTAGCATGGAAAATTGCAACTGAGCTGGTTAAAGTTATCAGTATCTGGGGGAAAAAAGTGTTTTATGATGGGCACTGCTGAGCAACCTTAATAATAAGCCATATTAGCATCCTTAATTACAAATTATCATCATTGCTTCGCCTGTTTAGAAACCATTGTGTTTTAGTGTACACACACACACACACACACACACACACACACACACACACACACACACACACACACACACACACACACACACACACACACACACAGAGTCCAAATGTTCAGTTTTAGACTTGAATAAACCATTGTCATTTTCATTTCATTCTAGCCAAATTCACTGGCAATGAGGTGAATTTATCTTACTGTGCTAGTTATATACTTTCTGTACTACAACATCTTGTAGCCATCAAAAATGGGCTGTAAAATTAGAACATGTTTTTCTGCATTTGTCATGAACAGAAATATAGCTTTTCTGAGTTACGTTGGCATTTCCAATTCCTTTCCTCAAATGTGTAAAGTATTAAAAAAGGTTTTGGGGTTGGGAGGTTTTTTGGGGTTTTTTGGGGGTTTTTTTGGCCTTCACTTCACTTCAAATTGAATGAAGGTTTGGTCAAATTCTTAACTTTTCTGAACACAAGACCAGTATCTAAAATTGCTGCCATTATGAGTAGCCTAGAAAACATGCTATCACTATAGCTCAACTATTATCGTGATATAGGCCATACAACAATTCTGATGATTTGAGACTTGGTAATTCTTCTTAGGTGACACCAGAATAGGATGAATGCTTTATCACCCAACTCCACCACTTAATTTTACCTGTATCTTTTGGGGGAGTGGAATGTTTGTTTAGTTGAGAAGGCAGGAGTGGTTTGCAAGAGGAATCACGGCCTAGGTTGAAGGCTTACTGCTGTTTATGGATCTCAGGGATCTCAGGTCATCTGGTAGGGTCATGCCTATGTTCATTTTGCTAGGATGTGTGGATCGCAGAAATAGGCTGATCAGAAGAGGTCATTCTTGTTGAAGGAATGATTTTTCACTTTGGTGCAGAACTCTGACTAGAAAAGAATGAGCAACAGGAAGCATAGCATGATGGTGCCATTCTGTCTTTTACTAACAAAATCATTGTTTTATTCCAATATAAAAAGTGTGCAGAAGCTTTTAAAATGGAAATTCTAGTTTTCTTTGCATTGCTTACTTTTATACATATTTTTTTCTAAATCTCATGCTCCTTTGTGCCTATTAATCAAACTGAAGTTTTGTGTGGTACTGCTATAAGACCAGACTGCCATCACTAGGTAACCATTCAATGATGACTCCAGGTGTATGAATGTATGAGTTTTCTTCACATGCATCCAGCAATACAGAACATACTCTGACAGATAATCTTTAATCGATAGTTTTAATTTGCAACTGCCTGCTTAGGTATGAACTGAGAATCCCTGAGTAACAAGCTTCCCCCCCCCCCAGGGATCCATGTAAATATGAGTAGGGTCATGTATAGACTTCAGAAATTCTCGTTCTGTGTATGCACTGAGGATGAAATGTAGCTTAGGAATAGAGGACTGGTGGAAGGTTCTCTGCATCATTTAAGCCATGCTTAGGGTTTGCATATGGAGTTTCTTCACTGGGTAGCCACAGTAGGGTGCCAGCTCCCTCCCTCAGGAAGAGTCTTTGTTCTAGTTTTACACAGGTCAGTGCACAGGACACATTGTGGGAGGGTGACCAGGAGCCTTAGTAATCCACACAACTGACATGGAAGAGGTATGACCATTATTTCAGCATTAAGGCTGCAGTAGGTGCCTTTGGGCTGGGATGTTCAGTGCGGCAGTTCTGCACACTGGCCTTGAGTTAGGGAGGCATATTTCACCCACCCAGCTCTCCTGTACTATCCGTCTACAGAGCCCAAACACTCAGGGTTTGTGAATGGTGAGTGAATTTCAACTTGATAATACTATATGTCCTAACCAATATCTTCAGATTTTTGGCTAACCTGGAAAAGTAAGAGTTCATATCCAGAAAACTTTACAAGTGCCAGGGAATAAAAGTAATAAAAATACTAAAAACATGGATTGGCTATTGGAAAAATAACAATAAAAAAGCATGTGAGGAAAGAGCTATTGATTGTCTTGGGGACTCAGAGTGCTGGCAAAATGAAACTCTCAGTAATAGTATGCTGGTTACTACAATCTTCCAAACGGTGGTTTCCCATGGGCTGACTGTGCTTTAAAAATTACTTTTGGAAAAAGTAATACTTTCAAGAGGTACGGGAACATAAATTGTAAATGTGTCTCTGGCTCTGTGGATGCAGTTTCTGAAAACCTTAATAAGAAGAAAATACTGATCAAACCGACTAAACATTGTTAAAGATATAGCAAGGAATCGTGATAATTGTACCTTTACAATCTAAAACCATAGTGAATTAAATAATAATAATAACATAAATACTGTATTTTTGTCATGCCAGACACTGGAGGAGATGCATTACATTTCAATCCAATGTACTGGATATTGCAAATGGTTTAGTATTTAATTCATTCCTCCCTTCTGTCTCTGTATCTAAAACATCTTTCTGTTTTCCAGAACAGCATAGATCAATTGGACTTTATTTAATAATTGTGTATTCAACATTGTTTTATTGTTGATTCAGATTTCAATGAACTGCAGTAGCTGAAATGGATTTGGAGTGGGGAGAAATAATACTGCTGGATGTTGACTAGACAGTGGTGACTGGTCATGGTGGCTTCATATCATCACTATGTCCACTGGCTGCAGTAGTATTATTCTAGATGAGAAGTGGGAAACCTTTTTTGGGTTGAGGGCTACTGTTCATTATTTTGTTTTGTTTTGTTGCTTCTCACTTGCATGTGTCCCCACACTAATTTTTCTGAGGGAACAGTAGCCCTCAACCAGATGTGGCCCCCGACTCATAAGCAGGAAAAAAAGGGAGACACCTCACTTATTCAACAGGGGTGCTAGTGTTTCCCTCACAATACCCTCTTGGGTGGGGGTTTCCCAATACTCAGGTCTTTTCCCCCAGGGCCAGATTAATTCTTCTAGAAGTCTGGTGATAATAGGTTTTGTGGGGGCTCCCTAGGCTCTAGGGTGGGACAAAAAATGCGGGGTTCAGTGTGTGGGAGGAGGCTGCCAGGGAGAGTGTGTGTGTGTGTGGGGGGGCAGGATCTGAACAAGAGGGATGGGTGGGAGGCTAAAGGTTCAAGGTTTGGATGAGAAGGGGAGTGCAGGAGCGGGCTGGAGTGCAGCGGTATGGGCTGGTGCGGGGGTGCAGGAGCAAGTTTGAGTGGGGGGTCTGGGCGGAAAGGGTGTCTGGCAAGGGTCTGGGGGGGCTGGGTGGGAGGAAGGGTGTGGAAGGGGGTAAAGGATGGCGGCGCCTACCTGATGCAGCTCCAGGGGGTACCACAGGTGACTCCGCGCCACCCTACACAGGCTTGCAGGCTCCACTGCTATCACTTCCATTGGCTGGGAATCCCAGTGGAAGTGACGGGGTAGAGCCTGCAAGCCAGCACAGGGGCCAGAGTTCCACTGTGCTACTGTTCTGTCACAGCATCGCTTCCTCCCCTGACCAGGCAGAGCCTGCGGGATGGAGGTGGCCAGTGGCTTGCCTTGATCTGTCCTGCAAGGCTCTGCCTGGTCGTGGGAACCTGTGCTGGTGCTCCCACCCATGAGTTGTAAGTTCCCTACCCCTGCTCAAGAATTAGACTAGTACAAGGGGGAGTGGGGCTAAGAAGAGCTTTATTAACTGTACTATTATAGCTCTTTAGCAGTAAAATAGCAATTCTGTGAAAAAAGGCAGGGACAACCTAAGTTACTATCACCTGGAAAGTATCAAACCAGTTTTCTTTCATTACCTAGGCACAAAGTAAATTAATCTGACGGAAAGGCTATTGCTCTGACACACAGTTGGAGAAAACAAAAAAGTTTTAAAGTTTTTGCCCAATGACAGTGATACGTAAGGCTAATCTAACTCAGCATCCCAAATGCAGGGACAGCTGTGCAGTGAGGTGCTGCTCTCTGGGCTGGCTTCCTGCCACATGGCTTGTCCAGAGGACCTGTAGCTTTAAGAGGGGCCAGAAGACAGGAACTATAGAGCTGTGATGAGTTTTATGGAGTGTCGACCAGATCAAGTGTGTTTTTTCCTGGAGGCCATTTCTTGCGCAAAAAACCCCTGCTGCTCATCCACAAAAAGGCTTCTTCCTCGCAGAATGAGGAAGACCAACTGCGCAAAAACTCCTCTTTTCTTTTGATTTACTGTCAAAAGAACATGCTTGCAGTGGGGAAACTCCACGAGTTTTTGCGGAAAAAACTCTGTAGTGTAGACAGAGACTTACAAAACAAAATTATAGCCAGTTAATGTGTTAGAAAGTAAACCAAGCAGGGGGGAGTGTTCTTCTATTATGCCTAAATTGTTCCATTATATTAATATGGATAAGTGGAGGGACTTAGCACTGTAGAAATTACAAATGCCGGATGTGGCTTCTCCATTTGACTCTTAGGCAGGTACAAAGGGAGGTGGATCATCAAAATCTACTTACATTCAGTGAATAGAAACCCTTATGTTTGTGTCTACATTGGGTGTATACCCAGTTACCAGATGCATGTATACATACATGAGTTCAGCCCCAGAGTTCACAATGCAGAACTGCACATGCACCTAACCCTGAGGAACTACACCCACGGACACTGAAGCAACCCATGTTTGTCCATGGACATATGGTGCATATGTCACAGTCCTGAGCAGCCACATCACCTGGAGCTGCTCTCATACTTGGTTGTGTGGGTTGTAGATCACCTTGTCTGCCTTCTCAGATCCTTCTGTTGAAGAGCTTTCAGTACTGCCAGTTTTAAATGCCTTTTCCTCTGAGTCACTTCTGGCTGTGAAAGCTGTTCTCTTCTGCCTGTTCCAGCCTGGGGATGAGCCAGGGAGCCAGTCAATCAGCTGCTCCCACTTGTGGGTGAATGGTTCATGCAGCACAGCAGACATTTGGCAGGACCCTGAATGACATTTCAAGAAAAAGTTCTGAGGTGTTGAAGGCAGTAACACTAGACACTGCTAATGAATGCTGCAGAGACCCCAATTGTTCCCATTAGGGGAGGGGTGGTACCTTCACTGACTGCTCGTGGTTGGGTGACTGGGATAGAGTACAGGGGTGACCAGGACAATTCATGTAGCATCCAGAGGGCAAAGGCAGAGTATAATGCCTGTGGAGCCAGGAGTTGTTGGAGAGGTGTGTGGGGAAAGACCGATGGCTACCAGGGAAAAGTCAGGGGTCAAGGAGTTGGGAGGAGAGGCTGTGCAGGGCAGTGTGGCTCAGTGCTGGACCCAGACCCCTCAGAGCCTAACTCTCAGGCCCCTAAGAGCAGGCCAAAAGCGGGACAGCTGGGCTCAGAGTGTACAGAACCAAGCTCATATGGGAGAGCCCCCTAACAGTGATTTCTCTAGGCCAGTCTCAGTCCCAGCTCCATCCCTTAGCTGAGCGGAGGGTGGAGTTGGCTGCATCCTGGCCTCACGCGCTTGCGTATGAAGCAATTGTTTTAACTTGGAGCAGCCTGCAGCCCATGTCCTAGTCCATAAGATATATAATAACTCGACTCCGAATTAAGGACATGTATGTTGATAGCCTAGAGCATGGATTCCCAAACTGGGGGGTGTGCTCCCTCGGGGGGGCATGAAGAAATTCCAGGAGGGGCGTGAGATGACCCAGACCCCTCCCCCCCAAGAAAGAGCCTGGTGCATCCAGGCATGCTCAACAAGTTTTGCTGCTATGGTTTTTTTTTGGGGGGGGGGGAGGGCGTGAGGGTTTCTCAATCAAAAAGGGGATATGATGCTGAAAAGTTTGGGAACGGGGCTAGAGAGAGAAGCATCTTAAGACTAGAGGCCCTTTCTGGCTGGAGCTCTGATCAACTTGCAGCAATTGGAAAGACTAAAACACAATAATGAGTATGATCTGACAGCGTTTTGGTAGCAAATGCTCATCCTCACATGAGGTTGGACTCATGCATTAGAAAAAGCAGTTGGTGTTACTGGTCAGGAAGCCTAACTTGTTGCCATTTTACTTAGTTAGATAATTGAAACAGGTGGTATTAAATAACTGAGCAGATTTTGTTACCATTAGAGATAATGGGTGAGGGCCTCAGCTGTTGTCAATCAGCCGCACTTCATTGAAATCACTGGAACTATGCCAGTTTACACTGGGTGAAACTCTCACAAAATTTCTACCAACTCCCTTCAGAGTCTAAATATGTCAGCTTCATAAGATCTCTGGGTTCAGCCAGTGTAGAGAGCAAGACTACTGTGCTGTGTCAGAATCTGGTTCCTACACTCACAAGAAGTAGTATTGGTACAAACTAACATTTTAATGTCATATTTCATTCTTTTCTTTCCCTTTTCCTGTTGTCCTACATCTTTTTTCTTCTCTTGAAAATATTCCTAAGTTTTTAATGCACTTTGGGGCCTATGGAAGAAAAATGCTTTGTTATAAATTTTAATTATATAGACTTTTAGCTCTAAAGATGCATCTGTAAAGTGCTGCTTTCCTGTTGTTCCTCTTTTATTCCAAGCACTGTAAACACTAGGAAAACTTTTAAATGAGGTTGCATCTGCACTGAGAAATTATTAAACCTTTTGCAGCACTATTACAGCTCCACAACCCCTATAAATAGTAAATCTATAGTATGATCAGGACATAGGTGATTTTAACCATCTCATAGCACAAGCCAGTGATTAAACATAACTGTCTGTCCACTGTAGCCTCACTGGAACTGTATGACTGTAGCAAAATGCTTACAAATTTAGCTAAGACAGGCACATATTGACAGTAAAGGTTTGGTCCCATTCCCCAAATTAATCTCCCCGTAATCTATATGATAAAGAATTGTGCCAAAGAAGCTATTTGCAGAATGCACATGCTGAAAGAGCCAACACATTCTATGGAAATCAATCAGTAGGCTTTAGTTGCAATTGTAACTAAATTCTGCTATCTGAAAGACCAGAGACATGAGATTCTTTTAAGTGTGATATTACATTCTCTGACTCTGAGAAATCAAATATTAGATACATTAGCTGTAACATTCTTTGAAAAATGATCCATTTTGCAAACATAATTAAAGTAAACTGTCACCTGAACTTATTCATGCATAAAATTGTTCTGCACTGATCTTATGTGATGGAGTTCTTCCTTGAGAGTTTTCTAAGCCTAGCAATTGGATTGTTTAAAATCTTGCAAGTGAAATTGTGCTGGTATTGAATTACTGATGATCTCAAACCAAACACAGCTAATTCAAATTACCAGCTTTTAGTTCATATTTAACCTTCTTGAAAGCTTGCCAGAATTGTTAGACAGTAAATCTCCCAACCAAGAGATCTTAAAAATTCTGATGAATATCTTACGTTGCATTACAGAAAGCCCCAAAGCGGAGAGAGTGCTGTATTCACCAGAATAGTGTAGCTTCTCCATTGTTTTTTAGTTCATAGTTGGTCCCAACGTTTTTTGGCTTGTCCACCTCACCATTGTGATTAATGGCAGGTTAAAGCTACCCATCAGCTGCTGCTCCCTCTTGCTGATGTGTTAGCTTTTGCTTTTCTGCCTGTTGTACAGGTTGAGCCTCTCTAGTCCAGTACCCTTGGGGCATGACTGGTGCTGAATCAGAGAATTTGCCAGACCATGGGAGGTCAACATTGTCTAGCAGCATTACCAACACTTCCACTGCTTACTGGGCTTTTAGAAAACAGTTAGGCGTAAATTAGGGCTAAATTACAGCACAGAACGCTGAGATGAGAGGATTTGTGGCTGTAAACAAACTTTAAGGGACTGTGGAAAATTGGCCATGTTCATGGTAAGTGGACATCCAGCCAATTAAAATCATGCTGGACCACAGATGTTGCTGGACCAGAGAGTGCTGGACTAGAGAGGTTCAACCTTGTAGTTTTAAAACTATATTTTATTTTGTTGAAATACATTCTGATTTTTTCTTGGTTTATCCTGCACCCCCCTTTCACCTCGTGACAATAATAGGAGCAAATGGAAAGTGAGTTACAGAATGTTTGTTTGGCTGTATGTTGTGGAATAGCTGGCATGTGGAGAATTAGTGGAGCTGAGTTCATACCTCCCCTGCACCCTTTCCCCAAACCCCCACCCATGCATCTTCACTCAATTGAAGAGATTGAATTATATTTCATGGGTCATTTTTCTTAGGTCTATTAAGGTATGTCTGTGCTTTGGGGAGGAGAGATTGTAGCTTCCGTAAGTATACCTGAGTTAGATTTCATCTAGGTAGGCAGATCAAAATAGCAGTGAATCTGCAGGAATCATGGGCTTAGGCACCGGAGTATGTATTAGACTCCTGGGTGGGCTCACAGTCAGGCAGTGAGCATGAGCTATTATTGAGGGGTATGTCTACACTTGCACATAAAAGTATGTCTACACTTGCACCCAAGTTCAAACTAGGGATGCAAATGTAGGCATTCGAAATAGTCAATGAAGCCGGGATTTAAATATCCTGCGTCTCATTTTTTGAGGAGTAACATTAGTTCAAACCAAGGGGTTTGATTCGAACTAACACAGCCCGGAGCGCACTTTCACTTTCGAATCAGCTGGTGTTCGGAATAGCACATGGCCGAGATTATGCTAATGAAGCGCAGGATATTTAAATCCTGGCTTCGCTGACTATTTCGAATGCCTACATTTGCACCCCTAGTTCGAACTAGGGTGCAAGTGTAGACATACCCTTCTTTGTCACAGGTTCACTGCTATTTTTAGTAAGATTGCTTCTGTAATAGTGAGACTGCAGCTGCTGAACCAAAAATTTCCAGGACCAATTGTGAACCCAAATCAAAACTAGGTCAGGCATGCCTCAGTCACATCTCCTGACTGTTCTGTAGACATACCCATAGTTTCTTGAGCAGTTGATTGCAAATATTCAGCATAAAAAATGAAATTTGGCCTGTGTTTGCTGGATCATTTTGACTGGACTCATAGTTCCAAGTTCACAAAGAAAACTTCTGGTATGACCAAGGTTGACTCTCATTTTATCCATCCATGTGCAGAATAAATTTTATGTGCACCAACGCTTGTGCAGATGTACACTACCACTAGAAACACATGTTGCCCACTGTGGGTGCTCTGTTAATCAGCTAGGTGGCATTTGAATCTCTTGGGTGATTGCCCAAGCACTCAATGTACAGGGACTGCTGGCTATGGCACTTGGATATTTGTACAAAAATCCAGTGCTGGATTGCTTCCATGTTACTTAAATGACCAGATATTTTATGTGTGACTTAACATCTTTATTTAAGCATTTTTATCAGAAGAGAAATAAATATTGGCACTGTATTAACTGCTGCACAATTGAGCCTGATGTTTGGTTCAATGTGATGTTGCATGATCCTATGTGCCATCATCATTGAAATGCCATTAAGGAAAAGCGCACAGAGATCATTATCTGTAGGCCTTTCTCTGAATCCACCTGAATCCTTTCTCCTGTCACCTGAAAAGAGCAGTTCCCTTAATAAGGGTTTCCAACATCTTTAGAGCATGCAAACAAAATGGACTGTTTGGCTGACCAGAGTCTAGTAGAAGGTCATGAGGACCTAGATCCACAAAGGGATTTAGATGTTATAATATGTAACTTTGAGGTCTCTTAAAAATCACTAGAACAATGAATGACAGCCTGATTTAGATACCGAGGCTCTCCGTACAATGAATGCAGGAGATAGGCACTTGTGGATCCCATTCCAAGAGGACAGGGAACTCCCATCTCCTTAGAGATTTGAACAGTGATATTCCACCTCCCAGGAGTGTGCATTAACCATTGGGCTAAATGTTATGTGAGGAAGGCATTGCCACCACCACCTCCTCCTTGATTTCAAATGGGATCCATTTCAGTAGGAGTACTTCAGGCAGGGCTACCGGATTGGGTCTCCACCTGCTATTCCCTGTTGTGTGGATCGTATTGGGGCATAAGTATGAGAGAGGTCTCTCAGCACCTAGCATAATGCACCAAAGTTTGCACCTAGAGACAGCTATATAGATGCCTAAAGAACTTCTGCAGTTGAAATTAGGTGCATAAAAAATGGGTTTTATGGATCACAGCAATGTCTAAATTTGGGATTTAGGGGCCTCAGACCCTTAGTGGTTATGGGGCAAGTTGCCTCATCTAACACTGTTGCAAAGAGAAGTCCAAATACTGATAGCGGAGGTGTGAGGAGAGGTCATTGATTCAGTCCAGCTGAATAGCTTCTGTAATGCCAAGAGGATGGGATTGGCCAATAACATAATTGTTGAGTGGCTGGCTAATATCTCTGTGTCATCCAAGTTTTCTTAAGACCGTTCAGAAATCATGATGGTGGCCAAATACTCCTCTCTGCTTTCTGCCATTAGCTCCACATCCTCCATAGCATGACACATTCTTCACCCTTAAACCTGGCCCAGTATATTGACTGTGTCAATAATGCCAGCCTTGAACACCCACTTTTCTGCTCCTCACTCAAAGTCAGCTGGACCTTATCCCTTATTGCTACACTGCATTAGAAAATCTCTGTCAAATTTGGTAAAACCATATTCTCTTTTAAATCGCTCCTTAAAATCTGTCACTGTGATATGTACAAATCATCAGCTTCCATCATTGGTTAGGCAAGATTTTAGCTTTTTTACTGATATCTGATTGCTTTACAAATCAACCTTAGCAGAGGTGAAAGTAAGCAAATGTGCTGTGGTACACAGCTCTGGCAAGAGGTGGCTGAGCTGTGGCAAAAGCCATCAGGGAGCTATTTAAAGAGCTGGCAAGGACCTGGGGTTGCAATAGGATGGTACCTGTACGAAGTTTTCAGTTACTTTCACCACTGAACCTTAATCTGATGAACATCAGTCTCATCAAAAATCAATTATATGAATCAGGTCTTCTGCCCAGGGTGGGTGGGGAATCACCTAACGAGTGATGTCAATAAAGAACAAGTTGGCTTTTTTTTAACATTCCCACACCTTCAGTACATTAGAAATTACTTTGCAATGGTTTGAAAGACAAGAGGAAGTGATGCCTTGCACTGTACTGCAGAATATGCACTGTATTGACATCATTGAGATGTTCACTTTTTTATTTTATGAACTTCTCAGTCCTCAATTAGTTTGTATCATAGAGGGTCCACTGTAGTATTCTCCCATTTCCTTCAACTTATTTGTCTGTTTTGTCCTCTCATTGCCTTTTGTGACACCTAGCTTGCAAACTCTTTGTGGCAGTGATATGGGGTATACAAACCCTACCTACATTGAGATGAAAAGGGTTAAAGAATATAATGAGCCCAGCTAGCTCTAAAGCTGCAGGGTATGTGTTAACTGGAGTTGAAAAGGGAGCAACCCCATTGAGAAGGGGGAGTCAGGAGAGGAGTTCAGACCAACCCTTCAGGTTCCTGCAAAAGAAAGTGGAGACGGCTCCCTGAGATACAAAGGACTGTCTGACCTGGTTGGAGCTCGTGGTTTCGTTTCCCATTTTATATTTCCTTTCTCCTTATTTGGGAATGAAAGCAGAGAGAGCAAGGAAAAGAAGCAATCCCAGGTGGGTAATGCAGAGGGTCTGTGAACCTCTCCATGGGTCCGCTGACTTTTGTAGGGCCCTGGCTTGCAGCCTGGTGGAGTGGACCGGGCTAGGTTCCCCTACTGCAGCCCTTCTTCCCCAGCTGAGTGGATGCTAATCACTAGGCCACTCAGTCTACCAAAGACCCTATTTTAGGCAGGGACTGTCTTCTTTTTCTTGTTTGTAATGCTCCGTAGCATAATAGGGCTTGATCCTTGATTGTTATTAGGCATGGTCATAAAAAAAGATAAGAGCTAAATGTAGCACAAATTTAAAAAGTTTGGAAGACTTTCTTGTACTTTCCTTGCAGTGATAAACCAGCCTAGAGCACTTAGAGAGCTATGCTATGATCAAAACCGTTACTATCCAATTTCGGTGAGGTTATCCATAAGTTTGTTTTGAAGAACCCTTGACCATATTTCTTGTGTAGATGAATGTGAAGTGTTTATAAAAAGTGATACTGCTGTAGACATCAGACCTCTTTTGAGATTTTTTTTCTTTTGTAGATAGTACGATGACTGTCAGTTTTTGCAGTTTTGTTTCTTCCATTGTTTCCATAATATTACGAAGCCTGCACACAAGGACGTTACATTCTGTAGTATGCACCAGATTAATTCATAATTCTGCACTCTCCAGATCCCAGAATTCATGACCGAATGATGTTTTCTTCACATTGAAGTGCACTAAGTTTTTGTGGTCTGATCACTGAGTCCACCCTTCGTGAATAGGAGGGCGGTGATCAAAAAAGGCTTTAATAAAAAGGAAATAATTTTGGAGAGAAGTGGTGTTGGAAGCTGTAGTATTCAAAAGTGAATAAAATCACTTGTGTATTATTGCCTATTTTAGGAAGCATGACAGCTGGATTAACAGAGCATCCAATAGAGCAAGTGCAAGGCAGCTGATTGTGCAGTACACCTTTGTGAGCAAGAAGGGATTTCCTTTGAAGATTTAATCTGTTAATGATATTGCAGAGCAACCAAAAAATTAATCACTAAATGCAAATTCTGAATATTGAATACAAACGATTACTGACAGGCCCTGTACATTTCCCCCCAGCTTTGAAACAATTACCTGGAACAAAAAGCTAATATATGTTTTATCAGTAATTTCTGATTATTTAGGCTATGAAGTTTTTGTACTCTGCTTCTGGTCAGTTTAAAGAACACTTACTGACTTAAATGAATCATGAATTGAATTTTCAATGAGGTTGTAAATTGTATATTTGACATCTTGTTGCCAATGTTAAATGTTGAGATGGAATCAAACTCATGTATGATGAAGTACAGTTTTCAGAGACATTGTCTTCTGGTTAGAGCAGGGTCTAGAACTCAGGGTTGTTGGTTTCTGTGCTACTAACTTGCTGGACAAGGTTTTCAAATATCCTTTAGTATTGGGTGCCTCAACTTGAGGCATTTAAGGCTAAAAAGAGACTAGTACTAAGCAGTTATAGCTCACCCTTAAGTCTAACTTTCTTGAATAAGATTGATGTGAACTGTAGGTACTAGGTATTCAAGAAAATGGGACCTTAGATATTTAAAAAACCTGGGCCACCATGAATGAAGAAGACACGGTTGAAAATTTAAGCCTCAGATGCTCAGGATCAATTTCTCCAAAATGGCCAACCTCGATGTAGTGCTGGACCCCAGGGGAGGTGGTTGGAGGTATCCTTTTTAATCGCAATATTGTTTTTATGTTGCTGATGGGATAAACGTATTGCTCTAAAAATGCAGGGGAGTTGCACTGGTGAAGTTAGGTAAGGGAGGTTAATCAGGTTTTCTAAGCTAATTTCTTTTACTTATTCTGCTTTTCTCAAACTTGCACCATATGGCAGAGTATGGCATATTCATATTTCCCTTATATTTCTATGTTGTGTTATCACTGTGAATATTTATATAGCACCATATACTTGCATGAGTGTGTGCATAATTTACTGTATTCACTGCATTATACTAGACACTTCATGTGCACTACTTAATCAGCCTGCCACTGTTCCCGCCCCCTCCCCCATTCACAGAAATAACTAAAAGGAACGAAAGGGGGAAAGTATATAATCAAGATAAAATAGTTGGAGATGGATAACCAGCCCAGTAATTCTGCTGAGGCATTATTAGTACTGCATAGTCTTATTGGCTGCTGTATGTGTTCTTAAACAGGAGGTGATCCTAGCAGTGTCACCAATCCTTTATCAGTCTGAGATAAAGAATTAATGCCATACTTCAGAGAGACTAACTGCTTCCTTATAGTGTGCACTTCACGGCTTTCATATATGGAAAGAAAGAAGTGTTTGCACCGGAGATCATTATATTTGAGAGTTTTTGTGAGCTGTCTGTCTGTCCAAGAACTCCTCCTAAATGGTGATCACTAGGGCCGCCAAATTCAGTATGCAGCTTCCTCCTATCATAACTTAGAGCAAAGTCAGGGTTTGGTTGTGCCAGGAAAATGGGATGTGCCTAGAATTGGATTGCTTCTCCGAACACCCCACAGAAAAGAGACCAAATCACCAGGCAGGGCAAAGGGGCTGGCTGGGAGTGCCCCCTCCGTCCCATCCAGGACTGTTCCAGCCCCAAGCCACCCACTCCCCAGGCACCCTTTAGGAAAGGCAGGTGGCTGAAGCTACCTCCCCCCCCAAGGGAACATTACTGGCATACTTTTTTCAATTTCACTAGTTTTAGGATTAGGCTGTTTGAGATGTATAGTGTGTGTATATTAATTAACAACCTATAAAAGCCAGATTTGGAATGGTTAGATATTAATTTTATTTCCTGAAGTTGACAATGAAGTCCTGCCTGGGGCCTGACACTTTCTCCAGTGAGGTAAATTGAGCCATAACTGGACCTGTAAGTAGTTGTAAGTTTTAATGAGAACTGCATTTATGAAATGATCTAACAATTGTAACACAATAACAGCAGTATATCCTACTTATATTTGTGAATATCAAATAATAATTTGAAAGTTGCACTTGCATGTCTGTTGTTACTTGAAATAAAGTGTAGAGTTCCTGGTTTCTGATTCCGATTTTTCAAAACAGTTTTGGGGCTATAGACATTAAAATTTTAATTCCATTCAAACTAATGAGAGGTGTGTGTTTAAATCTCCTATTCTGCTTTGTACATTCTTCTAGCAGGAGGTAGGTTTGTAAAGGAAAAAATATTTTTCCATGTTCATCTGTGAGGTCTAGAAAGGATAAATTGAGAGAGCAGACAAAATATTTTTGTATTAGAATAACCTGATCACTCAGAATTTTCATAGCTGAAGGATCAATGGTAAAGATAAACATAATTTCCAATAAAGAACCATGAAAAGCAATTGTTTGTCCACTGTACCTTTAAATGGGATATAAGGAATCTGCTGACAAGTAGACAGGATAACTTTGAAAAGTCAGATTTCCACTGAACTCTTGTAGCTGCTTATTCATTGAAAACTGGCAGAAAGTAGTAGTTGATCATGATAGGTCTTGATCTGGTGACCATTGGGCACAGGATTGGGACCCTGTGAATACCTGGTATTCTAGTGGAGGTGTAGTTTTAAGACAAATAACAAATATTTCTGTTCTTTTGAGGCAGAGTAAAAAATCTTTGGCAGTAGTTATAATATTTTTAGATCTACTCTTTTAAAATGCAAGTAATGTTCAGGAAAGTTTCATTTTTATACAGACACTGAATGCTAAATCCTGCTATCCTAAGTCCTGTGAGTAGTTGCACTGCAGTGAGTAATGAAAACAGATTTAGGAGCCTGCTCATGTTGAAAGCAGCATCAGAACTCTGCTGGTTCAGTGGCAACACAGTTGAGCTCTTGATTCTGGGTTGTATGGACTGAAAATCACTGCAGAAGTCAATGGAACCACACAGTGTAAACTAGGGAAGAAAGTGGTAATTCAGAATTATCAGATTCAGAAGAGGTAAAGGGTATTTTTCATGCTGGCTTTTTGCTGAATCCTGGGTGGAACTGTCATCATGAAAACGGTCTTTAATTACCATGGTAAACTGCATAGTTCATGGAATTGTTTAATTACATAAATTTAGTAGTTGCTTAATGGCATCTAGAAGGACTAAGAATAGTTCCTGTGAGATTTTCAAAGATTATTCAGCAGATAGACATGGTCCTATACTGTGGTGGCATTGTAGTGTCACATATATGAAAAATACGATGAGGTTATCATCACACCAAGTAAGAATTATTGACATTATTAGTCTATCACTGCTATTTTTTAAAATTTAAAATACTTAGTAGTGCTGAATTGAGAGCCTGAAGTCCTCAGTTTTCTCACACTACCTTGTGAACATGGTGCAGTATCACATCTCCAGAGGGCTAGGAGAAGGTCCTTCCAAATGATCCTGCTTCCTTTAGTATCATTATTCTGACTTTTCTGAGAAGATGGCATTAGGGTCTGAACCTGCTCTCCTTGAGCTCAATAGCAACACTTGGGCTGTGTCTAGACTGGCCCCCTTTGCCGGAAAAGGCATGCAAAGG
>JANRFK010004149.1:64645842-64657446 GCA_030068395.1 Apalone spinifera
GTTTGTGTTCATGAAAATACATATATTTTATTTGATGTTAGGGAGGGTTAAGTGGAAGGACGTGAGGCAGGAATGAAGCACAAGCCCCTAGTGGGGCAGACGAGGGAGGCTCTTAGTGCTCCTCAGGGTGGAAGCTCTCCCACAGGGCCTCCTGGATACTGACAGCCCCCTGATGGACTTCCTGGATGGCAGCCTGCAGAAAGTGCAGTCAGGCTCACAGCAAAGCATCCATGAGAAGCACCAGAGTGCCCAGGGGCAGCTCTGGCTCCAGTGCTGTGGTATGCTGAGTGAGGGCAATCAGAGCACGCAGAGACAAAATGCTTTGCTGTCCCTCATTGAAGTAGGCAAGCAAGCAGGGAAAGCTGAGAACTGGCTGTTCGGGGAGGGGAGGGTGTCTCTTTAAGCACAGGCCTCAGATAGCCTTAGGCAGTAGCCACACAAAGTAACTCCTGACCTGATGCCCTGCCAGACCTGGTTCTGGCCAGCCTTAAATGCAATTCAGCATCCACTCAATGTGGATGCGCTATTTCGAAATAGCAAAAAGCTATTTTGAAATGCATTTTGTGTGTAGACGCGTTATTTCGAAACAGCTATTTTGAAATAAGATTTCGAAATAACACTGTAGTGTAGACATACCCTCAGTAAGTTGCAGTTCAGAAGTTGCGCCAATAGAGTGCAAACAGAATGCCGGTTTTCAGTTCATATTGGTTGAACACATGCTGGTGGTTTGCTGTGAACTGAAGGAGTTGAGTTCTGGAGAGTCTGAAGGGTAGCCGTGTTAGTCTGTAACTGAAAAAACTTAAACAACGAGTGGTCCTGCAGCACTTTAGAGACTAAGAAAACATGTAGATGGTATCATGAGCTTGCGTGGGCACAGCCTACTTCTTCAGAAGAATGGAGCAAGGGTCCCAGAGTTGCAAATAAAGAGCAGAAAAAGAGGGGATGTGGAGCAGGGCTGGCTCTAGGTTTTTTGCTGTGCCCCCACCCCTTTTTTTGTATTATTTTTAGTAATTTATTTCAAAATACCTGTCAGCAAGCATGTCTGTAAAAATACAAACAGTGAAAAAGATACATTTTTTTAACCATTTTTTTAAAAACAAATAGATTCCTTACTAGGAATAAATACAGGAGTCTGAGTAATTCACTGAAAGTTGAATGCGGAATCACATTTCCTGTACCCCTCCAAAAGCTTGGTAGCCAGGGGTAATGGAGGAACTGAGGAAGAGGGAAGTAATTGCTGGGAAGGATTCTAGTAGTGAACCTTCAATTATTAAGTAACCTTAGTTTACAAACAGTTGTACTTTGTCCTGGTAATCAGATTTTCTATTTAGAGCAAAAATTCAGACCCACTCGCTACCTTAAATGCTCTTAAATTCCAGAGAGGTTTGTACGTGGTTTTTAATGTCAACATTGATCAGGATGCAACAAAAATTACATGCAGCAGTATCAGAAATTACAGACACATCAATTTTTAAAGTGCAAATTCTCATTTTGCCCCATCTTTACAGTCTCTAATCTGAGCAGAATCTGTGCATACCTGTGGCTGTGATGAAGAGGCACAGCATTTGGGAAGGCCTCTGCACATGGTCTGCCCTGCCTGTGCACCCTACATCTCAGTCCTATGCTAGAGCTTCAAGTGCTTGGTTCTCAGGTTCAAAGATGAAGAGAGCAGTAGCAACTTTTCTGGACTAGCTTACAGGAAGACAGGACATACAGGTTTTCTAGAAGTCCTGCAGAGTTCGAGGTCCTGTCTTCTGAGGGGCAAATATAGTGCATCAATTGGAAACTTGAGGCTTTAAATCTCTGTGTAGAGGAATCTCAACAATCTCTTATTTCAATTAGATATGTTACAAAGAATGGAAAAATAAAGCAAATGTTTTAAACCCTTCTAATGAGACATGCAAATAAAGGGTTAGCTTTGAGCAGTGCTGGAGGGGCAAATATTGAAGAGGGATATTAAATGATGGATTTAGAAAAAATAATCCCATCTTAATTTCAACAATAATTTGATTTTTGTCTGCTCTCAATTTTCTGCTTGGCTGCAAAGCTCCCTATTTGAACAAAGAGCTATTAAATAGTGCAAATGAGGGGATGAATAGGAGTGGTATTTCACTCCCTGTGGGAAACACTTGTTAATTAGCAGGGGGATGCTGATTCTTGTGCAACTGTGAACACAAAAGCTTTTTGCCGAATTTGTTGAAGAACAGATTGTGCATATAAATAAAGGCATAAAGTAATGTGGACAAGGGGATCCGGTGGATATAGTGTACTTACCTGTCCAGAAAGTCTTTGATATGGTCCCTCACAAAAGTTCTTAAATTAATTCTCATGGGATAAGAGGAAAGGTCCTCTCATGGATTGATAGCTGGTTAAAGGACAGGAAACAAAAGGTAGGAATAAATAGTAAGTTTTGGGAATGGAGAGAGGTAACTAGTGGTGTCCCCCTAGGGTCCATACTAGGACCAATCCTATTTAACCTATTTATAAATGATCTGGAGAAAGGGATAAAGAGTGAGGTGGCAAAATTTGCAGATGATACTAAACTGCTCAAGATAGTTAAGAAAAAAGCAGATTGTGAAAAGCTTGGAAAGGATCTCTCAAAACTAAGTGATCGGCCAACAAAATGGCAAAAGAATTTTCATGTCGATAATTGCAAAGTAATGCACATTGGAAAAAATAATCCCAACCACACGTGCAGAATGATGGGGACTAATTAGGTATAGCCACTCGAGAGAGATCTTGGAGTCATTGTGGGTAGTTCTCTGAAAACATCCACTCAATGTGCAGCAGCAGTCAAAAAAGCAAATAGAATGTTAGGAGTCATTAAAAAAGGGATAGAGAATGACAGAGAATATCTTATTGTCTCTATATAAATCCATGGTACGCATACAGATGTGGTTGCTACATCTCAAAAAAGATATATTGTCATTGGAAAAGGTTCAGAAAAAGGCTACAAAAATTATTAGGGGTTTGGAACGGGTCCTGTATGAAGAGAGATTAAAAAAGACTGGGAGTTTCCAGCTTAGAGCTATATGATAGAGGTCTATAAAATCATGACAGATATGGAGAAAGTGAATAGGGAAAAGTTATTTACTTGTTTCCATAACTTAAGAACTAGCAGTCACCAGATGAAACTAGTAGATAGCAGGTTTAAAACAAACCAAAGGAAGTTGTTCTTCAGGCAGCACACAGTTAACCTGTGGAACTCCTTGCCAGAGGATGTTGTGAAGACCAGGACTTTAACAGGGTTCAAAAAAGAACTAGATACATTCATGGTTCGGTCCATTGATACTTATTAACCAAAATGGGTAGGAATGGTGTCCCTAGCCTCTGTTTTCAGGGGTTGGAAATGGATGAGAGGAGAGGAATCATTTAATGATTACCTGTTTCTGTTCGCTCCCTCTGGGGCATCTGGCATTGGACACTGTTGGAAGACAGGATACTGGGCTAGATGGACCTTTGGTCTGACCCAGTATGGCTGTTTTTAGGAGTATGAGTTACACTCTGGTAGTCCAGATTCCTTAGCTTTGCTTGCACTTGACAAGACATTTCTGATAACCCTTCTACTTTTGCCAATGGCTGGTTTGCATGATATGCACTGTTTGAAAATCCATCTGAGAAAAGGGCTTGTGTGAGTTCCTGTAATAATTAACTGACTATTTGACTTAGTTTTAACATATTCATGGAGTCCCATCTCAGTGGTGAAGTAACCATGAAAAACTCCTCCTTTAATTTGGAACTTATTCATGTCCATTATTCACTTTATAAAGTCATGGGATGCACCAAAGGAATATCTTGCAAAAAGAATAAAATCTATCATGTTGAGTCACATGTTCACATTGAAAAACAACTATTGCATTTGTATAGAACAATAAATTTCACAAGATTCTACAGTTAGTTCTTCATAGATGTGGGTTGTTCATTGAGGTTCTGTTTGCTTTCTGGACTGCTGTAAATGAAGTAATATTGCTGGATTTTTTTTTCTCACTTAGTCCCTGAGAAGTTTAGAGTAGTTTTTTGTGGGCTCTAGTCTAGCTAGCTGCCTATAAGGGCATAAGAAGCAAATACTAGAGCAGTAAGCTTTCTCCAGCTAGATATTGATAAGAGCATGCAGGCAAGTCTTAGTGAGGCAGTTGAGTGCTATCCACACTTCAATATACCTTGTCATATGATCACACTTGTTGTGGGTTATAATTACTAACCTTGGGCCAGATGCTCAGGTAGCGTAAAAAGGTCTGAGCTCTGTCTTCAGTGAACATATGCTGATTTACACCTCAGGATCTGGCCCTGTGTGTTGTAATTATGTTTTGGGGTCAGCATATTCTTTCCATTTCCCTCCTTTTCCCTCTGAAGATCTACAGGCATCTCTAAAAATTGGCTTCTGAGTGGAGTATTCTAAATATGAATGAATGGCGGCAAAGGAATAACTGGTGTACAAAACTTGCTTGATATTTACACAATCACAACACACATCACATTAGCGGGTATAATTATGCATTTTGTACTTGCAACTGTTTGCACCAGGGCTGTATTTAGAACGGAAGATGGTGCAAGCTCTCTCCACCACTTACGCCATGCACATGGGTTTCCCTGGGAGTTAGCTGGCAGACCAGGGTATCTTTTGACTGCTCCTATGCTGCAGAAAGGGTTTCTAAGCTGGGCCCACTGAGTCTGGTGCAGATGGCTTGTCAGGGCATGGCCTTATATCAACTTTTCCACTATCAAATGGCCTCAATATCCCATATTGATGGCCCAGAGAGTCACTGGAAGTCTGCAGACTGGAATAGCAGCCAGAGAAGCCAGCACAGAAGTTCTGCCCTGACCCCAGACATTTCACACTCCACAACATGGAACCCAAATACTAGAGCTTTATGCAGGCAGAGTAGATTTCACCCTCCTCAGTGTGCAGAGAAGCAAATGTAATTGAAATTCACAGCTTGGGGTCCCATATTTGAAAGTACAGCATTTCTGATTTCATTGTGTGTGGTATATAAAAGTGTGCAGCTATTTCTAATAGTTTCTGCCCATGGCTAAAGTTAGCTACATACTTTTCCAGAGCCTAAGCTATGGCACAATGCAACTCAGGAATGGGTGTGTGGCACAATGCTGGCTTTAAACTACTCCTGCACTTCCCCATTGTTGGGCTGGCGATACACTGGGATAGTTCTCTGGCAACAGATAGAGCAGATAGGCTCTTCTGATTTATGTCAGCTGCCTCTGTTCCTAAGAGACTGCTGATCCTATAGGTGGAGGTCACTAGGTCCTGGGAGCCTGGCCTTGCCTCCATGCTGGTTGCTGGAATGAAACTGCTGTAGGAGCTGTCACTGGCCTGATGTCATTAGAAGATCCCCCTTCCCTGGTCAGATTCTCCTGGGATTGGTTAATATCTGCTTTAGGATCCTTTTACCTCAGCAGTGCAGTGCAAAGCAGCTGCAGCGCTCAGGAGAAATCGAACACACAGTGTATTTATCAGGGTGAGTACTGAGGGCTGTTGCTATACTGGATCAGACACAATGTCCATCAATTCCAGTATTCAGTCGCTGGCGCTGGCCACTGTCCAATGCTTAAGAAAAGGTTAATTCATTCCCAATTGTTAGAGAGAGGTTTAAACCCTGAACCCAAGACTTTATATGCCTTTCCAAACTCTTGTGGTCTTTGAATCTTGCTAATGTCTTGGCCTCACTGGCAGCCTGTGGCAATAAGTTTCTTTATGTTGCTCCCATAACTATAGAGCCAGTTGAGCTAAAATGATTTATTGCACACAATCCATCCCAAATGTTCCCTTCCTCAGTGCTACAGCTACCAATCCTTTCCTTTCTAGTTGCTGTCATGCACTAGTTCTTATAGTTGACATACAATTATTCTATTGGATATAACAGTTTGCAAGGTGTTAAATGAAGCAGACAGGTTTACTGATGATGTGGGTAAACTTGTGCCTTTGAATCCTAAGGACCAGTGCATTGAGTAACACATTACCTGAATATCACTGAGATTCAACAGCTAATGCATTATTCAGACAGTACCTGACTAAAAAAGCCTAGTTCCATATCTGCAGCTGTTGCATGCAAATAGAGTGACTAGACAGAGATGAGCTGAAAGAGAAAACAGATTATCTTCAGAATTAGATCCTGGGAGATGTAGTTGTTGTTGATATCTGAGACTCGGCTTTCCAGGACTGACCGAAGGGTCCTCACCTTTGGAACTCAATTTTCATGACCCAGATTTAAGTTTGGCTTTATTCAGGGCATCTTTAGAGGGTTTTTTAAATTAACTGATCTTTGGATTGATTTATTTTAAATTGGTCATCAGATCTGGGGAATTTTTAACACAGGCTGATTTTGCTAGACCCACCTTTTGCATTATTGCTTATTTTGAAGGTATTTATAAGGTGCTTAATAGCAATAGGAACTATGGAATATATAATGTACAGGTACATGGGGGGGGGGGGGAGAGAAGTAACATTCTGGATGTACCTAATATGACATTTTCTGCCATGGAGGAAAAAGGAGTAGTGGCCAAAGGAGAGGGAAAAATCCACCAAAGCCTTATCCCATGCATTGGCCATGTGGGAGTACAAGGGTGTAGAGAGACTTCATATTGGAGAATAGTGCTGTAGTAAAACAGACCCATAAGCAGAGTCAGCAGGCAGCTGGCAGGCGTGTGTAATTAAATTCCTGTCACACTTTGGAAGTTTGTCTACATTTCCATTGGTCAGCAGATATTTAAGTGTACAGATTGTTGAAGCTGCCCTGCATGTTCTTCTAAATGTCAGTGAGTATTTGTTAGGAAAATTCACAATTGCTTTTCTTTCATTCTCTTTTACAACTCTTGTTCTCCTCCTCCAATGGATCTGAAGATGGCAATTTTGCAAAGGAGGGCAGATGTGAATGAGGGATTGAATGCACATCCTAAATTGTGGATTGAGCAGGAACAATCTAGCTATATGTGGAGCCCAGCTGGTATTCCTTTGTTTTGGAAGTAGAATATGGAAATCACTGAGGAGCTGCCCATATCCAAAGTTTGATATTGGAATTTTGGAAACAATTAAGGAATTTGATTTCTAAATGGACAATTGTTAGCCAGAGCATGCAGTGCCCTGCAAATATATAGTGACATTTAAAAGAACATGAAGAGAGTTTTGAGAATCTGTCCTCTAAAAATCTGCTGACCAAAGGAAAAAAAAAACATACAGCGTGCCAGGAATTTAATTGCACATGCCTGCCAGCTGCCTCTTTGCTTGAGAGCAACATTGTCAGTTGCCTTTTGACGTCTAGCTATGCCACTGCAATGGAGCAGCTGCTGTGGTTGATACGACTCTGACAGTCATGTGTAAGTTCATCAGAAAGTGAAAAATCTAGGGGTCTCTTGACTTTCTGCCTGGGTCAGACTTATAAAAAGTCAAAAAATGTTCTGATGCCCCTACAACAGAACACAAATGGCTACATTCAGCTGTCACTCACACCAGTCTAGGCCTGGAATAATTCCAATGAAACCAGTGGAATAACTGGATGTAAACCAGGGAAAATGAGAGCAGAATTTGTTTTAGATGCCTGTGGGTGGATGTTCAATTTATTCTGTTTGTTGTGAGTTGTGATTTTACTAAACCCTGAAAAAATTACAAAAGGGCAAATTAGCACTCTAGTGCTAATATGGAGTGATTTCACAGACTTCAATGGCATTACTCTTGATCTAGATCTCATGTAAATCGGAACTGCATTTGGCCCTATGTGTCTTTGTAGGGAAATGTTCAGACACTCAGAAAATGGTCATATGGAACTGCTACCAAGGGAGGCGGGTATATGTCTTAGGGAACCCATGTCAAAAATTGGCCTGAAATGTGAAAATGTGCTTTTCTAACTTACCCTATCTCTTTGTACCACTGAGTGGCAGCATGAACACAATCCTGCAGTGAAATAATTGTGACAAATGAAGCTCTGGAAGATTTGATATAAGTAGTACACTATAATAGAACAGAAAATTCCTTTCAGTTTTTGCACCAAGGCTTTGAAAGGAATGGAGAATGTATCATCAAATTAACAATGAAGGGAGGGACTAGCTATTTTTCAAATAAAGAAAGCAAGCATACAACAGTAAAATTTAAAATTGCTCCTTAATATAATCCTTACAGTATGCTCAGAGACACTGACAGATTAATGCTCTTGATCCAGTGCCTAGATACAACCAGCATAGGTATGTTAGAAATGCCCCGATAGATATTGGAAAGGTGTCATGAGGAAAAATTGGCAAAGGTTAAAACTGAAGAAAAGAAGTACTTGAGTTATATTTTCAGCCAGCCATGTGATTCTTTCAGGTAATGCTCTCTTCCAACTGCATCTATAATACTAGATTTACCAGGCATTGCTTAGGTCCTTAACTCAAATACGTTTTGTTTTTCTTCATTTAAATCATTATTCTGGGGCTAAGTATGAGGGGTTCCATATGCAGGCTACCCCAGGGAGAAAGGACAAATCCAGCCCTCTCTCACTACAACAGTTTGGGGCCAGGTCAGAAACACCTGTCCATGGCTGCTGCAGTGAACACCGTCAGGGGAGCGGTGCATGTCCTCCAGCTGGTGAACAAACAGACAACATAGGCAGACTTTCTGAAGTATAAGAACGGACATACTGGGTCAGACCAAAGGTCCATCTAGCCCAGTATCTTGTCTGCTGGCAGTGGCCAATACCAGATGTCCCAGAGGGTGGGAACAACAGGTAATCCTCACCTGTCACCCACCTCTAGAGAAACAGAGGCTAGGGATAACATTCCTACCTATCCTGGCTAATAGCCATTGATGGACCTAATCTCCAGGAATCTATCTAGCTCTCTTTTGAACCCTCCAAAGTTCTAGCCTTCACTGCATCCTCTGGCAAGGAGTTCCACAAGCTGACTGTGCACTGAGTGAAGGAAAAACGTCATTTTGTTTGTTTTAAATCTGCTGCCTATTAATTTCATTTGGTGAGCCCCCTAGTTCTTTTATTGTGGGAATAAGTAAATAACTTTTCCTTATTCACTTTTTCCATACCAGTCATGATCATATCCCCCCTTAGTCTCCTCTTTTCTAAGTTAAAAAGTCCAAGAATATAGTAGATAGCTGTCCCTTTCTCCACCCCTGCTGGCCCAATGGGGTTATAGCTGTCCTGGTTCCAATCTCTGGTCCCTTGCTGCCTCCCCTCTGGGCATTCTGCAGTATAACTATCCTTCCTGCCAGACCTCTGCATTTCCATTTTATGAGTAACAATCAAATTCCAGGCACATCCCATTGTCATGGCACAACCAAACTCTACTTTTGCTTTAAGTTTTATAAGGGGAAGCTACATACTGAATTTGGTGGTTTTAGCTCTTACTGTTTAGGATGAGTTCTTGAACAAATGGACTCTCAGACAAAAACATTTCTAAAAGATATAGAGGAGGCCATGGATTGAGTAACACCCCAGTCTTCATTTTTTAAGTTAGAGCAACTAAGGCAACTTGTATGGACATAGAGGGCTTAAAGTATTTCTGTTTAAGGATGAAGAGGGCAAAACCAGCAATGGACCTCATACAGTAGACCCCACCTCTTCATTTATAGATATTGATATTCTTCTTAGGTCTTCTCAGCCCACCGAAGAGGGAAGAGAAAATGTAGGCATGATAGAGAGATACCCAATGGTTTCTCAGTGCACATCTGCATTTCCCCAGAGCAGCAAAGGAGAGCAACAGGCTGACTTTGGCCAGGTATGCCTGCATATTCTTTGAAGTATTTTGTGGATCGTTTAGATGCTTGAAAATGTGGGCTTTTTTAAGTATTCCATAGCTAAGTTCAGATATGGCAGAGCATACAGTCTCTAATTAGTATTGGGTTCGATATTGGGGAAAGAGAGCACAGCCTGAATTTAAAAAAGTGATGACTTTTCTGAAACATCTAAAGAGCAACTGGGCAGAATCCAAATTCCCAAAATGAAAGTAAATCCCCATGTCCAGCTATTGCAGACTGTGAAGAGCGGCAGCAGACATGGACTTCGGAGTTTTTCACTGTGGGAATTAGAATTTCATCCCACGGCTCTTTGAGAATTTCCTGAGGAATTGAAGAGAGGAGAGCCTGGCATCGCAGGGGTCAAACAAAGCCTTTTGGCCCAGCTAGCCCCACCCTGCTTTACCTGTAGCCAATGCCAGGCCTGGAGGGAGGATAAAAGGAAGGAGTCTGGCTCAGTTAGGGGCTGACCAGCAAAGAACAGGAGCAGGTTCTGCAGTCTTCAGGACAGGAATCAAAGCCCCTCCACTTGGCCAACCACCAGAGCAAGTAAGCCTCCATCACAACCCCCTGGGACAAAGCGAGGAACTTGCCAGGACCCTAACTAAGCGGAAAACCTGGACTTTGGGGGCCATGCCCCACAATTAAGGACTATACTAATATAATGGGCTGGAGTTTCTAGGCTGGGGCACCAGCAGCAGGGCTCTGCACCCCCTTTTTTCTGACTAATTCCGGAACCTAACCAGTAGGCCATCCTGCCACCAGGGAGACATTGGCACAGTCCTTTTCTTTCTGCCTACTATCTGAGCATGTCAAAACACATCAGGAATGTTCAAAAGCTGTTTGGCACAGAAAAGGTGGCACCATGGAGTTCTAGGGTTTTTGTCCCAAGCTATTTCTAGATCAGAATTATTTAATTTCCAAGGGGAAAAATCATTTTTTCCTAACAGCTTGTTCTGTCCTGAGCATCTTGGGTTCTTTCTGGCTTGTGTCATCACCAGTAAAAAGATTCTGCAGGCTTAGTTCTGCCTTCATTTATATTTATTCAACACAACAGCATAGGTGCAACTGAGGGCAGATTTGGCCATGGCAAATATGCTGTTGTATACACACACCATAAAATCCAGCTCCCTCACTCATAGCTCTCTTGACTCTGAAGAGCTAAGAGGAATAAAATTAGTAACAATTTACATTTATCACTCAGGGTATGTCTATACAGTGCCATGTAGCGCGAAATAAACTATGCAATTCAAGCTACGCAAATTGTGTAGCTTATTGCAATATAACACCAAATTTCAAAATAGACTGTCTATACCGTGCCAAAATTTGAAATAGACCAGTATTCTGACAAGTCCCTTATTACCAGGATGTCAGAATAGCAAGGCCCTTTATTTCGAATATATTTCGAAATAACAGGCTTGTTGCTAAGATGTGGAAAATGCTATTTTGAGATATCAGACATATCCCGAAATAGCATCGCTGTGTTGACATACCCTCAAAGGAGTAGATAAAACCACACATTTACTCAGTAACAATAAAAGCAGCTGTGTAAAAAGGGGCCATTTTTGTGGAGCATCTCATCCAGCATGTGTTGCAGTCAGTGGAAAGTCTAATTGGTTTCAGTAGTCTTTAGTTTACATTTAGTTACATTTCAATTAGTTACATTTCAGTCCTCTTTCTGAGGCGGATGAGTGTTAGTTATTTTCCCCCTTTCACAAATGAGAAAATTGGAGCAGAGGTTAAATAACTTGCCCCAAATCACATAAGTCAAAAGAGAGCTAAGAATAGACCCCAAAGTCTACTATCCTCTCAGTGCTATTCTATAACTATTACACTGCTCTACAGCCAAAATGCTTCTGAAATAAATGTAGTCA
>JANRFK010004149.1:64657546-64672470 GCA_030068395.1 Apalone spinifera
AAATAGCACATTTTATCTCAGAAGCAGACGACTTCTAAAAAATTGTAGACCAGTATTATTCTTCCTCTTTTTTAAACTTGAGGTTTGTTAACATTGTAACTGTAATCATTATTCGTTACAGACTCTAATCTGCTGCTACCATTATTCTTTTAGACTTAATGTTTAAGGGTGGAAGGGACCATTAGACGATCTAGTCTGATCTCCTGTAGATCACAGGCTATTAATTTCACCCAATCATGCCAGCATCGAGCCATATAATTTGTCTTTGACTACAGCATAACTAATGTTTGGCTAAAAGAGAGAGATTCAGTGTTGATTTGAAGAGATGGAGAATATACTACTTTGCTTGGTTTTTTTTAGTGTCACCTTCACGGGGTAGTAATTAATCTATAAAAATGTAATGTAGTTTCTGCATTTTATTTCCCATAGATTTTTTTCTTAAAGCACACTGTCTGCTATTTCAATATGCAATCTTAGATTTCAGTTTACACTTAGATTTAGCTGTAAGGATAGATTCTGCTATGTGGTCCCCATCGTGTTCCCCTGCAGCTGACTGATACTCTCAGGCCCAAGAGTCTCTCTTAATTTAATTAGTTAAATTAATCAGATTCAAGGTAGAATTTAGGGTTCAAAACCACCCTCGGGTTTAAATATATGTAACCCCTATTGAAATTAATTTGGGTATCTCTGTGCAGAGCAATGCCACGATGAGACTTTAGATTGTAAGGTCTTTGAGGCAGGAACCAAGGGCAGAATTTTGGGAGGGTAGGAGAGACAGCATCTGTTCACACCTGGTGACCAGCCAGATGTGAGAGGCATGCATGGAATGCAAATATTTTCCCCTCACTCCCTTAGCATCTGGGGAACAAGATGAAAAGCAAGCCGCATCCTTGGCTACGTCTACACTGCAGAGTTTTTGCGCAATAACTCGCGGAGCGTCCACGCTACAAGCCCATTTTTGTGCAAGAAAAAGTACAGTAGATTGTCAGAAGGCAGGGCTTTCTAGTCTTCTTTCTATGAGGAATAAGCCTTTTTTGTGCAAGAGCTCTTGCGCAAAAAGGCATGTGTGGACGGATAACAGGGGTTTCTTGCGCAATAAACTCCTATCAGAAAAAGCACAGGTGCTTTGATGGCCATTCTGTGAATAGCAATCAGAGATTTCTTGCACAAGAGCATCCATGGCAGTGTGGATGCTTCTTGCACAAAAGCACACAGCAGTGTGGACTCACTCTTGCACAAGAAGTTTTTGTGGAAGATCTCTTCTGCAAAAAGTTCTTGTGCAAGAAGCCTGCAAAGTAGACGTAGCCCTGGAGTGCACAGCTGTTGTCTCTCTCACCCCTCATGAAATTCTGTCTTTGACAGGAACTATGAATCAAGTTCTACTTTGCCTGGTGGAAATCCAGATTAGTTCAACTGAGCTTTGTTTTAAATTAGCTTCTTAGCCTTGGAAAAATCAACACATGTTGTAAGGCCATCTTCAAATCAAATCATTAAAAATGTTTAGGCCATAATTTCAGAATGATCGTGCTCTACAGTAACACAAGGAGTGCTGGCATGGGCTGAAAAGTAACGGAGTAATATAAAATGATTGAGTGACTCTGTGCTTTATGACTTTAAAAGCATGTCAGTATATCAACCTACTGAATAAGACAATTAGCAAACTCTACGCAGATACTGTAGTTCTTCAATTTGATTTATAAATTATTAACAAGCTTTCTACAAGGCCTTTTTGGAATTCATCTGCCTCTAGAATGAAATCTTAGCACTCATTTCCTATAATTATATTTTTTAAAGGGAATTCCTTTTTTAGTGCAGCAGACATTTCTATAATCTTAAAGATTTTACCTCATAGATGTTTAGGTCCACAGTTTCAATTCTAAGTGCCTAAAAGCAAGGCATCTAAATCTATACGAAGCTACCCTAACAGAAGTGGTCTGACTTTCACGGTACCCATGGCCCTCACTGAAGTCAAAAGGAGATTCTGGTTGTACTCAGAACCTCTGAAAATCAGTCCAGTCACTGAATTGGAAATTATGAGCCTTTAACAGTGGCTGGTGTGAGTGGTTCTGGGACCTGCAATGTGCAGAAGGTCAGACAGGATGATCGCGATGTCTAATCTGGCCTTAAAATCTCTGAGTCAATATGGATTGTGGTGTTGAATGTTAGATCTGAAGAAGAGCTCTGCATAGTTCAAAAGCTTGTCTCTGTTACCAGCAGAAATGGGTCCACTAAACGATATTACCTTACCCACCTTGTCACTTTGTTTCAAAAGACTTATCTATGTGGTGCTTTATCCTGCACTGGAAGAGTGAAAATTCAAGTTCATAAGAACATAGTTCATAAGAACTATCCACAGTGACTCAAATATGTCTCTTGAATGGTAACAACTAATTTAGACCCCATCATTTTATATGTATAGTTGGGATTATGTTTTCCAATGTGCAATACTTTGCATTTATCAGCATTGAATTTCATATGCCATTTTGTTGCCTATTCACCCGGGGTTAAGAGATCCTTTTGTAACTTTTTGCAGTCTGCCTGGGACTTAACTATCTTGGGGAGTTTTGTTCACATTAGCCATGATGTGTCATAACTGGCCTATGCAACCCTGGTGGTATGCACTAAATGGGAATATGTTAATGTGCACTAGGAAATTATTAGTGTGCACATGCCAGCAAGTGCATGCAATGCACGTATGGACAAAAATGCACACCTCTCTGTACCAGACTAACACACCATGCAGACAAGACCACAGTTATTGTAGCCCAGATTATCGCCTCTGCCCACTGGAAGGACATCAGTAGAGCAGGTCACAATTTCCTGATCCTGGGGCCTTGTTTACATCATAGCCATATTCTGCATAAATAAAAGAAGCTGGGGAGCTGTTTTAACTTCCCTGGATATATATGTTACCCAATTGTCTGGCCAGCTATCTAGTAAAAACAAAGGCTTGGGTTGGACTTAGGATTTAGAAATAACAGCATAGATATTTCCACTTCGATTGATGCTGCGACTTACACCCTCCCTGCTTGCTGGGTTTCAGAGCCTAGACTCCAGCTCAAGCCAGAGCTATGCTGCTTTTATTAGCCCTATGTAGCACAAGCCCAGTCAAATTGGGTCAATTGACTTGGGCTCTGAGGCTCACTGTGGTGGGTTGTGGGGTTTTTAGTTTTATTTGCTGTTCAGATGTACCTCAAATCAGCCACCAGTCACTGACAGTTGTAGTGGACCATTCTCTGGCTACCCCTCTGCTAGGAAAAATGTCCAGCTTGGAAGAACCAGCTAATCTCCTGGCCTATTTTGCTGGAGTGAGCTGGAAATCTGGCACATTATTTATTGGAATTATTCCTGGCTGATATCTTATTAATAGTTCATTGTAGAACCTTTCTGAATTGTGCATGGAATGCAGCGCTGATGATTAAACTGTGGCATGTAAAAGTGATTTTTATCAACTGGCTAAGCTATTTATTCTTAAAACATCTGTTGTCTTTGTGTGTAGATTATCTGCAGATAATACAAGGCCCATAAATAGGGTTTGTATCAGGGCCATTTTTTTAACTATACGGCTTGACCGCACATGGATAGTCATTCTGAGAGCTGGTGTTCAGCTGACAAGAATTATAAGAAGGCTGGGACAGTGCTTTGATCTTTAAACTATGCTTTTTACCTACAAAAATCTCCTTGTTGCCTGCAAGACCTGTCAATAAAGTACCAGCAGATAAATACTGGTGGAGTGCTTCTGTCACCTGAAAAAAAATATGAAACACTAAAATCCATAGATTCTCTAACCTTTTCAAATAGGCCAAAGAGTATTTTCAAATTGTACCTTTTTGGATCATGGTTTTTATAGCTCAACATCTGAACTAAAGAACATTTTTTTTTCTGCATTAAACTGAACTAGCGCTGAAGATGATTTTAGTGTTTTAACACACAGCGAAGATGTGATGAGATACAGTAGCATCTGTGGGGCTTTTTAAGAATGGCTTAGGCTCCAATCCTGGGAAGAGCGGAGTATGGAGCTGGGAGCACTTACAGTGTTACAAGGCAAGGCTTTAGCAAGGAATGACATTCCTTTTATGTTGCAGGGAGTGTGTGTGGGAGGTTGGAGGCCAGGGTGATGGTGAGACCTTCCTGCCTGCAAAGTAACAAGGGGCTGTTTGAAATCTTGAGAGTGATGATTGGATTTTCACAACAGTTTTAGCCTGTCACTTACATGTGTCACTAGTTTTCTGCTGGTTCTTTTACTGTTGTGAGAGCATGTCTGTTAGAATCTTGCACTCCGTGCTCCTGTGATCCTCTGTGCTGGAGGAAGCAGAACTGGATCTTTCCAGCTATTTCAGAGATGTTTCAACATTGTTCAGTACAAATGGAGATCATCTGTGAGTTCCATACTCTGGCCCCGTGCATTGGAGGATGCACCCTACAGTAGGTCTTCTGCTAGCATTATATCACTTAGCTTGCAAATTATTTGTATGTTGTTCATCAAGTGTTGATTAAAAATACTATTAATCCTATCTCTGCTCCAGGTTGATAATTGTGTGAGTGTCTAATGCCTGGAGCGAGGAGCTACTAAGTAGTCAAAAATATAATTTTTTTGTTTGTTCATCAAAGGAAACTTGCTCCTTTTTTGAGTTTGTCCTTTCTCTTTTTGGTCCCCTTTTGATTTTGCTCATTGCTTATAAGCATGCTAGCCAGAAGTGATGAAGTACTACAATGATGATGCCAGGGCAGTTCTGGAAATAGTGCTACTTGAAAAGAGAAATCACAGAATTCATTATTTGAAAGTTTCACAATCAGATAATGTCAGACAAAAACACTAAGGTAATGCTGCTCAGATTTGACACCATAAATCTGAAGGTCATAATCAAATGCTTCTATACTATGAGTCTTAAAAATAATCAAGATAAAGATAAATAGTGCAGTTACATATTTAGTATGACTAAGGAATAAGCATAACTCTGCATTTCTTTTTCAGCCCTCCCTTGAACTGATTCAAACCCCAACTTTTTTGAGGTTTATGAATGTTTGCCTTAGAGCCACATCTCTACTTCTTACCTGTGGTGACAAGTCCTGCATGCTGTAACTCCCTGTTCAAGGGTGATCAGGTATTTCTCCCCACTGTCAGGTGTTTTCAGAGTGGACATGGAAGCCAATTTGCCTGTGTGACTCAGGATACTGCATAAGTACAGCTGTCTCTCAAGCCCTGTGACCCCTCCACTGTTTCCTGCCAATCAGTCACTTTAAAACTCAAAATATGCTTTAAATTACACTCTCAAATTTCTCATTCCATTTGCAAAGGAGATTCAGCACCCTACCTACCTGTAGGTAATGGACTGAAACTTGGAAACATCAGTGCAATATCTAGCAACAGTCAGAAAAGCAAAAAAAGACACTGGATTGTAGAAGCAGACTTTAAATCAAAACAGATCATTGTGGGACTGAAGTGTACTTTTGACACCATACTAAAGAGGCAAGATAAAACTGTAAGAAAGAAACAATTCTGATAATTTGAAAAGGCACAGAAGAGTTCCAAGGAAATAGTCTTATACATTATAACTATAGGAAAACTAGGTTTATTACTTAGGAAAGTGGGGATTAAAGGAGGGGCTTACTCATGTTCAATTTTTGGAGAAGTTTAGAGAAGTCAGATTGCACAAAATTATTCAGGAATATAACATGCAATTCCACTGTGTGTTCTAATTTTTTGAGCCTAAGAAAAGATCCATATTAGGGAATTCATGAGGACTGTTAAAGTCAATCCACTGTAAAGTACTGTGTTTCCCTGATGCATGGTATCATTACCTAATTGTCTTTTCTAAGAACATAATTCCCACTGCTACTGGGATTGATGTAAGTATCAAGCCAGTTATCCATGCTTAAAACTGGGACTGGGCACACCACGATATCACTATACCACCAAATGCTCATCATAAATAAGATGAGCACTGGAGCATTAAGCATTGGAATTATGTTGCCTCTTCATGAACAGCTAGACATCTGTTGGTATGGTACCTACCAGGAAGGCAGTCACTTTTAATCAGAAACAGCTGTTTAAGGTGAAATTCATCCCTGTACACTTCTTAAACCCCACTTAAATACATAGTAGGATGCTGAATATTAGAGAGAATTCAGAGCAGGTTATACTGACTTGTGCTGAGAAGTGCATCAGGCCTTTGAAATGCTTGTATAAAAATGAAAGCCCTTTGGAAAGTAATATGCAACTGACTGAGGTCCTGGGATCAATAACATTTATTATTAGCGGAGAAACAGCAAGTCTTGATGACTTGTCAGTTGGATTTTGTAAAGCCCCCAGGGATACACTTTGCCCAGTCCAGCAGAGTATGTATGATGAATCTTTCCAAGCCAAGATATGTCCTGATATTTTGAGAGAACTATTTATTACCATGTTACTTAATCCTTGGAAAAATGCCCAGAGCTACAATAGTTATTACCCCTTTTCACTTATCAGAGCAGACAATAAAGATATTGGCTAAAATCTTTGCAAAATGCCTGATTTTTTTTCTTCCAAGTATGAGATTATCCAAAAAGCAGACCTTGCTAATAGAAAATAGGAAAATCTATTTTTATCAGAAAATTAGACTGGTTATAAATCTAATTAACTTGTTTGACCATAAAAACACTCAGATTACAGCTATTACTCTGGAGGAAAGAAAGCCTTTGATAGTATAGGATGGAAGTTTCAATTCATATTTGTTTGTTTCAATAAATTAAAGAGAACTTTTGTCAGTGGATCTCATAGTATTGAGACAACAATCATAATCAACTATAATCTTGCAAAAACATTCACTGCAGTTAAGTGTAGAAACCAAATCACAAACCCCTTACTTACGACCTTGTAGTTCTTCCACAAACATGTGACACACTTAATCTGTGTTCATATGTCAACCCTAAACAATTGATGGGGTTGTGATGAATGTCTTGTGGTGTTCTATGGTTGAGAGAGAGGTGTTTCATGAAGAGTGTTTCCTAATCCATTGAAGGCCAAAAGGAAATCCATGTGAGGCTGTGAAGTCACTAAATGTCCAAGGAAATGTTATGTATGAGGATGAAAGTTAGGAAGCATCCTAAAACTCTACCTTGCCTTGCTTGATAGGGTATTTACTTTTCTTCTTCTTATCCATTTTTAGAGTAAAGTTTATATCTAAACCATAGCAAGAAGGGTAGAAATGGTCAGTGGGAACAAGCAGTCAGTAGATCTGATAAAAACATGTTGGGAATTCTGTATAATCAATAAATACTTGAGTACCCACTTCAAGCTCCTTTCCACCTCCCAGCTTTAGAGAAATGTCTTCCGTTAGTCATTTTTTGAGACTTTTTGCTCTGCAGATGTAATAACAATGGATACAAATAATGGCCTACTTTTACAGAGCCTGATTATCTAGTTTCAGCAGTGTAAAGCAGAAGTAACACTCTTTAAGGGGAGATATGCATACTGATATAAAACTGGGGTAAGTCATAGGAAAATCAGGTTTATATTGTCTATACCTCTAGGTCCACACATACTACACAAGATGTCATTGTGATGACATGAGCTGATGCTAACCCTGGCACTTGTAGATTGTTGCCCACGTAATTTCCGGTGTTTTATGTAACTAGCCCTTGAGTATCTCCAGAAATCCTCTCCATGAATCATCACCTTATAGTGGTGTATTCCAATGACCCCCTGCCAGGAGTCATGTACTCCCTTAGGGTCATACACGGTCAAAGGTGATGTACCGGACAAAGTGTGATCCAAGAAGGCCTCAAAGGCAGAGCAGGTGGAGAATAACTGCACAATGGAGGTGAAACTGTTGTGAAATGTTACGGTGGATGAAGGCTACAGCAGATAGAGGATCTCCAATTGTGATGTCCGTGCCATTGATTTTAACCCCTCTATTTGTCAAGTACAGTGTGGTGACTTTTGTGCACGAGTTTCCCCACTTTAAAAGAAGTCCTGCACAGGCATCTTCCAGTTTTTGGGGAAAACAGCATCTGCACAAGTCAAAAGTCCATGGTGACTGGTGAGTGGCGATGGGAACAGGGCAGTGAGATCTGGAAACTCCTAGTCACAGACTGATGCACAGGTGGTGGGTGTGTGATTCAGTTGTCTTGCTTGAGGACTGAGGCACGTCAGCATCTCAGCAGCTGCATCAATGACCGAGCAGTCCTTTTTAGGACCCACTCTGCTCACCCCACATGGGGAGGGGGCTAGAAAAAGTGCACTAAAAATAGTCTTTGCCTCTTTTTTTCCTCTTGGCTGAATAGCCATAACCAGCAGGATCATCACCCGAACAGTCGAAAATGTACGAAACTTTTCAACTTTGCAACCTGGAATGTATGTACTCTGATGGATAACTCAGAAAGTGACCAACAAGAGCAAGGTATACCTATCATTGCTCATGAATTAAATTGGTTTAACATGATCTTGCTGCCTTGTCTGAAACTAAAAGAGCTGATGAAGGACAGGCGAGGGAGAAGAAAGAAGGATACATCTACTTCTGGAAGAAAAAATCTTTAGATGAACCTTGATTGCATGGAGTAGGCTTTGCTATAAAGAACAAGCTCATAAGATGCCTCTCTGAGCTGCCAGTAGGCATCAATAAGCGGCTTATGACACTCCAATTGAGGCTCACCAAAACCCAACAGATAACAATTGCGAGCGCCTATGCGCCATCCATGGACGCTGATGAGTATGTAAGGGAAGATTTCTACTTTCAACTGGAAACCATTTTATTGGAGACCCCTAAAGAAGATAAGATCATTCTTCTGGGGGATTTCAATGTACGTATTGGATGAGACTCAGACCTGTGGAAAAAAACAATTAGGAAAGAAGGAGTTGGAAAAAGCAACTCAAATGGAATTCTGCTCCTGACCAAGTGTGCTGAACATGAACTTATCACAAACACCCTTTTTAGACAAAGAAGAGTTCAAAATGTCTTGGAGACACCCATGTTCCAAGCACTGGCCTCTTCTCAATGAGGTCATAATTCATGCTTGAGATCGCAGTGACTTACTTCTGACAAGAGCAATGACAAGTGCTGATGCCTGCTGGACTGATCATTGCCTCATTCGATCCATAATGAAGATTAGGATCACTCCCAAATGGAGGCTGCAAAAGAAGCAGGTCAGGCTCAAGCTGAAGGTTCAAGATGTGAAGGACCTCATTAAGCATGGCCACTTCCAAGCAGTCTTAGAAGAAAAGCTTCCATCAGAATTTCTGGAAGAAATTGAGGAACATTGGAGCCAGCTGAAAGCAGCAATCATCAATACCTGTGAGGAAACCATTGGCTATCACATCATATGTCATCAGGACTGGTTTGTTGAGAATGATGTTGAAACCAAGCAATTCATCAATGAGAAGAGAATGGTATTTCGTTCTTCGCAGAATGGTATAAGTTGCAAGGCAAAGAGAGAAGCCCATGGTAAGGTGAATGCAGAAGTTCAATGTAAAACCAGATAACTCAAGAACAAATAGTGGACTGAGTGCAAGAACTCCAACATTTCATGGACACCCATAATACACGTGGTTTTAGTGCCATGAAAGCTGTTTATGGGCCATCTTGTCATAGCATGAACCCCCTTCTCTCTAAGGATGGAACCACACTTCTGAAGGACAATGAAGCCATTAATTTTCACTGGAAAGAACATTTTGGAGATCTTCTTAATCGTAACTCCATGGTTTGTGGATGACGCTCTTGAGCAAATCCACCGACAACTTTCTAGGGATGAGCTTGGAGACTCTCCCAATTTGCATGAGGTATACAGTGCCATCAAGCAGATGAAGAACAAGTCAGCAGGTCCAGATGGGATCCCCACTTAAATCTTTAAAGATGGTGGACTAGAGTTAATTTGGCATCTTAGGCTGCTTATCCTTAAAATCTGGATAAAGGATACCCAGTGAAATGAGGGATGCCTTCATTATAACCTTCTTTTTAGTAAGGGGATAAAGTGGACTGTGAAAACTATCATGGTATATCTCTCCTTGCTGTTGCAGGCAAAGTTCTGGCACAGGTCCTTGTAACCCGTCTTCTGCCCCTGTCAGAAGAAATTTTACCGGAGTCACAGAGTGGCTTCCAACTATGTTGCAGAACTGTGGATATGATCTTCATTGCATGGCAACTGCAAGAAACTGTTGGGAGCAAAACTGGCCGCTATACATGGTTTTTATTGATCTAACTAAAGCCTTTGACTCAGTGAATTGATGTGCCATTTGGACTGTGCTTTCAAAGACTGGATGTTCTGATAAATATATCTCCATTTACAAACAGGAGTCAAACAGAGCTGTATCATCACCCCAACCATATTCACTGTCTTTATTGCTGTCATTTTCTGGGAAGCACTCAGCTGGCATTGAAATAATCTACAGAATGGATGGAAAGCTGTTTGGGCTTAGCAGGCTGAAAGTTTAGAGTAAGATTTCCACCACAGCCACTGCGGAAGTTCAGTATGCTGATGACAGTGCAGTTTTTCCCACTTTGAGGAAGATCTTGAAACTATCTTGAAGGTGTTGGCTGATTCTTGCCTAAGTCTTGGTCTCACCCTGAGCATCAAGAAAACCAAAGCGTTCCATCAGACCTCTCCAAATGAAGTACCATACGCCTCATCTATTAAAACCAATGAAGAGGCACTGGAGAATGTCCATCATTTTCTCTACCTTGGAATTTATATTTCATCCAAGGTGGGTATTAATGTAGAAACCCAGCATCGTCTCAGCTGTGCCAGTGCAGCCTTGGTTCGTTTACGGTACAGGGTTTTTGACGATCACAACATTCGAACAGACTCCAAAATTGTCTATCAAGCCATCATTCTCCCAACACTATTGTATGGGTCTGAAACCTGGATAATCTACAAACATCACTTGAAAGTTCTTGAGAAGTATCACCAATGCTGCCTCCACAAGATCTTGAAGATTAAATGGGAAGATAGGCACACTAACATCAGTGTTCTGGAAGAGGGAAAGACCACCATTATCGAGACAATAATCATCAGTCAGCAACTTTGCTGGATTGGTCACATTGTTCAGATGCCAGACGATTGCCTCCCAAAACAGATCCTGTTTTCTCAGCTGAAAGAAAGGTACCATAATGTGGGAGGGCAACGGAAGTGTTATAAGAACTTGCCAAAGGTTAACTTAAAGTGCAACATTGACACTTGGGAGACTCTCACCCAGGATCGCTCAAAATGGAGATAAGTCCTACACAGTGGCTCCCTGGATTTTTAACTGGCCTGCTGACAAACTGAGGAGGAGAAGAGGCACAGGAGGAAGGCTTCAAGTCATGGTCAACAGCTTTCTGCTTTACCTGGAAACATCTGCCCTCATTGTAATGGAACTTGTGGTTCAAGAATCTGCCTTATCAGCCACCTGAGGGTCCATGACTCCCATGGAAGATGATCATACTTGGCAACCAGTGATTGCCGTCATCATTTCCAGAAATTGAGGCATACAGGTTTTAACTCATAAGACATGTTAATTTCTATGAATTCATGGCCTAATTCATATATTTGGAACCCAAGAAGCTTGTGGGAAGGAACTAATAGCCATACTTTACTGCCTGTCTAGTAATAGGAGCAGATTTGAAAAGCACAGTATAATGCTATCAGATTTGGGATGTTAAATAGGTTGAGAGTACTGTAGGTTTCAACGCTTGCAAATACAAGAACATTCTGCATCTGTATTTGATCTCATTTTCCAATTTTGTTTCCTGTAGTTCTTGCTGAGTGTCTTATACAAGTAGCAATACTGGGATGTATTTGAGCAAACAGATGGCTTTGTATGGCATAATGTAGGTGGGAAGACATAAATTAAAAAAAAAGGGGGAGGGATTTTGATTCAGGTCATTAAACCTTACCAGTGAAAACTAGAAACAGTAATGCTATCTGATGTGACAAACAGGTATTTTGAAAATTCAGACCATAGAGTTGGAATTCCACAAAGCAATCACATTCTATTTTTCTGCTATAGTAAGAAAGGAGTAGCCAGTTACAATTGCTTTTCTTTTTCTTAGAAGGAGTAGGAAGAATTAGGCCCCTAGAAGAGAAACTTTAACACCACAAAAAAGAAACAGATTATTGAAGCTCTTCAAAGATACACTCTTGAAATCCTAGGTAAAAGCAAAACTTTAGCAAGTTTAATTAGCATCGGCTTCAGCAGCAAGCATCTGGCCATTAGTCCTGTGTATGCTTACTGACAAGAAGCTAGCGCATGCATTCTCAAGTGGCCTCTACAGTATGTTCATAGGCGGTCTGGATTTATGGCTCCAAAGCTTTGTGTATAAAAGCTTCAGAATCAATAATTAGGAGGCTGCCCTGCTCTCAGAGTATTTTCCTTTCTGAATGTACTATGGTTGGTGCCCCACCAAATTCACAGTCCATTATGGTCAATTACTTGGCTACAAAATTTAAAAATTGGTAAATTTTTGTATTTTCAGATGTTTAAATCAGAAATTGCATGGTGGTGTAATTGTTGGGGTCCTGACACAAAAAGACTTTTTGAGGGGTCTAAAACCCATTGTATCCAGGTCATGGGATTGTCACCCATGCTTGCTTGCTTCAGAACTCAACAATTCCTCCCCTATCCAGCTAGAGCTGGTAGCCCCCATTGCTGGGGTGTTCCCAGCAGAATACAGACGATCAGACACAACTCCACAAGCCTCTTCTAGTTGCAGAAAACTCTGGGGCTTCTTCTCAGACCCAGAGAGCATCATGAAGCAGGGGAAAGCACCTGGACATGGGTCTGGTCTCCTCACACACAGAGCAGCTGTGCAGGGGTTGGTCAAGTCTTGTCCTTGCTCTGCCCAGCTGATATTAGGAGCCCTCTTTTCTGGGGCAATCCTAGGAAGAAGGAAACATTGGATTTCATGAGGAAGGCCTGATTTCATGGTCTCTGACATGCTTTTCACAGCCGTGAATTGGGAGGGATCTAACTACAGCCACTCCCCGAGTTCCGAACGGTTGAGTTACGACCATTCGCACTTACGACCAAAGCTCTCATGGAGCGGTCGTAAAGGCGGTCCCCGAGTTATGAACGCGACTCGCGCTTATGAACAGCGCGGTCACGTGTAACTCAATGGAGTCCGAGTTATGAACAGTTCGAGTTACGGACCAAGTGTTGGTCCGTAACTTTTCGTAACTCGGAGAGCAGCTATATAGTTGTGGGAAATATTTCATTGGCACCTCCAAACAGTCTGTGAATGTTGCTTTGTCAGCAACCAGGAAGCTTTGCAAACAGGGGCAGCAAACAGGGAGTTTTGAGATGGAGTTCTCCAGTAAAGGAGGAGCAAATACGGGACCCTTGAGGTAAGTGGCTGTCTGTAGTGCATATTTGTGTGTTTGGGGGTTACTTGCTGTGTGCTGAGCTTGTGTTTGTCTATTTGTTTTGTTTGTTTGTTTGAAGGAGCGTGTGCTGTGGCCGGCAGTTGGAAGCTTTGAGCTTCTAAAGGTTTGAAATCTAGAAGCCTCTGTTAACTGGCTGAGTCTTAGTTAGGGGGCAGAGCTATCAGGAAAGCCAGGTCTTTATAAAGAAGTGAGGCAGTAACAAGGGAGCTTTGGGAACAGGGGCAGCAAACAGGGAGTTTTGAGAGGGAGTTTGGAAGGAGAGTGGGAAGGAGCCAAGGTATACTTGCCATTCTTTATAGTTTAGTTTAAAGATTTTAATCAAAACTTCCTGATTAACTAAAAACTGTATCAATAACCTAGGTAGCTGTAGGAGAGGATGCAGGCAGAAGCCCAGCAGCAAAGTGGGTGCTATCCTGTTTGTTGCGCTCAGTGTAGCATGTATGATTACCTGCCCTGTGGGCGTGTGATGTGTGTGTGCATTCAGTGCATTCAGACCGCGTACAGGCTTTGAAGGCCAGGGTGGCTGAACTGGAGGAGCTGAGGGAGGCAGAGAGGTATGTTGATGAGGCTTTCTGGGACACTGTAGAATTGTTCCACCTCTGGTCAGACAGCCCCTGCGCTGTTAAGGATGATGAAAGGCTCAGGGAAGGAGAGCAGTCAACGGGAGCAGAGGGAAACCTTCCCATAGTTGGGACTCTCCTTCCAGATGTTGGGGTATCCTCTTGCACTCAGATTACCTCTCTGCGGGAGGGAACTCCAATCAGTAGGAAAAGGCAGGTGTTTGTAATGGGAGATTCGGTCATTAGAAATGTAGATAGCTGGGTTTGCGATGACCGGGAGAACTGTGTGGTAACTTGTCTGCCTGATGCAAAGGTTGCGGATCTCTCGAGGCATCTAGAGAGACTTATGTGTAGTGCTGGAGAGGAACCGGTGGTTGTGGTACATGTAAGTACCAATGACATAGGGAATGGTAGCAGAGACCTCTTGGAGGCCAAATTTAGGCTGCTAGGAAAGAGTCTGAAATCCAGGACCTCAATGGTGGCATTCTCAGAAATGCTTCCAGTTCCACGCGCAGGGCCAGTTAGATAGGCAGAGCTTCAGAATCTCAATGCGTGGATGAGACAATGGTGTAGGGAGGAGGGTTTAGCTTTATAAGGAACTGGGGAAACTTTTGGGAAAGAGGGAGCCTATACAGCAAGGATGGGCTCCACCTAAACCAAAGTGGATCCAGACTGCTGGCACTTAACATTAAAAAGGTCGCAGAGCAGTTTTTAAACTAAGACATGGGGGAAAAGCCGATTGGTGCAGAGGAGCATGTGGATCCGACAGAGACATCTCTTAGAGGAGAGTCTATTGATAGAGATTCTCTAGGTTTTAGTAAGGAGGAGAGGATGGAAGAGGATAAAGTATGGGCCAGATCAGATGAAAAACATTCACATAAAAAAGAATCTGATGCATCAGAAAAGGGCAGACAAATAAATAGTGACAAGTTTTTAAAGTGCTTGTACACAAATGCTAGAAGTCTAAAAAAATAAAATGGGTGAACTAGAGTGCCTCGTGTTAAAGGAGGATACTGATATAATAGGCAT
>JANRFK010004149.1:64672570-64685234 GCA_030068395.1 Apalone spinifera
AAAATGTTTTTTAAGTACATCAGAAGCAGGAAGCCTGCTCAACAACCAGTGGGGACCCTGATGATTGAGGTACAAAAGGAGCACTTAAAACGATAAAGTAATTGCAGAGAAACTAAATGAATTCTTTGCTTCAGTCTTCACAGCTGAGGAAGTTGGGGAGATTCCCAAACCTGACCCATCCATTTTACGAAATGCAAAAGGAACTCTTGAGACTTGAATCTCCCTCAGTAGTGTATGGATGCTATGCTGGGCTCTATGAAAAATTATCTAACTTTTAAAGAGCTGCACAGAGGAAGCCATTTGCAGTGTACAACAAGTTTGACTGGTCCTACAAAATATAGGAGCTATGAAGAGTGTTCTTGAGCACCATTTATCTTTATGCTATCTTTGTATTGTTACTTCTCCAAAAATAGGCTTTGGGATATCTTTAGAATAATCCGCCTATCACTTCCTTTAATTTGTCTTCCTTGAGTGTTGCCTGATCTTTAGATTGTGTACTAATTGTATAGATTACTAATGAATTTCCAGTTTTCACTTTGAGGGTTGGCAGGTTTTTGTCCCAGGATCACACCCAGTATTTAAATTATTCTATAGTTGAAAACCTTGATGTGCACAGTTGCAACATTCACACTCTTGTATATTTAAAAATATAATTTAATAATTAATACTTTTAGCACAATCACGAACACCCCGACTTCACAAGATAGATAGGGAATGTACATCTGCACTTCCATGTATTCGTACCATCCTTTGTAGAACAACCTGAAATCTTATCCTTTGGATCACCATCACCATGGCCTTCCCCATCATCACCAGTGGCCATCAGTCTGGCACCTCCCAAGGACTACATCTCCTTCTCCTACTGTCCCTAGGCTGGGATACCACTTTTATAGTATGTTACCTTGACAATGTCATATCTGAAACATACTCAATAAGGAATGTATCCCCTTCATCATTAGTAAGGGCAGGAAATACAAATAAGGAGAAGTGTCTTTTTCCTATAGGCCAGTATATCACTGATCTCAACTTATTCATTACCATAGACCTTCTGAGTTTATGTATCACATTTGTTGTTGTTGTTATTTTAACCAGTTATTCAGTCTGGCCTTAACCAATTATTTCAGTGGTGTTTCTGTTAAATTTGAGGGTATTCTTACAAGCCCCTATGCCATTAAATGTTGCTTTATCTTATCAGTATCTTTCTAGTTGAAAGGCCCCAAATACACGCATGTTGACTTTGCTATCTAGGTGAAAGTTCCCAGACATATGTATACTAACTTTGCCTTGGCTCAACATACAGGAGGTCACTTGTGTTACAGCCAAACTACTTTAATATAAACCTATTATAACCGATTATAAGAAACGTAAAATCAAGCCATGAGGAAATAAGAAATCTATCAGAAAATATATCTATAAGCAAGCAAGAAGGTTAGCCCTATAGGTTATACGAAGTATGGGTCTCCAGGGTAGTCTGGGAAACAGTTGGAGGACACAGTGATAATTTTCTGATTAAAGTGACTGACACGGGCAGTATTTTTCCAAAACAAAATATATTTTTATTAATGTAACTAATCATCCCTACTATAAAGTAATTTAAAGACTGAAATCAGACACAAATCCCTTGTTGCAAGTTAAAGAGCATTCAGACTCCACTATCTTACAGTATAAATGATTCTAAGTAAATGAGCTCTATTACAGATGGCCAACCTGTAATATAGATTGCAACCTATAGATTGCTGATAGCAGTTCTTAGATTGTACTTTAACACACCAACGCATCTTAAGTGTGTGTGTGTGTGTGTGTGTGTGTGTATACTAGTATATTGTACTATATAGTTAAAAACTAGCAGGCTTACACTATTAATTGATTCTGCTGGATTGTTTGCTGCTTGGTCAGTGACTTCAGCAGGTGCACTCTTCTTCTGTTCTCTCAGGAAGTCTTCCAATCTCTCAATCAACTTTCATGGGTCATTAGCCTCTACTGAGCATGCTCACTTGACCTGCTTAGCTATTTTTACCTATTTTCATACTGAGCATGCTCCTAATCAATATTACCAAAGAAGCATTGCACTGGGCCAAGCCAATTCAGGCTGAAGCTGTTCAACTTGCCTGGCATTACCGTATTCTGCCCATGTTCTTGTGGTGTTTTTGCCTCAGAGACTTGATTACCTCAACTGACCTTACTGCTCATGCTCTATGTTATTTACTTCATGGGCATATCTTGTTTTATGTAATTTTTACTTCTGGACATGCTCAGCCAGAGTTATTTCATGGCCATACCTCATTTCACTCTACATTCTACTGGGCATACTCAGCTCAGGAATCTCTCAGCATTGGGCATATGACTTACATTGTCCAATAGTAAGTAACTGGCAGCTTTCTGTTGGTGAAGTGACTCCTGCTTATTCAAGCAGAAAGCCATGGACATAAAATGGAGGTTGTGTAATTTATTTGATATTTATATAGTTCATGCATAAAGATCTAGAGCTTTTTCAGAACAGGTTTTGATGGGCTTCTTGATCCTGGTTGTCTTCCAGTTGGTCTCAGTTGCCCTGTAGGGTTCTTTGGGCTTGGATGTCTCTCTGAATTCTGCAGGATTAGCTCCATCCTGGTGGGGCTCAAAAGTCCTCTGGAGCTTTGCATCTCCCTTCTGGCTTGAAGGAAGAAGGGAGTTTGGCTGTTTGTTGATTTAAGTAGCACAAAACAGAAATATTGTTGGTGTTCTGGCCTAAAATAAAATAAAACCCAAACAAAAACAACCCCCCTCCCCAACCAAGTCTTCAGTACTTCCCTTTCACTAATATGAGTCCTTGACATTTAAAGACATTTTACTCTCAGCCAGTATCTGACCTTCAGGTTTAAGGCAAAATAGACAGAACTGAGATACAACTAAGCAGCAGCCTGAGTACTTGACTATTGTTAACTGCCTGGAATTTCCCACTTGCAAGAGTCCTTCCCAAAAATCTTCAGTCATCGGCTTACAGGACACTCTGCTTCCTCTGAATGGATGCTGTTACTTTTCTACATCTATGGACTACTCACTGACAAACAATACAAAATGTCCCAAACAGCCATGTGTGGCCTCACTCACACTCCAACCCCAGGGACTTAGTTCAGTGGTGCCACTGGGCTCCAAGGGTGGGGACAAGTCACCCGCTTTTCTGGGGCTTGGGAGGCTTGTGCTCTCCCTCCTACTGCTATATGGCTGGGGGCTACAACAGCAGAACGCACTCTCTATCCCAGTGCTCCAGGGCTCTGGGCACCAGCCAGCTCGGGGGAGAGGAGTGGAGGGGAGAATGGAGGTCATGGGGGTGACTCTGGATTCCAGGGATGTGGAAGGGGAGGGGTTTCAGTGTAAAGAGGTGGGGCTGGGAGCTAACCTCCCCCAGCCAGAAGCTCACAAGCTGCCCATGAGTAGTTTTGAGTTTAAGGGTGTGGCTGACCAGTGTAATGTGCCCCTTCCTCCTCTAGTGTTCATGAGATTCACTGTTGATATTCCAGTAACTATTTTTGGCAAATGTTTTCTTGGTGTTGAGTGGTGGTTAGTAAATGCTGAACATACACACGCTCTCCCTCTGTTATTTAACAAAACTTACTTTCAGGTGACAATTGACTATTTGATCTGTAGATTCTTTTAATTAAATAGAAAGGACAATATCTATACATCTTTTGTTATTGATACTTAATATGTAAGTAATCTTACTCTCCTTTATTATTTATTATTTCTAGATATAATTTAAGATCATGACAGTCTCTTATCTGATCATGTGTTCTTTTCTAGTTCTGATTGCTGCTAAACTGTACAGCTACAAACACTAATAAGAGTAATTTAAATGAAGCATGCACATCAACAGAATCCTTTCTTCCCAGGAAAGTTCTGTACAGTCAATAGTGTGTGTTCAAGACCATGACTGACTGAACTATGTGGATGTGCACAATTTGTATTATGGGATAGTTTCTGCAAGTCAAGGTGTCTTCACTTCTGCCATGTATGTTTGAATTATGGCACACGCGGGACTACGAGGGACTGCTTAATCCTTGTTTCTGTTCCCAATAGTTTTCTGGCTAAAATCCTGGGCCTAACTCCTTCTTTAACTGGAATGTTACTCAGATATGTTAACTAATATCTTAATGAAAAAAGACTCCAAGATTATTAATATTGCTTAATATCAGAAACAGCTTACAGTTCTGACCAAAAGATATTTGGGTGACATGCACAAAGCATTCACTACCACAACTGAGGGAAGAATTCATGTCTCTGTATCTGTCTTTTTCAAACTATGAGCCAAAGATAACAACAGACAGGAAGATAAGGCTAGCTTCAGGGTCTTGATTTCGCTGTTTCTTTATTCCTGTGCTTGGGGCAAGGCTAGAGAGTGTAAGTGTGCCTGTAAGTCCCCTTCATGCTCCCCATATCTGGAGGGTATGAGCCAGGGTCAGAGCAGCATCAGGAACTCTAAGGGTACATCTACCAGGGACTCTCCTAAAAGGCTGAGGGGAAGGGCCTTTAGAAGTGGATAGGTTTGCACCTGCCCAACTCCCAGGATTTCCAGTGAAGACTCTGGGACTCTAAGGGTGTGTCTACACTTGCTCCCTAGTTCGAGCTAGGGATGCAAATGTAGCCAACTGAAATTGCTAATGAAGCAGGGATTTAAATATCCCGTGCTTCATTAGCATAATCTCCCCCGCACGTTATTCCACTCAACAGCTGATTTGAACCAGGAAGTGCGCTCTGGGATGTGTTAGTTTGAATCAAGGCCCTTGGTTCGAACAAACGTTACTCCTCATGTTTTGCTTGAACTAGAGAGCAAGTGTAGACATACTCTGAGAGTAGATCTACACTGCAGTTAATAAGCCTGTGGCTGGCCTGTGCCAGCTGACTCAGGCTTAAGGGGCTGCTTAACTGCATTGCAGACATTCAGGCTGAGGCTGGAGTGTGAGGCTGCAAGGTGGGAAGGTCCCAGAGCTCTGGCTACAGCCTGAATATTTACACCAGAATTAACAGCCACTAGTCAGCTATGAGTTTTTAATAGCAGTGGAGCCATACACTAATTTATTCTGATCTCTAAGATCTGTAGATATTGTAAGCTAGACAAAGCCGTGCATTCTGGCCATGACCTCAGCCTGCCTCTAGGCTAGGTAAAATGATTATCAACTTTATGCTGGTTAGGGAGACCTTCTGTACCAGGTGCATCCTTAGTCTGGGGGGATAGGTATGACTCTTTGCCATCTTTAAGCCTTTGTCTATATGAACAAAGTAATGAGGGGCTATGATGTAACTTAAGCTGTGAGTCCAGGCTATCTTGATCCCTCTTCCTCCCCCCACCCCATCACCTTTTTCCCCCATCACTTTTTTTTTTTAAATAAACCAAAGAAAATATTTTAGGAAAAGGTTAAAGTCAAATGCAGAAAATCCTGCATTTCATTGAGATTTCAAGCAATGAAGGCTGCAATTTTAATTGGCAGATTAAAGGACATCCATGTGAATGAGAGAATGTGCCCATGCAGGGAAAATGGAAACCCCTAGCTGTTGCAGGATTCAACATACAGGTTTTACTTGTATTTGAGAGAGAGAGCGAGCTTAGAGAACAAATCTTGTCTTAGCTCATTAATTTGTTTTCCAAAAAGTAGAAAAGTTGGTTGCTGGCATCAGATTGTACTGACATTCCTTTTTGAGAGAGTGTTCAGTTTGCATATTATGCAAACTTAATTAGATATTGACATAAATAGAGTTTTTGGGGATTATTTCTGCTGCATTTAATGGGGAGATTTGCATCTGTTTTTGGCTCATTAATCTCTCTATTACTGTTACTTGATTATATATGTCTGTGAAGCCAAGTTGTGTATGCAATAATACTTGATTGACTGATTGTATTATGCAGTAGGTAGGATTTAAGACTAGAATGCTAACAGCACTAGTGAGTCTGATTAATTACTTTACTTGTTCTTAGACTGAGGCCAATTCCTGCTTCTGAGCTTATTAAGGAACTTTGTGGAAAATCCATAATGGATACTAAGATTGTGATTTTCTGTAGAGGAGAGAAAGTCTATCTTTTTCTTTTTAGTGTGTGTTGACTTTGTGCATGTGTTAGAATCTTTTTAACCAACCTTTTGTTGATGTATTTGCTGATATTGATACTGATTTGTTTTGTATTGATAAATTTGCTGGCTGGTAGCCCCAACCTGATATCTTCTCTATTTTTGGAAGCCCTGGGATACTGAGCCTCCAAAACACATGCAGGAGGAGGGTGTTTCTAGTGGCTTTGCTCTGAATGTTTTAAGAAGTAATTGTTTTTGTAGTTACAAATTCAAGTAGGTTTAGATTCTTCAGATTACCCTGGCTCCAGTTCAATGAAGTGCTTAACTTTAAGCCTGTGAATAATCTTACTGACATTAAATTGACTCTATGATGCATGCATGGATCTATATAGCATCTGCGAAGAACATAGATCAGAGCCTGGAGAGAGAACTAGAACTTCATTCTTCTTTCAAATCAGTGAAGCTACAGTGAGTTTCACCAGCTGAAAATCTGGTCCATTGATGGGACTGAATGCCCTGTATCAAGTCCCAATTAATACAGGACTAAAAGGGCTGCATCATTATTTAAGGCAAATTTGAACAAACTTGCTTAAATGTGTCTGCCTCATAAAACCAAATCCACAAACAACCCAATTACTAACGTACACAACAGTGTTTAGATTTTATAAAAATGTCTGTACTAATCTAGGAACACTGAGGAGGACAACATTACTTTCGCTCTTAAAAAGTGTCAGGTCTAAAACCATGAGTACACATTTCTTAAGTTTTCAGAAAAAGAAAATAAGGCCAGTTGTATTTGATATATGCCAGCAGAAATGAGTTAATTAAATGGAAGGCTGATAACATTATGTATAAATTTAAGTATGCCAATGTAAGGTGTCACAACGAAAATAAATTATTTATTGCTATCTAATGGTCTCCGATGTTGATTGTACTTTGGCTGATGTATTAATTATAGGATATAGGACATGGATAAAATCCTCAGAAATAAATGCTTAGGAAGCAAATTATTTACAAGCACAAGTTCTTGAAATCAATCTGTGCACAGGTCATCTAAAACATACTTTCTAATTGTGCCATGTTGTGCTCTGCTTTCCACTGAGAGAACCACAATACAAATGACACTAACATAGTACTAATATATTCCTGTTTGTTTTCTGTGTTGTGGTCACTGTTAAACTTGCCTCTTTGCCTTAGGTGAATGGAAATGTTTATCTTAATATTATCCAAATTTGCCTCTGATTATTATAGATGAGAAATAAAACAGTTTTGCCTCAGTAGCAGCATATTATGGCATTATGAGCAAATATTAAGGGCGATCACTGTTCTGTGTTTTTAAGTAGCAAACCTTTTATTTTTTAATTCAGATCACAGGCATGCTGCATGTTTATAGAAGTAGAAATGCTGTTATGGAGGAGATCTATAGAGCCCTGTATCTGCATGTGCATCCACACACATGAGCTGTGAATATCTGCATTGACATCTGAGGAAACGGATATCTGTAGATGTGTGGGGCTCTAGAGATCTACCAAGGGTGGAAGGTGGAGTTTTGGGGGTTAGTGATCGGGGATAGATTTTTTTTTTAAGATCTTTATAATATAGAAAGAGGGCCTGACTTTTTTTTTCTCTCATACTGAATGAAACTGGTTGCTGAGTTTGAGATGGTAATTGGGCCATGATGGCTAAAAATACTCGCTTGTTTAATTTACTGAGGCAAATGCTCTGGGTGATGCCCCAGATCCATGCCCAAGTATATGTGCAATTGCATGCCTAATTTTAGTACACAATTGAGTGTGCAATCAAGTAGTTGCCCATCAGTATGGCTAGCTGACAGCTTTAAATCTTTCATAGAATCATAGAACACTAGAACTCGAAAGACTCTAGAGAGGTCATTGAGTCCAGTCCCCTGCACTTACGGCAGGACAGAGCACAATCCAGATCATCCCTGATAGATACCTATCTAACCTGCTATTAAATATCTCCAATGATGGAGAGTCTACAACATCCCTGGGCAATTTATTCCTGTGCTTAACCATTCTAAGGGTTCATTTATACTGCGGCACTAGTTTGAAATAAGCTACACAATTTGAGCTATGCAAATTGCTTACCTTGTTTTGACAGTGCCACATTTCGAAATGGACAGCTATTCTGAAAAGTCCTTTTATCCTCTTAGAACGAAGTTTACTAGGGCATTGGAATAGTGTGCCTGTTATTTCTATGATATTTTGAAATAATGGGCGTGTTGTTAAGATTCTGAAAATGCTATTTTGGGTTACCAGAAGTATCCTGAAATAGCACCGCAGTGTAGACTTATCTTAACAGTTAGAAAGTTTTTCCTAATGTCCAACCTCACTCTCCCTTGCTGCAATTTAAGCCCGTTGCTTCTTGTCTTATCATAAGAGGTTAAGGAGAATAATTTTTCTCCCTCTTTCTTGTAACACCCTATTAGCTATTTCAAAGCTGTTATCATGTCCTCTCTGTCTTTTCTTTTCCAAACTAAACAAACCTAATTCTTTCAGTGTTGTATTGGATACAATACTCGAGTTGAGGCCTAATCAGTGCGGAGTAGAGCAGAAGAATCCCTTCTGTGTCTTGCTCATAACACTCCTGTAAATGCATCTCAGAATGATGTTGGCTTTGTGTTGCCAAAAAAAAAAGGGTCACACTGTTGACTCATATTTATCTAGATCCCTTTCTGCTGTACTCCTTGGTAGACAGTCACTTCTCATTTTGTATGTGTGAAACTGATTGTTCCTTCCTAAGTGGAATACTTCACTTTTGTCCTTATTGAATTTCGACTTATTTACCTCTTGGGTTTGTTCAGATCATTTTGAATTATGGCCCTATCCTTCAAAGCACTTGCAACCCCTCCCAGGTTGGCACAATCCTTTCAAATGTATTTGTTTTCAATAACACCTTTCATAATAGCCTCAGCCAATCTTCTGCTTCTCTGTTAATAATTAGGCACAGAACCGCTAAGGACAGCACTTCAGAAGGAAAATTCTTCTATATTCTGGCATGTGTGAGAATTATAATCTCTACAAATAACAAGACAACCTGTTGCGAATTTCCCTGTCACATCCTCCACTGTCTAATTATAGTAGCACTCGGATGTCTTGGAAGAAAACCAGCTTAGATAACTCTTTTGATTATGTATCAACAATAGCCTTTGCCTTACAGGAGACAGTAATATGGATTTAGCCAATTTTATTTAGGATTTGAGCTTTTATTTCTCAAGAGGGGCATGCACGTCTTTTATACATCCCCAAGTTATGGAGGATCCTCTCATGTAGTCAGTGTAACAAATGAACAAGATTGGCAACAGTTTTGTCAAGAGAGCCAGTTACTCTGCAAGCAGTACTAAAAACCCTTAAAATGATAGCTTGGGATTTGTACATATGACACTGTCTAGAACAGGCCTCGTCAAAATGTGGCTTAAAAGCCACATGCAGCTCTTTTAGAGTTAGTGTGGCTTGTGAAGCCTTCCATGCCCTACATTCTCACCCTATCAGAGTGTGTGGATGGATGGGACTTCGGGGCATCTGGTCTATGACAAGGTGATGGGGCTAGGGCACTGCTGGCAAATACCATCCCACAGGCCAGATCTAGTTCCTCAGGGTTAGCCCCTGACAGGATGCCACCACTGTATTTACCAGGGCCTCAGCAGGTACGGGTGGTTGGAGCTCCTGTTGGCTGCAGATTGCAGTTCCCAGCCAATGGGAGCTGCAGGAAGTGGTGTCCTGGTCTGTGCTGCTTTCTGCAGCTCTAATTGGCTGAGAACAGTGTTCTGCGGCCAGTGGGAGCTACAATCGCTTGTGCCTGTGGAGGCACAGGTAAGGCTCAACCACTGCCATTTTATTGCCCTCCCCTGGGCTGGGGGTTGTGCTGGGGGGCACAATTTAAAGGCTAACCCCACCGCCTCTGGCTTCTGGGGAAGGGTGTCTTGTGGCTTCAGCTGGAGCCCAGGTCCAGGCAAGCACATCCATAGGACTGAAGCTATGAGCCCTCCCTGCCCATGAATCTGAAGCCTTGAGCCCCTGAAGGTTGTCATATGTAATACAGTGTGTCAGTAAGCTTGGCCACCCTTCTCTAGAAAGCTACTACCTGTGGGCTGTACCACTCAACAATTTAGATGAACAATTGAAGTGTCCTTTGAACATTCTTGTGTGAAGGAATCATTTTGAAAATGCCCATTGTGGGGTGGGGGAGAGACTCACTTTAAATAGATGGATGTTAGGGTAACAAGGTCTGTTGTGCCTTTGACTCTCCTTCAGTCTCTCTCTCCCATTTGAGTGACAGACTTGGTACCTTTGCTCCTCTTCACAAATCACATGATTCTCCCATTCACAGCCTGGGCCTCCAGGTTACAGTTTGCCAACCATGATCCCTTAAGAGATCCAACTAGGTCTGGCAACTGCAAGAGGCTTCCCTTTTGAAGCTGTGACCAGTAAATAAATGTAGTGATTCAGAATAGCTTCTCAAAAACAAAGTTATATATTTAACTGTGGAAATGTTATAAATGTTAAACAGGGGAAAGGGTTAAAACCACAAAGAAACCTGCTTCATATTGTCTTACCTAGAAATTAACAATCTTCTTAAAGTAGAGGCAGGCCTCTTGTATCCCAGCAACCCATGTTCTAGGAATTGGTGTCCTGCCTGCTTCCATGAAGACACTGCCATGCCCCGTGTTCAGGGCTGTGGATTTTATCTACTCTTAAATTCTCTGTTTCAGGTTTGGTGACTGCAGGCCCTGCCCAAGCGGGGGGACTTGATTATAACCTGGGAAGACACCTTTATTGTAAATTGAGAATTAGTAATTGGGCTGTCTAAAACCATTGTCTACCTTCACATGGAAAAGATGTGAGCTCAGGAAGGAGTTAATCCTTTGAACTTCTGTAGCAAACAGCAATCAAACAAGTATGCAATAATCCTGAAAATAATTCAGATCACCTAAACCTTCATAGTAGTTAAATGTAAATATTGAATAATTAGCACACACAACTTATTCAAAGAATGTTGCTATTTTCCTGTATTTTATACTGTTCACAAAAAAGTGTAAACTGAAAAAAATCTAAAAATATGTATTTTACTCTGGTACTGTTCAGATTTTGATCAAGGTCCCATTGTGTGATGAGCTGTACAAATGCATAAGAAGATATGCTTCAGACCCTGATGCGCTCAAAACTTTTCTCTAAATTTTGGTCTCCAAATTATTCATGAGGCGTTTGTTTCATATGCTGTTACTGCAAATCATTTTATGTCCTTTATTTGTATTGTTCATGTGGTTCTTCTCATTGCCTGGATTACTCTCATTAACTTAGTCTGACTTGCAAAATTTACAGTTGATGTACAATTTGTAATTCATTTTGGGAAATATTCAAGCATATAATTCAACTTTCTGTTTTTGCTGAGCAAAAGGAAGCCTTTCATGTTAGGAAAGCTTCAGTATATTCTTCTTGAAGACATAAGAATGGCCATACAGGTTCAGATCAACGGTCCATCTAGCCCAGTATCCTATCTGCCGAAAGTGGCCAAAACCAGATCCTCCAAAGAGAGGGAACACAACAGGTAATCCTCACATGATCCCTCTCCTGTCACCGATTTACAGACAGAGGCTAGGGACACCATTCCTATCCATCTTGGTTAATAGCTATTCATGGACCTAACTTCCATGAATCTATCTAGCTCTTGTTTGAACCCTGTTATCTTAGTCTTCACTATATCCTCTGGCAAGGAGTTCCACAGGATGACTGTGCATTGAGTGAAGAAAAACTTCCTTTTGTTTGTTTTAAACCTGCTGCCTATTTAATTTCAGTTGGTGACTCCTAGTTCTTATATTGTGGGAATAAGTAAGTAACTTTTCCTTATTCCCTTTTTCTACACCAGTCATGATTTTATAGTCCTCTATCATATCCCCCCTCACCCCCTAGTCTCCTCTTTTCTAAGCTGAAAAGTCCAAGTCTTGTCAATCTCTCTTCATATGAGACCCATTCTAAATCCCTAATCATTTTTGTTGCCCTTTCTGAACCTTTTCCAATGCCAATATATCTTTTTTGAGATGAGGCGACCCCATCTGTATGCGGTATTCAAGATGTGGGAGTACCATGGTTTTATACAGAGGCAGTAAGATATTCTCTATCCCTTTTTTAATGATTCCTAACATTCTATTTGCTTTTTTGACTGCCACTGCACACTGAGTGGATGTTTTCAGAGAACTCTCCACAATGACTCCAAGATCTCTCTTGAGTAGTTGTAGCTAAATTAGTCCCCCTCATACTGAATGTATAGTTGGGATTATTTTTTCCAATGTGCATTACTTTACATTTATCAACATTAAATTTCATTTGCCATTTTGTTGCCCAGTCACTTAATTTGGTGAGAGATTTTTGAAGCTCTTCAGAGTCTGCTTTGGTCTTAACTATCTTAAGCAGTTTGATATCATCTGCAAATTTAGCCACCTCAATGTTTACCCCTTTCTCTAGATCATTTATAAATACATTGAATAGGATTGGTCCCAGGACAGACCCTTGGGGGACCCCACTAGTTCCCTCTCACCATTCTGAAAATTTATCATTCATTCCTACCCTTTGTTTCCTGTCTTTTAACCAGTTCTCAGTCCATGAAAG
>JANRFK010004149.1:64690895-64717906 GCA_030068395.1 Apalone spinifera
TCGCCTGTTCTGAGACTTAAAAAGTGATCTTGGGTGTAAAAAGGTTGGAGACCAGTGCTGTACTGCATATGTTCAGTGGATAAACAGTGAAGTTCTGTCACTAGTGCTGTCATTGCTACTTCACACATGAGCACCATTCACAGACAATCACAGTAACTACAAAGACCTCACAAAATGAAACTGTTTGGCTCTTTTAAAACAACAGTGTATTGAGTATTTTACTCATAACTGAAATCCTGATAAATGACGTCATCCTCCTGGTAGAAACAGTAGAGAGGCTGATCTGTTAGGAGTATGCTGCTTTGTTGACAGAAACACTTAGCTTAGCTGAAAGCATCATTTTTATACACTTAATAGGACATTCTCATTTTCAAAAAGGACTCCATTGACACATTTACATTGTACTAACAGCAAGTCCGACAGAATAATTTGAGATGAAAGCAATTGCTTCCCTATTAAAATGCAGAACTGTTGGATCTTTATGGCCATGCTTTGGAAAGAAATTGTGTCACTTATCTGCTCCATCACAATAAATGAAAACAAAAGACCCTACAAACCTCTCTTTAAAGTAAGAAATATTTTATTTAGATCATTAGGAGGAAAATGATCTGAGGATGAGTAGCATATTGGAGAGGGGGAGTCAAATTTCCTTTTCTTTAATATTATGTTGGATTGTTTCCTCTGTAAGTAGTGGTATAGTTCAGACGTCCTTTGTTGATTTTCCATCCAGAGTTTGTGTGCCTTTGGGAGACGACACATGCTGTTATTGAACCAAGGAATTGCACTAATTTGCTATTACGTTTTTCCATATAGAAAAGATATTTATACATCTTTATAAGTCTCTTATTTTAAATTAAGTATAATTACGAAACAAGACAGAGAAGACTGGTGTATGGTTTCTTTTTGCCATGTTGTATGAGCTGTGCTCAGAAAATGGCAGCTACTTCTAGGCACAACCTTAGGATTTATGGGGTACTATACAGTACTATCAAACTGGTGCTCTTATCCCCGACAATATCCTGAGGGGAGATGATGATTTTTTAGAGATTTTTTTTTATAATCTGCAGTTATAATTTTAAACTAAGGTTCTGTAGACTAACACAGTTAATTCAGAAATTGACAGTATGTACCTGTCATTGGCAAATGCCTGTTAAATGGTTTCATTACTACTTGAATGGCTCATAGGCTCAGTGTTCTGCTAATAGGTCTGGACACTTTTTCAGTTTTAAGTTAACTAGATCCTCTCCAGAGAAAGCAGAGTCCCAGATGAGGAATAGGAAGAGTGGGCAGGGAGACAGTAGGAATCAGTGGTGCCACAAATTTTTGGGTGCCCTACACAGCTATTTATTCTGTATATGGGTAAGAATGGCCCTGGCTATTTCTCCTGAAAGCCTCATAATAATTTATTAGTGTAATTCACAGAAAGGAAGGAAAAACATGTCCATAGCTTGCCTCTAACCTTGTGAGAGTAGGTGAGATTTTGGTAAATTTAAATGAAGGCAATCTCTCTGTGGGTAGAGAAGAGACTCACTAATTCTAGAGTGCAAACTGTTTGGAGCAGGGACTAGATTTGGTTTTGTGTCCCTTTAGTGGCTTCCACGGTAGGGTCCTGGTCCAAGACTGGAGTTCCTAGGTGCAATTGCAATACACACAATAAATAGTGGAGTCAATGTCTGGAGTGGCTTCACTGTCCAGTTCAAGTAACCACCCTGGTCAGTCAAATTTCAGAGCCACAACATTCAGTAGGTCATTTTTTTTTAAAAAAAGGAAGCCTGAGGAATACAAGTAAAAAAAAAATGTGTGATCACAATCTCTCACATCTGTGCAATTAGTGATGGCACGCACCAATGACAGGGCAGGCAGCCATGATAAATGGTTGCATGGAAAAAACGAATCAAGGTGAGTGAAATCTTTCTCACCAACAGAAGTTGGTCCAATGAAAGACATCACCTTGCCCATCTTGTTGATATGTTGTTTTCCCCATGTATGTTTTTCCCAACAGGGCTCCAACAAGATGGCATACATGGGAAAAACAGTTCCATGATTCTTACTTTGAGTGAGGGTCAAAAGGGGTTTGAACTGAAATTGCTGATGTTGACCAGTTTTTGAGCCAAACTCTGGATGGAAAATCAACAAAGGACGTCTGAACTATACGACTACTTACAGAGGAAATAATCCAACATAATATTAAAGAAAAGGAAATTTGACTCCCCCTCTCCAATAGTGGGAGTTGTGGCTGGGAAACTTTGACAGCCAGCTGAATAATGACCAAGGAAAAGCTCAGAAGAAGAGATAGCAAGAAGGCAAGAATGTTTTTTTTCCAGTGGCAGCAAGCACATTGTACTCATTCATGAGTTCTCTTTAGGCTGTGCTATTCCATTCTTTCCCTATATATTGAGGAGTATGAGGTACAGCTAAAAATACACACTTGAACAATGTCTCTAGTCCCACAATATAAAAGCAGAGTTACAAAATTTCCTGAAGCTTACAGAAAGCTGCCCAAAGCTGTGACTTTTAAAAACAGATGAATCCAGTAGAAGGCATCAAACACAGGCTCTGGTCATATGCCTGATTATGTTCAGTTGCAGAATTGCACACACAGACACAAATACAATTATGTTTTTAATAACTCTTCAGAGTTATGGTAGGCATACTGGGATGAGCAGTTTGACTCAAAAGCCTCTCTTTTTTTCAGCAATTTCTAGTCAGCTTTTCCCATTGGGTTTGCAATGTATGCAAAGAAAGGGACCAAAATTAAATTCCCAGCTTGGATGACTTTAGGATGAGGCAGTTGTCAATTGGCAGCTCTAAAGCTTGTTCTTGTGATTTGATTGGTGTCTAACACTTGTTCTCAAGAGACTGTGAGAGAAGGCTGAGTTTTCACTCTATAGTACTTAAAAATTAAAGCCAGATGGAGAGTACAGACAGTTATATTTCTACTCATTTAAGAACATGGGGTTTTTCATTAGAAGTGTTTGCTCTCAAACAAATAACTTCTATAATTAATAACAGACAGATTAGATCATGCCGTTACTGGAAATTTCCCATTAAAAGAAGGTTCTTCACATAGAAGTGAAAAATTGTATGTTGTGAATTCTTTAAGTCTATGGGGCATGATTTCAAGCAGCAGTCTCCTTTATTAGCACCCTCTTCTATCATAAAAATATGTCAGATTGCTGGGGAAATAAGGATTTGTGCAATTGGCACAAGTTCTTTTTTGTCTAACTTGATAATTAATGTAACATCCCCTTTTAGGCTGTTGTTAACATTCCTCTACTGCTTGTTATCATCTTTCAAGTTTTAAACTTCAAAGTGACATTAGTGATCTTATTGATTCAGTTTTTTAAATTCTTTCACTCTAGTGGGTCTTTACACTATGTCTGAGATAATAGTTAAACCAATAATCTGCCCAGGTATTTGAAAAGTACATCAAGGAAACAAACCCTTTGTCTTACCAAGGGCAAATTAAATTGAATACTGTGCCTATGAAGAGCTCTCAGTTTCACAATAAAGCCATCCATTAGAAAATAAAATCCTTCAACAGAGACCAATGCTGAATCACTGTTGGCTACACCCAGAAATAGCGCAGCGTTAGAAACTGAAATAGGGACCTACCAAATTCACAGTCCATTTATCAATTTCATGGTCATAACATTTTAAAATAATACACTTCATGATTTCAGCTATTTTAAATCTGAAATGGCATGCTGCTATAATTGTAGGGGTCCTGACCCAGAAAGGAGCTGTCTGGGGTTGCAAAGTTATTGTAGCGGGGGCAGCCCAGTATTGCTATCCTTATCTCTGCACTTCTGTTCATGGAGGCACTTCCTTCAGAGCTGAGCAGCTGGAGAGTGGCAGCTGCTGGCCAGGAGCCCAGCAGCAGCGAAGAAGTAAGGATGGCTTGGTATGGTATTGTCAACCTTACTTTTGCTCTGCTGCTAGCAGGGCACACCCTTCAGAGCAGGGTCTTCAGCTAACAGTCTGCTCTCTAGCTGCCCAGCTCTGAAGGCACCTTGTGACCCCCCTCTAACTCTCTTTAGTCTCCCCTCCCCCCTGTGAAAGCTGTGTAATAGAGGGGGAAAGCACACATAAAGATCAGATTTAATGGTGGGAGACAGCATTTGTCAAATTGGGGATCCTGACCCAAAAGGGAGTTACAGGGGGTCACAAGGTCATGACTATTTTCACTAGCTGTGGGTCTTCCCCCAGCAGTTTCTTGAAGTCTTGCTATGTCCTCACTAACTGCATGTAAATAACATTTAACTTTGCTATTTTTAATGGTCCAGGTTAAAGGAGCGTGGATGTGTCTGGTATTTTTCTCATGCAAACCTTTACTACAAAAAACACTACTACAGTTATCATAACTTTGTTTATCCATGCAAATTTCTATTGCATAGAAACACTGAATCTGTTTCTGCTGGTTTTTTACACAGATGTGACTCCACTGAAGTCAATGTGGTTATTAGTATAAAAATCACGGTGAGACCAGAATTAGGTCAACTGTCTAGTCTTTGCTGCTAGTTATTGACTGTCAGTTTTAAAAGTAAGACAGGGGAAATTGTGTCACAGGTCTTGACTTAAATCTGCATCCAGTCAATGGGATGAATAAATTAGTTCTCCAAACAATTCTGAATACTTTTTTCTGCTCTCCTTTATAAACAAGGGTACATCTAGACTACAGGCTTTTGTTGACAGAGGCTTTGTTGACAGATACTGTCGACAAAGCCTCTGTCGACAAAGAGCGTCTAGACAATATCCAGTTCTGTCGACAAAGCAAGCCGCTTTGTGGAACATGAGAGTGTATACGCAAAGGACAGTGCAGATGCAATAACACCTTCTGTCGACATAACTGTCGACAAAAGGCGTTGTTCCTTGTAGAATGAGGTTTACCTCCATCGACAAAACTGCCGAGTTCTATCGACGCTATGTCGACAGAACTCGGTGGTAGGGTAGACGCAGATATAGTTTTGTCGACAAAACCCTGTAGTCTAGACTCACCCTAAGTGATCTGCATAGATATCACATGGCTCAGACACTTCTGAATCTATCTTCATTTTATACTACTCAGAAAAATGCATATCACACACAAGTGTGTGCCGCAAACAGTGTATAAATTTCAGCAATAGTAGTAACCAACTGCAAAGTCTATAATATTGCTGCTCTTCCTTCTCAGATCCTTATTGTATTTTTTCAGCTATTCTTTATAGATCTGTGAGCGGGATTGTGCCCATGACAGTACAGCAGTGCATATTCAACAAACAGAAGGCAAACTGTGGCATGAATAGATTTATATATCTAGCAGAAATAGAAGCTGCGTCCTTAACACCACCACTCTCACATATTGCTAGGAAGAAAAGAATGGCCATAGTAGGCCAGACCAATAGTCCATCTAGTCCAATATCCTGTGTTCTAACGGACCAATTCCAGGTTCCCCAGAGGGAATGAACAGAACAGGTAATCATCACATCATCTATCCCTCTGTCACCCGTTCTCAGCTTCATGCAAACAGATGCTGGGGACACCATCACTGCCCACCCTGGATAATAGTCATTGATGGACCTATCCTCCAATACTTATTATATAGTTCCTTTAAATTTTTTTCCTGTTATCACAAAAGTATATCTAAAAACCCTTCCAATACAACAATAATGATTTTTTTGTAATTCTTATTCTATATATAAATGGAATCAAGTAATGATGACTACGAAGAATAGTCTCATCCTCTCACATGCTGCCCTTTTTTCATGGGAATAATAGCCTCAAAAAAATCTGAAAAGCACAACTGTGGCCTCCTTTACATCCCTTCTTAAGACTCTTCTCTGCCAGAATGCCAAAAAATCCCTGACAGAGAACCATGGACAGGCAGGTGTAAAGCTGTAAAATGTTAACTCTGTTGTTCCTCATCAGCAGCCTAGAATGTAAGTTATTTGGGGGCAAGGACCATCTTTTCATTTGATGTTGTGTAGTGCCTAGCCCAACTAGGCCCTCATACCTGAACAGGGCTTTTTTGCTGCTTGGGTAATAATAATAATAGGTATCCATGTGCCCAAGAAAATCCACATAGAGTTCTAGTTCCCTAATTAAGAATTGGGGGGATTTCTGTTCAGCTGTCACCTTAGAATGGAATATAGAGGAAAGCTAGAACACAACCAAAAGTTCTTTGGGTTGGACAGTCCTCAACTGAATGCCAAACAGTGGAATAGACTAGATTATATAGTACAACTAAGTTTTCTGGGTATTGACAACATGAAGGATGGCTTAGAAGCCAATGATGATCAGCCCAGAGCTGACCTTATGTTTAGAACAGATAATTTATCAAGCCCTTTTGTTTAAAAATTCAGCATGGTTATAAAATAATTTGCAAGGATGAAGCTATTTCAGGACTTTTTAAGGATTAAGTGCTCCCTGCACTTGCTCTATATGCCGCATTGCTAATTGGTTATAACACTTCTTTGTTGCTGCTACAGCTATAACAAAGGGTTTCTAAAGTAACCATAAGTGTACTGGAATATACTTAGGAATATAAATGGATACTTCTAGAAGAAAGCACTTAGAATGTGTATTCTGAAGAAGAATTCTTTTCATTTCTCTTGGGACCATTGTGCTTCATCGCATGTTCATTTGGACTATTGCATCAACATTCTTGGAAGGGGTTTTCATGATTTTTTTCATGCTGGGTATCAGGCCATACACAGTTCTAAGCATTGTTAAAGGGGGCGGGGGGAGGAATCCTGTAGAATGGCTGAAACTCCTGCATTCATTCTATACATGGAAGTGTGCATATTTTTCTGAAAACTATTTAAACTGTTCCTTAGCTTTCAAATGCTCCCTCTCTTCCTCTGCACTGCCCCTCAGACTTGAGATGTTAAATGTTTTCAATGCAATCCCTTGCAAGTGTACTTGCTATTATAGGAAATTCAGTGGCTACACTGAATGGCCCGGGCTTACTAATACATAAATGATGCTGGGGAGAAGACAGACATATTTTAATGCTCCCTAGGTGTCTGGGGTGGATCCTGATACTGAGGATGTTTCAGCCTTAGTCTTCTTATAGTAGCACCAGTCACTGCAGCCCTAACTATCTCCTACAGGAAAAAGCAAAAATACAGTAGACTCGCTTTTTTTCTATTTTACTTGAGACTAATAGAGCTGTCTTAAGGGGATTTGATTTTTAACCTTCTTAATTTTCTTTTATATACTTTCTTACTTCTGTTCCTTCTCATATCTCTTATAATTGGGGTGCTGAGATCATCCTAACTTGCCCAGTAAAAGGCCTGTGTGTGTTTTCATGGAGGTTGGGTCCATCAATGGTTATTAGCCAGGTTGGGTAGGAATGGTGTCCCTAGCCTTTGTCAGAGACTGGAAATGGATGACAGGAGGAGGGATCACTTGATTATTACCTGTTCTGTTCACTCCCTCGGGGCATCTGGCATTGGCCGCTGTTGGCAGACAGGATACTGGGCTACATGGACCATTGGTTTGACCCAGTATGGCCATTCTTATGTCTGCCTGGGCCTCTTCTACTCCGTCAAAATGCTGCATGGCTCCTGGCGGCAAAGTCATAAACTGCACTTTTGTGCTTCAGTGAAGACATCACCTATGCTGATGGGAGAGCTTCTCCTATTTGGTGTAGGTATTTCACCTCCCCAAGGAGTGGTTGCTATGTCAATGGGAGAATTCTCCCATCAACCTAGTGCTGCCTACATCAGTGGTTAGACTGCATCTCTCAAGATGTGCATTTTTCACTCTGACCCAATATCCTATTGTAGACAGGGCATTAGGAAAGGAATCAGGTGTGTTGTATGATTGCATTGGGAGAAGCCTGATTAAGTCAATGGGAATCTTTCCAATAACTTCAGTGGGCTTTCATTAGGCCTCAGGTAAATAAAACCTGTATTAGACAAAAGGCTAGACTGAGAATGAAGCCATCTCAAAATCTGGAGTAGGGGGCTGCATTCTGCAATAGGGGGAGGCCTGTGTTCGTATATTGGTTTATTGCGTAAAAAACAATAATCTGTGATTTAGCTAGTCCCCCATGTTGTGATATAAAGGGACATTGGGAAGAACAGACAAACTCCTTTCTAATATCATTCAGTTGAATCAATAGCATGGTACCTCGGATTAATTAATTCCAGCTACATTATACCCTCTACAAAAAGCAGTTAATGTTTGGACTCGTGAAATTACCAAAACCAACAATAAATGCACTAATCCAGGGAATTTTTTTAAAAAAAAGCTATTTATTTGCATTGTAGCACTACATTATACTTGTGGACCAGGACCTCCTTGTATTAGCTGCTGTACAAACACAGAAAAAAGAGATCGGTGTCTGACCCAAAGAACCTACAACCTAGGTAGAAGACGAGAGGCAACAACAGATGGATGTAGACAGAGCAGTACAAGGAAACAATGAGACACTATTAGTTGGCATGATAGGTTGTAGTGTCAGCACAGCAGTAGCTTAACCATTGGCAAGTGCTTTTGGAGTCCTGGCAGAGCAGAGTTTTAAGAAGAGCTCTGAAAGAAGATATTAAGATAGGTATGGGGATATTTATGGGAAGCTCCTCCCAAAGTGAGAGGCAGCTTGGGAGAAAGCACAAAGGATCTTGTTTCAAAATTTAACAAGTAGGCAATACAGGCTGGCATTGGGAGCGGGAGTCTCATTCACTTTTCAGAGGTAAAAAGTCTCAGAGGAGTAGCCATTTTAATCTGTAACTTCAAAAACAACCAGCAGTCTTGTGGCACCTTAGAAACTAATAAATATATTTGGTCATGAGCTTTCATGGGTAAAACCTACTTCCTCTACCTTTAAATCCATTATTGAATATCCAGGGAGGTTAAAATGTTCCCCTGCAGGTTTATTCCTGAAGTCTGATTTGTGTCCATTTATCCTTTGTTGCAGAGGCTGTCTGGTTTGGCTACAATACATGGCAGAGTGGCATTGCTGGGACTTGATGGCCAATCACAGAGGGAGATAGCTGAACTGCAGTTCATTTACAAGTTTCACACTTTCAATTTGGGGTTGAATAAAGATATTAACTGATTAATGAACTATAAAGGCAATTTGGCCCGCCTTTTAATATTCACATTTCCACATCAAATGCTATGAATGGGACACATCCAGCCTGACTTCATTAGCTTCATTAACACTGGTCCTACAATTGACAGGTAATGGCTTTGCTGTTATATATACCCTGGATTCTGTAATTCCCACTCCAACTCATTTGAAGTGGGTTTTACCCATGAAAACTCATGATATTTGTTAGTCTCTAGGGGCACATCTACACTTCACAGAAGATTAGCATTGCCATGGTTGATCTTTTGGGGTTTAATTTAGCGGGTGTAGTATAGAGCTGGTAGGTCGAATTCAAAGAGTACTTCCATTGGTGCTGGTACTCCTGATCCTCCTGAGGAGTATGGGAATCTAATGGGAGTGTTTCCTCCTGTTGTGTGAACAGCATGGAAATGTGATGTATACAATTTGTGATGTAATTTACATAGCTGGAGTTGCATATCCTATTTTACTTTAAACTACTGGAGTTGTGTAGTGTAGACCAGGCTTAAGGTGCCAAAGGTCTGCTCATTGTTTTATCCAGAGGTAGATAATGATAGGTAAAGTGGGGACTGATTGTGAAGGAGCTTGGAAGTGAAGCAGGTAACTCATGTCTGATGCAGTACAGAAAGGTAAGGGGAGCCAGTTATACTCAATATTGAAATGGAATTAGATAAATGAATAAAGGGTGCAATTGTTAGGCTAAGTGGATGGCTCTATTAGCAACTTATAGGGATCAACCATGTTTCAACAGGTCTATATTGCTCAGCCATCATTGTATTACTATGATATTTTTTTCCATTTAAAATGAGTGTGGTATGATGGGAAAACAGTGAATATAAAAATATAGTTCAGTAAGTAGCTACCCACAGCACAACTTCTGATAGAGTTTTTCTCATCATGCTGCTCATGAAAGGAGAAGTTTCCAAATGGCAAACATTCAATTCAGATAAATGTCCAGACTCTGTGAACTTCTTGCTATAAAGATCTTTTATTTGCTCCTCTGTGAATGCTACAACATTCACTTCATAGACCCTATAAAAATATTTGGACAATTATGAGCCTTCTCTTTTTAAATTATTTTCAGTACAGAAGGGGATTGCAGACCGGGGAAATTCTGAATGGATTTCACTGGAAGTTATTAGTAAGACAGCTGTACCTAGTTGGCTCAGCACAGACCTCTTTTCTTCTTTAAACCTCATTGGTTTCCCTGTGGATCTAGTCTAATCTTAAGCTACAAAAAGTTACTTTTCGGATGCATTTTTCTTCAGAGTAAATGCTAGCTTTTTCTATATGCTTAGCAACTCCCAGGCATTTGTAAAGTGATTCATTTGCATTAGAAACTGTTACAAAATCCTCTGAGAATTAAAGTGCAAGTCCACGGGATTTCTGGGAGGATATGTATTTATATGATGTAGCCTGATCCAGGAATGGAAAGTAATGGAAGCTGAGAGTATTCATGTTGGTCATCTCTCAGCATCAACTCCTATGTATTGATGGTCTCAGAATTTTTCTGTCTGCTCCACAGACACTGGATTTGGACTAATGGAAAGCACTTAAAGTCATGCTCTTTTATTTGCACCTCAGGAATGGTCTCACATGCACGCACAAGAATGATATTCTTTAAGCACCCTAATCAAAATAAATACATACATTTAAAAATGCCAAAACTAGTTACTTTGTAATAAATACTACAATTGTCCCATTAATTCATTGTATGCAGTGGTGTTGTAGCTGAGTTGATGCTAGGAAAGTATAGAGAGCAACTCATGGGAAAGACAAGCTTAAAGGGAGCTCTTCCTCTGATTTAAGAAACTAAAGTGGCCTGTTAATGCCCTTCCGGTCATAGGGAAGAGACAGGGATGTGAGGGGGAAGAACTGGATGAGGGGTTGTTAGTGGATTATTGACTAGTATTTCTAGAAGAACAGATGCAAACCCTGCAGATGCGTCTTCACTGCTACAGTGATCAACACCTACACAAAACACCTTTCACAATCCAGAGCTCTGCACATGCTTATCACAATATGGAGTGTGCCTCACGCGGTGCATTAAATACTTCAATAGCCGCAAGGTGGGTGGAAACCAGACAATCACTGTGATCTCAGATGAACTCACATCGGTGATTGATAAGACAAAAATGTAACCAGAGGATGAGCACTTTTCACAAAGAGATCACTTTATATCTGAACTATCAATCCTTTGCCTCCAAGGAAACCTGCACACCTCTTTTAAAAGATGAGCTTAAATTCATCCAGACACTGAAAACCACAGAATGACTAGAGACATGGGTTTATGGTTTACTACTCCAGTCTGGAACCCATTAATAAACCTTCCTCTCAGGGGCTCCCCCCTTCCTTACCTCCCTGTGACTGGAGGGGAGTTAACAGTCCACTTAAAGTTGAATGGTCCCTTGACATATGTGTTAGCTACCTATGCTACACAGTCAGTTTCACCTTGAATTTAGCTGTGACACTCTTAAGTACCTTCCTCAGAGATTTTCCTCAGATCTGAGAAAGGTAGACCACGTCTCTCTCCTTTCAGCAGAAACTGGTCGACTTGCCATTTATTCCTTATTATGCAGGCAGAAATCTTGATTTCATTAACACAGGCCATAGGACTCCCCTAATTAATTCCTGTTTGTATTAGAACATGTCTTTTAGAAGAACATCTTGTCTAGATTAAAAAAAACTTCCAGTGATGGATAATGCACTTGTACTCTTGGTAAACTGTCCCAATGGTTAATTATCCTCAACTGGTAATTTTTCTTCATAGCATATCAGGAATTAACACAGGTAAAAAAACCAGCAGAACCTGCTGGATCCCACATGGTAATGTGGACCCTGATGAGCTTGTGTTGGTTTATTTAGATGTATATATTTGCTAACATGGCTGTCACCTCTAAATATCACCAATTAAAAGGTAGGATTATTTTGTTATTTTTAAATTACACTTTTCCAGCAAACTCATTATAGCAATAACATTGTTCCTTGTTGCCACTTCTCATGCTCCCATAGAAATAAATGGCTGTTTACCAGATACTGTACACGAGTGGCTCTGAACCTGTGGTCCACAGATGCTTGGGGAGATCCACAGACTATATTTAAGGGGTCTGTGGAAAGTGACTATGAAAATAAAGTTTCTGATCCCAGAAAAGGCATTCTGGTGTGTGTGTGTGGGGGGGAGAGGGTTCTGATCAATCCAAAGTATGTGAATACCTGACTGACCGATCAAAGCCCAGAAGTGATGTTATTAGCACAGAAACAAACAGTTTAGCGCCCTTTCTCGTGCTGCAACAAATGCTATGCTGGGTGTGTGCAACATGTACAGTTGAACTTTGTGCAGTTAGTTTTCAGTCTATGACTTCTGTGGTAGGAGTCTAGGAAGCACAGGATGAATTTTCAAAGGGGTCTGTACCTCCGTTTGAAATCTTTTATGGGGTCCACAAATTAAAAAAAGGTTGAAAACCATTGCTTTACATTACCTTCCAAGCAGGGTACACATGCTCTCATCGCCCTCCATCCCCACACACACACCTGGGGTTTTTAAGCAAAGAATGAGGTGAAGCTTAAGCAGTTTGTTATGGGTTTTATTTTTCAATTATACTTGCTATTGGATATTTGTTTTAAGCAACCATTTGTATGATACGCTGTTTGTTGCATGACTGTTGTGGGATTACAGGACTGAACAGCTATAGCTAGAACAACTGCTAGATTAGAAATGTGAAACATTCTGCTCCCAAAGTACTGGTATTTATAGCAGAGCAATAGGAGGATCTTGGCTAACTCAAAGAGTAAAAGTTGTAGTCTCTCTCTAGAACATGGGTATAGATTATATAGGTCAGTTCATCACAAGCAGCTCATTAAATCCCATTGGCATTCAGGGGAACTACTTAAGTAAATACAAGCTTAATTGACAATATTTTTGCAGCTATTAAGGCCCAGATCTACAAAGGGACCTAGGTGTTGAATCTACTAATTTGTACAAGCTTTGAAAACCTTTGGAATTCAAACTCTGGGCTATGCATGTGGATTCCTATATAAAGTGTGGACGGGGATAAAGAGGCACCAAAGAAAGAGATGAACAAAAGCCAGCATGCTAGTCTGAAAGCTGCCCAAACTAGCCAATAGCAGGTCAGTATACATGCTCACGGGAGGAAACATAAGCACCTAAGGGATTTTTACAGCAATAATGTAGGTGCCTACAGGGTTAGACAGCAGCTGAGTAAGAGGGTTGTGCATTGAAGTAGCACTTATATCCCAGGTTTAAGCATCAAAGGCTCTTTGTGGATCTGGCCCGAAGACCTGGCTCCTGCCACTCTTTCACGTAAGCGTAACTGGACCTTGCCAGGAAATGACTGTTTTTGTCAGAAAATGCTGACTCTGTGCAAATGCACCAATTTTGATTAAACTTTCACTCGGAAGGTTTCTCAGGTCTTGGATAGAATTTCTGATCAATGAGGCAAACATCTACCCACCTCAGAATAGCCAATAGTTCTATGGTCAGGGCGGCCCTCATGGAGCTGAGAAATCCAGACTCAAGACCTGTTCTTCCTGATACCTTGCTTCTCCCACATCTTAGGTGAGGTCCTACCGACTGGGCTGTTGGTTATTCTGGGGGATGTCTTTCCTATTTGCTTCTTTTTCACTAAACAATTCTAAGTCCCTTTGCTCAAATGAAGAGTGGATCTAAATTTCCAATCCTCCATTTTTTGTGTGAAGCAGAATTTGCTTTTTTGGCCAGCCCTATATGCAACTCATTTTGAAATTATTGACAAGGGCTGCAGGATGGGGCTTTGGAATGTTAGTTTTCAGCAAAATGTATTTTTATTTTATCTGAAGGATAAACCTAATTTGTTGTCAGTATGACCTCTGTGTGACCTGGATGTTAAGTCTGGTCTTTGTAAAGAGGTACGAGCTTGAACTCAGGTGAACTAAAGGGGAGTAGGGGTAGGTAAAACTGGTTTGAACCTGTTGTAAGACCTGCAAAGGGACTGTGAGGGGACAGATAATGATTGGAGGGAATTTGGTGCAAAGGGGAATGACCTGTATATGCAAGCAACTGTAAGTGGTCAGTGAGAAAAAGGTAATTACCATGTAAGGTAGTACAAAAGGCCTTGCCTTTTGTTTGGGAAGTTGCAGAAACTTTTCCTGAGAGTATCCTGGAGATTTTTGCCTTGGAATGCATTCCTGAATAAAGCTGGTTGCTTAAGAAGGGTGTCTGGAATTGATTTGGTAGGGGTTTGGGGCCCCCATCCGAACCCTCGGATTATAATTCTCCGTCATATCCAATGGGATCATATATAGAGATTTCCCTGTTCCCTGTACACTCCTGTTACACACAAGCAGAGGTTTGGTTCAGTGGTGCTTGTTTCAGAACATAAGTTCAGTAATGAATTCTCTCACTACTGAGATTACTAAATGATCTTATGTAGGCTTACACAATACTATACATGTAAATAGATGTGTACCAGAGAAACCGCTTTTCAAGGTTGCTTTTTTTTTTAAAAAAGAATGTGTCTGAAGTTGCAACGCCATCGTGAATAAGACAACTGTTATTAAGCTGAATATCTGGAACAGGCAGTTTTGAAAGGAATATTCCCTAAGGAAAACAAAGCTCCTCTCTCATGCTGTTTTCTTATCAGTATAATGCACAACGGCTTCATAGAGCATTTTGAAACAAAGCAAAATCTGCATGAGGTGTCTTGTCTTCTCATTTTATAAATTCCTGCTTTCTAAAGCCATCAGTTACCAGCATGTCTGGATCTCTAGTTGAATTGTAGATGACGAGAGATGGAAAAATCAGTCTAGTAAACCATTAAATCATCTTCCTGCAATGCAGTTTTGGTCTTTCTAGGACTGACTTTAGAGCAACAGCACAAATTGGGGGACTTGATGGCATTGTCAGTTGGCATTGAAGAGAAAAATCAAATGCCATCTTTCTTGTAAACACACAGTGAATAAAATCAAATTGAGATCCTGCCACCAACCTTATTACCTTATTGAAGGGCTCAGTAAGACTGATGGCTTTAAATTTGGGGCAGAGGGCAACAATTTGCATATGTAAATCAGGAACATAATAATACTGTTCCTGATTTACATATCAGGAGTGCCCTGAGCAGTTGCCCTTGCTATATATTTTGTAACCTATGCAGCCCCCCAGCTACTTCTCAGAGTTGGAAGGATATAGCCATATGGTACCACCACCCTCATGTGCCCACTGGGAATCTGAACAGGGTGGCTACATCTACACTATATGCTTCTTGTGCAAGAAGCCTTTTGCACAAGTGTGTTTCCACAAAAACTTCTTGTGCAAGAGCATGTCCACACCACAAAGCACATTGCAAAAGCCATGTGCTTTTGCACAAGAGAATGTCCACGCTACATGGACGCTCTTGCGCAAGAAAACTCTGATGGCCTTAGCTGAATTATATCCAGATTTTTCTTTGCTTTCAAATCTGTTAGTTACCATAAACTTGACAGAAAAAAATTCACTGGGAAAATAGCATCTCTGTTCAGGAAAGCACGTCAGGTTTACGTTTCATTGAAAGTTATAGGACTTAAGCACATGCTAAAAGTTGAATGCTGTGCAGAATAGGGATGGGCTTAAGAACAAAATAAAGGGCTTTTATTAATTAGATGTATGGAGCATATAGGTCAAATTGGCCTTTGGCTTTCTATGGAATTTCACCTTTTGATAATTGGAGAATGGCAGACTTGTTTGGGGAGTACAAAAACAATCTGACTACTGAGACTTTTACTATATCCTCAGTTTAGACAGCTTGATTTTGTAAGATTGCCAGGTTGATCACTTAACCAGAGGGATTTGGTTAAGCTGAAGATATATATTAAAAAGTTCAGATCGTTATGTGAACAGAACTTCTTAACCTCATGAGCTTCCCCATTCATTAGTCATAATGCAGTAGAGTTCTTGTGATAAAAAAATGTCTGGTTTCGAGAGGATGTCTTTCTGCAAATCATGGCGAAAAGCCCTTAGCTTAGCACTGGAGAGAGACAGATTAAAGTTATTTGGATGTAAGAAAGTCTTAAAGGAAGAGTTGCAAATACCTATGTGTGGGTTTGTTGGGAAATAACACTGTCATTACTGTACAGTGGGTAGATTTTATAATAAAGCTGAACCTAAAACAAGGTTGAGATAGCTAAAAATAGGCAACAATTGACCAAGTCTGTACCCTGTGGAAAGCCACAGCTCAAAAAGCTGAAATTCAGAGTATTTGCACATGGGAGTTGTTTGTAGAGTCACTCAATATTTTTGTGCATGGTTACAGAAGTATCGCTCTGCTGTAACATTGAAAAGAAAGGTGATTGGAACTGACAAATACCTGTAGTGTAATGTACTTGATATTGCACTTGCCTGCTTGTTAGTTTGCAGAAAAAAATGTACAGAACAAAGATGATTCAATAACTGAAAAACATCTTACCCTTGCAAATGGCAATTGTTTTATGGAAGTATAAAATGCTCCTTCCATAGTAAAAAGTAATGTGAAATGCACAGTTAATTACTTTTAGGGCATTGACAAATGCATGTATTGATTGTGTATATGTGTGCAGGGGATTATATTAAAAAGGACACGCAGATCCAGACGATCAGACTTGTGTACTTAATAGTATGTCCTGCCAATGCTAGTCTCATTGAAGTCACTGGGACGACTTATGGTGTGAGGTTATTGCTGCGGTGAAGTAATTGCAAACAGTTCAGATCCCTTCTCTCTCTTAAAAGAGCTAGTGGCCTATGGGAGCTTGCTTGAGTAAATTGGTTTCGTTACTCTGTAGGAGCAGGATTCCTGGATCCTATTTCACCTTCAAGTCAAGCAGTCACCTACTCTTCTCTTATAAAGGTTACAGTCATTTATCTTTCATCTCCAGGTCACCTTTAGCTTCCTATCTCTCTCCTCAGCTATAATTTAAGTCACATCTTCACTGATATAATTTTCACCAAAGAAACACCAGAACTATATGACAGGAGAGTGTCTACTGCTGACAAGCTGCTGCTGCTCATTGGGGTAGTTTATTTATGCTAGTAGGAGAGCTGCAAAGGGCTCCGCCCTTCTTGTGAGTGCCCTTCTGTGGCTGAGGGAAGTCTTGTAGTCTCTCTGCCTGGCTGTCTATGGGAGAGGAAGTGTCCAGTATGAGATCTGGGACCAGGTTTCTTCTTACCCCCTGTTGTGGCTGCTAGGGTTGAGGGGTGACTCAGGTCCACCCACACCTCCAGGACCCAGCCCAGGGACCCGGTAAGTAGCAGTTACCTGCCATGTATCAAAGAGGTCAGTTGCTGTCACATTCCCTGGGCCACTTCCCCAGGTAAGATGCTCTGTCCAGCCCTTTCTCTTGGGCTTTGTGGTCAAGTTCTCCCTGGACTCTGTCCAGAGTTCTGCGAGGTGTTGTCATTGGCTTACAGGCTTGTCTTCAGCCTGTGGACTTGGTTCTGACCAGATCTGAAGTCCATCTTCCACTCGTAGCTGTCCAGAGTGCTGCTGTTCTCCCAGTCAGCCCTTACATCTGCCTGGGTGGAGATCCAGCAAGGAAGTGCCAGGCCCTGGCTCAGCAGCTTATTGTATGTCAGCCTGCTGCACCCTGACTGGCCGCCACAGAGGCAACCACTCTGTCCTGCTTGGAGGCTCTCTCTTCTGCTCCTGTGGCTGGGGTGGGGTGTGGCAAGGCCTCCAGCCTTAGTTAGGGCCTAGTCCACTCCGACACAAGAGCTCTCTCCTGTTGGCATAGAGTGACTTCATAGGAGACCTTACTGTGGCATAACATGGCCTAAGTCATCTTATTTTGCTTCAGTAAGGAGTACTGAGGAAAGAAAAGGGAGCAATGCATTGGCAGCAGGAACAACATCATGGAGATATTTCCCTGGTGGCAACCACGTAGGTCTTCAAAGTCAGTACAGAAGGTGAAAGGACAGCTATCAGACTTCTGTGGGCCTAATGTATGGTGTTTTCAGCAAGAGCCTCAAATGACAATCTGTTATCAACCAATATTTATTTGATGCAGTGCTAATAGGTTGGGGAGAAATAATGAAATAACTAACTACAGTGGAACATCAATTAATGAAAACAACTCAATTACTCTCTTTTTGCCTATTTGTATAAATATTATGCATATATACTGTTCTTTATAAACAAACCTTCACTAGTCATGTCTTTCCAAATGTATTTTGTGCTGGCTATTTGGACATGTCAGTGATGTAACTAAAAACTGCATGTACAAATAATCATGTGCACAACAAAGTTGGACTGCTGTCCCTCTACAAATTTGCTTCACACTAGGTCATGTGAAAACCTCTTTAAAATGAAAACTTAACTCAAGAGACTGACCTGATTTTTGGACTTTATTAGAAATTGAAAGCACAAGCCAGGTTGCCCAGCATTTACAAACTTTTAAAGGGAGCGCCTCTACAGTTTTGGGCTATCCTTCGCTAAAGTTTGGTGAAACACATAGTTTTGTGTGGTTTTGATGTCTGAATTTAATGAGTTTAATCTTTTTTATTTTTGAGTTATTTTCAACCTAAAACTTGAAATAAAATCTAGGGAGCAAATACATGAAGTAACTCTGAACTGAAAATTTTTGCTCTTATTTCATTATCATGCTTATAATTACATTCAATGTTAGTGCAAAGGAGATGGAAGCCTTCATAGTGAAGAAATATCAAACCTGGGGAGGTTACTTTGCTACTCATTAAACCATGTAAAACTTTTTAGAAATTGTGAATCTCATTTCTTTATATTCTCATACTTATTAATATGTTTATATTGTATTAAATATGCAGCAAAGCAGAAAGAGATGTTGTACAGTCATAATATTGCAAATGCATACCTGTGTATGGAGGACAGGACAGGAAAGAGATACAACTTAGTGAAGAGGTCTATATGTATGTAAAAATGAACAGTTAAAGTTAAAGTCTACTCTCCCTTAGTGGTCCTGGATGCGTTATATTGTACTTATTTTGTTCTGGGATTTTTCAAAAACCCTGTCTGCATCTTTTAGGTTCCTAAATACCTTTGAAAATCTGGCCTTAGGGCCTCAAACCAGAAAAGAATTTAAACATGTTTGTAACTTTGAGCATATGATTAATTTCGCTGAACTCAGTGGGACAACTTTGATGTTTAATGTTATGCAAACTCAATGTTATTTTGCTGGACCTAGGACTTGTGGTTGTTTGTGGTGCATATTTTGGACACGCATGAGGAGGCTGTTTCTTTGTACGATCTGTGAGCTTTTCTTTTAGGAAAAAAATCCCAGACCTTTTCAAATCATTCAGTGTATCTGGGGGGTATTTTCTTTTTTCCAGTGTTAAATATGAACCTAAGGAACATGACCCCAAGAATGGTTTATGCATCTGTGATGTGGGTAGATCAAGTGCCTGCTCTTGCTAATGCTGTAGGCCTCAGCTGAGCACTGAGAAACACATAACTGGAAACCAGATCAGCTCGTCCTTATGGGTATGTCTACACTGTTACCCCACAAATATTCTCACTGGAGACCACCCATGGTTACACTAGTATGGGTTTATTTCCACTAGGTAAAAGTAAAGAGGAGAAAGCAGCCACCAAAGGTTTAAACTAAAGAAGATAGAACTCTCTCTCACACACAGACAAGCAAGCAAGCACACTCCCCTCCATTTGTTCACTCATTCACACCCATTCATTCCTGCCCTGAGGCAATCACACACTTACACAGACATATGGGTTGCAGAAGGAGCCAAGGCATGTGGATCCTGGAGGGTCTGTCTGCTCATCATGGCTGGGGAAGGTGGTCAGGAGAGACACTGGAGAGAAGCTTCTCAGGAGCAGGGGAAGGAAAAAGAGAGAGTCTCCTTATATTGTGTCTGAATGGCCCCTGTGACTCATTGACCTTGTCATCAGGGAGTATGCCCAGACTTCCCTTTACCCAGCAAGGAGCATGCCCAGACTGTGATGACTCATTGCCATGTGGTCCAAAGTTCCAAGCCTCCTTCAAACACACTCACACTCACACTCTCTCCATTCACTTAGGGGAGAATGCAGCTTAGGGAAAGTTACAAGCAAGGTGACTGCATGTTACAAAGATTACAAAGTTGCAGTTTACAGTAAGTTTGAGAGTTACACAGATTGCAAAGATTGACAAGGATCACAATAAGTTTCAGTTTAAAACCTTAGACCTTACAGTTTGGTGTAGCTTCAGAAAATCCATGGCTGCGTCTAGACTGGCAAGTTTTTTCGCAAAAGCAGCCACTTTTGCACAAAAACTTGCCAGCTGTCTACACTGGCCGCTTGAATTTGGCAAGAGCACTGACTTTGTAATGTACAAAATCAGTGCTTCTTGCGCAAATACTTTCACGCTCCCGCTCGGGCAAAAGCCCTCTTGCGCAAGAATACAGTGAAGAACTGTTTTGCGCAAAAAAGCCCCGATGGCTAAAATAGCAATCGGGGCTTTTTTTGCGCAAAACCGTGTCTAGATTGGCACGGACGCTTTTTCACAAAAAGTGCTTTTGCGCAAAAGCATCCGTGCCAATCTAGACGCTCTTTTCCGCAAATGCTTTTAATGGAAAAACATTAAAAGCATTTGCGGAAAATCATGCCAATCTAGACATAGCCCATGTGTATATATATCTAGTGAGCTCACAGGGAGGCTTTTTTATGTAACATACACTACAACGTCATTTAGAAATATCTAATTTTGAAATAGTTATTTAAAATATCTTATTTCAAAATAATGTGTCTACACACAAAATGCATTGGACTCTGCACACTGATTGGATGCTGAATTGCATTTAAGGCCAGCCAGAACTGGATCCGGCAGGGCATCAGGTCAGATGTTACCTTGTGGCCAGGACAACCAGCAGGGCACCCTGGGAAGGGCTGGAGGCCCCCTATTTTGAAATAAGTGTCTACATATTGCTTATTTTGAAATAGCAGTTTCAAAATTGGTGCTATTCCTAGTGGAATGAGGTTTATCAATTTCGAAATAAGCCCTCCGCTATTTCAAATTAATTTTGAAATAACAGTTGGCTCGTGTAGATGCTAGGAAAGTTATTTCGAAATAACAGCAGTTATTTCGAAATAACGGCAGTTATTTTGAAAAAACTTTGCTGTGTAGACATACCCTATGTTAGTATTGGTCAAAATAGGTGCATTCCATGCTATATGTAATATGAAAATTTTGTTATTTATAATTGTAAAAATGCCTGCTTTGAATTCAGACTGAAGGAATGGTTCCTCCAGCCCATAAAGGGGGACAATTAGGGCTAAATGGGCCATTGTGAAGCATCAGATACATAGACTTCACTAACTGTCTCTACAAGGCTACATGCAGAAGGGCACACCTCTTCCATTTGAATTCTGGAAGAGGGAAATAAAGATAGATGACGTGGTGTTTTTTTTATTCCTTTGCTGTTTGAGCTCTGATGTGGCTACAGCTAGGAAACAAAAATAGGATCGCCAGGTATAATACTACATTTGAATGGGTTATTAATTAATTTTATAATAAGGTGAGCTCTCTCTTTTTATATGTTTTGGTGGACCTGGAGTTGCATGTTGTCAGCAAGTACCCCAGCCCTGGGGGACAGCTGCTGGTCAGCAGCAGAGCCCCTGCTGCCCCAGGGAGCAGCTTGCCACCATGCCACAAGGTCCCCACTGCTTCAGGCCAGCCCTGGGAAGCAGGCGGTGGACAGCCTGCACAGCCCCTCCGGCCCTGGACTGGCCCTGAACCTCAGCGAGGCTAGGTAAATGTTTTAAATAATAAACATATGCATTCAGTGGCTGAGGCAGCAGTATGGATTGCATGAATTGGGGCTTAGCTCCATTTTGTAATAACCATAATTCAGCAATTGTTGGATGGAAGTTGATGCATCTGCACCAGTGCTGACTCCTGAGGCTAAATAATAATGTATATGGGAATTTATGCTAATTAAGGTAACACTTAGCCCTTTCTCCATCGGGATAATCGCTGATTAGCTCCCTCAGTGCAAATTCCAATTTGCAATTGTCTACACTTAGGAGTAAGCACAGATGTGGCTAATGTACAACTTAACTCTTCCTCAGTGTTACCTCAGGGAGCTGAGAGTTTGGGCGGCCATCCAGGAGAGATTCAAATGTCACCCAGGTAATTAGCACAGCACCCACAGACATCAGCATGTGTTTCTACTGGTGGTGCACATCCGCATATGCCTCAGTGCACACAACAACATTTATTCTGAACACAGATGGAAAAAGTTAGAGTGAACATTACTTGCCACCACTTATTAGTGGTGTTGTGTAGCAGCATAGCTCAGGTGTTTAAGAAAAAACAGCTTATTGTTCAAACTTTGCAGGTATGTGTGTGGGGTAGTGGTGATGTATTTTTCCCTTATCTGTAACTGATGGCGTGATACAGTACATTGGCACTTCGGGTCAGCCATAATAATAAGGATGGTTGGGTGAAAGTTCTGATTTAACAGTTCTTTTTATTCTTTGTGTCTGGGAAAGGGCTGTTTTAGTATTCTTTCTTCCATAACATTTAATATATAAATGTGATGTCTGTTAATAACTGGGGGGGGAGGTGCAGTGGTGGCACACATCCAAACAAGCGCACATGACCTCAATATTGGTGCACAAGACAAAACTCACTCCACTTATGGATGGAAAATCTTAGAGGTAACACTGTATGCAACATCTACAGTCTCTGCTATTTTCTTTTATGCAGATCAGAATTCAAAGGCCCTACATGTGGTAAGAAAAGAGAGTGTTTTTGTAAATTGAGATGAGAAATGAAAGCAGAAAGTACAAAGAATTGTTTGATGTCTACTAATTATAAATCAGGGTTTTCTGATTATAATTCTGTGCTAGCCATTGAATACATTATATCTGACATTTGAACAGCATGGGACAAATCTTGAGATCCTGATTTGGTGTTCACTCTGCCCTTACTGAGGCAAAATCCCATTTATGTTAAAATTTGGGCTATTTTTATATGACATTAGGTGTCCATTTATTTCAGTGGTTGGAGTAATAGTAAAAATGCTTGACTCTGAAGAATGTTTACAGAATGACATGCTACAGAGTTTTCTGTTTTTATTTTTAATGCAAGAAGGCCAGAATGCCCCTGTTTATTTTTTTCCTATTTTGGATTTCTCCAATTACTGTACTGTGAATACCTTTCTTTGGAAAGTGACCCACTTAGCTGACTTGCTAGTGAAGCAGAAATGGAAAATTGAACCTCCTTTGTGACCCGTTTCAGCTCTTGGTTCTTGCTTTGCTACTTATAATAGACATGCATCAGTTATTCAGTATCTCTATCAGAAAACAGATATACTGTCACTGCAAAATTCTTCTAGGTAGATAGACAGAATTAGAGCTGTATTCCTTAGCAGTAGGGACAGGGAAGAGAGGGAGGAACTGAATATCAGACAATGTCAAACCATCAGTTAAAACACTGCATCTCCTCACTGGCATCAGAAACAGTTTCTAAATGTCTATGCTTGAGCAATTATGTGGTATGAAATAGTAGAATATGAATAATTAATACAAACATACATAGATAAGAAGAATGACACCTCTGATTTAGGACCCAAATTTGAATACTTTACTAAAGGCTGGACTGTGCCTTTTAAACACAACCCTGAGCAAGAGGACATGTGTAAATTGCCCCAGGTGTATTCTGGGAAGAGGTACTGTGCCTTGCAGACACCCCACTACAGTACAATTTCTGTAGCATATCCCTCTTGTGTTGGGGGTAGAAATAACCCACTATGTCATTTACAAGACGCAGTGCAACTAGTCCCATTCAGAGGAAGTGTATGTGGGGAGTTTGTCTTTGTGGCAGTCATGGTATCATGCTCCTCTTGCCCTCTTACTGATGATAGGAGCTAAAGGAGAGAACTGAATTCTGCTCTTCCCTACTTAGTCAGAAGCCAGGCTATTCTAGCTTAGTCATATGTGGAGGTGGAGAGCAGAGGCTTAAGCTTTGCTCAATTCATCTACCTGGCATATTAGGTGAAGTCACAATCTAGCTTTAATTCCTTACTCAGGCAAATGTCTCATTGGCTTTGCTAGGCATCATGCTTCAGGATTGGATCTTTAGAGCTCAATCCTCCAAACATATGGAGATGTTTGTATCTTTTGTGAGGAGGGCCTTTAATGTGAAATGTCTCCTAATAAAGCTCCTCATATGTATAAAGTTACACATGTGCTTAATGGTTTGCAAGACTAGGGACTTGAGCAAGCCAGGTAATGAATGGATATGTACAGTACACGGAAAAGCCAAATGCATTCTTTGATAAAATTCCAAAACATGATAGCCTCTATTCAAGTCCTTGAGACATATGTTTTAAAGATGCCAAGTCATTTATTGTGATTTAACCAAGTTCAGCTTTTTTGGAATTCTTGTAGGCGTCTAAAAATAGGTAATCTGAGAGGTCAACCGTTTAATAAAAAGCAGAAGCAATTAAAATGATCCAAACAGGAAAAGGTAACAGAGAATAAATCAAAACACATGACATACTATTATTTTAAATTCATTTTATTTAAATCTAAAGTGGGCACTGAAAGCCTTACAGCGTAACATGAAGTGTCACTTGCTCATTACTAAAGTTCTTGAAGTGTTCGAGGCAAGTTGCTTTAGCAATATTATCTTTGGTCGTAAACCTTAGGGCAGAGGTGGGCAATAAGCAGTCTGCGGGCTGGATGCAGTTTGCCAGAGCTAACCCTTGGCCTAGTCAAGAACATTCATGGGCTGCTGACATGTTATTTACCTGCATGTCCACAGTTATGGCCACTATAGCTCCTGTTGGCTGTGAGTCGCTGTTCCCAGCCAATGGAAGCTGTGGGAAGCACTGAAGACAGGGACTTCCTCTAGCTCCCATTGTCTGTGGTCGATGGGCAACAGGAGCTATAAGCAGTCGTACCTGTGGATGTGCAGGTAAATAAAATGTCAGCAGCCCGTGAATGTTCTTGACTGGGATAAGTACAATAAACATTTCAGAGGCCTTATGAACAATCTTACAGAATTGCTATGGTTTTCTATTGAATTCTGTAGCAACTTTTTAAAAAAAAACTATTACATTCTATAGGTTCTTCTCCATAAGGCTGTTAGACAAATAAGTAAGGCACCTGTTCTGGTTCCAAAATGAGGCACATGATGGACAAACAGGAAGCCAATATTGAGCGTCTTAAACTGAAGTTCCTAAATCCATCATCACATTATTCACTTTTCTGAGATCCTGAGCACCCACAGCTGCCAGCGAGAACTATGGATTCTCAACACCTCTGCAAATAACAACAGTTTGTAAGGTGCCTAACGTCACAGATATTGGCTACACACATTAATCAAGAATTCATATAACGGTCTATAATGTTGATTAAATATATTGGCCATGTCTTAAAGTCAAATACAGAGATGAAATATAACTTATGTTCAGTTCAACTCTTAGGGCTTGTCAACATGTAAAGCATAATTATTCCACTATAGCTGCTTTAGTCAATTTCTCTGTGAAGACAAGCCACCCTTAGTGTGCTGCTTATACCTAAGCCAGCTTCTTCTGGCTCAATGAAGTGTAAGTCATACCAACTCCCAAGGACGCTCAAAAAAAGTGTGTGTTACTGTTAGCTTCTCCTCTGCAACCTATCCTGTTTGTCTCTTCTATGCTCATTGAGAGTCTTATCATACCCTAAATTTGAACTCTGGAGCAGCAACAGTGGTTTTTGCTATATGTTTGTACAGGACCTAGTATAATGGGGTCAGTACCTGCTACTGAAATTAAAGGTAATTGTAAGACGTTCCAAGAGTAAATGGGATGAGAGTGTCTGAGTTATTATAAATCAAACTTATCACCACCTATTAATTTTATCCTATGGTTTACAAGGAATCTAAAGGAAAATAAGTGAGCTAGTGAGGGGACTACAAGAAAGAGTACAGTACACTATGACTTCTTCTAGATTTTCTTAGACAAGCTTAGACATATTGCTGAATAGGCCCACGAAAAGCAGAAATGCTTATCAATATCCTGCCTACACACCTACAGCTCGAAAACATAGAAGACAAAATATGGTATAAATCCCGTGGGGGGAGGGGAAGAGGAGTTAGAGTTTTTGTTTTTTGTTTTTTTATCAAGTGCAGTCACCTCTCAGTATTTTGCAAGTGAAGCTTGTAGATCTTTGAAAGAGTTGAAATTGTTTCCAAGTTTTGTTTTCAAAAGTATTTTGCCTATGGAAAGATTTGGAAGTCTAGATATCTTATTCCAGAAGATTATAAATCACTCCTTGTGATTTTTCTTTAAATGTAATATTTTTTCATGGAACATTCAGCCTCTGAAATGTCATCCTTCATTTGAATTTAATCTTTAACATTTCTCTTTTGAAACAGACTGCAGCTGGAAATTAACCACACGTAGTGGCAGAGGTCTGCAATAATTAATATGTCCCAGAGAAAATGCTAATAAAACAAAAAATGGAAGAGATTGCAAATATAAAATTTGAAAGTGTTTGATATGACTGTAGATAACTTCTCTCTGTTTACAGGCAAAAGAAGTCAATCCACATTGACTTGGCTATGGGAAAGAATTGTCCCTTGATTTGTCTTAGAATCATAGAATACTAGGACTGGAAGGGACCTCGAGAGGTCATCGAGTCCAGTCCCCTGCCCTCATGGCAGGACCAAATACTGTCTAGACCATCCCTGATGGACATTTATCTAACCTGCTCTTAAATATCTCCACAGATGGAGATTCCACAACCTCCCTGGGCAATTTATTCCAATGTCTGACTACCCTGACAGTTAGGAACTTTTTCCTAATGTCCAACCTGAACCTCCCTTGCTGCAGTTTAAGCCCATTGCTTCTTGTTCTATCCTCAGAGGCCAAGATGAACAAGGTTTCTCCCTCCTCCTTATGACACCCTTTTAGATATCTTGAAAACTGCTATCATGTCCCCCATCAATCTTCTCTTTTCTAAGCTAAACAAACCCAATTCCTTCAGTCTTCCCTCAT
>JANRFK010004149.1:64719789-64733426 GCA_030068395.1 Apalone spinifera
AGCTGAGCGTCCCGCTCGGCCCCCTGCCAGCAGCCGCCGCGGCAGGCGGGGCACGGCCGGTGGGGGCTTGCCGGTCGCCCTAGTAGGACGCTTGCCTCCCTGGGTCAGTGCAGGGCCTTGGCGCCCCGTCACAGAGAACAACTAATCACCATCCTCTTTAAAACAGCCCATAACACATTTGAAGACTATTATTGGTTCCCCCTAAAGTCATTTTTTCCCAAGACTAAACGTGCCCAATTTTTTTAATCTATCCACATAGGTCAGGTTTTCAAAACCTTTTTATCTTGTTCTTGTTTGTTGTTCCTCTCCCCCAGACCCTTAGCAATTTATCCACATCTATTTTTAAGTGTGGTACACAGAACTCTACTCAAGGCCTCACCAGAACCATGTAGAGCAAAACAATTATCTCCTGTTATGTGCAGCATTCCTGTTAGTATGCCTCAGAATTACATTAGCCCTTCTTTTTTTTGCATCTAAAAACTTCTGTGGACTGTCATTCAATCTGTGACCTATTACAACCTCTAGATCCCCATTAGGAGTACTACCACCCACACTCTTATTTCCCATTTTGTGGCTGAGCTTTTCATTTTTCCTTCCTATGAGCAGTACTTTGCATTTGTCTCCAATGAATTTTGTCTTGTTGATTTCAGACCAAATCTCTAATATGTCAAGGTCACTTTGAATTCTGATCCTGAACTCCAACCTGCTTGAGCACTCCTCCAGAAATTTTACAAGCATACTCTCCACTCCCTTATCTAAGTAATCACTGAAAATGTTGACTAGTACTGGACACAGGACTAATCCTGCAGGACCCCTCCCAGTCTGACAGAAAACTGTTGAGAGCTACTCTCACTGACCCAATACGTGTCCTTTTTGGAATATGGTGGTAAGGTAGGGATGATAGGTGGGTACCTGAAGATTAAGTAAGAGGAAAAAACCCAGAACAATGAAAGAAGGGGAGGCTTACCCTTTGGTAGTGAGACACAAGGATTAAAGTGGAAGCCCTCTGAAGCCTCCCAGGAAAAAACTGCACCACTGTTTTTTGTGAGGCACTATGTGTTGTGGAGCTTCTGCTCTCATAAAAAGGCAAGATATCAGTCTACCCAATGGTACAGAAGAGCCTTTAAAGTCAGCTGTTGCTCGTAAGACTTCATTTTTGAGATAATGGGAATAGGCTTATATAAAGACACTCTTATCAGACAGGTTGGTTGATGGGAGGTAGTTTATTGCTTGAGCCATTGTGCCCAGGAGAAGGGGAAGCAGCATTGTATGTATATTTGTGATGCCAGAGAAATCTTGCCATGTACTGTTCTATTCATAAAGGCAGTAGTCACCAGGAAAGTATTTTGATATTTGAACACTTAACTAGGTTGGATCATATGGTTTCAATGTGGCTGGCCAAAAGTCCCTCTGTTGAAGCTCCCTCATCCAGAACCGTCAAATCTGAACTAAAACTAACATACTAAAATGACAGAGGGGTAGTCTGTTAGTCTGTAACTTTAAAAACAATGAGCAGTCCTGTGGCACCTTAGTGACGAACAAATAAATATAGATCATGAGCTTTTGTGGGTAAAATCAACTTCATCAGATGATTTGGGAGTTGCTAATTCATCTGATGAAATGGGTTTTAACCATGAAAGCTCATGAATCTATGCATTTTTGTTAGTCTCTTAGGTGCCAAAGACTACTCATTGATATTAAAATAAGTATCAACTCCACACCCTCCACCAGAGATAAATTTAATAACTATAACCAGTATGTAGGGTGGACACCTGTCCAATAACAAATTGGACTGAGACCACTAATTCATTTCATGTACTGTAGGACAACGTCAGTAACTAACAACTTCCTATCACTATTGTCCTGGGCTGGATTTGAACAAATGGTTTAAACACAAAGTTAAATAGATCTCCTTTACCAAACAACTAAGATTGTTTTCCTCAACTGGAAGAGCCAGGAGATTGCAAGGGATTAAATTATCTTGCAATACAAAGCAAAGAAAATATTACCCCTCATAAACCTGCTACCTTTCAAAATCACAGCTGTGCATTAAAAAACTAAGGCCCAGTGTCTTAATGGGTTTATAAAATGCCATGAAGTAATGTTGTATTAGTCTTGACATTATTTTTTAGACTAAATAAGGTAACTTTTTTGCAGTGCTTATAGTCTGGTTTGAAAAGATTTTTCTGACCTTCAGATGAATAATACAATGTTAATAAAATTATAATCCTTAATAAATAAATGGCCTTATTAACCACAGTAATTAAGAATTAATCTGTAAGCTCTTTAACTTTATCCATTTTGCCTTTGTAATTATTCTGGGTGCTTTGAATTGGTAAGATATCTGTGCTTCTCATTTTTTGGAAACGTTTCGTAGTTAGGGAATTACTCTACTACACACCCATTTCCCTGTCTAGATACACATATAATAAGCATTTTTTTCATGAGGAAGAGAGATTCAAGTATTACTGCTCAGCTTTCCTAGTGAAGTGAGAGCAAAGAAACCGAGTGTGAATAAGTGACACAACTGGATGATGTGTGCTGACCTTTTCTGCAATGCCTTTTGTCATATTGATGGGGCCATTGAAGTGTCTGGCACATTTGTAAATCATTGATAGGTATGGCACACATACTCTTGAACTGCTCTAACAGATAGTAATCAAAAAAACAAATGACAGCCCAAGCTAAAATAAGTGTATATTCTGTAAGCACTCAAACACATGCTTAGCTTTAAGCATGCTTTGCTTAAACAGGGCTGTTTGATTTAAAGCTGAATGTCATTAGCTGTAACATATACTGATGCTACCCTGCATCATGACCAGCAGAAATGTTAAGTGATTGCAGAATAGGCCTGTTGTTTCACTGGAATATCAAATAAACTCACAATGTGGAAAAATCTTGGTTTTATGATGACACAGATTTGTAGAAGCCCTTACATGGCTGCAAGTCTCAGAGGGGTAACCAGGTTAGTCTGTATCTGCAAAAACAATGAGGTCACTTGACAAAGTGGGTCTTTGCCCACAACAGCTTCTGCCCAAATAAATCTGTTAGTCTTTAAGGTGCCACAGGACTCCTCATTGTTTTCACATTGTTGCAGTTTCTTTTCTAGTAGAGTGACATCTTTCTGACAGCAGAAAGGCCAGAGCCCAGCATATTGCAATGATTCCAAGAGAGACACTGAAAATGTTACAAAAATTGGTCTCCCTGTGTCCTGCTAAGCTCTGCAATGGCATTATACAAAGCAGAGGGTGTATGTGTGTATTTCTGTGGACAGAGCAGTGATAGATCAGTAGCCAGCATGTTCATGATCTACATCTACTAGACACAAGTGCTGCAGGAAAGAGGATGACTGTAATAGATGGATGGCAGCAGAATTGTCTATCTCTGTGCCAAGTTTCTATTTTAATTCAATGTATAAAGCCTGTTTCTTTGAGTTTTCCACAGAGATGTGACTTTCACCTTTACAAAACACTGTTGTCAGCTTCTGACACAGCTCCCATAGGATAACATGGAGAATGGATTGGTGTGAGCAATGCCATGTGAGTTACTGAGGGGAAAAATAGGGTTCATTTCTTCTTTAAATAAAAGACAGGCTGTTGTTGGGTTTTTTATTTAGTTTCTGTGTCTTCCTCTTCCTTCCCACCTACCCTGGCCCCCAACAAAATATGTTTGGTAATCCAAACACAGAGCAGACAGTGGAAGTTTCACACAGATGTTGGTGGGTGGCAGATGGGGCAAAATCTGTTTGAGTGTACAATCGGTAAAATGCAGCTCTTGCTTTCCTTTCTTGGAAGTGCAACTTCCTTTCATCACAAGTGGTTAAGCAGGATCAAAATTGAAAGAGATTGTCCATCCCATAACTGAGACCTTTGTAAAGCTCTCGGGGAAAACAGAAATCCTCGTACTGCTAAAGTTGACACTGCCACTTTAAGCAATTAGATTTATAAGCATAAGAAATGAAATTATTATATCAAAACTGAACTATCCTGTCTCTGCCTTAAGCTCCAATAGTTATTATAATGGCCTGTAAAGAAACCCACTTTGTTTCTAGCAAAGATTTAGTTCAGAGAAGTCCTCGAATACAATACCGAGCCTGAAATGAGCTAAAGCGGGATGAAAAAGCAACTGGTACTAGCAAATCCTTGAAAGAACTGATCATGAAAATCGGCATGCTCTGCTATGGAATGCTGTTGCACATTCTGGTTCCCTTGTACATGGTCATAATTTCCTGTTGCAGAACTCCAAACATATAAACCTATTGCAGAACTCTCTCTCTCTTTCTCTGTGTGTGTGTGTGTATTGCACATACTTCTGTAATAGGTTCACATGGTTGGAGTTCCACATCAGGAAATTAGGAATGTGTACAAGGGAACCACACACTGTATCTATTATATATTTGAGAGAATTTGTGTGTCTGTGTGTCCATACATCTGTGAATCCATTTGTTCAAGAACTCCTTTTAAATGGTGAGAGCTAGGACCACCACATTTGATATGCAGCTTCCTCTTATCATACCTTAAAGTAACGTCAGGGTTTGGTTGTGCCAGGATAATGGGACATGTCTGGAATTTGATTTTCTCATAAAATGGAAAGGGAGAGGTCTGGTAGGAAGGACACTTACACTGTAGAAGTACCACAGGGGGACAGCAAGGTTCAGAGATGGGGACCAGGACAGCTATAACTCCACTGGACCAGAAGGGGCAGGTGTGGAGAAAGGGATAACTATCTACTATATATTTCAGAAAGCTTGTCTGTTTGAGTGTTTGTCCCCCAGATGTGGCACATGTACCCTCCCCAGCTGTATCCAAAGGAGCTGCAGAAGCCAGGAACAGGTGCTTCTCACTTGGCCCTACGTTACTGTCATTCCCATCCCCACCCCAGAACAATGATTTAAATGAAGAAAAATAAATCTTATTCTAGTTAAGGACCTGAGCAACACTCTGTGTGTGTGTGTGTGTGTGAGAGAGAGAGAGATTCCTCGGACCAAACTTCATTAAGTATTCATTATTTGTGTCTGCTTTTCAATTATTGGTTTGAGGCAGTTGTTTCCAAATTTCTTGGATGAGTAACTTTATAGCTTAACTGGGTCACAGGCACAGTTTGTCCCAAATGGCACACATCAGTTGATATGTATGCACCTCTATCTCACATTGCTTTGTACCTTAACATCTCATTGGGTGCTGGGATAAAGGATGGTGGACAAGGCTATTGATTTTTTTTTCTCTGTGACCCTGGTACCTGAGAACTTTTTTGCCTTTACCCACGCATTATGCCACAATAAGGCAACAAACTCTACCTATGAACTATTTTTTTTTAAAGAGAAGATTTCTGAAAAACTATTTACCCACAGTGTTCTTCCTCCACTAAAGTAACACTGTCGCCATTCTTCAGGATTTTCTGCTGCTTCAGTCAGTAACCTAGAAAGAGAAAACAAGAATTGGAAGCTTGCCCTGTACAGGAAGGGATTGTGAGGGCATATTTCAATTTGGGAAGAGGGAGGGGGAAGGCAGGCAAGGATCGGAGCCAGGATAATCCTGAGGTCTGTCCCGAGGGTTTAGAAATAATATTGACGGTATCTTGTTCCGTTCTCTCATTACTAGACTCAGCCTGTTGGCCACTAGACTTTGTTTTCAGCTATGGTTGCTGGACTGAGTATTTTACTTTCAAATGGCATCCCCTTTTCTTGACTGATACATGAGCAGTAGATGGTGCAAATGGCCCACAAAACATTAGTTAAATTTAATGTAAAAATCCTGTCAGATTGCTGACTTCCTTGGCACTGCACCTTGTGGCCTGGGAGAGTGACCACACTTGAATCTGACAGACTGAACTTTCCTGGGCTGGGTTTTGGTGACATCAGTGCTTTAGTGGGATTGACAGGGGAGCCTGTGTAGGAGTGCGAATGGCTTTCTGCAGTGGTGGGCAACCTGCAGGCTGAGGGTCACATGCAGCCCGTCAGGGTTCTATGTGTGGCCTGTGACACATTTTGTTTACTGTTGTCCATGTGCAGGATTGCCAGTTTCTGCTAGCTGGTCAATGTAGCAGTAATATTAACACCACAGACTTTGCCATTCTGTGACCATGTGATTCATATTTCTTGGTTAGAGACTTAGCTAGTATTTAGGCACTCCAAACATGAGATCTACATACTTATATGTTGCCTCCTGAGTAAAAGGAAGGAATAACCATATAACTTTCCAAACTCCCCCTCTCTCCTTGAGTAATATTTGAATTAATAGTAGATATTTTTCTTGAGTGTTGGGGGGGGGGGGAAGGGGAGTTTAAAATGGTGAAGCTACATGTGTTAAGAACTACTCAGGAAATACTGTGACTGTTGGGCTTTTATAGTAATTCCCAAAGGAAGTAGTGGAAGACTCATCACTTGTACAATTTAGTCTGGTCTAAACAGCAGACAATGCTCCGATGGGGGGGGGAGGGGGAAAATGTGCATTGGCAGCAGTTAGGCTGGACTATTACTAGTTCTGTAATGACTACAATAATTTAAGAACTCTTTGTGACTTGTTTAAGTGCTTTTGATTTTCAAGTACAGAATTTTTGTGTACTTACTGAAAACTTGGTATCAGAACATTGTTTATTCACTATATATTTCCTTCTTAACCACACAATATGTGGGAGGGGAAAAAGCTTATTTCTCACTCTTGGAGGTAAATACACTTTACAGAATATAAAATAGAGGCATCATGTTTATGGAAGGGCCACTGTATAACAAATAGTGCACAAATAGATTAGATACTGATCATATCAATCAAATGACAAGTACAGCCATTAGAGGCTATGATAGTCTCAAACACTAAAGATCTCCATTTACAGATAGTAATGGAACATCTATTATAGCATATTACATACCCTTCTCTCCCACTGATATTTTATTCATGTCAATTCATCTTTAACATTTTATTTTTCCTCTTTCATCAGCTTTTCCTCTTGTTCCTTTCTTTCCTTTGACTATTTCACTATGCATTCAGCTTTCCTTGTTTTTGGCTTTCAACTTTTGTGCTGTATTGACACATTGGTACACCACTCACACATACATATGATGTCCACTGCAAATGAAGAGCAACAAAATAGGGTTTCAGATATTAGCCTTCTTTTATATTAACCAAGTCAGCCTCAAATCTTAAAATCCAATGGATCAGAGGCAGCATGCCATGGAAAATAAAACTACAGGTTGGACCTCTCTGGTTCTGAATGAGGGGATTTGTCAGACCAGGAGTCCCCCTCCTTCATGGCTCATGCTGCCCCTGGGGTAGGGCTCCAGCTGCTGTCTTCCTGCCCCCTCAGGGCTCTGTGGCTGCTGCCAGCCATGCTGCTGCCAGAGTGGGAGCAGAAGCTCCCTAGCTCCATGCTGAGGCTGGAGTTCTGCAGATGATTGGCTCTGTAGATGGGGCTGGAGTTCCATAGCTGGAGCTGGGGCTATAGCTCCCAGGCAGCTGGGGCTGGAATGGGGCCGGGGCCAGAGCTCCATGGCTGGGGTCGGAGCCCCTTTGCTGCTCCCTGCCACGCTGCCCATCTCCCAGACATGAGGCTCCTGGCTGAGTCACCAGCTCCTCCTACCATGCTCCTGCCCCGCTGCCAGACCTCCCTGTTCCTGGGCTCTGTGGTCCAGGAACATCCATGGTCATGCGGACCAGAGAGACCCAGTTTAGGGAAATACAACCTGTAGTCCATTATTTGAATGCAAAAGGAATTTCTTAGCTCCTGTTTGCATCAGCATTGAATGTAACTGTGGTTCATTAGAGCTCCCATTAACCCATCTGTACGTGGATAAAGTTCATTACTTATACAGATTATCCTCTTACCTGTTTCTAAATCACAAGTCCTCTCCTCCTCATTATATTACTTTTTTTCTTCTAATTTACTGAGCTATTCTCTGTCAATATTTTGTGCATTTTTATTGTCCTTATTGTAGAGATTTTTGTATCCAATGCTTATAACCATGGGCCGGAGGCAGAGCCCTCCTTCCGGGATACTAGCCCCACATCCCACTCCTTCCACATAAGGTTCATCCCATGTGACCAGAGCCCTGAGTCCCCTACTCACTGTAGCTAGAGAAGCACCAGGCTGGATGAAACCCTCAGACCTGCTCCCCACACAGCCAGAGGGGCCCAGTGCCAGCCCCAGCCAACTAACTGATGTGAGCCCAGGGCTAGAGCAGCCCCAGCCCAGTGTCACAAGGCAGCACTGGAACCTAGGGAAGGCAGAGACATCCCTGGCCTATTATACTGGCTGCCCATGCTTAAACTGTATTTGTATTACAATATCTAACTCTGTTCATGCCATCATAAAACCACTGAAGTTAAACATTTCTCCTCAAGTCTCTTGTTAGCTCTACTCTACATTTTCACTGCTCACTGAAAGTGTCCCTCCTCAATATCACAAAGCAGGCCATTCACTGATTCAAAAGAGCAGCATGTCATTATGCCATCTGGATGTGCACAGACATAAAATTGATTGTTATAAACGTTAAATACTCTTTCAAAGAAATGTAACTGAAACAATTTAAAAAGGAAAGACGTGAAAATATTCAAGAATAAGCTCATAACAAAAATGATTCAACTCATATAGGTATGGTCTTTGCATAATTTGAATCAAAAGCCATTCTTTCTACAATTTAAAAACAGAGAAAGCTGACCGCATTATAGCGAAAGCAGGAAAAATGCATTTACAGTTTAGTTGAAACAAAAGACAGAACTATGTAGCACTTTGAAGACTAACAAGATGGTTTATAGGTGATGAGCTTTCGTGGGCCAGAGCCACTTCCTCAGATCAATATGTGGAAGATAATTGGCACGACCATATATACCAATGTGATACAATGATATACACATTGGTATATATGGTTGTGCTGATTTTCTTCCACATATTGATCTGAGGAAGTGGGTCTGGCCCACGAAAGCTCATCACCTATAAACCATCTTGTTAGTCTTTAAAGTGCTACATATTTCTGTCTTTTGTTTCAGCTACGCCAGACTAACACGGCTGCATCTCTATCACTATTTTACAGTTTAGTGTTTGAGAAATGAAATGCTATAAATATTACAAGAGAACCTGGGGGACCAGTTGAAATCCAGATGACTTCAGATGTCACCTGCTAAAAGTTGTTGCCATCAGAAGACTGTTCACTGGTGTATCTGAAAAAAGTTGACCATGTCAGTCCATTTCCTTTTAGGTCTCCATATCACAAACAACACTATCAGAATTGCAGAAATGGCCTGATCCAAAACACAGGATGTCAGGGGAGAGATTTACATATATTTGTGGGCTTTGAATCAGGCCATAATGTGGTGCTCTCTTTTTAGTCTCAGCAGGGAAGTCACAGACAGAACGCATGTTGACAGACTGTCTTTTCTTCTGAAGATGTCATCCACTAACGTCAGGCTTGAGGTATGTAGATAGCTGATTCATGAAAGATTGCACAGCTTCTGCTCTTGCTGTATCTGTTCTGTGGATAAACAGTCTCCAGCTGACATTTTTCACCCGCACTAAATACAGATTTTACAGTCAGATTCTGCTGCCCTTATCCTGTTTACTCTGCAGGAAGTCCTGTTGATTGGATAGTAGGCCCACTGAAATCAATGGAAGCACGTACAGAGTGAAGTACTTCTCAGAGTGAATGGGGATGGCAGAATCTGGCCCTTGGCAAATAGTTTAACTTTGTATATCTTTTCATCATATTCTGGTGCAGTGATGGTCAACCTAGGTCAGAGAGTGGGCCCCATAAGCAGCCCTCCTTCATCTCAGTCGGCCATGAGATAGTTGTAACCAAAACAGTCTCTCAGGAGACGGTAGTTTTGCATACCTAGAATTTCTAGAGTGTGCCAATTGAATCATAGCAGCACTTTGATTAGATGCAGAGGGAGTGCACGGCTCTCATGGTCAAAGTTGTGTGCAATCAGCATGAACCTTACTTCATGTACCCTTGCTATGAGTGCATATCACTTTAGTAATAGCAGTTGGAAAAAACCCTGCATGGACAGAAACCAATGGAATGTGGCAACCCTGCGCATGGGCAATGGTAAACAAAAGGTCTTGCAGGCCACATCTAGAACCCTGATGGGCTGCAGGTTGCCACCACTGTTCTAGTGGTTCATCAGTTAATGCAAAGCACATAAATGTAGCATAGTACCTGAAATGGAAAAGGAAAACATGAAAGTATTTAAATAAACTATTCTTTTAGGGAAATAGAAATCCTGTGAAAAGTCAGGTTGTCATTCCCTGTCATATCAAATAGACTACATCATAGTAATCCACAAATATGACAGCAGCCTGGATAGGAAAACTGTACTAGTGATGCACATTTGGTGGAGCTGGGTTGGAAGCCAAACAGATCTCATCTCTTGAGGGTATGATGACTGAAACTGACGGAGTGCTATTTTGTAGCATTATGTGTCCTCTGAATGCATCATGGAGAAGGAAGCCTGCATGACAAAAGGAAAAATGGTAGTCAGAGCTGTCAGTCATGCAAATATTTCTGTAGCCTGTCCCCTCCTCTTCAGTAATCCGCTTTCCTGTCAAATATATCTTTGTAAGTACAGAAGTTCCTCCCCCATCCCCCCTCCCGCCCCCCCTCCCCAGCACTAGAAGAGGACTGACTTTGGAAGAGGTTTCTTTATATCTTTGAGGGCTTTATCAACACTTCTTTATGAACTTCTAATAAGCCTTGTTTGTGAAGGGTCATTTTCTCTCTCACCTGCAGTGCTGTAGCTGTTGTTTCTTCAGCTGCTCTCTCTCTCTCTCTCTCACACACACACACACTCACACACACACACACACACACACACACAAAAGAGAAAAGCCTACAACTTGAATGCACAGCATAAAGTCTCAGTTGGAGATCAGGATTGCCTGAAGTGAACCTGCAGTTTTTGTCCTTTTCCTACTCACTCCTGTAAGGAAGCTTTTGAATTGACAAATAAGAAGGCTGTGTATGGCAGATGAGATTGCAGACTGCAATTAGCCATCAGAATCTGGGGATAGCAATCCTTGGGCTGAGCCCAAATTGAAAAACATAGCTGTGAGGAGAGTACACCGTTGAATGAGAGAGAGCTAGAACAGGTAAGTTGAAAGTATCTTTATCTGAGTATGAAAATATAGCCATTGCCAATCAGACTGTATTAGCTTTGAACAAGGCACTTTTAACAGGAGAGAACTGAGTCTATATCATTCTCATGGTATTATTCTCTATAGGTTATGTCTCTAGTGCAACTGATCTCTTAAAACTTCTCTAACAACTATTTGAAAGTCATTCTATTTGTTTGCTTCCTATGACAATGGGAATCTCTGTATTTGACATAAGGAACGAGTTCCTTTCTTTTTCCAACTCTTAATTTCATATCTGTGTGGTAAGCTTACTTTGCAATAGTAATTATTATGGGCCTGATTCCATGACCCTTTTGCACACTAATACCTTAGCTGAAAGAAGTCAAATTGAAATTGGTGTGACTGCTTGCCTAGTGGAGCATTGTTCAACATAAATAAGGCTGGCAGTTTTGAGCCTTATGGGATCAACAGAACACTTTGTGTCAGAAATTCATTAGTTTAAGTTTGATATAATTAATACAATATAAAAGCATTGTAACATTCCATCTGGGATGTTTAGATATAGGAGATTATTGCCATCACAAGTAAATGAAAAAACATGACATTTTAAAAGGCAGTTTGTATTATCTGCTGAAGAATATGTTGAAATTATGCTATGCAATTTAGGTCTTTGACTATGAGAAAATACAACCAAGCAGACAGAAAATATTTTCTAATCTAACATTTGTCTGTGTAATTAGTATGTGTTTCAAATCAGCAAAGACAGCAGTCTTAAAAGGCCTTTATTTTTTGTTTCTTTGAAGACTGAAAAGTTACCTACATTAGTAACTGCTCTGTACAAAATAAAACATAGTTGTTTCCTCTGTGGAAAACAGTTTGGAGATAAATATTTTTATTACTTTAAATTTCAAAATACATGATACAATTCAAAAAAGATTATTCATTATCTTGGCATATTTACAAAATCCAGGGCAGGTGTCCATTTCATTACATTTTGTAGTGCATATCATCTGCTCATAAAAGACTTTTATCACTGAATCTGGATCTTTCCAGATCATTAACATACGCTCTAGCAATATTTTCTTCTTTGATTTTGGGCTTTGTATTTAGCTTTATCTTGTAGTCACAGCATAAAGTTTGCATGAAACCAGGTCTGGGATTTCATTCTAGATTGTCACTTTCCTATGACCCCTCATACATTTCAATTTCAAATCAAAGGCAGCCTATTGCCTGAGGATCCAAACAGGATCAAAAGCTTTCCCATTATATTTGTATTTATTAGCCTGCTAGAAGTGCATGAGTTCCATTCATCAAAGATCACTCTCCTGATAGTGTGTTTATGTACACACATAAGCTTATGTGTAGACATATGCAATTGTTTTTTTTATTTCTCATGGTATCCTACAATATATTTAATTAGTATAACCATGTTATTTCTATAATTATAATGTGATCAAGAACTGTACAGGTAAATATGTAATTTGATTTTGATATTATTACCATGTGATTTTGTGAGATGATGAAAATATATAATAGCTTGTAAATAGAAAATGTATTCTTCCCCCCTATCTTATGTACTTTTCATGTGTATTGTGGAACACATACTAATGAAGCTATAGTACATCATACTAGTACTAGTAGACATACTAGTAGACATATTAGTCAGTAACCTAAAAAATGCTAAAATATAGCTACAGATTTGAGACAGAAGTATTAAAATACTGAATATACTTGTTCATTAGCTCATTCATGCATAAGCCACCTCCCCAAGGTGAATAGATACAAATGGCAAAACTATGACTCTTTCATAAGTCAACTCTATACTTCAGCAGTTGGGTTCCCATTTTATCAGAGTAAGCTGCTAGTACATCGTGGTGCTTTGTGTACTTGGAGCATACGCGGGCACAGAGTCTCTTCAGCTGCCATTCCCAGCCAAAGAAAGCTACGGGAAGCAGTGTGGGCTGAGGGACATGCTGTCTGGTACTTCCCGCAATTACCATTGGGCACAAATGGCAAACCACAACCACTGGGAGCTGAGGGGCTCCATACCTACACAAAATGTCCCGGTGTGCCAACAGCTTACCCTGATGGGCTGGGAACTGAAGTTTGCCAACTCCTGATTTACAACAATAATATAGACCCATTGATAAGATGTCCCCGCTCTTTGAAGCATCATTTTTTCATCCAAAAAATTCGACTAATGAAGAATATACATTATAACATACCATTTCAGCTCTCTCTCTCATGATCCTGCCTTTCTACCTCTTCTCTTGCCACTAGACATGTTGCTGTCACATCCTCCGGAAACAACCAAAATCCCTAAAGCATTTGTGTCCTCATCAAATACTTAAAAAAAAAATTGCTGTGAACAGCTTGGAGCAAATGTGACCCAACTTACATCAATGAAAACTGATTCCCCCATTTGCATTCAGAATTGGGAAGAAAGACAGAAATTGACTAAGGCCTAAGCAGGGACGTGCTTAGGATTTATGGTATCTTATGCGAGATTATTAAACTAGTGCCCCTATGACTGACTTGCTCTTCCACCCCTATTCTCTCCTCTTCCCAGAAACACC